>CAIIXF020000008.1:18021504-19221504 GCA_903813345.2 Owenia fusiformis | reverse complement strand
GAGTAAAAATGCATACAAAATGTAGAAACCACATACAAAATCTATTTTTTGATTTTGTGCATACCTTTTATTGTACTCTTATAGCACATTAACAACTAACAATTAATTAATTAGGCAATTGCAAGAAAAATGTCACTATTAATCATCTGATTATCTGGTCCAGCGAGTCATGGGTGTGAATGGAGTGGGAGAGGAGTTTCTCCCTGTGTGGAGTTACACAAATTGGGGTCAAAGCGTTTCATGTTGAAATTCAACATTTTTGCAATCATTCCAAAGTCTAAAACGGCAATATAAGTCCGACCACAATACTGGGCATCATTTAAATTGAATACGGTAGAATCTTGTAATTATAAAATGAAACCGAAAGTAGATTTGTTTTCATACCTAATTTATCATCATTACCCCCCTTAATGTGCGATCGACTGGATTTTCATATGCCCATTATCTATCTTCATAGGATCAGCTTCAGATCTAGTGAATCGAAGATCTTAACTTGAGGGAGTTAATTGAAAATACTTGGTGAAAACTTACGATAGATCGGTCACTGTGAGCACCATTGATAAACCTACTGTGCATTACATCTGCGCATGCTGATGAAGGGGACGGCTCAAGGAAACTTGCTAACTTAGCGAAGGAATTTTGCGAACTTGCGAAGGAAACTAAAGGTTCGTAAATCTAGCGTGTGAACATTCAAGGAAAGATTTTATGCGGTAATTTAGATAAATATACGATCACTAAAATCCTTAGAAGGGAGTATGAAATTAATAAATTATTGTTCAATGTTATGTCCGTTTTATTGCATTTTTGATACGCCCCCTAGCACACGAGATAAACAAATCGAGGGATCGATCAATGTTTTCAAGTTTATCATTGAATCTGAATCACAGGGCTTTAAAAATTATATGAAATACCGAAATAAGAAAATGATCGGTAGGAAGGAGGCTCGATTGCGCTGAACGAAATGTTAGATTTCCGGAATTAGCAAAATTATAAATTTGATCAATCACGTATTTTCACGTATAGGGATCAATTTAACCAAGTACCAAGCGGGGATTTTGCATGTGAAACAAACGTGCGTCAGAAAGACTCGGTAGACAATGAATATTTGCGTCAGAGTTGCAAAAATGTGAGTAAAAAACGTAAAAAATTGCGTTAACGCCACCTCTGGTTAGATTCTTGCTTTATTTTAGCAATCTTTACCGTATTCTCTCCAATAACGATACATATCATTATTGTAAAATATGCTGTTACTTTCGTTGCAAATAAGGCATTTTTGGCAAGAAAAATTCCCATACATGAAATCCCGGGGATTTTGGACTTCTTTCATATATGGGCGCTCTTTGTAATGGGTTACTATGGGAATTTCAATTTTAATCTACGGCAAATACAGTATCTTGGTTCAAAAAATGTTTAAGATTCCAGCATGGTTTTGACACTTCCTGTTTTGTCATTTCCTGTTAAGTACCATGGCACCTTAAATAGGCCAGTGAACCCATAATCCAGGCCAGCGCTTGGGTTTAATGCGATAGGTTGCAGCTACGGGGATATATGGCAGGTTCTATTCATATTTAAGGCCAGGGTAGGGTGCATGTTCGGAATTTTGCTGCATTCATCAATTGAATCACATGTTATTTTTCAAACAGGAATCACTCCTTTCCCAGATTGTCTACATCTTCCAGTTTTGCACAAAGAATGCATTAATGTACCTAGAAAAGAATGTAGAGAAGAATGTTTTGATAAAATGTATTTTTCCTTTTCAAGTCACTGCAGTGCTCTAGTTTCCTTGTTAATACCAGTCAGCTAGTTATGATCATTTTGTTTCTTTGCTATTTCAGGTATAACCCGGAGAACCTTGGGACACTTGAGCGCTATGTGGAACTACAGTGTAGGGATAACACATATGACCTTGAGGCAAGTCTTGCCGTCCTAAAATTGTAAGTACAATTATTATGTCTGTTAAATATGTAAATAATCCATCCAAATATGTTTTTTATAAAGACATGTCCATCCATTTGTTTGTTCATTCAACTAGCATTTCTAGGCAATATCCCAAATACAATTTGTTAGATTTAGTTCACACTTTATAAGGTTATGGGTAATATGGACTAAGCATTATTCTATCTTCTATATCTAGTAATTTATTCTAACCAAGTCTAATTATTTTAGCATGAAACGTTCATGAAAAATTAAATATTTTTATAGGAATTTGCTTCATCATCGAGTTTCTGTTTTACAAGTTTATTTTGTTGTTTAGAGAGTAATATTTATTTACTTTTTTCAATTGGAAGCTACGCTTTATCTTTGTTCCATAAAGTCTCAATATCCAAAGGTCAGAAATCAAAGTGTATGTGACCAGTTTGATTAATTTGAAAATCTTAGCAAGTTGCAGTGATTTTTTCTCAGGAATTCCAATTTTTACCTAATGTTGGTCAGAATATGTCAATATTTCAGACTTTTGTGACAAGTCACAAGATGACATGTAATTTTCTAAAGATTGCAGTTCTCACTTCCTATAAGATCAGACATAATTGTACTTTACTTCACTGTATTTTCAGGTACCAGTTCAACCCCATGTATTTCCAAACACTCGTGACGGCCCAGATCTTACTGAAAGCTCTCACCAACCTTCCACATACAGATTTCATCTTATGTAAATGCCTAATAGATGCACCTAGAGTATCCTTGAAAAGTATGAATAAACCTGCATTGACCATGTTATGTTAGTTATACATAACACAGAAAAGAATTTTAACAGTTCTTGTTTAATTGAGAAGTTTCTTGTATGTTTGTTTTTTTATTTTATTTTTATATTATAAAATTGTATTAAAAAAAGATACCAAAATGTCAGAGTCTGCATTGTTCCTTGTGGATATGTTTTACTTCAGAGAGTTCATAAGCATATATGTCAAGGGGAATTGGTTTTTTCTCAAAACATTCAATTATAGAGAGGTGTTCCATCTAACAGGTGTTTTAATCATAATATCCCTTCACATACTATATGCAGCAGTGTCATTTCTCCAATGACTGAGTACTAAAACCATATGTTATTAATTGTTGTTAAACGGGGGACAGTTTTTAATCCTTTTTAAGGAGGACATAAAACGACCCTTGCCACTGATCTGATAATTGCTCTTATTCCACATAAAAAACACAAATAGCCTTAACAATATGCTAGTTATCTGAGGAGCCAATCAATAAAGTGATGATGCTTCATGGTCTCCTTGAGACATGTTGCTTTAAGGAGTTCTGGCAGCTTGTACAGGATAACCCAGACCTCATTGGAGGAATCACAGGGTTCGAGGACAACATCAGGAAATGTAAGAACACTATGGATTCTTTTTTCTTTTCATCTGAATTCCAAAGTAATCGAAAGCTGATCATGAGAATTAGCAGTCACCTTTTCTAATATTAAAACATGTGGGTGTTGATATTGAATTTTGTTGATATTTTTTTTTCTCATTTGTTTTAGTTATCTGCCACGTCATCAGCATAACCTACCAGACCATACAAAGAGATATCCTCACAGAAATGCTTGGTGGAATATCAGGTACGGAAACACATTGGAAACTGCATTATTCAAATTTCCAATTTGAGAAGCATAAGAGTCGAAATGTTAAGTGATTAGATATTAACTTATGAATATTATTTCCTAGTCACATGTAGGACATAGACCAATCAGAGAGTGAAAAATATGACAGTGATATAATAACATAAGATAGCCTATGGTCAAAGAGAATTAAAAGCCAATGCCTGGAATATTATCATAGTTCATAAACAGGGATTCCCCTTTCATCAAAGTCAATAAAATTGTTGAAAGGTATTGCCTCTGCCTGACTTATGTCACCATTTTCTAATACATTTTAGATCTGCAAGTGAAGAACTGGATCTTGAAGTATGGCTGGAAGGACTCTAACACAGGATTCATCTCTGTGGCTAACCAGGAAGAAAGTGTTAAAACTAAAAATATTACTGAGAAAATCACATTCGATAGTAAGTATTGAAACCTATAGCTATACTGTATTACGCTTATAATGGGGGGTGTACAGCTGAACTAACGTTAATGGCTTTTTTGTATGGAATATTGCTGATCTATAAACAATGAAATAAGGCACATTACTATCAGAGGATCACGATGGCTACATTGTCTAAATTACATGTGGAAGGAACAAGGATAAACACATTTCATCATGTTTGTCATTTTAAAAACATTTTATTGATTTTGTTGATCACAGATTTTTTGCGTATTTATTTTCAGGTGTATGTGGTATTATGGCTATCAGGTGATAAATGAAACAAGGCAGTATATAGTAAAATATGAACAATTTCAACAACTGACATTCTGCTTAGTTCTGTAGGAGGTCGGGGTGACCATATAAATAAACAATATTCTGCAATAACCACCTTGTCATGGGGACATCAAAAACATTTTTAAATAAATATAACTTTACTCCACTCACTAATTACAAGACATAGTCATATGGCGAGTAGGGAGTAATCACTGGATTCCTGCCGCATTTGTATTCCACAACTAATCATGATACAATACTATAAAATAGTTGAAAACAGTCACCCTCCAAGACCTGAAAATAACAATGCTACAGACCAGAATTGAATTGTAGCTATCAAAAAATAAACAAAATATCTTACATAAAAATATGGTGTTTTTTTATTACATCAGATGATGTTATTGTTGGATCTATATTTACAAAACAATATCCTCAAAATCTGAAATTGATCATTTTTCATTGTCCACTGTCCTGCTATCAATCTTGTTCATTCGTAGTATACAGTGTACTAATACACTGATATTTTCACCCATGAGGTATATTGCTGAGCTTTGAAACTGGTCACACTAAATGAATATTAAGTTGCGATTTCCAATTTGGAAGTTTCAGCCCATATACATCAAATAGTACAATGGGCAAACTGACCACCTGAACATTTACTCAAAATGTTGAAAAACTGATCAGATCCCTTAAAAGGAGGATTGACAGAAAGGCCCCCTTTTAACACCCCCCCCCCCCCCCCAAAAAAATGGACATGGAATAACGCAGATGTGACCAAGTAGTTACCAGTTTCGCCACCAGGCACCAGATGGCTCGTTCGGGTCAGATAGCATGGTGGGTATAGTAGAAAGTTCTCTTTAACTTAAATTACATCTGTTTTAGTGATTCAATTTTCATATAACCCTTATGTATCAAATTGATATGTAAATTAAAATATGTCCAGTAAAATAAAATGTTATCTGTCCAATACAAGAAAAGATACTTCACTTTTTGTGATTTTGTAACATGGGGTCAATGAAGTTACATTTTCAAAAAACAAATTTATTCAAACTTGATAATTTATTCAAAGTTGATAATCAATTTTTGAAATTTTTGAATAATGACGTAAATCAAGATTATTTCTACTCGCATCTAGTCTATTGAAAAGTAATTATGACTTAAGTGGTGACATATTGTTATAGTTTTTATGGTTGGTTTTGAAGTCAATATGGCTGTCAATTAGACTGAAATCTGTACACCATGTGAGCCCAGTAAGCTTAACATACACATTGTACATTTAAAATGATCAGCTTTTCTAAACTAAAATAATTAAAGATTTCAGCAAAATATATGAAGAAAATTTATCCACCATATGTTCTTACATCAAAATGAGGCTAAGTACAGGGTGAGCCAAAAAGAGGTAACCCAAACAAAGTTTCATTGGTATTTTCCAAATGGTCAAAGATATAAGGTTATTGCTAAATATGACTTTAAACCCATTCTGAATAATTGAGTTATTAACATTTGTTTTGGTTGCTTTTTTTGGCTCAACCCATATGTACGGACCGGGAATATTCTGATCCGGCATATTAGTCCTCAGATGACCAAGGGACATCTTGTATTTCAGTCCAATCTTGTTCTCCTTAACAACATTTACTCCAAACTTCTTGTTGCATTGGTACACAGCTGATAGGTGTGTCCCTTCTAGTTTGCACACTTTGGTTTCCATAGTGTAATATATGTAATCTCAAGTTACATCCATGACACTGTTGTATTGTTTATATAGTGTTGCAGCCTGGGAAAGCTCGTCAACCTGGCTTGAATCGAGGGACAGCATCTTCACATATTGATAGAGGCCACATCCTGTAAAAATTAGATTTGTCAATTAGTACATTTAAAAAGTTTAAAACCATACAAAATAACATGGATTATGTGTTAAAAAGATATATTTATGGTTAAAAAAATCAGATTTTTGAGAAAAATTCCATATAAGGCAGCCATTTTGGATAAGATTCACAAATCTTATAAGCATTATACATGATATTGAGTTGTTTAGACTTCAGTCTTTCTTTTAGAGCGTTCATTTAGATAAAGATCTGTCTAGACCTTTGAGACTAAATAATTGATGTGAGCTGATCGACATCACTCACATCAATTCACAACCTTTATTAAAATATGAGAGGGATGATGAATAAATCAGCCATTACGGACCATGTCCTTCAGAATAATTGTGTAATGGACTGGAACAATACTACAGTTTTGGACAATGACAATAAGAGACTTGAAAGAGGGATTAAAGAATCTATTTTTATAAAGAGGAACAATAATAATATGAACAGGATCAAGGGAACTATAAATTGGCAAAAATTTGGAATGAATTTTTGGTGAATTAAAGGACAACTGAAATAGCTTTTCTCAACTTGCAGCTACAAAAATGCGGTTTTCTCCATTGTAAGCCCACCGTAGAGTTCTTGCGATAGCCATTATAAAATAAATGTTAGATAACTGCTAACGGTCATAGTTAACGAAATAAAACTAACCGATAAATCAAATTGGCCCCCACGTGATTAGTAACGTCATATACAAAATATAGTTTTGGTTTATTGGTTCCATAGTAATCACAACGTCACGGCAACCATAGGATTGTTGTGTAAACAAATAACAAAACATTTTGGCATTATGACGTCATGATCTAATGGACCAAAACGGGCCACGTGGGGACCAGTGAGAGATAACGTGGGGGCCAATAACGTCACAACCAATTCGAATATTGCTTATTAAGCAGCTATAACGATCGTTAGAGTGAAATAGTTTTCACACTACTGATGAGAAAACATGTCCAAATACATCTATCAAAAAATTATATTGATTTCTTTAGGTTAAAAATACCATTTCATATCTGCTTTAATATGATGAAATATTGTTTTTATTTAATTGTTTTGTAGCGCTTCAGTTCAGTTTTTATACAGTTGAAAAAGGATCCAGACAGGATCCGAAACGTCCTGTTTAGTTAAATAAAGGTTGTGAAAAGAAGACAAAAATAGTTATGTGCTTTTGAATATCATTTGAATATTGGTATTTCTCAACAATGAAGTTTTGAAAGGCTTCAGATATCTCTCAACTATAATCTACAACTAATCAAATCTGTTTACAAAATATAATTAGAATATAAAACACTGCTGCCATCTTTAAGTCGGCATAACGACTTAGTTGTTCCATGTACATTTTGTAGCTTACATCTGGACTATTAATGTGACTGTATCAGTAAGATCTGATATTTTCATCTGCATGTTCATGTCAATCGCTGCTCGTTCTTGTCAATAACAGTGTATAGTTCTGAATATGTCAATCGAGCCCATCCTCTGATCACAGGGCTTCAAAATCCAGAATATATTCTTTCTTTTTACCCCCTGCGATAAGCAGTTAGCATTTCCCCGATTAAGAACTCGCAATCTGATTGGCTGTCGCAACACTGCGACAGAAATCATGTATAAGTCATTGCGCATAATTAGATCACGTGGTTCAGTTTAATCGGGCGCTTCCAAATTGGTTATAGCAGGGGGAAGAAGGAGGTACGGATTCTGGATACCTGCTTAGGAGGATGATCAAGCCTGTCATACATTTTTTAGAAAAAATAATGAAATTTGAATTTCATTACAGCTTTGCGTTGTGCTTGATACATAGGTGGATAAATATGTCACACACAAGTAGATAACATTAATAGACATCTTATCTCAAATCTGTTTATTTAATGTTTACATTCAGATAAAATTACACTCAAAATGAGTTACAGCCTCTACATTGAGATGGCTTTTAATATAAAAATGCAATAGTTTCAAAATTTTATTTTTACATTAACTCATTCAATACTGGGGCAAAAAGCACTAAAATACTGAAGAATTTTTGAAAATTCCTATATATGGTACCTATGAGATAATATATAAAATATATACATGGGCATAAATATGTAGTGTTATATATCATTTTAAAGCATATGATATACTCTATCAGAATCAATAAGTTTTTAAGTCCCATTTTATAGGTTGTCATGGTTACAAGATTCCAAAAAAATACATTGGGTTTGTGCTTGGACGTGATATCACGTCATTCGTAGTCAACGTATGTGCTTTATGACGTCATATCACGTCATTCGTAGCGAATGAGTTAACACTATACTACTTTACTAATATAGTCCATTCCAATGTTCAATGTGAACTTTTTGAATACCAGTATTTTGAACACCAGTATTTTTCATTTTACATTTCATTTCATCTTAATATACTATACTATGTTTAATGTTTCTTTTGATGATATTAGCAAACAATTCTGTGACTGACATACCAATCACATTGGGTATTTAAGAAGTCAAGGACATATTATTATGTCAAATTCTGATAAATCACTATACATGTCAATAATGCTGCTGTGTATTTTGAACCTGTGCATTGTACATTGTTTACTCTGTGTATTTCACAACCCAGATATTGCCATTGTAATCTCCTACTAGCAGTTGTCCGTAATTGTCAACTACTACAGCTTGAGGGTTCTGTAGTCCATCTGATGATGTCAGGAGGTATTTGATAAACTTGCCATCTGGTCCTAACAAATGAACCCTATGATTGGAGAAGTCAGCCACTATGATACTGTCTGCTGTATCTGTACAAACACCATTAGGGAAGAATAGTTGGTTCTGTCCAGTACCACGGGTCCCATACCTGAACAGCTCAGTGCCATCTCTGGTCATTCCCACCACACAGTGTGCATTGTTATCTGATACTATCACCACATCTTTGCTATTGACAGCTACCCAGAGAGGGTTATTGAAAAACCTTGCTTTAGACTGAGTCATGATTCTGCCAGTTGCACTATCAACATGATATACAGCCTTTGTTCTCTGGTCACATATAACAAGTTCCCCTCTAGAGTTCACTGCTATGCCACTACATTGTTTTAATGTGGGTAGCTTTAAATCTGTAATGTGAGTACCATCCTGGTGGTATATGCTGACTGTACCAGTTTGACTCATGAGATATATCTCTTCATCATTAGTAGCAACATTGATACAATTATTACCAAATGTTGTCTTCAAAGTAAAATTCGTGTCATAGAGATATGATGGGGCATTGTAACTATTAGCTACCACTTTATTACTGTTAGTAACAGCCAAATCCCATACTTGATGAATGCCATTTAGCTTATTCTTCTTTAAAACTCTTGACTGAGCAACTTGTTTTATTGTTGTTGGTCTTTTAATGGATGTTGTGTCTCTCAAGTTCTGTATGTTCACCTTAGTAAACACAATTCTGTCATTGGATACGTCACCTCTTTGAATTTTGAATGTAATGTTAGTGTCAAACTCAGATGCCTCTGTATGGCACCATTCCTTTGATTTTGAAGTGATGTCTTGAGCCATGTTAGCCAATTGGGTAGCATGTCCATGTTGTTTTAATGTTTGTAGCTGGCTCATTGTGCTTTCGGTGGTGGCCTTCTGCATTTCAAGGTGTCCTAGATGGGCAATTGCCTGTTTGGCACATGTGGCTCTTTTCTCAGCCACTATGTTGATATTCTTTGTGTATTTATCCCGAATAGCTTGGATAGCTATGTTCATATCATTGTTCAGTTCATGTTTCACGTTATCTGCTTCTTGCTCCATTTTATCTTTCTTGGTATGAGTGTTTTGTATGGTTTGTTCAAAGCTCTCTACCAATTTGCTACCTATCTTGAGGAGGTCATCTATGAGTTTCACATTGTCTTCTGCAGCCTTATTGACATCCATGCACTCATGGTTAGAATGGTTAATCACGTAACAGGTTGCACAAACTGCACATTGATCCACTTTACAGTATATCTCAAGTGGGTTGGTTTTATGTGTTTCACAAAACACTACACGCTGTCTTACAATTTTCAGTGCACTCTGTTTATCTTGAGCCTTGTCACCTGTAAGGTCAAGTATTGTGTGACCTTTTAAAAGTTTTCTATGCCATCGATCACAGTCCTTACAAAACTTTTCATTGCATTGTATACATTTTGTTAGAGCATCAGTTTCTATTTGTTCACTCTCCTTACACACTGTACACTTGGGTTTGTCTCCAATAATATCCATAGATTGAAATAGATCCACTAATGAACTAGTGGTGAAATTGACCTTAAATTTTGCCACTCCCCCTGCAGGTATTGTGTGAACTTCTCGACATTCAGGGCAGCTTAGACAATCTTTATCTCCTTGTTTTGTTTTCTCTAACTGATCCAGGCATTTACAACAATATGTGTGCAAACATGGCAGTGCCCTTGGGTCTGTTAGTGTCTCATAGCACACGTTACATTTCAATGTCTCTTTCACTTGTTCTTCCATTGCCGTCGCCATCTTAACTCTGAACTGAACATCACATGATTTTTTCAACGACCTTGTGTCTCATTTTCATGACTTTATATTGTGAATGATTAACTACTATAGCACACTGTTTATTTTTTTGATAAACACCCGAAGCCCAATGCTTAAGTCTCTATTTACTAAGTGAATGATTTTTAACACCATAACAATAATTAACCAAAAATTGGCAACTCCATGGAGTAGCAAACCCCCACAAACAAATTCATATTCATTAATCTGTATATGTCCCAAAAATATCTACTCTATGAATATCAGCACATGCATTTTCTCCAATTTAAGCATTTGGGTGATCATTTAGGATTATCAAAGCTACAAATTATAAAGAAAAACAATGTTTATGATCTCCAGTCATTTCATTGGGATAACTACCTCCTTTTAAAAGTGCAGAATTTAAGAATAATAAGTTAAAAACTTCCATTTTCATAATGGAGCTCAAAGATAATGGCCACGAGAGTAAGTATTGATTACTATTGGGTCAATGGAGACACAATTTGACAATAATTGTTAAACAAAGAATTTTTTAATCCTGTATTACACACCCCATACCAAAAAATGGCTATCAAGACCTTCTTAAGCAATATAATAATCTTGAGTATTGTGTGCATTATAGGTTTTCTATACAACATGTTCATGAAGAATACTCTGACCGAATTTAGTGGCTTGGCCCTTGTTAGGAATGAATTTGTCTAAAAAAACTTTACCACTGCCTTTTACTATTATCTAAGTAAGTTTAAACATGGTAAGACTAGTATGTATAGGAAGAAATTAAATGCTGCTATCCCTGGGATATAAATTCATATCTCTCTACAATTTAGAGCAACCCAGTATCATACACATTTTGCAAAATATTACAATATTATTTACTTATTGTCCTCATTCAATGATACACCATCTGTTTTATTTCTAAACGTGACTGCATTGTTTAGCCTTTAAGATTTAGCATGGGCATTCAATAAATAGTATTATATTGAAAGCCCATGGATTTAGCAAACTGTCTATTTAGTGAGAAAATTCAAGGATATTTACCAGTTCCAGTTAGGAGAACTGCAACCACTGTCTTGCTAACTTGGAGTCCAATCCAATCCATTGTGGAGTCATCCTCTCTTAAAGGTGTTGCTGAGTCAATACGTCGTTGTGGAGTTTTGAACTGGTACAATGGCCACCAGGATTCCCGTATTTCCCAGCATTCTTTCACAGCCCTCATTTCTGCTTCGTAATTCCTTAAAGAAAAGCAATAAATATCATAAGTTTTAAGTCTTTGCCAATTGGACACTAAATACATTTTCTCCATCTTTAAGGAATTATGAACATTACCATTTCGGCTGAATTACCATTCAAAAATATATGCCCAATATCATAAAAAAATGTTTTTCAATGATTTCTCATAAATTCTAAAAAATAGCACCCGATGAAATAAAGACTTTCTTTGGCAAAACCGCTCCAAAGGGAGCATCGGTCAACGTGGTAGCAATATAAAATAAAGCGTTCATTGAAGAAAGCTACGGTTGACTGTTCATGAGTGATAATACATCAATAAAAGCATTTCATTTTAATCCATTCATATTATGGTAACTAAAAGGAGTATATTCTTATCTCTTTATCTCCGGATTACCTTTCGAAAGCGCCAGTTAGTTGGTCCGCCAATGTCCTCCATGCTTCTGAGTGGTTTCTCCAGCAGTCATAGTCAACAAAGTCAAACAGCAAGTACAGCCTTTCTGCCAAAGGACTTCCTAAGAAATTGAAAATTACAAATTTTATATTGTCATATGGTCATGACTCCATCATGACTCCAATCTTTATTAACTCTTAGCAGTCTATACCCATCCGAAACACATGTTACTGAGAAATGGAAGACAGGGATTCTTTACATTATCATTTGGTCATGACTCCATCATGACTCCAATCTTTATTAACTCTTAGCAGTCTATACCCATCCGAAACACATGTTACTGAGAAATGGAAGACAGGGATTCTTTACATTATCATTTGGTCATGACTCCATCATGACTCCAATCTTTATTAACTCTTAGCAGTCTATACCCATCCGAAACACATGTTACTGAGAAATGGAAGACAGGGATTCTTTACATTGTCATTTGGTCATGACTCCATCATGACTCCAATCTTTATTAACTCTTAGCAGTCTATACCCATCCGAAACACATGTTACTGAGAAATGGAAGACAGGGATTCTTTACATTATCATTTGGTCATGACTCCAATCTTTATTAACTCCTAGCAGTCTATGTCCATCCGAAACACATGTTACTGAGAAATGGAAGACAGGGATTCTTTACATTATCATTCGGTCATGACTCCAATCTTTATTAACTCCTAGCAGTCTATGTCCATCTGAAACACATGTTACTGACAAATGGAAGACAGGGATTCTTTACATTATCCTTTGGTCATGACTCCAATCTTTATTAACTCTTAGCAGGCTGTACCCATCCGAAACACATGTTACTGAGAAATGGAAGACAGGGTTTCTTTACATAATCCTTTGGTCATGACTCCAATCTTTATTAACTCTTAGTAGTCTATACCCATCCGAAACACATGTTACTGAGAAATGGAAGACAGGGATTCTTTACATTATCATTTGGTCATGACTCCAATCTTTATTAACTCCTAGCAGTCTATGTCCATCCGAAACACATGTTACTGAGAAATGGAAGACAGGGATTCTTTACATTATCATTCGGTCATGACTCCAATCTTTATTAACTCCTAGCAGTCTATGTCCATCTGAAACACATGTTACTGACAAATGGAAGACAGGGATTCTTTACATTATCCTTTGGTCATGACTCCAATCTTTATTAACTCTTAGCAGGCTGTACCCATCCGAAACACATGTTACTGAGAAATGGAAGACAGGGTTTCTTTACATAATCCTTTGGTCATGACTCCAATCTTTATTAACTCTTAGTAGTCTATACCCATCCGAAACACATGTTACTGAGAAATGGAAGACAGGGATTCTTTACATTATCATTTGGTCATGACTCCAATCTTTATTAACTCCTAGCAGTCTATGTCCATCCGAAACACATGTTACTGAGAAATGGAAGACAGGGATTCTTTACATTATCATTCGGTCATGACTCCAATCTTTATTAACTCCTAGCAGTCTATGTCCATCTGAAACACATGTTACTGACAAATGGAAGACAGGGATTCTTTACATTATCCTTTGGTCATGACTCCAATCTTTATTAACTCTTAGCAGGCTGTACCCATCCGAAACACATGTTACTGAGAAATGGAAGACAGGGTTTCTTTACATAATCCTTTGGTCATGACTCCAATCTTTATTAACTCTTAGTAGTCTATACCCATCCGAAACACATGTTACTGAGAAATGGAAGACAGGGATTCTTTACATTATCATTTGGTCATGACTCCAATCTTTATTAACTCCTAGCAGTCTATGTCCATCCGAAACACATGTTACTGAGAAATGGAAGACAGGGATTCTTTACATTATCATTCGGTCATGACTCCAATCTTTATTAACTCCTAGCAGTCTATGTCCATCTGAAACACATGTTACTGACAAATGGAAGACAGGGATTCTTTACATTATCCTTTGGTCATGACTCCAATCTTTATTAACTCTTAGCAGGCTGTACCCATCCGAAACACATGTTACTGAGAAATGGAAGACAGGGTTTCTTTACATAATCCTTTGGTCATGACTCCATCATGACTCCAATCTTTATTAACTCTTAGTAGTCTATACCCATCTGAAACACATGTTACTGAGAAGTGGAAGACAGGGATTCTTTACATTGTCATTTGGTCATGACTCCATCATGACTCCAATCTTTATTAACTCTTAGCAGTCTTTACCCATCCGAAACACATGTTACTGAGAAGTGGAAGACAGGGATTCTTTACATTGTCATTTGGTCATGACTCCATCATGACTCCAATCTTTATTAACTCTTAGCAGTCTTTACCCATCCGAAACACATGTTACTGAGAAATGGAAGACAGGGATTCAGATTCAAAGATGTACTTCAGATTGCTAAGGGTTAAAACCACAAATCAGGACTAGCTTTGAATACAAAACATTTTAAAAGATTTCAAAGTTACATATTGTATTTAGAAAAAATGCTACATACTGTATTTAGAAAAATGTTATTGAATATTAGGAGGCTCATGTAAAACATTTTATAAAGACACTGATATCCTCACTTACAGTACTTAGGGAATCATGTAGAAATGCACTATATTTTCCAATTTATAATAGGGAGTTTAACCTGGCATGTAAAATCGAGACGCCAACCTATACGTATGACCAATCTCCCGCATAAACGCATCTCTTAATATATAGGTGTGAAAAACATTGCAAGCTTAAACTCCCTAATATTAAATAAACTGTACCTATCAAGAGATAGTGAGAGAAATAAACATGATCCGAGTCATGGGAATTACTTTTTTTTCTCACCTTGTTGCTCCAGCAGATTGTGATACTCCAGAACATGGTCATCAGATGGCACAAGATGAACCAGTTTCTGAAAAACATGTTTAAAATAAATTAATCAAAAATAGATGCACTTTTGGAATTAACCAATATAGGTGATTGACACTAAAATTACACCAGGCAGGTGGAATTCACACTATAATTCAAAATCGCCGGGCAGGTGGAATTGAACCACTCTGACGCTAATCAGCTACAGGTTTGAAGCCTGCACCCCAGACCACTGAGGCTCAGCTCGGCAATGGCAAGAAGGATGTTCAAAGGTTTATATATGTTGAAATCATCTAAGTAAGTCAAAATGGTGTTTTTTAATTAAAATATATATTTAACATTTTTCTAGGTTTACAAATAATTCCAGAGTGAGTCTAATACCGGCTAGTACACTAATCAAATGAGAAATAATTTCTTGATATTTTGATTAAATCATATTTTTGATATTATTGTCAACTTCATATAAAAATCTAATTTTGAGATAACATGGAAGCCATTGTCAGACACTCTACAGATGACAAACATGTATGTTTTACAATGTAATATAGTTATTAATCTTACCTCTAGGCATGAAATTCTGTCTTCAAGTGAGGCACCACGAGTTTTCAAGTTGTTATAGAGATATCTATGAGCATTTGGGTTATCCATGTTTCTTTCACGATAATCCTCCAATAGTTTAGTTGCACCTTCAGTCTCATGATATTCAAGCAACTGTAATTACATGTTATGAAATTGGTTGGTTCTTAAAAAACCTGCAAATTATAATCACATATAAATCATTCTTACACTTTTATTATTGTAAATATTCTTTATAAAGTGCCTATGAAGGCAATTACGTTCATCTTTTTGCCCATCCACGCATGTGAAAAAATAAACAAGAACAATTGATGTCATAAACTTGACCAATCATTTTGCTCTATTCTTCAGAATTTTAAAACTCACAATGTATTCAAATATTGCTTAATTATAAAGTCATTAAAAAGGTTTTACTTCAATAATTTTTAAATTTTAATTCAAGGTAGTTCTGAATAAATATGTTATTGCATGATAAGGGGGATATCCACTTGCTGACTGCAAGTCAGTCATCAATTGCTACCAGCTCATACTCCTCTACTGATCATAAAATAACTTGTCAATATAAACAACATTTACATAAAAATCGCTTTCATTTTAATATTTTTGGTACGTGTAAAGCATAATATACATGTAACTCACAATATAACAAACAAATAAAGATGACACATACAGTGTACATATTTGTGTAGAGTTCAAAGTTTGAAACTTTTTGTTATTTTGGGTGTTTATACCTCAGCATGTTTGGTGACAAATATATCCCAAACTCCATGTGTATTTGTGATTTGTTGGAAATATCGGACAGCCTTTGTGGCTAGCAGAGTCATCTGCTCCTCTCGTTCTTCAATGAGCTCAGCTGCAATGTTAATGTTAAGTTTGATATTAGCACAGTCATCTGCTCCTCTCGTTCTTCAATGAGCTCAGCTGCAATGTTGATGTAAGTTTGATGTAAAGTTTCAGTGAATGTAAAAATTCTGCATTTAGTTCATGAGCTTTTAGTAGTCAAGGTAGAATGAAAATATGGACCTCTTTCTGATTTCTGATTTTGATGTTTTGAAATTTGGAATATTTAATGACAAAAATCAAGAGCATTTCTACTTGCATCATTTGAATCTAGTCTATTGAATCTAAGATTTTAGTAGAGCACCGGGGTAGAACATAAGACTTTGGATTGAGAAGTACTACACTACACCCACCAAAGCTTGAACCCCTCCCCTTGTAGTCATTTCTCAACCACTTATTCTTCTTTTACAACTACTGAAAATTATGTAACTGTACAATTATAATTATGAACAAAAAAATATTCAGAATTTCTCGTTTAAAAGTCTCATTGAATTCTTGCTTCGGTTGTCAACAAATGATCAAACATCAAAATAAATCTTTATCAAAAAATGAAATTGCCTTCACTTACGAAGGTCCTGGTCTCGTGCCCTCTGTAAGCGTTGTTTGGCCTGCAACCAAGATATGTAGACTAGTAACCCCTGGTAGCCTTGCCAAAGACTCTTGACATGTCTTGAGTGTTCTGTTGGTGTCTTGCGCATCTCTTTCGGAAGATCCTGTAAAAATAAAATCTGATGGTATGAATTTATGAAGGTATGAAAGCAAACAACAGTTTAAAAGACTTAACAAAAGACCTCGGAGTAGCAAATCCCACCAAAATTCTGTTGAACACAAGTAAATGACAAGTTTGATTATGTATTAGAACAACAATTACTCCAACAAATTATGGTGTCTACAAGATAAACATCAACTTAATTTTGATTTAGGAATCCATTTTTTCACATGGGTGAACATGTCTCACTACTGTGATATACATAAATTCAATTGTATAGAATTGTGCAAAACCGAGAAATACCATGGAATCACCATGACATGAGAGATGCTTTCCTTACCTCCATAGCTCGTTGTGCTTCTTCTATATTATGCTGACTCAGCAAAAACATAACATACTCTAGTATAACCTCTTTCCCACTAAGATCAATCAGTCCCTTGAGATGCCTGTAATTTTAAATGTTTATCAATTAATACAGTAATAAACAGTATACGATTATGTACGCATCCAGCCCCCAATACATGTAATTGCCCATCCTGCTTCAAAAATATCAGGGAACATGGATATGTGAAATGTTTAATTGTGCCACTTGAAATATTTGTGTTGATGTACGGCAAACCCATTGTTTATTGAAAGGTCAACAGGAGATTTGTTCATTAAAGGGCTAAATGTAAAAGGTATTGATTTTAGCATATTCCCAAGAGACAACTTTGGAGACTGTACCAAGACTGCCATTATCTATTATTATCTATTTATTTGATGTGAATTGATCCATTTAGCAAAAGCCACCTCTTGGTGATGACATAAAAATTAGAGATGTAAGTACAAAAATTGGATAGCACAAGGGCCTACATATGTTAGCACTAAACAAATAGGTTAGCACTAAACAGGTTACCACTTAGATACATCAACACTAAGATGGGTACTATCAGTTATTACACGTTTCAGCATGTGATACGGGAAATATTCCACGAAAGTAAAAATTGTATCACCACGAAAGCGCAGCTTGAGTGGTGATACTTTTTAACTGAGTGGAATATTTCCCGTATCACATACGCTGAAACGTGTGATGACGATTTTATCACATACTAAGCAGAATTTAAGTGATTTGATTGGTAGCTTTCTTTGACGTTCTAACTTCTAGTTCCCCAAATGACGAATTTCGTCATTTCTAAGAAATAATAACATAGCCTATATGTGACGTCATTTTGAATTAGGGAAGAATAGAATGAAGTTGTATGACGTCATTTCGTTACCATAGACAAAGTGTGGTACGTGTGCTTGTATCATATGAAATTTATGTGATATGGGAAATACTTCATAGAAATCACTTGATTTCTACATAGTATGTGATAATAAGATATATCAACACTAAGATGGGTTAATACTAAGATATGGTAATTTTAGTTTAGACACAAACTTACTTGACTAGTTGTCTTATTGTGTCATCTTTTCCCTGGCATGAGCTGTGATAGTACACTTCCATGCCTCCCTGGAAAATGGAAATATTAACATTCAAAAAGTGAAAATGGCAGTAGTATATCTTATAACTAAATAATATAATGTTTAGTATATCTGCCTTAGATATTACATATTTTATATATGTAATGCCAAAACTTGTTATTGAAATAGGGGTTAAAAATGTGAAAACATCAATTTTACACATTATATGGTATTATTAGTTCATTCTAACTTAGTGATTTGATCACTCAGCTTCAAATATGAATGTTCATTGTGTTTTATACTCACCCTCCATAAAGCAGTACTTGTGCCTTCAGGGTATTTGGACATTGTTTTCAAAACTTTTGCTGCATCTTCCCATCTAATAAAGTAAAATACACTTATGAGAAACAGAGATATCAAAATCAATATGAACAATTGGTGTATCACTGTCAAAACTCTACATCACCCTACCAATGTGATTTAACGTTCTATCGAATATTGAAATATCCAGTGAACCATAAATTAGATTGGGAGCCCCCACCTCACCCCTTGTGATTTATCGTACCTATGTGCAAGTAGACAACTTCGAAGTAGTACAAAGAGCTGCTGGATTGGAGACTCTATTTTGGTTCCGTGAAGCCCCTCTGAATAAATATCTGCAACATAAATAATTGAAAATTCTTTGCACTTTAATCATATATTATACCTTATAATGCTATGCTATGCTACTTATTATTGGTAAAGTACACTATTACTATACTGTAGAGGCCCTATGCCATAGGATAGCACAATCAAGACCCCTCTGGACTTTTTTGCATATTGAGTTTCACCACATATTCACCCATCTACTTACCAAAGACGAAGTCCCAAATCCCCCTCCTTCAGTGTTAATTTTGCGATTGTGCTGGCCGATCTAATTATTTTCTTAGAAATTAATTCAATCTGAAGTTTGAATATACCGGGAAAGTCCTCATGTTATCTGATTGATCGTTGAATTTGTTTATCATGAACCTGATTGGCTGCCTGGTTCAAGGAACTTGTGTGACTCAATGGGGATTCCCCTCGCTAGCCGAGGAATCGATTGTGTTTAATTCTGGAGTTTGGTTGTTCTATTGATTATTTCAATATTTCGGCAATAATATACCCAAAAGTTATTCCATGGTATGTGAGATATTATATGAGCAATAACAATAGGACATCATTGATTGTCTGGGGGAGAAACCTATGGTATAATGCATCTTTAATATAAACCTTGACTTTATTATCATTCCTAAACATGTATATGATACCAGTGAGCAAAATTCTCTGTTTCTTCATCTACAAAGATTTTGGCAATGAATTGGGGTCAGTCATGTAGGTGTAGCAATATAGCATAACATACAAAATCATAATGCATAATCTTGGTGTTTATAAATGGGCAAATCCCTGAATCAGTCTGAATGCAAAAATATATGTAGACTGCAACCTTGCATATTTGGTAAAAAGTTCATTTATAGTGCACAAATACTTAAAATCAATAAACTGTTGGTTTTTTCTTGCATAACTACAGAATTTTATTGCAATTTCTTAAAAATCATTATAAATCTTACACTGCTTAGCAACTGCCTTTGCCTCAGCGTACCATTCCATGACATCATCATCTTTACACTCCCCAAGAAATAAGTCAATCAATTGGATCTAAAATTGCAAAGTTAGTATAACAACATCAGGTAATTACAATAAAAAAACAAATATTTCATTCTATTTTTGATTAATATTTGTTTCTTTATTCCCATGTTATTAGCCATATTTAGGGAAGATGTACTCATATTTACCTAAGAAATAGAAAATGTGTATTGGTATACTATAACCATCTGAAAAGTTTATCATTCTCTCATTGGATAATAAGCACATAGACATCTTCTCTTGAAAGCTCATGACAAAGATGACACATGAAAAGGTCATATCAGGCTTTAACATTACCACGGTCATGACAGGCCTTGCAATATAGTATAGCATTGTCACGGTCATATCAGGCTTTAACATTACCACGGTCATGACAGACCATGCAATATAATATAGCATTGTCACGGTTAGACCAGGCTATCACGATAACACTACACGGTCATGGCAGGATCCTTGTGAAACTTAAAACACTAATAACATGGTGACGGTTAGGCATAAGTCTTGCAACAGATAGGGTCTCCACACATGCCTTCACACTAAATTTTGTACCAGAAAATAGCATGTGCAGGTAAAGCAATTTTTCCCCAAAATGTTATTTTCCAGCTGTACTGTACCATTGAGCACAGGTTCCTGTGCCATCAGCCATTGAGTATTCCCCGTGTCTCAGCTATTCCCAAGAAAAAATTCAGCTTAGGTAAAAGGAATATTTTATACATTTGACACGCCACCCACTAAACCATTAATGACAACAAGCGTTGCTGCCAGAAAATTCAAGTAATATTTGTGTTATGATTTTGGTGGGTGATAATAGGTTCGATGTTTAAAACGTATGATTTAAATTAAGTTTATCCAATTAAGCGACAAATATTACCAAATATTTCTGCTTTTCTTTATCCATCATAGCTATTTTTAATACTCAAATCGATTTAAAAACAGCCTATGTGCGCAATTATTCGTTTAATATAGATAAAATGAGGACGAACTTTTTTTCATTTTTCGAAACTGAAATCTTCAAATTTGAAGAGCTCGTGCCTCGTTTTAAAAAAGATTTCTGCTACTGACACCTCATCACAAAACTTGGGTAAGTTTTTTGCTTGTATGTGCAATATTCAATTAATAAATTTATAATTTAGATGCTATGTATATATTTAAGTATATAACCTAGCTTTTAAGCTTGTAATTTTACATATCAGATGCAAGTTTGCCAACTCATTGGACTTAGAAAGTTGAAATATTTTCAAAAAAAATTCAATTTTTCTGAGTTCATTCCATATGGGTTATTTTATTGTGACTGAACACAGCCCCTTCTCAGTGGGGAAGAAGAGTACAAGGAGGGGGTCTGCACATATAAAATAAACTTTGTATTTGGAGTTCTTCTTTATTTGCAGACCCCCTGCATTCTGATCTTACTCCCCACTCTGGCCACAGAAGGGCATGTCGGTGTATGTTACTTCCTGCGAAAGCTATTTATATTTTGATATAATAGCTTTCCCATGGAGCATTTGGACAGCTAAATAATTGTGACCTTTGAAATCGGATTAAGTCGATCAGCGGCCTACTTTTGGTCTCTAACTGTATCTTACATCAGTATCATCAATCCGTGTACATGTAAGTATTAGAGCGCTGAAACGAACGAAATGAATTAGTTAGGTTCGGACAACCTCCAGAGATTTACGAAAATGTCCGAGCAGAAGACGCCATATTGGAATTTGGCAGTAAAAACATTCACTCGACTAACAATTACAAGTCTTGATTGAAAAGGAAGTACTTCAGCGCTCCAATACTTGCACAGAAGGATGATAATGATGTATAACATAGTTAGAGAACAAAAGTAGGCCGCTGATCGACTTAATTCGATTTCAAAGGTCACTATTAATCAGCTGTTCACTTCCCCTTTTGAGAGCCATAAGTTTCAAAATCTAACATGGCTCTCGAAGTGAGTAATGTGTATGTACTGTAATTGTATCTCATACCCCCATCACTGTGAGGATAATTTGCCTTTTCCTTATTTTTGACATCGGGCACAGGAAATCAATCCCCACAGAACTTAGATGTCAAAATTGTGAAGTTACGATAATCTACCTCAATGAATTGAAGATGAAAATCTAAACCATGTCAAAAAATAAATAGAGAAAACACCAAATAATGGGGAAGTAAGCTGCCCTTAAATTACATAGATTCTAAACCATTAAATTTGATTGTTTGTACATTGTTGCACTTATTCATCGCACTGTCAGGGCGTAGCCAGCAAATGTCAAGGGGTGCAATTTTTGGGTTTGCATCACTACGAGCAAAGCGAGCCACAAAAAGGGGGTATGGAGGTTCACCTCCAGAAATTTTTTTAATTCAAATTGTACATGTATATGGTGCATTCTAAACATTTCAAACTGTAATTTGTTAATGATTTTTCCACTAATTCCAAAAAATTGTTTTTTTCTTTTTTTGGGGGGTTGGGGGGCACTATCAGACCCATCGCACCCCCACTACAATGTATAGCTGTGCACTTCTTTGTGTCACAAAGACATGCACCTTTTAGGCAGTAGATTTAGACTTTCAAAATTTTGCACTTCATACCCACACATACTGTGTCACCAACATGGTCGTTGGAGAATTTAATTTTTAATCAAATTCATCAAAATTACTAAATATTTTCTGACCCCCTCACCAAAATCATGACTCCATGATGAAGTCTAATCTGAAATTGATTGTAGAACATTGGTGTTTAAATGCATTAATGCAATCAAAACATAAATAATTGTACTATCAAAATTAATTGTTTTTCAAAATTAATTTCAATTGCTTGTGATGACTAATAATACATTATTAATTTAAAACTTTTGGGACAGTATATGTACTAATTAAAGCTAAAATTGAGCGATCACTAGAACCTATTCATAGCCTCTTTGAGAAGTTAGAAGGTACAGTACCATCGATTAATATTTGGTTGTTTGTTTTGTCTTACTTCAGTATATTGTTATACTCTCCAACTTTTTGTGGCTGGTGTTTGGCAGTTGTTGTTTAGTGTCTTTAATAGTGTTTGGCATCTGTAACAGCATTTGCCATTCAGCATCTGTAACAAATGGCAGGTGGTGACATTTTGTATGTTAATGCCTTATTTTAGTGATGGGCTACAGTTAAGGGGCAGTTCTTTTTTATGTCCCTTTGGGAACACATGTACATAAAGCTATTGAATATTTAAAACTATTTTTTACTTGCAGTTTATGATATAGAGCCATAATGAACAAACACATAGGCACAGAGTTAATACTAGTGGCTTATATAGTATGTATAGGAATTTTCCTATCGCAGCCACTTCCTGCTCAAGCAAACATGGACCAAGCTGAACAACAGCAGGGAAATGCAGGACATGGACATCAGGGAGATGAACATGGGGGAAATCTGAAATTTCACGATAAAAATCATATAAGAGATAAAGAGTAAGTATATACAGACCTACGTATCCATAGTCTGGACCTGAGAACTTTTTGGGGGTTAGAGCTTTCTCAAAGTATATAAGTCATGATCCTATCATTTCCCCTTTTACTCTGATTTACTTTGCTAATTCCTTGTCTTTGCCTTATTTTTAGCCCCTGTAAGTTATATCGTACCATACTGAACTTCTTTCTTCAAGCCTTATTATTAAATTGAGGTTATTTGTCATCAAAAGTAAACTAGAAAGATTTGTTGCTGTATAGTGATCCATCCATATGGTACAGAGAATTACAGTGACTGTGCAGTGCTATTAATATGATATAGCGACTGACATGATTTGGGAGTATGTAATTTCACAATTGCTTTCTTTCTATTTTATTTGTTTATCCTCTATTCTGACAACTATTTTTTCTCCAGGCATATCAAGGAGCATTTAGATGGCGTCTCCGGCAAAGATACAGCTGACATGTCAGAGGATGAACTCCAGTTCCATTACTTTAAACTACACGATTACGACAATAATAACAAACTAGATGGTTTAGAGCTTATAAATGCAATGACACATTATCATAAAGGTAGGTCAATGTTATATAGGATACCAAGATGGAAATGCATGTTGTTTTTATATCTAATATAGTCTGATTTATTGAGATATGTGTACATGCATAACATATACTATCAATATAAATATTTTTCCTTCCGAATTTTCCCCATAACTTCTTATATCAATTCAAAATAAAATTTAAAAAAATTGCAAGGGATGACGAAGAAAAATTCTAATAAATTATTCCCTTTTTTCAAATTTTCTCAAACTCTCGACTTTGTGCAAGAGGATTTTCAAGTGGGCACAATTTCATTTTAAATTTTTTATGTGGGTGCACTCACTGCACTGCCCAGCTGCCTCTTCTGTGAACGATTGCAATGAGACTAAACTATTATTTATTGTTTTGTTTATAACTCGTTATATTATAATTGCACATCTGGGACAGGATCACATATGACTTGATAACCGATTTCCTAACACAGGAAATCTCTCTTATTATTCATGAAGAAGTATATTATCACAAACTCATATTTTATCATAATCATGTCATTTTATAACATACACTTATATGCATACCACTACAAAAGTTGCAAGGTCATACCATTTTGAAATTTTTTTTAATTCATAATATAATAAACGATCTGTAACTTGCACCATCAAGAAACTTTGTTATTTACAGAGAAGAAAGACTTATATCAAGCAACAGATCATAATGAAATAACTATTAGGTATTTTGATAATTTAGGACCGGAATTACAGAGACTGCCAGCCTTTAAAATGTTTATTTGTTTTATGATGCACTCATTTAATATTTGCATGTGATTTCTTTACTGCCTACTTAGACGAGACCTTGGATGAAGGTATGGACTTTAAAGAAGTTGAGGAGATGGTTGATCAAGTCTTAGAGGAAGATGATACTGATAAAGATGGAATGATTAATTATATTGAATTTGTACGATCTCAGAGAGAAGATCTAGTCGATGTTTAGTTGAATGTATCGAAATAGTTTACGTGTGATTGAATGTTTTGAACTAGTTAAGTTACATTTTCAGTTTAGTAATTTTTTGTTGTGGGTTTCAGAATGTGATTCTTGCACAGTTGATCATTGATTATATGATATGGATTAGTCCCAATGAAGTTTGTAAATCCTTTATCCAGTCATTGTTTAAATTACAGCACATATTCATATCATTGTACTTTTGTGGTTTAATTATTTCATATGGTTTATGTGGTTATACTGACTACTGAGTGTCGCATCAAGCCCCTTGTCACCTCTCCCCCTCTGTTTCCAAACCAGCCTGATTAAGATAATAAAAAAAGGGGAAACAGGAGCTTGATGCAAAACTATGGCATGCTTGACACTGCAGGCAACATTACTTTATGTGCCTTTTTATAAGTCACATACATGTGTACATATATTTTAAAAGCAGAGGAACAAATATTCATAATTGGATGTCTGAGTTATATTTAAATTCATTATAAAGCTATCATTTACTTTACTTTGCCAAATATTTATAATGTGTGAATTTATTTTTTGACTATTGTATATGTGCGTTTGCTATTATAAATCATGTGTTTACAATACAAAACCACCGTGCCTTTATCTGAAGTATTATTATCATATTTAATATTTCATCAACTTTTACAATGATTGACTGATATTATGGTAAAACCTGTGCATTTTGAACAATTTTGCTTCACCTTTTCTTGTTTATTCACCAAATCGGGGAATGTTATCGTCACGAGAGGTCAATGTTCAACAAGACAGGTTTTACTGTATATGTACAAAATATTTGCCATAATCTCCACAGTTGGTTGTGAAAATATCACAGTTGTCCTAAACAGTGCCTATATATGTTGTGGTTGTTAAATGAATACGTATATATTCAAAATTGATTTGCAACTGTTACTTGTATCAGTATCAGCTCTTCATTGCATTGATAGAGTATCACAAATTGTTCACAGAAGCTAATGATATGGCAGTAAGGCTATACTAGTGTAGTTGGTTGTGGAATATTTATTAAGTGTATAATATCCTAGAAAATGAGAAAATGTAGCACTGTGGCACCATTTGTACTTATATCACATTGTACATGTACATCACATCATCAGTATGTTTTAGGTGGTACATGTTTGCTTGTATGTATTCCCACAGAAGGTTTGTTAGTATGTCAACTTATCATAAAAAGGACAACTTTGCGTAATTTTCTCATCTCTTGCCACCAACAATTTTGATTCAAATGCAGATTTGATTCAGATGCAATAATAAAATTTTCGTGCAAAATAAGTATTATATACAGTACCTCAATTTGCAATGTTTAGTATGGTCAAATGTGATTTTGATATCGGTTTAATGATAAAATTCTGAGTTAATCTGAATTCATATTTTAATAGAGGTTTACCACATTAAGAATTATGTTTCTACTGAATCAGGAATAGATGTATCATACACATATCTTGATATTAGAAGTATGATGTCATAAATACATGCTTGGATAACAATTCTGTCTACCTGGTAAATTGTTTCATATCACTTCCATCGCCATGTGAGTTTATATGAATTTATTGAGCTCATTTTATATGAGTTTATATAGTATTATGTTTTATATTTAGTTTGATGAATTGCTTAGTATCCATTTGTGCTGTATTTTTATTTTGTTGTCCTGTTTTATGTTTGAATTTACATGTTGTCTCATATTGTTTGGACTTTACCTGTACATGTATTTCCATCCCTAGCTCAATGTAGTTACCTGAATGAAGTTGCTTTGATGTTGAAGGAGACACTTGTATACTTTATGTTGTATATGATGCCAGTAGGATCACCCTTAAAGGCCTCATACTAAGTTTCAAAATACTTTTCAAAAATCAGGCTAATTTCTTTTGAAAAAAATGAAAGGTTTTGGTTCTGAAATGGTTCTAACTGACCTTGTTCCTCCATTGCTAGATGCTGACCCCAACGGAATTCACACCATGAATGAAGAAGACACCATGAAACTTGTGGATGATATCCTTGGGCAAGATGATAAGAATAATGATGGTTATATTGACTATTATGAATTTCAAGTTGCTCAAAGCGAGGGAGAAATCAGGGACATGATTGAGGATCAAGATGCAAAATATGCTGAAGCCAATGAACAAGCAGCAGATATCAATTCAATCTTATAGGAGCACAGAAGGAATATAATATGGAAGTTGACTGAAAATAGTGCCAAAATGGTGAAGGGAATTATTTACCTTGTGGATGTATCAAATGCAAAGTTGGTGATTGGGGCTTGTACTAATATTCAATCTTTTGCAATAAAATATTCATATTTGACAATTAATAAATAATTCTAAAACATTACTACTGTAGAACATGTTATTTTCAGTGAAAAGTCCAAATTAGTGAAAAACTAACGTAGTGAAAATGACAATGTTTTACAGTCAAGGTGCATGGATAATAGTAGCATTTAACAGTATAGTGAAACCTGTAAAGTGGAACACATCTGTTAGCCCAAACCAACTGACTTAGTGTTAAATGAACCTCTTTATGTGGAACACATCCAAAGTGGAACACTTTAGAGGTACCAAGGTGTTCCACTGTGGCAGGTTTTACTGTACATCATTTCTCCTGTAGATTGTACCCAACCTCTACACCCTGCTTCTTATTTAACCCATCCTTTCTTTACAGATTGAGCTTATGTTGAAACTGATGTGACAAAGCAGATAGAACACATATTTGAAAATTATGACGTGGATCAAGATGGCTGTCTTGATTATTTTGAGATGGTGATGAGTGGGTGTCAAGGGGAAAAATGTTGAGCAGTGGGACAGAAATCAAGATGAGAATACACTTTGATTGTGTAAAGCTCCCTGTATAGGTTTTATCTGATCACATGTACCCCATGCAGCATACTATCTCATGTTGTCTGTATTCTGTATTGTACAGCTTGCCTTTTGCGCTTTAGATTTATACATAGTGCCATACCCGATACCCTCCCTCCATGTTACAGCATTGTGTAGTTTAGTATGGTATGCATGTTAATTAATCCCTACACTGTTCAGTACTAGACATAGCTAGCCTAAGATCCAAATTTGTACTGTACATTACAGGAACATCAGAATCAGAAACACAAAGGATGTCTGATGATGAGCTTATGAACACTGTAGATGCATATATGGAGAAGGATACTGATGAAGATGGTTTCATTGACTATGCTGAATTCAGTATTTGATTCCAATAAATTGATTCGTATACATATAAGCGATCTCATTTGGATATGAGTGTGAGGTGAATACTACAACACACGGGATATATATGGTATCTTGAGTGGATTTGGGGGAAATATTGATATCCACGATCATTATGAATTCAGGAGAACATTCATAATGGAACACTGAACTGTAATATGTGAAAAAGTATTATCCAGAGTCCAGACATTTTTGATGAGGAGGAATGCTTTAGAACCAGTTATTCAAGCTTTTGTTGTAAGAATCTGCAGTCTGTTATGTTGTCTCTCAAATAGGTTGTCAATTAAGCTTTTAATATTGTATTGATAAAAAGATGGCAGTCTGTAATGATAACATATATAGCAGACTGAATAATGCTGCTATCTTTTGATAAATATGAACAATATTTTTATTGCCCCTCAGCTTATGATCTTTCTTAGCTGCTGTAGGATTATTTTGCTAACACTCTCGACCCTTGAGTGGTTGTGATAAAGACTTCAAGCTTATAGCATTACAAATACTTCTAAACCTCTAGCTTCTCATGCACAAGTAGCTTTCGGAATTAGCTATTCATGCATACTTATAATGGAGAGGTTAAGCTTTGCATATATAATCGAAACTGAACCTGTACGTATGACTCAACCATATACAAATTCATGTAGCCTTCTCATATAAATAGCCGTTCAAATCCAGTGTTTGCTTAGACTACACCATAGCGTGTAATGATTCTATAGTGTGTCATTGATGCGGTTTTATAGCTGGTTTTCTAATACATATTTTAAACGAGCTCGTTTCGTAAGATTTTTGGCGCTAAATCATGCATGACATACATCATCGTGTTCAGCAAGAATTCAACTGTGCATCGAAATCAAAATTGACAGCATAGTGTTCAATAGACACGATTAAAATGGTTCCCGTTGACCCAACGTCAAAATTTCAAATCTCCCGTTCTAAACCCGAAACTCTGAAGCAGAAAGAGTATCTGAAGTAGACTAAGCGCGCATAAAACTATGAGCGCTCGATACATTCCTTTGTTAATTTTTGTACTTTGCGTTCACGGTTACGTTGTGAAAAACATCGTTAGCTTAACCTCTCCGCTATCTAGCTGTGAACGTGTAAATGTAGCCTCTAGCTTTTATCCATAGGTTCTGGGCCGATATAAAGATGGCAACACCAACAGAATCCAGTATTATCTTTTTAACACAGATCGATTACCATGCCATCTTTATTTAAAAATTATTTCTATCGCCCTTAGCCTATTATATGTGTTTATCTTACACCAAACCTCTAGCTATCCATGTGCACCTAACCTCTAGCTTTTAGTGTACAGCCAATCTTTAGCTATCAGTGTATGCCTGACCTGTAGCTATCCACAACCTAACCTCTACAGTAGCTTTTAGTGTACACCTTACCTCTAGCTATTAGTGTTGCTTTGCTTGCAGGGGATGAGCCACATGTTCATGATGACCATCCCAGGATGCCAGATGATCAGCTCATTACTCTTGTAGAATCAGTGCTGCAACAGGACGACTTTAACAATGATGGCTATGTAGATTACACAGAGTTTATGATGGTTCAGCAACGCAACAAACAGGCTAACCCACCTCAACCTCATTCCTAATCCACCCTTTAATTATCCTGTTGTGCACTGTCACCCGCCCTTTTTCCTCATTTGAATTTGATAATCCTGCTTGGGTTATTTAAATGGAGAATTTAGAGTGTTGGTAGAGACTTAACTGTAGTATCTATGTCAGTAGTTGCAACCAAGGAACACAGGGCTACAGCTATCATTTATGCATTTTTTCTGCCAGTGTAATGAAATGAAAATATTCAATTGGGGCCCCATTTAGTACAGTCGTAACTTACAGACTAATGATGACTTGAAATCCATTGTCTACTGTTAGATGAACAAAGACTTGCAACCAGATCATAAGTATGACATTTCTTAAAATGCAGCCCTCATTCCTATGTTGTAGCTCTGTGTTTGTTGTAGGATGTAGTACGTTGGTGCTATGTGTATTATCTGCACATCTATTCTTATTTTTATGTTGTTATTTGTTACATTCTTCCCTGTTCTGTCATGTACTTGAAGAAATGGATCACTGACACTTAAGTCTACATACAAGGGTAGTTTTAAAATACAGTCTTATTTTGGAATCATTTTCTCAACTTCGATGGAATCTTCTCGAAATCTCGAATACATGTATTCAGTGCTAAAAACAATGATGTACTTACAATGCATGAACAACTTAAAGATTCTATCATAATTGAGAGTTATTCCATATTTAGAGTGCAACTTTTTTGTCACCCTGTACAAGAAAATATTTCATACATCTTCATTGAGTGATCTCATCAATTCCATGAAATTTCTTTTCATTACTGATTTTGTTATAGTATTAGTACAGTCATTTATAACTCACCTAGTACACCATTGATCCTCCCAAGTTGTACAAAATACAATATTGTAATAAAGATGGTATCTATGTTGATTTATTCAGCTGTATACATGTTTGAAATGCTTAGCCTCAATGCATTGATTGACATACAGATTTAACAAAATACAGCACCAGTCCTGTTACTTTTGGAACACCCTGTAATTGTTAAAATTTTGCAATTTTGCACAATTATGTATAACTGCTGCTATTTTTGTTGAGGCTACCCTTGTTTTATTACTTTATTACATGCTCAATGCTTTAACTGTTTAATCTGGTGAATTCTTATTTAAAGGAAGAATATGTCTTAAGAGGGTGAAAGAATTTCAAACAATGTTTAAGATAAGATGCCTCTTTCTAAAAGACATATAGCCATCATGTGCAGAATGTGCCACCAAAAACGATTCCAAAATCTTGATATTGTATGAAAAGTTTGCCTGCTATGACTGATTCTCCCTTTAATACAAAAATGCACATGCATGTGTATTAAAGATGCATTTCTAGTATGTGTATTCTGTGCATGTATGTGTATGTTAAATTTATGCCATGTATGTGTTTAGACCTCTTATTCACAAACTTTACACATTTAGATCTCTTCAGGCTTTATCCGCAAATCCAAGCAAAATGATCGCTCAATTTTGGTCATAACATTGGCTTGGACTGATCATTTTGCTTTATTCAATGTGCAATCTTTAAATATGGTACTGTGGTATCAAACAACATTTTACAATTAAATTAATTATGTATATTATATAATATTGTATAATACAACAACAATCTTGATATCCAGTATACAATGGTGCAATTTTAATTTACTACATTATTGTCATTGCATTTAAAATACTAATTTTAACACAATCATACTGTACCATTACAAAGATTAATATTTCAGAAAAGGATCTGACATAACAATTGTGCTAAACAATGTTCTTATTGATCACGAGTCTGAAAACAAGATAGAGTCAACACATGCATTTAGAATCCCTGTTTCAACTGTCTAGTCTCTTACCCAGGGTCTTATATTTAAATTATCAAAATGTCCTCACATTTACATAACAATAATTACAAAACTATGCAAGGGTGTTCTTTTCGTTAACTTCTCAAACTTCCTAATGAGTGTTAATTATTAAGAGTTATGCAAGCATGTACTTTTCATCATCTTCATACCAAATGTTTTGTAAGTTTCGAACAAAATATTAAGTTGTTTGTCAGTCCATCTATTCATCTGTCTGTTCTTGTGATAACTCAAATACTTTTTCAAAATGGTCAACTTTTTGGCTATTATTTAAAGATTCCACATCTTTAAAATTGAGTCATCCAATGTACATAGACATAAAGTGCCTGTTTTTCTAAGTATCAGTTTTATCATTGTGTAAAAACCTTAAAGGGGCAGTAAAGGATCTAGAGCGTTGGATGTTGAAATGAATCATTTTAATAAAGGTTACAACGTTTTGAAAGACTTGAGATGTTTGGTCGTCATACATAAAAGAACAGTAAAACCTGTCTTAGTGAACACCTCTCTCTAGTGGACACCCTTCCTCCACACATACTCCAATGATGTTTGTTAACACTCTCTGTAGTGAACACCTACATACAGTGAACACATTTTTGCGGCTACATAGGCGTTCACTGTATTTAGGTTTTACTGATATAAGAAACAGAAATGTCTAAATTCATTTAAATTGAACAAAGTAGACATTCATTCTATTGTCAGATAACCATAACAATCCATGTATCATTCGAAGGACTCTTTAGAGAAAATATGACAACAATTCATTTGAGCAAAACACATAATAAAACCGTGGGCATTTTTCAACCAATTAAATTCTCTATAGATCCGATATTGTCCCTTTAAGTAAGGTCAGTAATGTGTGTTAAAACCCAATGAAAAGCGATAATCTTTGCACAATTAACCATCGAAAGTTGGCATATTCATAATTGCTGGTTGGGGATAACCACCTAAAAGAAGAAGTAGTAATACAGATGTCAACTCGCTATTTTATACATGTTCCCGGGGCCTATGCAAATGGGTGTTTAAGAATAAAATTTTGAAATGTTATTTGTACAAAGTGTTTCACTTACATGTAAACTGTACTCTATATTGGGAACGATTCTGATATTAGCATGTATGTATTTAAGAACAAAAGGTATTTTATATTTCTATGAAAACAGTACGTTAAATAGTAATATACGAGGTACAATAAAGATCATTTATATTTAAACAATATTTTATGTTGATTTTTAAATATGGTCCTAACATACTAAGATATGGGTTCTGGTTAATGTGTTGGTGGAAGGTTTCAAATGTGTAAATAAAAAGAAATGAACACTTTTCTACCTAGTATGCAATATCAATTCATTCAAGAATCGTCCGATTTTTAAGACCTAAATAAAGAATTTAAACTTTGCTGATCAGAATTGAGACATTCTCCTGCCTTTAGGGTCTTTAAGGAAGAAAATGATATATATTTTACATTTAATTTTGAAGTACCATTGGAAAGTATTTATCCTTTTAATACGGTACGTCTGAATGCCACATGAGGATTATTCAAAATTAAAGCTCAATGGAGTCATTATTGGTGGAATTATGCCTCATTCTGAAAAGTTAAATAGATTTTCACTTGTGTAATTATAGTGCAGGCCAGCTATGAGCCAAATATCAACGTGACCCCCGCACCCAGTATAACAAGTCGTTATGGGTATCAAATTGTTCGTCTTGTTGAGTACATTACAAAAACCAATTTTGACAGATTGAAATATGGGTCAGATTCGATAAATATGACATAATGTTATGTAATCTATTATTATGACATAGCATTTTTTGTAAAGCATTTTTAAAGGAAATGATGAAAAGAAATCATGAGCTAAGCAAATATTAATTGTGTATATACTTTAAAATAAATTTTGATAATTATCAAAAATACTTTGGACTTAGAATTATGTAATTATTACATAATTTCCATTGTTTTATGAGTAAAATTACAATTTGAATTGCCTTCGTTTTTAAGATAACAGAATTTTTGTTCTAAATGATATAAACCTCATGTGCTAAACTAATTCAAGCAATAATATCTTATTATGAGTAAAAACCTTTATAAAAAGACTTAATCTTATTGTAAACAATATATGTCATGATATGTAGCAGCAAATAACAGTACGTGAACGGTTTATTAAGACACAATGATAATATCATTAAACATTTATTCAGATAAACTTATCCAAATATTCATACATATAAAAATCAGGTAACTGTTATGATCATTTTAAACATGATAAATATCAAGTTTTTACATATAAGGGCTTACATCTTTCAATAGAATCATTATATAATATGAAGATGTGATTATTTCAAACATCTTTATTCTAAACATCTGGATATGGTTTTTCCTCAACCATCATTGTGTTTTGGCAATTACCCACCTCACAGGAACAGATAGACATGGACAATAATCCTGCAAGTAGGCATCTACAAGCCTGATTAGTGCGAAATCCATCTTTACAATAGATTTTGGTAAGATCCCTTAATTCAATGGGGGCAGATGCTCTCAAAATCATCTTAGGAACCAGACTTCCATCAAAAAAGTAGCATTCGGTGCCTTCTGGTTTCCAAAGTTTGGGCTTTGCTTTGTGAGCACTATGTCCAGATTTGACATTGGGGATGTACTCCATATACTCTGCACTGTAAGAGCCAGTTGCTGTTATGGTCATTAGCCTTCTTTTTTGAAAACTTCCAGCTAAGATGATTGATTCATCACTTTTTATTTTTTGTCGCATTTTGCACACCTGACTTGCACATTTTGTTAGATATTAGCAAGATTTGCCTTATTTTACCATTCGTAAGAAACCATCTATAATTTGGGCCTACAAGACTACATATCTTTCGCACATCATCTTCATAATTTTCGACTCGCTTTGGTTGGCATTCTTCATGAGGTTTTTGAGTTGTGTTGAATATACAGATTGCTCACAGATTCTGCATAGTTGCTGGCAGTGTAACAATGTGACTTAACCACCTCCCTGATAGACCTGGTTTTCTTACAGATTTTTACAAAAATCTTCTGCAGACTTACATCAGCCAGAAACATGCTTCACTTTCCATCTCGATTCACTATACTGGAAATAAGGCTAGGGTTGCTGTCAAGTGCATATTTCCAACTCATTGTCATATTCTATACACGAGATGGTTGAATAAAATCTTTTGTGCTTCGTTGTACAGGGTGGTCAAAAAATGGAAACCCTGCATTTTCCTCATATCTTTGTCATTTTAAAACATTACTCCCTCATATTTCACACATTTGTACTTTATTCTCTATTATACAACCCTACTATATTTCATGACCATCAGACCAATAGTCACAATTTTACAGCACTTTAAACAACATGCTTCAGGTTTGGGCATTATCACGCTGTAGTCAAACCTGCACAATTGTCAATGATCCCAATGCATTCTTCAGCAGATATGGCCTGAATGACACGAATGATCTCACTTTTGAGGTCTGCAATTGTCCTAAGGTCATTCTAATACACTCTATCTTTGCCGTATCCCCCCACAAGTAGGGACATTTTGGACTACATGTGCAGGTTTGCTGAAAGCACAATAGTGGCCACTGGGGCATGTTCTTTAAAGTGCTGTAACATTGTGACTATCAATCTGATGGTCATGAAATATAGTAGGCTGGTAGGAAATTGAATTATGTATAAATGTGTAAAATATCAGTTCTTAAAATGACAAAGATGGCGTAAGTTTTTTTACCATCCTGTAAATGGCCTTTTTGGGCCTTCTGATTGTCTCATATGCCTCACAAGTCTCCACATCAGGTCAGATTTGATTGTACTGTGGTAGAAACTGGACGTTGTCATCATTTCTATATTTTCTTTTGATGAAATTGGATTCAGTGTTGGTGTCACTTTTGGTTTAACTCAACAACCTTTGGTTTTCATAGTTACATATATCTGTGTCTTCCAGCGAAATCTTGTTTGTTTTTCTGTTCGACGCCTTGTTATCATTGTTATTTTCTTATTGTTTACACAAGACCATGGCCATAGGATGTGTTGATCCCTTCCCATCAATTGTGTCTTCGATTTGATCAAAGTTATCGATTGCAGCATCCACTAAAATATTTCCAGGTTTCTCAATACCACTGAGATTTTATGTATTTTTACAAAAAAAGGTGGCCATTTTAAATTGAGGAGTCATATTGATAATTCCTTCTCCAGCAGATGTCCTACACCCATAAGGCTCAAGCCTATAAAATTTGAATCAAATATGTCAATCGGTATTTAAGTAATTCCTTATAAAAAAATTCAACCTTGAAAGTCTGAATTTAAACCGTTTCTATCAATCATTGAATACTGATTGTTTCAACTACTTAGATCAAAGGAAGAACCATTGTACAATGATAAGCAATCATTGTGCAACCATTGGGTTCAACCAAGTGAAGTCAACTCAACGACTGCGCAACCGTTTTTTTTACAATCATTGTAATCTGCAACCATTGTAAACTGCAACCATTTCACATTGAAGTGTAAATAGTTGCAATATGTTTTGTTCAATGACTACAGAGCTCAACCCCTGCAACCATCCTGAATTAGTATCGTTCCAAAAAATTATCATTTTACCTGAATTAAAATTATCTTTTAGTAATGATTTGAATTTAACTCTATTCAACAACAGTATATTAGTATATTTTTTCTGAAAACATACATGCATGTTTATTATGGTAAATTACTAAATTTTGTTTACTATGGTACGTTTCTTTCTCCAGTACGGATTTGGGAATGCGATACCAGAATAGTTTTCCAATCAATGGCATAATGATAATGATGTATCTTTAATGTTAATTAAGAAAAGAATCGAGCAAAATTCCAATTTGGTTAAGAAATTGACCAAGTAAAATCTTAAGATTTTAAACTTAACAAAATCACGTGATTCACCTAAACACACTTACGGACAGAAGAGTGGCTTTTCTATATTCCTCAAACTCCGTTTGGTGGGATAACAAAGTATTAAATAAACTAGGTATAAATAACCTTTTGTTGAATGCATTCAGCAAGACCATCCTATCTGGATGGCCATAAGTTCTGCATAGTGACTCCGATAAAACGGTTACTGTATGTCAAATAGATGTATATATTGTGTATATATTACATAATATTATATCCTCATATTAATTATGTTTACAAATTGTGAAAATAGAATTGTGCTATCACATCCTTTTATTCATTTTTTGTATTTGTTCAAGTTAAACCAGTTTATTGCATTAAAGCGTGTCTTGCAACGTCTAATTTCACATTTTTTAACATTATTACATAATAATTACATAATTATGATTAATATTGATTATAAATTTCTTTAAATTTTGTCATCAATTTTTTCTGAAAGCATTACCACCATTATCTGTTGTTATACTTTGATAAATACCTAACCATAGCTGTTTTAAACCTTGAAAATATAAAAACATAGAAAACAATAAATTATGTAACATTACGCTAATTATCTGGAATCCGACCCATATTTGAAAATGTCAAAATTGGTCTCTGAAAACTTCACATCATACCGAACAAAATGGTACCACATACGTCTTGTTATACCGGGTGCGGGGGTATGTCATAGAAAGAGGCCTCGCTGGAATGTACCTAGCCTGTACTATAGACATCAGTAGCCATAGAGAAAATAGAGGATGGGTAATGAAGACAATTTTCCATCAAATTTATTTTCAAATCAAATCATGTCCTAATCACCATAGAAACGCGTTCAATTCCACCGGGAGAAATTATCCATTTTGGAAACACTAATTTTCACAAATTGATATAATAGGGCCTATAGTGTTATATTGGAAGTTGCTAGTGATTAACAAATCACTGCATTATTTCACTGATTTCCCCCACTGGGAGTTATTACGGTTACCATGGCAACCAGAATTTCGTTACCATAGTAATTGAGACCATGATTCTGAATTAAGTAAGCATCTAATGAGTGAAATATAATTAGGTGTCATCTACAAATCTATAATCCTATTGGTTAAGGATAGTTTTACTCAGTTCAACATATTATCATATCTACAAAGATTTTTACCAAAACTTAATCTTAACTTAAACTTCATGAGAAAAGTATCTTGATTTTGTCTTAACCAGAAGGTAAGAAATTTTAATTCTAATTAATTGCTTACTTCGATTAAACTTTATTCAATACAATATAGCAGTGGCTTGTGACGTCTTTTCTGGACATATGTAATAGTTTTATTGTAGCTAATGGACATTATTGTCACCTAAATAGATTGCTTAGTATAGTATATTGAATATACAACCTTATTTCAGGGCATTTTCACCGAGTTTGTTAACTAATGACCTTCATATTAGAGATTATGTGGGCCAAAATAGCATTTACTTTGCGTATTGATACAGGAATCGCATCAATTATAAATTAAAGGGATGTTAGCCCAAAGGAAACTGCAAACGGAGACACTTTTTTAATCCAGTGTAAAATATAAAGGCGCACAATGTCAAAAGGAGTATAAGACCAAAACGGATTAAAAACACAAAGAGAAACATTTAAGAGCATTGATCATAAGGAAGCGCCCCGATATCAGCAAATGGTTAAATGGTTGCTTTTATTAGATCACTACTGTACTTATGAAATAGAAAGCTTGAAATGACTATGGTAACTCAAACTTGAGAATCAGTTTTTACCATATCTAACATTAAATTTGCTTCTCTCGGAAGTCCATGTATAAATGTATATAAGGCGTAGTCTTGCGAGACAACTGCGCAAAAATGTTACAGTTACTATAGTATATTTTTCAGATTTTTCAACTAAAACTAGAACTGAAATCCAAATGTAGTCATATAGGCTACGTCATTTATTTAAATTTGCCTCGCCTATTACTTTTTTGCCTCACCTAATTTGGGATTCTGGCTACCTACACCCCCAAAACACAATATTTGCGGCATGTCACTTTTTACTTGTCTGCGTATTTCCAGACAAACTGACCAATGCTTATGGATTCGATTGTTTTTAGTTTGAAAACTGAGGACATATCCATTTTGGGCATGCTGCATGCATTTCAAGGCGGTCATTTTCAACTTGATTTTAGATACGATTTTGCTCACCACGTGTCTTGTTCCACGTGGCATGGTCGACACGTGTGGTAGTATATACCAAGGCAAAGGGAGTCACTGTCTTTCTATCAATGCTCACGTGATGCACCTCCAATGAGGGTTATCATTAACACCCTCAAGTTTGTTTTCGTGAAAATGTTCTTCCACGTGGAATGGTCGATACATGTGGTAGTGTATACCAAGGCAAGGGGAAAGCACTATTTTCTATCAATGCTCACGTGGTGCACCTACACTCACGGGGGTAAAGCAGACCCGATGATGCAATGAGCTTGCTCGGCGGTATCATGACTGTGTAACGGGTCTTAATGTATAAGTGTGCTCGGCGGTAGGTTCAAACAACGCGGATCCTCAAATCATGTGCTCATGGTATATTCGTGTTTTAACACCCGTGTACACTGGGGAGTATCATTAACACCCTCAAGTTTGTTTTCGTGAAAATTTTCTTAATACGATAATCAAGAGTACTATCCGTTGATCATGATAAAAGAAGAAAATTCTCGCCAGAAATCGCATCTTAGGTTGCATATCTTGTTGACAAAACAAGTACCATTTTGAAACCCCATTGCCAAGTTTCACTTACAATCAATTAAATATAAATCAGCATATAAAGACGAATAATGCTGATGGTCCATCTCATAATGTTTATTAGTATTACTTTATAATTTATAATACCATTCGGGGTACTCATCACATATTTCTGTTTTCCGACTGGCAATATGCTCCTAGATGGAAGGATATTCCTCTTACAGTGTAATGTTATCATTTGAAGAGTATTTCGATTCTGAAAATGTTCTACTTTACTTTAACAGGACAGTGTTCCATAGAAGGGGTAAAACTACATATGAGATCATATTTGTATTGGTATTGACATTCAAGCTCACCAGCAGGTGCTGGTCATTTTGAATCTCAATCCCAATACCAATATGCAGCCAACTTTACCCACTTAATATTTAACTAGAACTCCATTGTGTTCTTATACAATTTTATCTAAAAGAAGCATCATGAAAATAAAATTCTTTGATATGTGACGTAAAAATAATTCCCAAATGAAGAGAATTCTAAGTTGCAAATTTGACTCAATAAAATTTATTTTCGTATTGTTCAAGCCCATAGTGTCATCGATTTTACAAATTACATTGTACAAAGTCTAATTTAAACAAATTAATGAGATCAACATAAGAAATGCAGATTTTATTTTGCATCCTCTCTAGAAAGAAGAGAATTATACATAGAAACATTTTTTCGGTAACAATACCGGAGAGTAGGACCATAATTTGATAGGACCTCATACCCTTTTACACCTGCCATGATGATCACTTTATTTCATGTTATGGAGTCGTCACGTATACGATGTATAAAACGTATCTTGGGCAATATAACGAGAACATGTTGGTTATCTCGTACTTTACGTTCCATCCTTTTGCAAACAATGTAATGGAATTGGAAATGTTTTTTGTGACAAGCAGCATTTAAATGCATAAACTGTACGGATTTCGAACTGAAAGTATTAGTTCCATTATCACAGCTTTTCTTTCTTGCTTCTTTCCTTATAATAGTGGACATCTGATTGAAAATACCAGGATGATTTCGCTTTCTCAAAATGTCACATTCACGTATATGTATTACGGTTGCTAAAATAGATGTCGCCTAAGTACATGGTTTATGTTTATTGAAAAAAATCTGAAATTGATTAGATAGATATCCAACTATCAAGCAGCCAATTATGTTTTATATTGTTCAATAAAATTGTATATTTAAAAAACACCGACAATGGTTTCATACAACCCATCTTGTCACGACAAAATGCTGTAAGCGTTAAAAATATCAGGCAGGCCAAGCAACCACTACATTTACAGTAAAATGTTAAGGCAGAGATCTTTTCAATTAAAAGTATGATGAAAGTATTATATTGTTGCCGTTAACACAATTTTTGCCTCATCTCATTTTGCCTCATATTTTTTTGTATTTGCCTCATCATTTTACATTTGCCTCGTCTATTTTTAAATCCTAGTTCTTTTTAGTCGATCTTGGAGGCTTCCTTATCAGAGTCGCGATGGTCCCAGGAGATAACCATTAGACAATATCAGGGGTAAAAAAGAGATAATCTAAAATTCAATTTGTGACATTAAAGGAAAGCAAATGGACGCTGTTGGCAGTTCTGGCGGAACTGATTATCATAGCTGGCTGTATATCTAAAGCAACCAATGCATCAGCTCCAGAGCTCTCAGTTTTTCATTTTAGTTCAATTCTTGTGTTCAATCCTCCATTTCTTTTTAATGACAAAGTGTCATTTTGTGTTTATAATGATTTCAGACTGTACCTCCTTGTAGTCCTGTAGTCTCCTTGAATGAGTTTCTTAAAAGAGGAGACATTTTGATATATATAGTTAGTATCATTTTAAAGCATTAATACTAGTAGAATCTGAACAATATCGTGTAAATAAAGAGAAATGAATAAACAAAATAACTTCTGTGAAATAGGAATTTACCATTTAATTTTTCTTGGATGAAGAAGAGGATTTTATTGAAGGAAAGGGCTTGCATGTTCCCTAAGCAGAACCCGCTTAAACATTTTCAAAACATGGGTTTGGTCTTTTTAATGTAGTCAAATTGCTTTGGCATCCTTCCCTCTTCCCTATTCACAAAATTGGTTGGTTTAGGAAATAAAATGCGTTGACTAAGGCCTTGCAAAATTATCATAATCATATAGTTCCTCTGGTTCCTAGGAATCATGTAAAATATATCCCCGAATGAGACTAAATTAGAACAATTTTTGTGATGTACCAATTTGAATTGGTGATAATTACTATTAATTAGTACTTATTAAATTATCAAGTAAAGTAATGAACTTGATTGAAAATTAACAACTGCATTTAACACCAGGGCTATAATAATAGAATAATAGAACAATACTTCTGCGATTTTGTCCTTGCTCATTATCAGGACGAGAGTGCTAACTGCTACCGAAGAAAATGGGGACTTGGACGAACAGTGAAATAGAGAAAAATCAGCCAAGTTCTGCCATGAACCCACGAGAGCTTTGGGGTGTTCAAAGGCTCAGTCAAACACCAGATTGATATCATCCCGACGAAGATTTCTCTAACTGTTTTAATTTTGGCTAGCCACCACTGGCATTTTCTCGGTGCCGAATGTTGTTTCTATTTTTGCTTATTTTGTTTGAGATACTTTTCAAATTCTCCTTCCAATTTCTTGGGCCATCCTGTACACGAAAATGTACCTCATTGGATTTGATATAAAACCAAGAAATGTAAATTTTTCATGATGTAAACTTCACATGCAAAAAATCTAATGGTAAACAAAAATGAATGAAACAAAATGAAACAAACAAAACAGCTAATTATTTTATCATTCTGAAGATAAAATACGCTGGTCACCGGTTTCGTCAAATATCAAACTCTTCCAACCGTTTCGCGTCAAACTTTCTCCCCTAAACAAATTTAATAAATACCTTTAATAGACGATATGAACACAGATTTGTTCTTAAAATCAAAATCGGGTTAAAAGACTCAACAGAAGTACCCAGCAATTAACAATCAAAAGTGTTCGTACTTAAACCAGTATGCGCCCGACATGCTGACGAACAAAGCGTGCCACCTAATCTCAACATGGTCAGACTACATGAATAACTCAATAGTAAGTCAACGTGATAATTCTCCTGTCCAACGGAGTTAAGGACCATGGTCACCCACAACTAACCACATGTTCAGGTATCAATGTCAGAGATTATCTGCTTCTAGACTAACATTGTGCTATTTAACTAATTCCATTGTAATATTGGAACAATCTACCCTTGTAAAACTTGTCCCGAGGGATAGAGCCCCATGCCTATTCCACCCCATTTCACGACCATTTATGGAGTGTCTGTCTACAGTAAGATACTTCTACACAATAAAAACCAATGTTATATATGTGTTTGAATTTTATTTCTCTATATTTTCATATGTTTCTGCACTATTTTGCATTTGAAAAGGAAGAGCGAAACTGAAATTTTGACTTCGGGCAGACCACTATCCAACCGTTAATCCGATGTAATCTGAAACAAGTGGTCTAAAACCATTTGTTACATTTGCTGTCAGCTAGCAATTGATACATGTCAAAAGATACACCTCTTAGTTGATAATTACTAAATTATGGATTCCACAATACAATCACAAATATAGTAACAGGTCTTAGATCGATCGCTTTCCAGCAAGTATTAAAAATAATATATCAAAAGCGTGAATGAATTGGTCACGATGAATATGAACAGGTTTTCCGCCACATTTTCCGAGCCTACTCAGTTTCTTGTGAGTTTTGATAATAGTTATGCGGCTACCAGTTAAAAACGTTTAACCAAAGAAATCTGGATTATTAAGTATTCATGTAAAATTAATGATAATTTATCCAAACCTATTGGAGCAAAAGGTATAAACACAGAATATTATTTGTCCCTAACCCCCCTATCACACCAAACTAGTTCTTACCTGTTCTTGCCAGTTCTACGAAAACGTAGTAAAACGGGCTCAATCTGGCTGTGGTCGGGAAATATGTCTGAAATAATTAGCTTCTTCGTTCTTAAACAGTCTTCAATACGTCCATCTCGTTCGCAGTTCGTTCAGGTCGCACCACGTCGGTGTGCAACGTCGTAGAACGCGTCCCTTAGTCTAGAAGGTCAGCATGACCTGATTACAGAACGGTATGGTCGCCATCGAATTTTGAATCGATTCAAAATTCTAAAATCACATTCCCGTCTGAGAACGTTCATAAAGTTCGTAAATAGACCTTAGAAAGTTGCAGCTACGTTCATTTCGTTCGCACACAGTTTAAAACCAGTTTTGAAGAACGCAGTGGCAACATTATTTGGTGTGATAGCTTTATTTTTGCTAACTCGTTCATAAGCAGTGTTAAATACGTTCTTAATCAGTTTAAACCCGTTTGCAATTAGTTCTACCTCGTTCTCAACACGTCCTCAGACAGTTCAACTCGTTGTTAAAACGTCCCTAGTAGGATTGAAGTACGACGGTTCCGTTCGTAGTACGTCCAGCTCGTCGTTAGTACGTTGTCACTCGTTCTAATTGTAGAACGTATCGACGACGAGAACATTTGAGCATGTTCTAAGTTCTAGAGGACCTACCCGTTCGAGTACGTTCGATGAGGTTTGTAAATAGATCCCAAACGGTTCTTAGTAGGTCCAGTCCGTTCGTACACAGTTGAAGCCCGTTTTCGAGAACGTAGTGAGAACTAGTTTGGTGTGATAGTAGGGTAATACAAATGATAGCTACTAGATATAGCAAAATTCTCAAATCGTGGACAGTCATATTTTCAAAGAGGGGAGAATGTAACAACTATACGCAATGGTGAATTCCAAAGTGTATACGCATCGACAAGTCATCACACTGATAAGAAAAGATCTCCAAGTCATAAAGCAATAATTGAATTCCACATTACATTGAGACATTCATAAAATTGATCCAAATTCAATTTCTCCTTCCTTTTGTTGTGCTAATCTCGGGCTCCAAGAAGTTCCTTCGAGCTGTCTCTTTGGCACGACAGTGTCAGTTCTGTCAGAAAACGTCGACGCTAAGTATAACAGATAAGTGTAGTAAGTGCCTAGGGCCGTGACACACTTAGCTAGATCTATTGAGATTTTAATCATTTTAAGATTATATTTGTACTGTTTGTTCCTAAAAACGGCGCGTCACTTTACATTTTTAGTTGCTCGTATTTTGTTAATGGCCCTGGGGTTTTAGAATTATCAGAGACAAAAAGAGCGCCAGTGTTGGTGCTTATATTTGGGGCTGGCTCGACATTGAGGGTCACCTTCTATCTAGGGCGTGCCTCAGGCGCCCTCTATTTAGGTGAATCATGAGGTGTCGCGAGAAGCCCCATGCCCCATCATAGAACTTACACAAGGTCATTGAGATTATCCATTGTCTGACTTTATTCTGACCTGGTAGTTAATTTCTCCTTCGTACTAGGAGTAAAACAGGTTTAATGTAATGGGCCCCATAATCAAGTAGAACAAAAAAACAATGCCTTCATTAACCAGAAATTGGATCTGCGATTTCGGAGAATGTCGGACCGAGACGCAACGCTGGCAATTTTTGAGCTCAAAATTTTTAACGTCATTGCATTGTCATGTTCAAAGATCAAGGTCAAAATTACTTTATTGCATAAGTCTACTTTTATTTACTTATAACATTGTTTCATAAGTCTATTTTTATATGCATAAAAACATATAAACTACTACCTTGATATTAACATGTCTACATATTATTGTCAGTTACTTCTCATGATAAAAACTATTACTTTTTAATATGATATTTATATAAACGCATTCTGTCTTTTGGTAAACAAACATCGACATTTTGAAAAAAACATGAAAATTTATCTTAATGGACTTTTATAACGGTTTAAATAACCGATAAGATAATTATGTTTTAATTACCTTTATAAAAACGTGAACAGCTTAAGAAGTTACAAGTTCTTTAATTGATTATCTAATTGATTATCCAACAAGCGCAAAGCCCAATTATTTGTTGTTAATTGATTGCTTGTTTGGGATGCTGGGAAGGATGCTGGGTTCATGGGACGCTGCATTAGATTGCATAATTCTAATTAAGATGTAGTAAAGTGACAGGAAAGAATAAAGTGTGAAATGTTACCCTGCGTGTAGAGTCTAGTTAAACTACAGACGGAGCTCTCTTTTAAGAAGTGAAGTCAAACGAATGCAAAGGGTAGTGAAATGTTAGCTGTCTTTCCAAAAAGAGCATGCTGATGTTTCCCTAATTATATAATCCTAATTTTTCTCAAAAAAGAATTGAGATATGTTATCAAATATAGTTGTTAATGATGCAAAAATGTCCAAATTTATTGAAATTAAGATTTTTCTAAATTATTGCCAAGCAACGAGAGAAAAACAATTTCATATTTCTCATATGTGTGGCTATCTAACTTAAAAGTTTTAGACGATTTAGAAACTGAAACTACACGTGTCTTTGCAATGTTATTTGACACGTTGTACCAATTCCGAATTATCCCTCTCACTCATCTTAATTCAAACGAAATTAAAATTGTAAGTTTAAAAACATTTGGAATGAATGATACAATGAATCTATCTCATATGAATAGCTGAAATAAAATTAAAAATATCCCGAAAACTGCTTTGCTATTTCCAGTTGCCTATTTAACCACTTTGCTGTCGTGTTTATGCAATATACAAGGCCTACATTATGGTCATGATTTCAAGTAGGTAGTCGAGTTCAACATATTGGCGATGTATCATCTCACATCTGTAAGCCAGCCACACATCGCTAATGACCCCTTCTCTTATGTTTTCTACAATCAATTTCTGATGAAATTAGATTACCTCTGGACCAATCAAAATTTGGGGAAATTGATTAGGCTTTCAGGGAACTTATTGACGACAATTCCCAGCACGCGAGTGTATTTCCATTGGTTAATTCTAGCCACGATCTTCTCGTGGACCAAAAAGGCACAATCTATATAAATATACAGTATTTTAAATTGCATTACCATTCTTAAAACCTTAGTTTCTTCAAACTTACTTCCGAAACTAATCATCTTTCAGAATATTTTGGAAATGGCGGATGAATCTAGGGTACCTGTAGACGATGACAAACGCAAGTGTGAAGATTTTACATCTTTATATTCAATGGACGCACAGAGGCCGCTAACTGACGCAGGTAATGAAAATACATTTAGCTATAATTTTGTTAAGCTTATTCATCTAGTTAAAGATAAATGAGTTTCGCCAAATATGATTTGTTTTAAATGATTTGGCCATTGATGGTGCGGATAGACAATTACATAATTTCTCCAAAGCAATGAACGTACAGAGACAAACAAGTAATTCATTTACCGTTCTAAGTAATTTTATTTGTGTCCTAATAATTTTAGTCAGTGAAATTTAGTTGATTTATGGCCTCTGTCAATTTAGATTCCATGAAGATATCATTGATCAAACATCATTGTCGAAACTCAGTTACCTTTTTATAGAGTTTCCAAACTTAGTTTGCGCAACGCTGTCTTGAATAGTTTAGTTTTTTCCTGATTTCATTAGCTCGTTCCTTAGTAGCACTAACTAGATAAATTGCGGGAAATGAGCGTTCAAATGAAACCATAGTTATGCGAGCTCAATTGCATCCGGAATGAAAATTATTTTTGATTGGAAAGTGAGAAACAAAATTCTATTACCTCTGGACGACGATCGTATTTAAAACACGGGACGGAAGACAAAGTTTGTTTGTTTGGAGATAAACGCTCGGTAAGTCTAAGTTGGAGGAACTGCCTCCATTCCAATAAAATTCATGGAAATCATACAGTCGTTTTAAGGAATTTGACAAAATATAGACAATGGATATGGACCATTCTCATAGAACTTCAGCATTCGTTCCAAACGATTACGGTATAAAATATAAGATTAAAAAATGCAACGAAAAACACAAAACGCAATAAAGAAAAAATATAACAGGCGTCGAAAACGAAAGCTGAATAATGTTTTGGAATGTTGCGAGATACAGGATTACAAATATTAGTCTGTTTAAAAACTGGTGTTTTATATCAAGATGTGCGATTTGATGTCAATTTTGTCCATCGCATTTCAAAGATATAAGGACAACGTACAGCTTTATTAACGTGATCAATTTCAAGTGGTCCATAAGATATCAACATCTCATAAATGTAGCCAATTATTTTCCTTTTTACTGTGATTCTAATGAACTGCTAACGAAGAAGTATTTTGTCTTAACAGATGTCCCCAGAAACTAAGCGAAGTTAAACTTTTGGGCCTATTAAAGTATGAAAGGATTTGTAAAGTAACTGTAGGGGTACTTTGGAGTGTGACATGTCGCACTTGTTCGCTCAGTAGGTTTGCCATTTGAGTCGCACAATCAGGGACGACTAATTGCAATCACAACAAATCGGTTCCTATGTTTCAGAATTTGAGTTAACTTACTGTATTTTATTTTTTATTCGTAACAATAATTAGACTCCAGATTGAAAATCTGGAGTCTATTTTTTTTGCCTGTTTTCTTATTAGACTCCAGATTGAAAATCTGGAGTCTATTGTTTTTGCCTGTATTCTTATTATTCTTCTTCATTCTTTCTTTCTTTCTTTCTTCCTCCTAACAGATTTTCTCTCCAACTATAACATCTTACTTAATCCAACCTACATGGTTGACTAGGGAATGTATCTGGCTTTCTGGGAAATTAGGTCAAACTTTTATCTAGGTCAAAGGTCAAGAACTAGGTCAAATCTTACATTTTCAACATTCTTCATCATATCTTCGTCAATATTCTTCGTAACTCCTTCATCTTTTTTTCATCGTGTAGCTTAGAAAAAGGCGAATCAAAGATATGACATCAGAATTTTGATTACTCTTACCGATTTTGAGATATGGCGTCCGAAATGTAGGTCACGACTGAACATCCTCCAAATTGAATGTGTGAACTATGAAAAAGATGTAGAATTTTCTCAGGAATCCAAATCTGCAAACTAAATTTCGATCCCACTGCCCGTTCGGAAGTTATGGCATTTTGAAAGCTAAAAAATGCTAAATTTGGTGCCCCATGTTAAGTCAATGGGAAAAAAGATTTTTTTGAAGAGTAAAATACTAAATATAGACTGAATACAGCTTAACATAATGAATGCCTGTAAAAGAAGGGGACCTCAAAAGCTACCTAGCTTTAAAATTTGGACACCAAAATGCCTAGGTCAAAATCTAGGTCAAATTTATAGTTTTAACTTATTTTTGTGATTCTGATACTACACTGTAATGATTTGCTTCAAAATTTTGTATACAGGTAGCAAAGAGTGTGCTAATAGTGTTAGCGTTTTGCCGTCAGAAAGTATTTTGACCCACTTTTGAGATATGGTGTCCGAAAAGTAGGTCAAACTAAAAAGTGCTCCAAATTTAACGTATGAGTTATGAATTAAGGGCAGAATTTTCTCAGGAATCCGAATCTGCAAGTCAAATTTCAATCCGACTTTCGGTTCGGAAGTTATGGCGTTTTGAAAGTTCAAAAATCGCTAAATTTGGTGCCCCATGTTATGTCAATGAGAAAAAAGATTTTTTTGAAGCGTAAAATACCAGATATAGACTGACTACAGCTTAACATTCTGAAAGCCTATAAAAGGTGGGGACCTCGAAGGCTATCTAGCTTTAAAATTTGGACACCAAAATGCCTAGGTCAAAATCTAGGTCAAATTCATAGTTTTTCCTTATTTTTGCGATTCTGATATTACACTTAAATGATTTGCTTCGAAATTGTGTATACAGGTAGCGAAGAGTGTGCTAATAGTGTTAGCCTTTTGCCGTCAGAAAGTATTTTGACCCACTTTTGAGATATGGTGTCCGAAAAGTAGGTCAAAATAAAAAGTTCTCCAAATTTAATGTATGAGTAATGAAATAAGGGTAGAATTTCCCCAGGAATCTGAATATTAAAACTAAATTTCAATCCAACTTCTGGTAAGATAGTTGTAGCGGTTTTAAGTCTCGAAAAGTTGATGTGATGATATCCCCATGTTAAACCAATGGAGTCGAAGATAACATCGTCTAAATGTCTATATTCTAGCTGACTCAGCTTATTCTGGATGACTCAGCTTACAGTTTTTTGGATGACTCAGCTTAAAAAAAGTTTGAAATCTGGAGTCTTAAATTGAACTTGTTCAATTTACATGTCTAGTTATTATTATTCTTTCTTCCTCCTAACAGATTTTCTCTCCAACTATAACATCTTACTTAATCCAACCTACATGGTTAACTAGGGAATGTATCTGGCTTTCTGGGAAATTAGGTCAAATTTTTATCTAGGTCAAAGGTCAAGAACTAGGTCAAATCCAGTACTTTGTCACTTTTTCCCATTATCTCGGTCGTCCTTCAATATTTTTGATCCGGGTTTTTTTCATTGTGTTCCTCATAAAAAAGTAGAAAAGCTATGGTCGATTTAGTTTTTTGGTATCTCAAACCGATTTCGAGATATCAGTGTCCGAAAACGAGGTCCAAAAAAAAGTTCTCCGAATCCAATGTCCAGGATATCAGTCTTATAGGAAATTTTCTCAGGATTCCGAATCTGAAAACCAAATTTCGATTTGACTTCCGGTTCAGAAGTTGTGGTGTTTTGAAAATTCAAAAATCGCTAAATTTGGTGCCCCATGTTATGGCAATGGGAAAAAGATTTTTTTGAAGTGTAAAATACGAGATATAGACTAAGTACAGCTTTACATAATGAAAGCCTATAAAAGAAAGGGACCTCAAAAGCTAGCTAGCTTCACAATTTGGACACCAAAATGCCTAGGTCAAAATCTAGGTCAAATTTATAGTTTTAACTTATTTTTGCGATTCTGACACTACACTTTAATTATTTGCTTCAAAATTTTGGATACAGGTAGCAAAGAGTGTGCTAATAGTGTTAGCCTTTTGCCGTCAGAAAGTATTTTGACCCACTTTTGAGATATAGTGTCCGAAAAGTAGGTCAACATGAAAGTTTCTCCAAATTTAACGTATGAGTTATGAATTAAGGGTAGAATTTTCTCAGGAATCCGAATCTGCAAATCAAATTTCAATCCGACACTCGGTTTGGAAGTAATGGCGTTTTGAAAAATTAAAAAATTGGTATTTTGATATCCCATGTTATGTCAATTATCTTTGTCACTATTCACTATTAGTCTTTTTTGATTACTCTTACCGATTTTGAGGAATGGCGTCCGGAAAGTAGGTCAACACAAAAAGTTCTCAAAATTTAATGTATGAGTTATGACACAAACGTAGAATTTTCTCAGAAATTCGAATCTGCAAACCAAATTTCGACCCAAATTCTGGTTAGATAGTTATAGTTGTTTGAAGTCTCGAAAAGTCGATATTATGACATCCCCATGTTAAGCCAATGGAGACGAAGATAACTTACTTAAGAGTTGTCTAAATGTCTGAATTCTAGATGACTCAGCTTATTCTGAATGGCTCAGCTTACAGTATTTTGGATGACTCAGCTTAAAAAAAGTTTTAAATCTGGAGTCTTAAATTGAACTTGTTCAATTTACATGTCTAGTTATTATTCTTTTTGTTGGTCTATATGCATTTACACATTGGTTTTATTTTCTTTGAAAATAAGGAATTATTTATATATTTATATACTTATTTTTATCTATTTCAGGAGTTGAAGGAGCGTTCAAAAAAATCAAACAAGATGGCGCTATCAATCAAATGTCGTCTGCTAACTCTATATCCCCCGGTCACAATCCCGCCACGTGTCCCACCCCCGCGCGCAGACGACATCGGACTACTTTTACCCAGGAACAGTTACAAGAGCTGGAATCAGCGTTCGCAAAAAGTCATTACCCAGATATCTATTGTCGGGAAGAACTGGCTAGAGTTACTAAGCTAAATGAGGCCCGAATTCAGGTGGGTGAATATAACTTTCCTTGAACGTTTTTTTGTTGGAATTTGAAGGATGAAGTAAATACCGGGTATGATGTAACAAAAAACGATGTAACAACAACTTAAATACCAGCTGCTAAGACAAAATACAACTTGGACATTTTGATCAGTTTATATAGAATAATTTCAATTCATATGTTTAGAGTCACGATAATCTTACATAAAACATTAATTTACAAAGGAAAAACCAATATAAAATCCTACGTAGAGCGTCCACGTCAATGCGCAGAAAGATGAAACGCCCGGGGCGAAGTGCGAGGTGTTTCTGCACATCTGTCATCTCAATAGAACAATTTGTATGTTTGGTTTTGCTATTCATAAACCTCATGTTTAATTATGTCTCATGAATTAAATTGGTCGTGAATTTTGGTTAACCATTCCTTTTAAAAAAAATAAGAAAAAGCAATACAAGTTGTCCACCAAATGGAATTTAAGAGAATTGTAAAAATTTGTAAAAATGATTCGCGTGTTTTTTGTATTTTTATCTGATTTCATTCAATGTTATTTTGCTTAGATGAGGTTATAATATTTAAAATAAATTAAATTTTTGAAATAAAACCTGTAATTATAATTTCGGTAAAATCATCGAATGATAAGCTATAATTTCTTTATTGGATAATAAATTGCACAGGCCCAATATCATACCCTAAAACAGTTCGAGAAATAGATCGAAAATTAAATATTTTATATGTTCTTAATTATCTTTATAAAGATAAAACATTCTTAATATAAACGACATTTATCAAATATATAGTATAAACCTAGTATCTAGTCCAAAACCAATAAAGAGTGAAAACGACACCATTTGTAGATGAATCTTGGACCGAGATTCAATATAAGCTGGTATATTATTCGTTCTAAAATCTAAACAACTAAATGAACTACTGAAGTTATTATTTTTATCCAGTTACATATTTGGCATGTAAATACGATAAATAGTTTACTTAAAAATCTGCAAAATACAATAAAGGGATGCTGACGTTAACTTCAACTACAACGATGTCGAAGAATCTGAAACCTTGTGAATCAAGATGTGAAAATACGAAAAAAGAAAAAAAATTAGAATTTCCGAAAATGATATAAAGAAAAGATCTCCATCACCGGTTTAGTATAATTATCAATGATAATAAGAGATTAATAATTGATATAAATATTATAATTCTAGTTATATTTTGCTTATGAAATTGTTCAGATAATATTTATCCCAAAGGTTTGGTATGAATAACATTTGCAATCCATTGAGGACCTTCGTCAAATGAACATATAAAATACCAATGCATTAATGAACGGTTAAATGAATTAAATGCCGCATTATGTGCCAAGGTTTTCATCTCATAGAGCAGTACTAGTGCATTCCCTGCCCCTGTAGTGATGAGTTAATCATCACCCAGTTCAAATAATCATTATCAATTTGTCTTGGTTGCAATTAAAATCAATTAGGCGAACCAACTAATGCATGCTAACAGATACGCTGGTGTTACTTGAAAATCTGTCGGGTAAAAGTAATCCATTGGGAGGACGAGCTCATTGACAGTGCTAAATAATATGTCATTTTCATCATGTTACAAAACGTGAAATTAATTAAAGGAAGCAAAGAGGCCGAGAAAAATAAATTCTCGCCAGTTTGGAAAAATAGTAGAAATACACACATTATGGCTAGAATTCGTGAAACAGGGCCTAGTTCAGAGGAAAGTGAATTTTGTTGAGATTTCAATAAAAGCAACCCATCAATTCAATACATTGACATTTCTTACGATACGTGATTAGACCTTTCTAAAATTGCTCCTTTGGAGTAAATTGAATTTGGCCATTCTCCTTGAAACGTCTTCGCTTTCCACTCGAAAAGAGATGTGTCTTCGTGGATGCTCCACAAACGAATTAGCAATTCATTATGCCGTGAATAGACAGAAAACATCTGAGAATTAACTGAGACAAGTTAATGCATACGAGCAATAGATGAGAAGACAGCGAATAGAAATAAATTCAATTGAAATGACTAATTTTGTTGTATCGAGCTTATTCATCACCTGTGTGTTTTTCTCTTCTTATTCAGTATTCGGATTATGCAAATATGGATCATTTTGAAATATTTTACGAAATTGGCCGAGGTGTCACTTTATTGAATTGACTTAAAAGAAACAGATTGTACGTAGTTATTTCAATCCTAGAACACGTATCAAATGCTGTATTCTGATATTCCGAGCATCTTGCGTTTAATTTCTTTTGACGTATTGCGCATTAAATATCAGAAAGTTCTTGAATTTTATCTGGTGAACGTTGTCTTTCGTAGATTTATTGATAAGAACTCATATATATATATAATGTATATTATTGATCAATTGTCTTTTTTAAGTATTCGGCATTTACAAATATTTCATATTTCTCTCTCGGCATACGTGATACGGGAGTTAGACGTTTCTCGTCTCATATTTCTGAAACTTGTCATTGTCGTATGTCTTGCAACAAATGAAGCCTTCAGTCGGCATCTCTACCCTTCAAAATTAATTTTAAAAAAAGTATGAGAACTCAAAATAAACACTCATGTAAAAAAAATTAAAAACTGAAGCAATAACACAATAATACTACGTAGTAATGATATTTCAATGGCGTTAATTTATTAAAAGTACAAGAAATATAACACGGTGAATATTTATATTTATATATATATATAGTGATGTATATTATTGATCAATTGTCTTAAGTATTCGGCATTTACAAATATTTCATATTTTTCTCTCGGCATACGTGATACGAGAGTTAGACGTTTCTCGTCTCATATTTCTGAAACTTGTCATTGTCGTATGTCTTTGAACAAATGAAGCCTTCAGTCGGCATCTCTACCCTTCAAAATTAATAAAAAAAAAAAGTATGAGAACTCAAAATAAACACTCATGTAAAAAAATTAAAATCTGAAGCAATAACACAATAATACGAGTATTAATATTCCAATGGCGTTAATTTATTAAAAGTACAAGAAATATAACACGGTGAATATTTGGTGTTATATTTTGCAATTGAGCATTTTGAAAATGATGGGGATGTTCAGAAGCAGCTTAAAATCACCAGGGGACAACGTTGATGAGAGGGGATATTTTAAATGCTCGTTCCCATCTGTTCGCCTGTTCATCTCTGCCCGGGGGAACATGTTCTTTAGCGACTCTGTTGGTGATTAGAATGGGATCAAATGCTTAGTTATCATAACATAGAACATCAAGATGCAAGAATTCAATGCTCAGTGTTCAATGATGTTTTACAATAGATTAATTTATAACGCATTACTTTAATGTTTGTTTCAGAGTTTCAAAAGCCACTTTTTAGCTCATTATTAATTAGAATATTCTGTTTGTCATATATAAAGTACACATTGGTAAATAAAAATGTCACATATTTTCTTTCATCATTCCATAGCCATTGTTCAGTGTATAAATCGATGTGAAAGTTATGCAAATTTTTAACAACAGTAGCTTTTGTTGCGCTTTTATCATCCTTTCATAGTAAAAAAACACATATAGCATCGTCTAGGCATTCTGGGTAGTTAAAAAGTTGTTATGCAATAAAAAACTAGAGGCCTACATTTATTCCCAATTATTAGGTTTTAGTCACTCAGTCTAGTTTTTTCTCCCGGTTTTTCTACAGGAATTTATTTTGCAAATAAGATTAAATTTATAAATAAAAGGCAGTCGTTATATCGCGTGCTGCCACTTGCTCTTCATAAATAAAGTGTGTACGTCGCGTGCTGCTAAACGTTATTCAAAGCACACCAAAACTCGGATAGAAAACAATAGTCCAATTAAGTATTAAAATACGATGGTTTTAGGAAGTACTGATGGGACTTTGAGTGTCCCCCGGGAAGGGCCTTGTACAAATTGCCCTTTTATAAAACATCAGTGGATTCTGAATGAAGCAATTTGCGTGAGGAGAGAATGTCTTCCATTTGTGTATGGAATTGTATTCAATAAATCAGCAAAATTAGACATTAATCTGATATCTTTGACATGCAAAATATGTCATGGTTTCGTTTCGTTTTTTCCAATCCCACTGATTCAAAATCTTCAAAGTGCGATTCTCTCTACGAGGCCCGTTTTTAGTTTTGTAACAAAAACATTGGCAAAGCGAAAATTGATAGCATTTTCGATACAAACTTTTCGGTATATTTAAATGATTAATAACTTTATTAAAACAACCTACATTTTATATTTTTACAAACTCTTTTGACAGAGATCGATATCTTGCTGGGAATCGAATAAAAAATATAATAAATATCCAAAAATATTTATTACATTAATATTTAAAAAATAACTAGTAGCAGTTTCATTTTTGTCAAGTCAAGAGTGAGTAAAAATCCCTCTATGGGAACTTATAAACTGAGACAAAAATCCAAGATTGAAAATTGGAACAGAAGGTATTTATATTAGAACATCCTATATGATTTTTCGTGATATCATTTCAATCCACTCGTTAATATCAATATCTGCACTCATTTGCTACGCTCACTCGTCCAGATATTGATATCAACTCGTGGATAAAAATGATATCCCTCAAAATCATAGGATATCCTATACATATCCAATAAAATCAAATGGCGCCATTTAAACATGTTTTTATCATTTTAATCGTTTAAGGGTACGCATCGGACAATGATCAATGGGATTTCAAAAGTTTGTATGTCCACCCTGATAAATAAAAGGATTTAAACAAGAGCGAGAATATCAGCAAATGGAGATTCAAAGTCATCAAATCCAATGTGAAAAGTCCATTCATCACCATGACAACTGTTTAACTAGTGACCTTGCTTATGTTATTGATATTTCACACACTGTTCTATATGTGAAATACTGTGTTTGGATTGGCTGGAATCGGACACACCTTACCTAGCTATGAATTACTATTATTGAATCCGATAATGAGAATTATTTACGTAGATGAGGATTTCAGCGACATTGACGTCATCGCAGAGGTGCCTGACGAGATAATCAAAAAATAATTTTACAAAAAAATGAAGCGTTGATAGTGTAAATTTTCCAGTGTCACGTATCTTTTTCAGTGTCACGTCAACATTCCTGATTTCCAGCTAGCTAATTACCTACAATTATTTTAATTAATCAAAGGGTGCTTGATTATTGCAAGATTTTATTGGATGCATTCGTGTTTTTTTCTCTCTCGATAAAAATATTTGATATATATTTTGCGAATATATTTAATATTATTCCCTCTGAATTAAATAGAAACATTAATTTATGTTCCACGTTATTCATGTTTTCTAAATTTTGACAGTGTTTTTTTATTTTATCCATGTAGCTTGACCGAACATCTTTTAACTTATTGCATTCCAATAGGAAATGGCATTCTGAACCGGTTTTCTTGTTACACATTGAACATTTTCTTTCTTCAATATGGGTAATTGGTTAACTCAATTATATATGCAAGAATTTGAAATTTCCCCACAAATGATTGTGGAAAGTATAATGGAATTAAAACGTGGAAAATCAGCCGGACATGACCAAATCACAAATGAAATGTTAAAATTAGCAAGTGACCCCCTCGCCATTCCATTATCAAAACTTTTTAATTCGATTCTCACTTCCAAGACTTTTCCTTCAAAATGGAAAGAAGGAGTTGTTTGTCCTATCCATAAAAAAGATGACAAATCTCTAATAAAAAATTATCGGCCTGTAACTTTACTTTGTACAATGTCTAAACTTTTTGAAAAAATAGTAAATTGTAAACTGATGACCCACTTGACATCAAATAACCTAATTTATGAAATGCAATCTGGATTTCTTAAAGAACACAACACTCAACTCCAACTAACTGCTATAACAAACTACATTCTTCAAAATTTTGAAAATGGTCTCGATGTTCGAGCAATATTTTTGGACATTCAATCAGCCTTCGACAAAGTCCCTCATGTACTCCTTCTTCAGAAAATCAAATCCTACGGTATCCCAAAATCACTAATTGACCTTTTTCAATCTTACCTCACAAACAGAACAATTAAAATTAAGATCAATGATGAATTATCTAGGTCAAGTAAAGTCGGTCAAATCAACTCTGGAGTCCCCCAAGGCTCAATATGGGGACCGATTTTCTTTTTGTTATATCTAAATGACATAACAGACGATTTAAACTCTAAATGTTTTATCTATGCGGATGACACGTCACTTTTTTGTCCGGTTGACCCAATAAATCACCAAACAGATAGCCAAGTTCTTCAAGATGACTTAATTCATATCCAAATGTGGTCCCAGAAATGGGGACTAACTTTCGCACCACAAAAAAGTCACGAGTTGATCTTTAAAACAAATAGACCAATTGAGAGAACATATCCTAAGTTTGTTTTCAACGACACTCCAATAGATCAAATTAAACATCATAAGCACCTCGGGCTAATTCTTGATGAAAAGTTAACTTTTAAAACCCATATTGAATATCTAGAAGGTAAGGTTCAAAAATTATTAAATCCACTTATGGCACTTAAGCATAGATTAAATTCCAAACACCTGGAAAAAATTTACTCTTCCTTTATCCTGTCACATCTGGACTATTGCGATATCATTTATGACGCTGCTCCAGCTACAAGCCTAGCCCAGTTAGACAAGCTACATTATAGGGCAGCTGTTATTTGTTGTGGTGTTATGCAAGGAGCAAGCACAGAAAAAACCCTTGAAATATTAAATTGGGATAATCTTCAAAATAGACGGGATGAACATAAATTGCGCGTTATGTTCAAGATTCAAAACAATTTGGCACCATCTTACGTTAAACGGATTTTCGAACGATATAAATCACCTCAGACGCGAGTTCTTAGAACAACCAACGACTACAAATTACCAGCCTCAATTAGTAAAAAAATGGAAACGGGAACAGTTTGCTCAATGATAACCTTGTGGAACCGTCTTCCTAGAGACCATAAGGAAACAAACAGCTTCTCACTTTTCAAAAAACAACTAAGCGATCATCTCACTAATAACATGGAACCTACAATTTCAACCTCCTACATACAGAATCTTGATAGAAAAGACGAAATTATACTAAATAAGATAAGAGTAAATCGATATTTTAAATCTGATCTTTTTGACCATAATTTCTCTTTCATTAACGATCCATATTGTGACTGTGGAGCTCGAGAGACAGCACAACATAAACTCTTGTCCTGCCCTCTGAGAGAAACAAATGCGCTAGCGGTGGTTAAACGTGAGCTAAACTTAGATGTTACCAAATACAAAACATTAAAAAATAAGACAAATTTCCTACTTTTTGGCGACAAGGATCTGACAAATGAAAACAATTCCAAAATCTTTAAGGCAGTTATAAATTTTATTAAACACAATTAAACAATCAAAACAGTAATTCAATTTCAGGGCACCAACGGGGGTACAGGCAGGCAGTAAAACAGATTGTATTTAAATTTTATATATTTTTATACTAACTATGAATATGACTCAATAACATTATATTGTATTTAAATTCACTTAAAGCGGCAGTAGAAATGCCCTTTATGGGCGATTACGCCGTGATTACAATGTAAATTTATTTAATGATTTAAAGAAATAAATGAGTATTTATTAAAAAAAAATTGGTTTTGTGTAACGACCTGTTTCGATTTCTAATTTCTAGATATATTCAAAGCCGCGATCACAATACTATTCAACATGACGTGTCATTTGCTTTTATTTTTGTCTTAGTCAAACTAACTAAATGATTTCTGATCTTTGAAATATGCATATTGTATATTGTTTAAATGAAATGTAACTATTACTCATTCTAAAGTATACGCTTTACCCAGGGCTCTTTGCATTCGTTCGACTTCGCTTCTTAAAAGAGAGCTTCGTAGTTTAGAACTAGACTGCTCACAGGTTGTATTTGCATCCCATAAGTGGAAGTTAAACAGAAATGACACTATTAAAAGAGTAAGCGCGCTTGCGGGAAAAATACACTAAACTCTCCGAAGTCGGAACATCTTGATTCGTTGTCATCCAAAATCACCCCTCCCCCGGGTTATAATCACCAGCGTGACATATACATATTGATGGAATAACGAAAGATAGTTATCCCAATGTTGTTGTTAGACATCCTTTTAGGCCTATGTTCCATTAAAAATGTAACTCTAAACAAATTGTAAGTGACACACGTCTAACGAAATTATCTCTCGGCACTATCAATGTATCCCATTGGAACGAACCTGTAAGCCATCTTAAGTTACTGAAATACATTATTTAGTATTAATGTTAGGTCTTCATAGTATTTCGAAAGATTTTAATGTTTCTTTATCGGGTACCCCATCCTAGCAACAAGGGTATAGTATACTGTATTATTTCTGAATTTAAGTATAAATGAAGTCCTTTGAAGAAGGATGCGTGTACCTTTTCGGGAATAATATTTTTCGTCATGCATAGAATGGATATATTACATAAAGTAGAATGATGACTATTTTTGTGCGAGGTAATCTTAAATGAGCTGGAATTGTACTGAAATTATTATACTGCGCTATATTTATTTATTATAAAAGTGTCAATATATTGTATTATATATAATTCAAATTTATTCAATTCAAATATGAACGTGATATGTATTGTACTCTATGATGAAATTGATGTTTTTTGTACATTTTACTATTTTAATGTAATTGATGTTTATTGTAATAATTTGTAATTACATATAGGGTCGGCGCGAGATTAATATAGTATGACTTTACATTGAATGGTTGATAGAATTGTGTTGCTTGATATTATAAAAAAAAGATATTAAAGCTGGTTAAATAACAACTCCATAGTATGTAGATACCTATTTAGTAATTACACAGCTATTTTCATCAAAATATGTATATTAATATGAAGGATAAGTCCAGCCCGATTCGGGTATCACAATTACATTGAATTCCCGGGATTTTAAAGTTAAACTTTCTCTTTCTATTTTCAGGTTTGGTTCCAAAACCGCAGAGCCAAATATAGGAAACAAGAAAAGCAGCTTGCGAAATCTCTATCACCGGTTATCCCTACGTGTAACGGAATGATGCGCAATATCTACCCCTCCGCAACTAGGGGCTATCCCTACCCAGCTCCTAACCCAGCCGTCAACAGTATGACCAGTATGGCAAGGTATTACAACATTATAACATATTACAACATTTCAACATATTACAACATTAAAACATATCATCATGGATATGCAATTTAACTGAAAACGGCAAAAAGGACCTCAAATTACGATTTTAAATATTTTAATATGCTTTAAATATATGAAAGTATACATGATGAAAATTGATAAAAATTGAGTTAATTCGTGATGTCAAAATAAATTCAAAAAACGTGGATAAACATGACATTTAACTCTCAGTTTGAGCCATGTATTAACGAATACATTGAATCCACAATTCTCCTTTGTAGGTACCCTCAAATGAACAGTTCATACGCCCCAATGACACATGCACAGTTTTCCACGATGGGCTCGATGGGTCCCCCTACGGCAAACATGGGTATGGCGGGCAGACATGCGCAGGGAATACAACAACTTTCGATGGCCACGTCAGACTACGGCCTGGTACGTTAAATATTACTCAGGAGTAAACAAACAAATAAAAATGCCCATACAAAGGGGTCTGGTCATAAGTGACACCCCACCTTTAACAATTCATAATGGTCCATTGTCCACCTGAAATAAAACAATTAAGGCATTAACATGCAAAATGTCACTACCTGGCATTTGTTACAGACGCAGACCGCCAAACACCGTCCACAAAAAAAGTTGCAGACTATAAAAGTATGTCACAAAAATGAACAATTTTTTCGTCGATCGGTCCAGTTCAATTAATATAAAATACATGTTATTTCCAGGAAAGCCATGAAGATGATTGGTACAACAAGAGTTTAACAGCGTTACGGATGAATAACTCAGTCTCCCACCCAGGCCTCGCTAACACAGTGTCCCTGGGATATCAGACATAGAAGTAGCGTTGCAAAATACATCATAAACAACATCAATATTTTAAGATGGACACATTAATGAACAAAAGTTGCAATAAACGGAGACAATCATTTGGAGTATATTTAAGAGAACACTGAAATCAGGATTGCTAATGGCATATACCCAAAGAAACAACGAAGACACCAAAGGAATAATTCTAGAAATACAACTACAAACAATTCTCACTACTAAGGCATCACTAAAGACTTTATATGACATCAGAATAGGATACTCTAAAAGTAAATCTCTATGAATAGGATACTCTAAAAGTAAATCTCTATGAATAAGATACTCTAAAAGTAAATCTCTATGAATGTGAGTTTACAAACAACCGTTGGATTATTTGCACTCTTTCCAATAATTTCATTTCACATCTTTAAATCAAACGAAAGTCTAATACTAGCCTCTATCTCAGTATACACTCCCCTCCATGAGTTTGGAAACAGGAAGTCTCCCTTTCGATCGCTTATCCTCTGAACGGCTGTAATCAAGGAACAAAACAAAATTTAAGATTTAATTTAATTGACAGGCTTTGATTAATAAAAATTTTAGGTATCCAAACTTATGGAGGGGAGTGTAGATACCATAGACCCATGCATTCTGCTCATAGGAACTCTATAAAAAAGGTAGTATGGTACACCTCAGGTCTTTCCTATTATTGTTTGTTGTTCAGTAAAACCTGTGTATGTTGAACATTTTTTGCCAAGTTCAGATCAGTGCTGGTAGGTGTTCACTACAGAGGTTAATTTATAGAGAAGTCAGCAGAGAATTATGTGTGGATGAAGGGTGTCCACTAGAGACAGGGGTTCACTTAAGAGAGGTGTCCACTAAGACAGTGGTTCACTTAAGAGAGGTGTCCACTAAAACAGGTTTTACTGTACACACAAACACTCAAATTTCATTTGACAAGTGGCTGCAAGGGAAGTTATAAATATTGATAAAGGCAGATAATAATGTAATATGCTAGTAACATTCCAATCATTAATTAATTTATCATTTTATTAATATTAAGGATATGTGCAATAAAAAAGTGGTGAATCTTTCTCAAATAGCATAAGTCAGAAGAACAGTCCTAAACAAGAGGTGCTATAACTTGATAATTTAAAAACTATTCAAATTGTCATACATTGTAGATTACCCATCAGCATTCCGATCTTCCATTATATGACCAAATATGGTATGTGTTATTGAATGCCATATTTGGTATCTGCATGCATCTAGTCAGTCATTGTAAATAATACATACAATATTTATATTGTTATTATAAGATGTTTTCATTTTTAGATTGACAATCATTTCATTGTTGTCTGTATGAAGAAACAAAAATTAAAAACGAATTTTGATAGATTATCAGTTTGTGCCAAATTAGAATCATGAAGCAAGCAATATGAGTATAGCAATATGATGCCTCATAAACCTTTAAAAATTACATGAATAATATTAGAAAATAAGGGGATATAGGTCCATGGTATTTTACAGTCAGTTATGCAATTATAATTTGAGCGAAGTATAGATCATTGATTTGGGGAAATCAAACTTTGAATAACAATTAGGTCCATCTATATCTCCATCAGACAATACACTTACTCAATTTTTACTTTTTATCAAATAATCATACTTTGAAGAACTTTAACAGGATTAAAACAAAATGTAAATAGAAAAGGGAAAATGCCATCATGATAATATGGTATGAAAAACTGCATACATGGAGACAGGCATGAAATTTTTTGAAAAAATAAGTTACATTATTTGATGAGATAAGTCAGTAGAGACATCCCAAAAACATGGCCAATGATTTCCTCAATCTTATCCATTTTTGGGGGACTTTGCCTTCAACTGTATATAATTATATATACATGTGCATGCATATTGTACATGTGTGTTTTCAATATACATGTATGTACATTATTACAGGGTAAATCAACATACAGGGTAATCTTTCATATATGTAAATGGTCAAATCTTTCATATATGTAAATGGTCAAATTGTATTATCCAGGGTATGATGTTTCTATGACAATATTTGTATTATTTATTATGTATATTATCAATTTTGTGATTGTGATAATTATTTAAAGAAATATATTCAATTAGTATTTATTAAAATTATTTACGACTCATTGTTGTTGTTGTTTATTTTCTTTTTTAATTAAAGTACATAATGTACTGTTGTTACCATATTTTGATGCTATAACAATTTTTGTTTTCTAGCTAGAATTTGATGTTCCTATGACAATATTTTGTATTATTTTGTTAACACTTTTGTGATGAAAGAGATACAGTATATTCAATTAGTATTTATCAAAATCATTAATAATCTATTATCATTGTTTATCTTTATTAATTATAGTACGCATACTATTGTTACCATGGTAAACTTTGATGCTACATATTAACATTTTGTGCTTTGTTACATTCTGTGTCCTTTCCAACTTCTTGAATTTTATCTAGTACTGACATGCTCTTCCGTGTTGAGGAATAAAAAATAAATACAATACAATGCAATACAATACAATACTGACATAATATGGCATGAGACATAAAGATGTGAAAATAGTTTTAAAAAACTATTCTTAAGATAAATAAATACCTAATAGAAATTTTGGTGAATGCTAATATTTGAAAATCTTGAAAACAAGTGCCGCAAAATTTAATTGCATGCATATTTTAACAGAGTTATAGTATTCTTAATGGTGTAATCATCATGTCTCCATTGGTAGTTTTTTTGGGGTTTAGGGGTCGGTATAACAGTTACATAACGTCAAATGTTAGATATGTGCAGAAAATTGATGACAGTGGTTCAGAAATGACTATGTCAATGATTTTAAACCAATTATTCTATTTTATCTAAATATAGGGTTTAAATGTGATATCAGTTGGACAAACATTGTTACAATATTATTCTTACATAAAACCCCTTGAGCATACCCCCCCCCCCCAAAAAAAAAAAAATTATAAGAACACTTTTAATGCAGATATCAGTAGTGGAGGGAGAGGCTTGTATCTTTGATTGAAACTATCCTTAAGTTGACTCCACTATTAAAACTGACAGGTAGAATTTTGAATTGTTCACTTCATTCAAAATATTTTGATCACAATCAATATTAAACAATACGAAAGTACAAAAAGTACAAAAGTACAAAATTTCTTATTTCATTTTCAAAGTACATTTCAATGGCTCTAGAGGACCAGTTTGTGTAGAAATAACGAACTAAGTTCCCGATTGTGCTCGTCCGGCCCTCATTACCAAAATCAATGGATTTGTGGGTTTCTGCCATTTGGCCTAATTTCTGGACAATTAAAGTAACTCATTGACAGATGCCAACAAAATGGCTTTGAAGTATCCCCCAAATAAAATTCCACATTGCCCATGCTAATTTCATTAATTCCATTTCAATAAAGTGCCAGATTTAGACATTTTTAAAAATTTAAAGGGAAGATATGATCTGCATGTTATTTTATTCATTATACTTATTCTGCAGTTCTCAATCTAGTATTCTGGTTTGACAATTAACCAATGGGGTGTTTTATTTCTGGGTGAGGTGCAAAGACAATTCATTAGAATACCATTGTATTTATACACAATTAATAGTTTTATTTCTAGTTTCTTCAATACAGTATATACACACACCACATACTGATAAACCAACACTTTTTGGCTATGTACAATACATACACTATTTACATATTATTTTATATATACAATATTATAATATTTATATCACAGTTTATAATCTAAAATTGATACATGGACGGATAGGTTTTTAATGGACGGTTTTAATCGCTGCAACAAGTAAAAAATGGAATACATTAATTAAATTATTAAACCATTCTTTATGCATTCTATTAATTACTAGTACGGTACAGGACAACAGCGTTTGTTTCTGAAGAATGTGAAAATGTAGTCATTAATTCTGATATATCCTGTCACCCCAAGGAGGATTGGCTCAGAGGATCGAAACTCGATATTTTCTAACAATGAAAACGTCGAAATGTCATTATTTTTTTTAATTAACACACTATAAAGTCAAAATAAACAGTTCAAAAAATTCGAACAAATATCTCGATCATTTCTAGTGAGTTTGGGAATTTTTTCGTTAGGAAATAAGACCAAAATTCGTGATTAATGAACAAAATGGCGGCTGTTTGAATTCGAATTTTGGATCATGACATGTTCAAATGTGGGACAGAATATCGATGTGCATTCTGGGATCCAATCCTCCTTGCTGTCACCCTATAATTTTGCAAATGGGTCCAAAATTATAAATATCCACACTGACGTGCTTCTCAATACGTGCTTACAGAGACATCTTTCAATAAACTGAAATATTAAAAACTTAAATTCACCAGTAATATATTACAGTAAGACAAACTGTTACTGTCAGACAGTGTCCAGTCTTACATAACTGCTATTCTTCAGCTGTACTTTTAAAACAAGTGAATTTCTGTTTTTTTGTAATTCGCGAAAAAATTGGCTATTTAGTGAATTAATGACTTTATATGAGATAAAATTTGAGGCTTAAGGAGAAATAATTTTGATCATCAATAGTAGCACACTTTGACACTCCTGTACTCCCATTTAGAAAATACGGAACCCCTTGTCATGAAGAAGAGTTCTCATCACATCATAGCACTTAGCTAAAAATGTTTTGTTTTTCTAACTAATCTGGTCAAATTGTAGAACGATGATTCCAATTGTTGGAGAGAGTCTGTATTTTACATTTCAGGATTTCCAAATCCCACCTCCTGTTGGACACCATGTATTTCCCCGAGCAACTCTTCATCAACTAAGTTAACCTGAAAGTTAAGAAAACAATTATATTTCATTTGTAGTGACATCAGTAAAATAGAAGTGAATTAGGAAAACAATTGAGTTATGCTTTAACAAAGTGCCCATATCTCTTCCATACAATAATGCCACATTCCCATACCTTCAGGGCATATTTCAAAACTTTAGGGTATACCTCCTAAATATTTACGCTATTTTCCTACTTTCAGGGCATATTTTCAAGCTTAAAGGGCATATCTCCCATACAATTATGGCATATTTCAATACCTTGAGGGCATATTTCAAAACTTTAAGGGCATATCTTCCAAATATTTTTCATACCTTTCGGGCATATTTCCAAGCTTTAAGCATTTCTCCCACACAATTATGGCATATTCCAATACATTGAGGGCATATTTCCAAACATTAAGGGCATATTTCTCATACATCAAGGGCATATTTGAAGATATGTTTTAAGCTTTAAGGCCATATCTCCCATACAATCATGGCATATTCCAATACAATGAGGGCATATTTCTATAACAATATTTCCCATACATCAAGGACACATTTTTCATACCTTAAGGGCATATTTGTATGCTTGTTCAGCTTCTAACTGCCTGTTAGTCTTGAGACAGACCAGAGAGAGGTACCCCCACACCTCAGGGTCACTGTTGTTGAGAATATTAGCCTCAGATAAGGCATCTTCTGCCTCAGACAATTCACCAAGCTGAAAACAAAAAGACAAATATAGAGGTCAACAATGGCAATAAACTTTAATTGAGGTATCAAGAGGTAGACAGTATACAATTGTAGACCTCTCTTGAGGTCAACTGGCAAAATTGTATACCAAAATGGTAAACCTTGAAGGTATTGTTGACCGAGACTGGAGTTTGAGGTCAGCACTCAACAGTGCTCTCAAGGTTTACAGTTGTGGTATACACTTTTGCCAGTCAACCCAATAGAGAGGTTAACAATTGTTTTGTTATAATTGGAAGGATATATTATTGAAAATCACATGAACATATTTGATAAGTGTATTTATAATATTTCAGCAAAAAATCCACAAACGGTCGAATATCACTTCTAAAAAAGTAGTTTGATTTTTTTCAATTTTTTATTTACACTGCAAAACGAAAAACAATTTTTTAAATAAAAGATTCAAAATTTGTTAATTTAAAAAAAAAATTAAAAAAAATTGTAATTTTTTCACAGCTTATGCTCTTTTAAGATTTAATTTGATTAACACATCAGTTTTATTTTGGTGAACAATATGTTATATCGCCTAGGTTACCGGGTTACTAGGTAACTAATCTTGCTGTGTACCAACTAACAATGTAAATGTTTTGAAGATTTAATTTGATTAACATATTATATTTAGGTGGACAACATGTCATATCACCTTGGTTACCAGGTTACTAGATAACTGAGCTTTCTGTGTACACACTGATTTCCCACGCACAACATATTCTCTTTTAATATTTAATTTGATTAACACATCAGTTTTATTTCGGTGAACAAAATGTCATATCGCCTAGGTTACCAGGTTACTAGGTAACTAATCTTGCTGTGTACCAACTAACAATGTATATCTTTTGAAGATTTAATTTGATTAACATATTATATTTAGGTGGACAACATGTCATACCACCTAGGTTACCAGGTTACTAGGTAACTGAGCTTGTGTACACACTGAAGTCCCAACATAACATATAAATGTAATATAATTTTAATTATTTCATTTTAATATAATTCAACATACAGTATTTTACCATTATGATTTAACTTAATCAACATTAGCATTACAAAACTGAAAAAATGCATATGTTACATGTTATATATTATCATTTATCCCATACTTGGACATGTTACAGGTACATAAAGCCGGTTTGTAAAAACTTATATTTTCATCAGCGGGCAGATATAGCTTTACGTCCCGCTCTGAGCGGGCAGATATAGTATATCTGCCCGCTACGTCATAATCGCCGCTCGCATATTTGTTCATAATTTGTAACGTTCGCGTAATGATTGTAAACGATAATGGAGAAAACAAAGACAATCGGGGTCTGTTTGATGGTTTAAAAAATGGAAGGAGCATCCACTTAAAAAATTCGAGAAAATAAATGTGGGAATATTTGAGAGAACAGAAAAATCCGCCCACGGCCAACAAAACAAAAATAGACATGAATATTCTAGAATATTTCCACGATTGAACAATGTGAACCAGATGACCAAGATTGGTATGGGATAAACATATTATCCTATAGTCGGTTCAGGATATTGGGATTATCCCTTGGCCAATATAATATATTTTCCCTCGGGACCTGCGGCCCTCGGGCAAATTTATTATATTAGCCTCGGGATAATCCCAATATCCCGAACCTCATATAGGATAATCTCTATTTATCCTCTAGCCATATGAACATGAAAACTTGATTCCCAATGCTTGGAGCATATTTTAGAATTTGGTGAATAACTGCGGCACTTTCACGAGATGATATTCCACGAGCCCTTTGTTGAATATCACTTTTGCAAGATGCACTGGTATTCACTTTGACAGAATCAAATATCTGTATAATATAATCCTTGGAATCCCATTGCTGTCTTGGCATGGTTGCTATAGAACATACGTATTATACCAAGCATAGTTATCATAGTAAAAATATATGAAACCAAAGAAAGTGTAAAATATGCTCCCACCATTGAGGAATCAATCATGTCTTCATCTTCATAAATATATATGAAAAATAAGTGCCAATCCTAATGGAAATACAAGGAGTAGAGATGAGAATAAAAAAAATTGGCATGCTTTTACAATAAAATTGCTATCATCATCCAATGCCATGCCTATCTTTTAAAAAGGTTTTTAAAAACTCATCATGTGAGTTTATCATATCATTAAAATACACTTTTATACTAAATGGTAAATATATAGCCCTTAAAGCAGATATGAAAGAGTATTTTTGACCTAAAGGAATCAATAGAATTTTTAATAAATGTATTTGGACATGTTTTCTCATCAGTATTGTAAAAATCATTTCACTCCCCCCTATGATCTCTCACTGGTCCCCACAAGGCCCGTTTTGATCCATTAAATCATGACGTCATAATGCCAGGATGTTTTGTTATTTGTTTACACAACAATCGCATGGTTGACATGACGTCGTGATTACCAAGGAACCAATTAATCAAAACGATGACGTTATTTATCACTTGGGGGCCAATCTGATTGATCAGTTAATTTTCTTACGTTACTTATGACCGTAAACAGATATCTAACATTTCTTTTATAATGGCTATCGCAAGAACTCTACCTTGGACTTACAATGAAGAAAATTTTTGTAGCTGCAAGTTGAGAAAACCTATTTCAGTTGTGCTTTAAATAATGAAAAATAAGCAAACATTGTTTCTTCATCTTGAACTAATAGTAAATCTTTGATGATTACATATACATACCCTGTAACATGCAATTCCAACCCCAACCCATGACACACAAGACGGAGATTTCTTACATGCCATAAGGAAACAGTTCTTGGCCTCTTGGAACTGAAAAAAGAATATTGAAAAAATAAGTGAAACTGAAAGCATATGTAAGTGGCAGCAGTCTACATGTAGGTTTAATTTCCATCATTTATTTGACGGAGAACTTTGGAATAGAACATAAAATAACTGTGGAAATCAAAGTTTTCCTTGTGAAAAATTATATATAGCATTCAAGAATGTAATCTCATAATATTGTAACAACTATGCTGGTGTAAAACGCAGATACAGATATCCATTAGGAAATTGTAAAGAAAATACAATGTATTATCATATAGGTGAAGCAATATAAGTATGAAGTACTTTCATGTGTTAAAGTACAGTGATGTACTTTAATGTGTTTATGTAAATAAATATTATTATGGCAATAAAAAAGCAGATGCGGAACGCTGGTCAAAAAACAGTGGCTGTATAATAAAATAACAATTTGTAACAACTTAAGCTGGACTAATTTTCCTGTATTAACCATCATGAGATACTATATCTAGTATGCAACATGCATGTACCTTTCCTTCCTGTAGATAAATTGATGCAAGGCGCAGATAGATGGAGTGCATCTCTGAGGCGTCCCCGATGAATGATAATGTTCTTTCATAGCAGTCCTTAGCTGCCATAGAGTCTCCAACCAGATACTTCACATGTCCCATAATTGCCCATGCATCCGGGTTCTGGAGAAAACAAGATTATAAACATTAAACTCATTATCTCACAAGTTACATGAATCTTTTTTGAGATATGTTTTGGATTGTAAAGTATTTGAATAGTTAAGTATTTCTGTAGTTAATATGCAGAGCAAAAATACCTGGTGATCAAACTGTAATGCTTCTTTAAGGCTCAATTCGGCTTCTTCCATTTCTTTCTTCTGTAGCTTCAACCTCGCATAGGCTATATGATAGATGGCGCCTGGTCCACCATTTGGCTCTAAAAGTTCATGCGCCAGTGCCCTCTCGGTAAACTACAACAAAAACACAGATTGAACAACATTCCAAGATTCCATGAGATGTTACCCAATGTCCCACCTTTCAATAAGATGTTACTATCATAGCATTTCACCATTTAAATATGTCCAGAAAAAAGAATATATTATCTGTTTAGTACAAGACAAGATATTTCACTTTTCATGATTTTATAACATAGGCCCTATGAGAAGTTTACCCGACCTAGAAGTCACATTTTCAAAGAAAACTAAAATATCAAGGTTGATAAACAATATCCAAACCCACATTTCTTGCAAAATATCATATCACCTTGACTAAATTTTGAACATTTAATGACGAATATCAAATTAAATCCTACTTGCAATCTAGTCTATTTTGAAATCATTTTGTTGTTTGCTTACTGGCATTGCCTTGACCTCCAGGAGCCACTCAATAGCTTGCATGAAGACAGTACTGGTTGGCACTGGAGTGGGCTCTCGTGGGGGAGGTTCATCAATCTCTTCTGGCTCAGGCATAGGTGTACCCCTTTGTGAGCCTCTTGTCTGACTACCAGGCCTCATAGATGCAACACTTTCCATGCTTTTGTTCTGAGATGATGAGACTCCTGGAAGTAATGTTAACATTACGATAAAAGTTTTAATATGATAAAGCTTACTATACAGTAAAACCTGTCTAGTCTCAACAATACTTCAACCAGCCGAAAACTAACTTTAACATGCATGAAAATCTATGGCAGATTAAAATATGAAACCAAAAAAGTGTTTTAGAGGTGTTCAAATAATAGAGGTGTTTGGATGTATAGGGTTTACTGCAGTAAGTTATAACTTATTTCATAATATTACATACACATGGCAAATACAATACATTTGCACTCAGTACCCTTCATGAGTTTGTTCAAAAGTTCCCAAACATCTGCTCTCAAATAAACATGTTTCAGACAATTTTTTTAAGTGAGGCTCTAAGAATGACAAGATACTAATTTCATACAAATGTTAAAGCTACTTGAAAAAGTATCCAAGAAAAAATTGGTTTCATAGAAGCAAGAAAGGTATAGCCTAAATCGAGATTGCTTATATTTTAATGTGAATATTCATCTATCTTACCAGGTTTTTTCTGTTGTCCCTTCTTTAGCATCTGTGATTTGCTGGTCATGGAATTCTGTTTTGATTCTAACCCACTGGGAGTGGCAGGGGTGTTCTTAACTGATGGAACAGCTAAAGCATCACCATGGGCATCTTAAGAAATAAAAATGTTTTAATATTCATCTTTTTAATAAAAAATATGTGAGATTTGAAAATTGTTTCCAACAAGTTTCCAAAATAAATGAATGCAGACTAAAAATGGCAATTTGTGATCCAGGTACATCAAAAATGTGAAATTTAGTGAAATTTACCATGTTACTCATGTGGAAATTTGGGCTATAGATATTGCAAAATAAAAATTTTATATGGTTGAATTGAAAATCATATATACATATCTGGTAATATACCATATATGGTATGTATGTGTATTTTTATACCTCTTGCAAAATTGGCTTTACCTATTGAACGACCTGTAACTATAAAGCCATGGTTGAATTGAAAATCATAAACGGTACATATCTGGTAATATATCATAGTGGTATGACATGTACTGTATGTGTATTTTTATACCTCTTGCAGCATCCATTAGTAGCTTGTCCTCTTCTTTCTCATGTAATTCTCTCTCCTTCTGTTTCTCATCTTCCATCAACTGTCTAGTGACCTGTACATTTAGTTTGTTTGCTTCTAGGAAAGCCATCTCTGCACCAATCTCATTACAAACTCCATCATAGAATAAACCTACAAAATCAGAATTGAATTTGATGTATCATTCCATCCATGAGTTATCCTGAGAATGCTAGATCTGATTAATCAATCAGGTCGCCAGAAATGCTTATAATATAAGCATATTTTGTGAATGTAAAAAAGAATGTTTAAAAACATTTTTATTTAAGATAAAGATACTCAGGCTAGAGATAAAGAGAATTCTGTTCCACAACCTGAAAACATGCATGCCAGCTTATTAAATAGAAAGACCAAATACAGTTTAAATCTAGGTTTCAAATTGTAGTTATAGTGTACATGCTAAGAACTGAAATAATGAATGTCATACCAAGCATCACCCAAGCTAGAATACACTGGGGGTCAACGCACGTTGCTGCCTCAAAGAATGTCTCCGCAGCCTCGTTTTGATCCTGCATTGCACAGACAACACCATACAGCAGTAAACTGGAGAAAATAATAACATTTAGTCATTTTTAACTAATACTCATACATACATGTATGAATGTTAAAACCAGTGTATACTTTGGTTCTAGTATTTAGATTCTACATAAATTTAAATTTATTTTCTGTCTATCTGGTCTGTTCACTGGTCTAAGATATGCAAATTTAAGGGCATGCAAATTAATTCAAGGGTTCTTCAGTGCAAAAATTTTGGTTGGCGAATATTTGGGCTTTTACAGTATTTGACACTATTTCTCTGTGCATTAATGTAAAAGTCCAATTTTTCAAGGTGCCCTGATTTCCTTGTAGATTTTTCTTCTTTTCTTACTGTTCTAGCTTTACTTTCGAATTCATTTCTTTAATAACTTTGATTACCCAATACATACATACACTATAGTTCAATGGCACTTGTGTTTACATATATAAAGTAAGAATTTCTCACCCATTAAGATGTTTTTGGTTGATGGAGACACATTCCTTAAAGCATTCCTCTGCCTTTGTGATGTCATTGATATACAAACAGAATGTACCATAGTCAAACCAATGTTCCGGATCATTCCTCGTCCTAGCAATTCTCTGAAAAAATTATAAACCATGTAGTTTAGCTCCAAGCTCTCGTGAGCAATTAATGAACCAAACTAATGTATTTCCACTTTCGTAGATCTCGAGGGTAGCACCCAGGCCCGTAGCCAGGATTTGCCAAGGGGGTTCAGTTTTCAAAAACTTCCAGGGGGAGTTCACATTTGACAATTTTGGCCCGAATATGGCTAGAATCACTTGAGAAGCGCTCAAAATGGTCAAAAGATGCATGATTTTGAAAGAATTTTTGGCCAGGGGGGGGTTCGCCCGAACCCTGCGAACCCCCCTGGCTATGGGCCTGGCACTTCTATCTAGACTGTGATTACAAGACTGTGTTGTGTTGGTGAAGTAGATAAGGGGGAGGGGAGGTCCACAGTCTTGAAGCAAGACTATAAACTATGCATCAATTCTCCTTCCGGCAAGATAGAGAGAAATATTCTATATTGGAATTACAGACATGAAACAATTTAAAGTCAAACAAAATAATGATTTTGATTAACATCCTTGGAACTAGTGCTATCTGAATCACACAGTATTGTAAAGATAACATGGCCAAAACTAAAATACTACCTACCCAGTTATTATCAGGTTATATACAATTGTTATATTATTTTCCTATAAATGCTGTATAATCAATGGCCTCAGATTGAAATTAACTATGTTCAGACATCTGTGTTTCACCCTTGTTTACACATGTAACCTCAACATTTTTCTGTGAGAACATTTGATAAAAGCTTTCTTGAGGATAAGTGTGTTTGTACTACTGTCTAGACAATTACTAGAGCACTACCAATATGCAATAAAAGCTCAGCACTGACTTAACCTCTCTATGATTCTAGAAATGTTAGCAAGTTCTTCAAATGGAAAGTGGGGGAAAACTGCCCTGCATTGATTATGGTTACATACACATGAAATATGCCCATAAATATATAGGAAATATTCTCAATACTCAAGAGGTATTGATCTCCTTTCTACATGGTAAATACAATAAAATACAACATATAGTTAAAACTAGATTGTCCAGAAATTTTAAACAAACCTCTTGATAATATTTGGCAGCAAGTTCAAAGTTTTCATTCACTTCAGCTTCCCTGGCAAAGTGTTTAAGTTGAGCAGAGTCAGTGAGTGGCTCTGGTACTGGAGTCTGGTCTTCTATAGACAACACCTTCCCAAGACCAACATGCATCTGATCCACCAGGTAGACATATAACTCACTCAGGAAAGCCTGCAGATGTAAACAAACACAACATTCAGGCTCATTGCCAGCTTTTGTCAAGGGGGGTTCACTTTTCGAAAAGTTCAAGGTGGGTTCACATTTGACAACTTTGGCCCAAAATCACTGAAAATGCTCAGAATGGTGAAAAACTGCATGCTTTTGAAAGAATTTTTGGCCAAGGGGCTTTAACCGCCGAACACCCTCCCATTTTCATCAACTAAAAATGACGATATCACATTACAATTTGTTAGCAAACGAATACAGATCAAGAACCACATTAAAATTATTATCTTTCAATGAATCATACTTGAACCATGAAGAATACAACCTCAAGAGTTGAAAGCATTAGAGATTCTTCTCATCAATCAAAAAAAACATGTAGGGGCATTTACAAATAGAACTCTATAGATTTAAAATATAACAATATATACAATATATAACGAGATAATTTACATTTAACAATTTGAAATTACATGTAAGTAAAAACTAATTTAAAAACAAATCAAGTGTCTTCATAATAACAAAGATATTTTACCTGTAGTTGATCTTTGTCTTCAAAGCTTGTCGTTCTAAGATATTTTTCACGAACTATCTTGACGACTGAATGTTTCAGCCTCTCTTTGAATGCAAAATATTTACCACTTGCATTGAGAGAGTACAGGAGCCCTTGGCGTCTAAAATGAAAAATTTAAATCGTAAGCTGATGTAAAGATGTAAAAGTCAGTATAGCCACCTATTGGAAAATAACCAACATGGCATTTTGGAGTATTCTGACAGTAAGTTATGTTGAGACCATTTCCAAATAACACTTTCAAGCATTTTCATTTTTCAATTTGAAAGAGATATTAATGTATAGTGTTTTATTATGTACTTGGATGGTTCAAAAAGTTTTGCAGTTGATGCCATAACTTCAAGGAAAATAGGACTTTTACAATGAAACTTGGTATACATATGTGTTATATATTTATACATTATATGTCAAAATTTGGGACCTCAATTTTGATTGGTTCTTGAGATATGATTGCTATGGTAACCAGAGTGGTGGGTACCATGTTCAACCCGAAATTACGTTTTTCCAAATAGTTTTCTTGCTTGAATTAACTCTTGTAAAGTGGCAATTAGCAGGTGTAAGTGTCTTTGGGTGGCTATTTTTCTTCAAATTCAAAGGACAGACATATTTCATTAGAGGAAATAAGTGATTTACTGGATATATCTAAGGCGTCCTGCCATACAATTGTCACAAAGATCTTGAAAAAGCGGTATGTTGCAGCAAAGTGGGTTCCAAAGTTCCTCACAGTGGAGCAAAAGGAAGCGCGTCTTGCAGCATCTAGGTTTTGCAGTTGATGCCATAACTTCAGGGAAAATAGGACTTTTACAATGAAACTTGGTATACATATGTGTTATACATTTATACATTATATGTCAAAATTTGGGACCTCAATTTTGATTGGTTCTTGAGATATGATTGCTATGGTAACCAGAGTGGTTGGTACCATGTTCAACCCGAAATTATGTTTTTCCAAATAGTTTTCTTGCTTGAATGAACTCTTGTAAAGTGGCAATTAGCAGGTGTAAGTGTCTTTGGGTGGCTATTTTTCTTCAAATTCAAAGGACAGACATATTTCATTAGAGGAAATAAGTGATTTACTGGATATATCTAAGGCGTCCTGCCATACAATTGTCACAAAGATCTTGAAAAAGCGGTATGTTGCAGCAAAGTGGGTTCCAAAGTTCCTCACAGTGGAGCAAAAGGAAGCACGTCTTGCAGCATCTAGGCAATTTCTGGATACGTTTTGGCATCATTTCCAAATGCTCCCTGAAAGTCTTGCCATTTTGAACCATGCACTGTATCAGATTTCTATGCTTCCATTTCATCAATTTGGTTGGTGTGGAAACATCTGCCATTTTGAAAATTTTGGAAAAAAATTCAAAATTTCCTCACTTTTCAATCTCAATTTTTCAACTGGGTTTTGGACAGTATACATCACAAAGGAACTTATCGTGTCACTTGTCTATTGTGATGTCATAGAGACAATTGGAAAAATTGAAGAATTTGAAGAAAAATAGCCACCCAAAGACACTTACACCTGCTAATTGCCACTTTACAAGAGTTCATTCAAGCAAGAAAACTATTTGGAAAAACATAATTTCGGGTTGAACATGGTATCCACCACTCTTGTTACCATAGCAACCATATCTCAAGAACCAATCAAAATTGAGGTCCCAAATTTTGACATATAATGTATAAATGTATAACACATATGTATACCAAGTTTCATTGTACAAGTCCTATTTTCCCTGAAGTTATGGCATCAACTGCAAAACCTAGATGCTGCAAGACGCGCTTCCTTTTGCTCCACTGAACCAATCAAAATTGAGGTCCCAAATTTTGACATATAATGTATAAATGTATAACACATATGTATACCAAGTTTCATTGTAAAAGTCTTATTTTCCTTGAAGTTATGGAATCAACTGCAAAACTTTTTGAACCACCTAAGTATAATCATGTTAAAGAATTATCATTATTTTTTTATGTGTTGTGTCCACTTTATGACTGATTCAGCCCTACCTTGCCTCCATTGAGTCAGTTGTCAGTGGGGCATTACCTGCCCTAAGTTCATCACCAAATGATTCCCTGAAATTACATAATTTAACCATATTTTCAAATTGCGTCTTTAAGGTTATATTCAGGGTAGGCTAAAAAACATCATAATATTACCATACCCCAATATTCACCAGATAGACAAGCATTTGCAAAAACTCATGTGTTTTTGTTCAGTATATATAGACTAACTCCCAGGTACTGCAGACATTTTTTATAACTGTACTTTAAATGACACATATGATTACATGTAAAAAATAAGACATATGACTTATATGAAATATAAATATTTATGTGTTTTGGAGTTGCCTCAGATCACTAGATATTCATACAGTTAAATCTATCCCGTAAGTGATGTATAGATGGCACAAGTGCATAGGTGAGTTAATTTATATAGACCATGCTATAAGGATGAAATGTCACGTGACTACATTGGCGGGAATCAGTTTGTGAACTCATAGCATGGAAAGCCCACCAGCCTCCCCAGCACCAACCAAAGTAATGAACAGGTTAATGTACTGCAACTAAAGTAAGTAAAAACATATATAGAATATATTGTCTATTGTAATATATATCTTAGCGATAGGGACCCCTTCGGTATAAGAATATAGTATTAAATTGAGATAGATTAACTAATGTGTCTGTAAGAATTATGTTGAAATCATGTAAACCCAATAATTGATATAACATATTGGGTTAAAGTAGTGATCAAGCGACTCCAAACCGCACACAACTCAAATAAAAACAATAATTTGTAGAGGTGTTAAAAACATCTTGTTATTCACCAGTACATGCATCTTCTTCGTTAAATTTCTTAATGGTGTATGCATATTTTATTCCAAAATATTGTCACATTTCAAAGATAAAAATAACGGCAACTCCGCGGAGTAGCAAATCCCAACGAACAAAATATTAATTACCGAATTCCAATCAATTATACTCATTACTTTGGTTGAAAATGAAAAAATTAGATTTTAGAATTGCGAATTCCTGCAAAGCAGCCATTTTGAATTTTCTGAGGTACAAATCTGAAAAATAATACCATAATTGTGATCTACTCCAAAATTCCTTCAATTTGAGTATAATATAGCCATACTTTGAAGGGATCGAAAAATTATTGCGAAATCGTACATTAGACGGCCATTTTGAATTTTACGAGGCTCGAATCAGAAAAAAGATACAATATTTGCAATCTACTCTTAATTGCCTTTCATTTGAGTATAATAAAGCTATACTTCAGAAAGATCTAAAAATTAGCGAAAATTTCTGTTTTCCTGTTCCCCCATACATGGCCCCTGGGGGTCAGGATGAAAAACGCGGAATATATGTGAAATAAATGTTGTGAATACACTACCAAAATTTCAAACAATAATATTAATTACTTTGGTTTAGAATGAAAAATTTATGATTTTTGCGAAAAAGTTCCGTCATTTTTAAAGCGGCGGCCATCTTGAAAAATTTTTTTTTTGCGTAAAACTATTCACCAATATACATCTTTCCACTAAATATGAAGAAAATCTGTCAACTAGTATTTGAGTTATCTTCCGGACAGACGGACGGACTGACTGACTGACTGACTGACTGACTGACTGACTGACTGACGGACAGACGGACGGAGGGCTTCACTATATCCCTAACGAACTTCGTTCGTTGGGATAATTATAATCCATTATCTAGCAAAATGGTCTTTGTCCAGTTCTATTGCATTAACCTTTGTCAACCAAAAGCTGTAAAATTGAAAGTATGTTTAATGGGATAATTCAACCAACTACCTCTTAATTCATTAAAGGTGGCAGGACTGCATGACAATACCCTAATTATCCAAGAGACTCCTTTAATTTTTACCTGAATTCCTCTAAGACCAGATCTGCAACTGAAGCTATCTGATTGTGATAATCTTCCACTGCCTATAAAAGAAAATATACTCGATGTACAAATCCTCCACAACCTATAAAACACAAAGTTGCCATGAGAATAAAGGTATGTAATGCACTATGACTATGTCACTATAACTTGAAATATGCTTTCCTTCTTGCCCAAATATAGAGCCTCTCAAGGTCATCCAATAATGGCAGAACTCAGGCATATTTCACAATATTTACATAACCTTTAAGTACAACACCAGTGAATGGCAGCTCCTCAGACTTACAAATGAACTAACTACCAATGAACAAATTGTAACTTCTTAAATCAGGTTTTTGAAGCAGGTTTACATGCTAACCTTTTCTGCGCCATTGGTACGCTTTGGGAAGAGTGGTCTTGGTGGTATGTATTCAGCAACTCTCTGTGCAAGCTCCTCTGGTGGGCGTTTATGTACTAAAGGTTGTAATAGGTCTATTTCTAGCATGATATAGGACTTTGCCTCCACGTATTGTTGACCTTCAACATTCTGAGGCTGTCCATCTGCTTCACTGGCAGAGTCTGCTGGCTTCATCATTGCAGAGGCCTGTAATGAAATGATATTTAATATAAGTACATGGAATATAATACATGAGTTACAGATGTCTGTAATCTACAGGGTGATACATAATTTTAGTAATAAATTCCAGATGACAGGGTTGTACAAAATATAAGTATGAGTTCCAGATAGCTGTAATACACAGGGTGATTCATGATTTTTGTAATAAAATTATTTCTAGATCAGTCACTGTAATGATCACGATGATAAAATGAGTTGGTCACACTTGTTATGTACAGGGTGAAAAATAACATGATAATATTTATAAGTACATTGAATGTGTAAAAATATAATTTGAAATAATTTTATGCTAAAATATCAGTTTCTCCCTAAAACTTGAATGAATAGTAAAATTTTATTTCAATCTTAATGAAAGTTTTATTTTTGAAGTATTTGATAATGATTAAAGAAATAAAAAGTAAAATCCAAGAAATTTGGTGCAAAAACACAAAAAAGCATGGTGCATATAGTTTTCAAGAATAGTTTTTGCTGTTACGCATGTTGCAACATGTTCTTAATCTAAACATATGTGATAAACTATATAAACCCCTCGTAACAGCCGGGAGAAATTCAATTTTTGAATGGCTCAGTTGAATTAAATCATTTATGAACCAAGCAAAATTTGAATAAATTCTGACTATTTAGGATTCATCTTTCACAGATACAGCAGCATCTGAGCAAGCAATTTCAGCACAAACTCAATTAAATCAGACAAATGTAATGGTAGTAGAAGCATATAGAAATTGGGATTTGATAAACCTGTACTTGTATTTATGGATATTGTTCCCTAAGCCTCAGTCACATTTTCTCTATGGCAGCTGTATAGTAGCCGTAGCTTCACAAAATCGATGTAGAAAATCTACTTTGTACTGCTTATCCCTAAACATTTATCCTGCATATTTCTCTCGATTATGGGAAGCTACACGTACACCCCGTACAGTTGCAGTAGATCAAATGTCACTAAGGTATCACTACAGTGGCCATTCATATAGGTGTACTTTGTACTTAAATTTCCATTAACTATGTCTCCTCATCCTAAGTCTGTCTTGCATCTACTGAATATCTCTTGCAAATGATGGAAGAGAAAAAAAATTCAACTCAACTCAAGGAGTTCATTTTAATCTTTCATTTAGGATAAATTATATGATGAATGACCTCCGTACATGTGGATTAATTTGTTGATATTTTGGGCAAAGGGGATTCATCGATAGAAAGATACCAGTGTAATTAGTCCTTTTTCAGAAGATATAAAAAGACTTCAGTAAACAACACGGCCATCTTTCCATCGACCAAACATCTACGGTTTTGGCATCCTGCAGGATAAGATTCACACGCCCTAAAATCAAGGAAAATACCCCCTATAAAACCCCCACTCAGTTACTGGTTACCCAGACAACAATATAACCTTGACTTGTAGCCCAGGTAACCAATAGTATAACAGAGTGAGCTGGGTGGGTAATTCTAAGAAGCGCTGGGTTTTGATGATGTCACAATTGGGTCACCTCATCATCATGCTGCACACTTTTCATGGCAGAACGACGGGATGACGCAGTCGTTCCTGGTGGTTGAGTCTGAAATAATATCATACCATGCAGATCAATATGAGCCAATCAAAACATTTGAAGTGTTGCACTGAGCCTTGGGTAGAAAAGGAACTCGATGTCTTGATGTATAAGGGTGATAATCTTTCTGGTCTTGCAAGTTGAAACATATATTTGTTTACAGATGGAAGTAAGGCATTGCACTGTACTGCACTGTACTGAACTGTACTGTACTGTATTGTACTGAACTGTATTGTACTATACTGTATTGTACTGCAATGCACTGTACTCTACCATACTTGCACTGTAACATACTCTACACACTGTTCTGTACTGTACTGAACAAGTATAGATGCATTGGTACTACATTCTACAAGTATGGGATAGCACATCTAAAAATAAAATATTTTCAGGGTCTCAAAATCCATGAGTTGTTGCTTATTTAGAAGAGCTTTCTATCTAACTACCACATTTGAGGACTCTTGACACACATGTCAGTGAACACCCAATACATGTACTTTCTAAGTGAGATCATTCAATATAATATGGACATTTCTTACAAGTCCTTGATTATAAATCTTAATTGTGCAATCACTCTAGGTGATGTGATGGGGAGGGGACAAGGCTTACACCTATGTTCTGTATAAGATGGGGGCTTCATTCATTGGGATTTTAATGTGTTGGTTGCCAAATGTCATTCCAAATGAGAGGATTTTTCTAAGTGAATTAATCGAAAACTCTCCACCCAATGAATTATAACTACAAAACAAGGTCTTAACAGTACTGTCAACCCCCAAAGATTTTCTCGCGGGACAGATTTTTTAGACCCAGTGCCAAAAATTCGCGGGATTTTGCGGGACATCCACCTAAATTCGCGGGATTTCGCTGGACCATTCGAGGGACAAACACGCTACTTGCGGGGCAGTTAACAGGGTAACCACCAAAGACTTCATAGAGAGATAATTTTTTAGACAAAGTGCCCTAAATTCGCTGGATTTTGCGGGACATCCACCTAAATTTGCGTGATGTCACAGGACATTCAAGGGATTTACGTGATTGGGGCTAATGTAAAATTACACAAATCAAACTTTCAGATACTGATTTATCAAATGTAATGCACTAACGTAAACGTCAACACAATTCCACACAATACGCATAGAACTATTATTAAACTATCAAAAAACCACGCTTTAGGTGTGAGTACCGTAATCCAACACGAAATTCAAAAATTCTTGTCAATACTTTGCACTTATGGCGTTCGTGATCAACTATGAAACATTTACCCCCCATAGTGTTATATATCAAAATGTAACTATTCATATAGGGGTTCGATTATTCTATATCAAATCATAGGGAGTCAGGTTTCTTTTCGAGATATCAGTGTCCATTTATTGGAACTCGCGTTTGCTAACATTTGTTCAGTTCTGAGATGAAGGCCGTGACACGCGTAGTAAAAAGGCCAACGTTGGAACTAATCATGACATACATCCCTATTTCCATAATTAAGATGAAAATTGCACTCTTCCTCATTATTTTGATACCAAACAGCATACTGGGTACTTGAGAAGCCAACTAGGGTGTTATTTGGATCAAAATCACAGTTTTATAAATGTACTATATGCTCTTTCCAAAAGCAGTCTTCGATGATCTGATGCACTGGGAGTTCGGCAGCACTTTTCAAATTAGGTAAACTTGACTCCTCAAAAGTGCAAAAAGCTTAAGCTTATTATATCACAAGATAATCACAATTATTTAGCCTCGGGGATTGTTACAATTTTGAAAATTTGCGGCGGTCAAAGCCGACATTTGCGGGACTTCGCGGGACATTGTGGGACACGCGAATTAGCCAAATTTTGGTCAAATTCGCGGGATAATCCCGCCATTCGCGGGACACTTGACAGCTCTGTCTTAATTAACAAAAAAATGTAACAATCTGTTACAGACACTGTTATGGCATTTGGTAACAAAACTGTAACAATCTGTTACAGACACTGTTATGGCATTTGGTAACAAAACTGTAACAATCTGTTACAGACACTGTTATGGCATTTGGTAACAAAACTGTAACAATCTGTTACAGACACTGTTATGGCATTTGGTTACAGACATTGACAGCTGAATGCCAGTTTCAGAAATTTGGTGGCTTTAACAAACGTTACCATTTTTTGATGGTGACATAATGACGTAAAATCAATTGCATTTAAATTATGCAACTATAATTAACAGTAAATGCTTCTAAGATACAATCTACAATCATATAGGTGACATGCTGGTGATATGGACCTGTATTATGTTGAGATCAGATATCATAGACTGACGCCTGGATTGACGTCTCCTTGGAGTGACACCTTCATTAGGACCAGGCTGTTGGAGAGAAAACTTAAATTATAAAAACTATAGTCTTTTGAGATTAATAATTATAGTTCTTGTCAATTGGAAAATAAAAGCATTTGACTTTTCAACTTTTTTTCTTTTTATTGCATTAATTTGACTATTTAAACTTAGCATGATGCGTGAAATACGTACAAGAGAAATTATAAAGCTGTGGTTGAAGTGCAGGGCAATTTTAGAGATACATTATGTAATAAGTATGATTGAGAGCCTTTGATATCAACTATTCTTTGAACATTTAATTCAAAAATGTAGAAGCTATTGTTTAGCAAAATTTCTTCTAATCACAAACACTGAAATATTACAGCGTGAAGAGTGAAGGGATCACCCACATCTGAATCAAATACAAAATACTGTGTGATTCTGGGAAACTATGAATTTCATATAAGAAAAGGGCCAAATATATGAGTGAGACAAGAATCTAAACCTAATTTTCTATTTTTCTGAATGGATACTTATATTATATACATGAACAAATACAATTATTACAGTTATGTTCAATATCTTTGTGAACTAATCAGCAATTTTGGGGATTTCCACTTCTAAATCTAACTAACTGACTTTTCCCATTCAATGAAATATCAATTTTGTCATATACTAGTAATCAACAAATTACACCTTTAATGTCAGAGTCAGAATCTAAAACGAATCTTGTCTCCCATATATTTATGAAAATGATTGCATGTACAATAACAGTACGAACTGACGGTGCCTCTTTAACTTCTTCTCCCTCTACCAGTGACAGTGCTATTTTAACTTATCCCTCTATAGAATACAATTCTTGACCGGCAATTTTCCCTGGGAAATTAGATATCGTTCAGTGAGTAAGGTTTTCTTGCTGTTCCAGTCCTGGTCATTAACGGTGGAAATAATACAAATAACATCATTTCTGCGGGCAATATAGTGAAATATTGAACCGAGGGCCAAAGGTCAATTGTACTATTAATGATTTTGATAAATACTAATTGAATATATCTCTTTCATCTCAAAAGTGATAACAAAATAATACAAATATTGTCATGAAAACATCAAATTCTAGCTAGAAAGCAAAAAATTGTTATAGCATCAAAATATGGTAACAACAGTACATTATGTACTTAATTAAAAAAGAAAATAAACAATAATGAGTCATAAATAATTTTAATAAATACTAATTGAATATATTTCTTTAAATAATTATCACAATCACAAAAATGATAATATACATAACTAGACTTTGGAAATTGAACAAGTTCAATTTCAGACTCCAGATCTAGACTTTTTTAAGCCCAGTCATCTAGAATAAGCCGAGTCATCCAGAATAAACTGAGTCATCCAGAATAAGCCGAGTCATCCAGAAAAAGATGGATGGGAATTCATAACTCAAACGTCAAATTTGGAGAACTTTTTATTTTGACCTTCATTTCAGACACCATATCTCAAAAATGGGGCAAAATACTTTGTGACGGCAAAAGGCTAATACTATTAGCACACTCTTGGCTAGATATATACACAATTTCGAAGAACATAATATAGGTGTAGTGTCAGAATCGCAAAAATAAGGAAAAGCTTTGAATTTGACCTAGAATTTGACCTAGCCATTTTTGTGTCCGAATTTTGAAGCTATGTGGCTTTTGAGGTCCCCTTCTTTTAAAGGCATTCATTATATTTAGCTGAACTCAGTCCATATTTTGTATTTTTCACTTCAAAAAAATCTTTTTTCCCATTGACTTAACATGGGCACCAAATTTAGCGATTTTTGAGCTTTCAAAACGCCATAACTTCCGAACCAAGAGTCAGATCGAAAGTTGGTTTGCAGATTCGGATTCCTGACGAAATTCTACCCCTAATTCATAACTCATACCTTTGAATTTGGAGAACTTTTGTTTTGACCTACTTTCTGGACGCCATATTTCAAAATCAGTAAGAGAAATCAAAAAAAAACAGGGACACTTATGAAAGGGCTTTTTCTAAGCTACATGTTGAAAAAAAGTCGAAGACGTTTCGATAAAGAACGACGAAGATAATAGACAGAAGGTAGAAAATGTATGATTTGACCCAGTTCTAGGATAGGATAGGATAGGAAAGAAGGATAGGATATGATAGAATAGGAAGGAAGGATAGGATAGGACGGAAGGGTAGATAGGAAGGATAGGATCAGACAGGATAGGAAGGAAGGACGGATGCATTTTTCAATATTTTCTTCGCTATTCTTGACTTTCTATCAGGATATCATCAGATCGATTTTTCTCGAAATTTCAAAACGCCATAACTTTCGAACCGGAAGTCGGATCGAAATTTGGTTTGCAGATTTGGATTCCTGGGGAAATTCTACCCCTAATTGATGACTCATACTTTGAATTTGGAGAACTTTTGTTTTGACCTACTTTCTGGACGCCATATTTCAAAATCGGTAAGAATAATCAAAAAACGGATGGCAAGTACATGAAAGGGCTGTTTCTAAGGTACATGTTGAAAAAAAGATGAAGACGTTTCGATAAATAAAGACGAAGATAATAGACAGAAGGTTGAAAATGCAAGATTTGACCTAGTTCTTGACCTTTGACCTAGATAAAAATTTGACCCAATTTCCGAGGAACTAGATACTGGACCTGAATTGACCATATACAGGACTTGACTCAATGTCTTTTAGTTATTGAGAAAACGTGTAGAGAATAAGAATAATAAAGAAGAAGAAGAATACTGACGAAAGTAATAGACTCCAGATTTACATCTGTAGTCTAATAAATAATACAAATATTATCATAGAAAAATCATACCTTTGGCCCTCGGTCCAATATTTCACTATATTGCCCTTCGAAATGACGTTATTGTACTATTCTATCTACATTTTACGATCATTTACAATATTCCTGAGTGTTCTCACCCAACTTGAAATCGATAAGCAGTTGTTCGAGCCCTACCCGAGCCTTCTGACCTGAGATTTGGGTTGACTTCGGGTCAGCGTGACACCTCTATACATTTCCAGGTAACCATGCAGTGAATTTTCTTCTAACTCCTATATCACAGTTTACCAGGTAATCATGCAGTGAGATTTTCAAATATTAAAGGTTCTAATATATCTAACAGTACACTGGTAACCTTACACTTAATTTTTCCTCATCTTCGAATAATGATGTCATAGGTCTGTGGGTGGGGCCTAGAGTTTTGCCCAGCCCACTTGTGGATGATTGACGACTGGAAGAGCTAGTTCCAGCTCTTGTTGAGGATCTGTGGTCCTAGATGTATAATATATTATTATATAATTGCTAGAATTTGTGTCCTTTGATTGGCTGATTCAGTACCATGTGATCAAAAATACCAAAGCGTATTTCACACCTCCCTTAATTTTGGAATAATAAAAGACGTATTGCCCGGCGTATTGCCCGCCCGGGAATTCTGAATCGTCTCGTTTCGTCCAGTACAGTTGTGACGTGCATCAAAATGGCAGACGGAAAAATATTTAAAAGTCTGAATTCCGATGAAAAGAACGACATCTTGAGGGATGTGCATTCTAAAAACACCATTAAATCAATGGAATGACATCTAATGTCTTAGAACATTTTCAAGTGTTATGTGGACGAAATAGACGTTAAATCTATCGATAAAATCGTTCTAGATGGAATTTTAGAGTTTTTGTGGAACTGCGAACGAAGGATGGGGAATATTACAAGAGTGCCAGTCTGCAAAGTAAGCGAATGTCTAGCAATGATATAATAAAACAAATATTTCATTCTATGTTTGGGCAATACCTGTTGCACTTTCAATGATTTTTGCAGCATGTATTTCCCTCGCCCTCCGGGCTGCGGGCAATACATGCTGCAAAAATCATTGAAAGATGAACAGGTATTGCCCTCCATAGAATGAAATATTTGCTTAATATTTAAAGTAATTCTAAAATATAAGTGCAGCTTTCTTTTGTTTTGTTTGATATTTAAGAGGCATGTTTTTTTCAATTTGTTATTGTTATTTACTCTATTCATTATCTATTATTTTGTTGCCTAGGTTTCTAAATTACAATTGTGAAGATTGTGAAGATGTGGTAGGACAAATTTTTATTTTGCAGCAGTAGTCGTATCTTTTTAGCTGTTAACTTTATAATATAAAATGTAATGTTTGATGAATAAATATTCTGACAAAAAAAGAATGTTCGAATAGTCCCATGTATCATCTTAACCAATCAAATTGTTGGAATTACATAATGTTTTTAAGAGGGGGACTCTATTCTAAAGGGGCTGAACTAAACATTTTGTGACTTTCCATTTCAGAGAGGGCTCCTATTTTAAAGGCTCTAGACTACTGTACAGTACAAATGGAGTGACTTTCTGATTCTCAGTTCCGGGACTTGAATAACATGTCTAGAGACACGCTAGTCTGAAAAAGGAGTTCTATTCTAAAGGGAAATCAACAGACTACATGTAGAGACCTCTAGTTTTTCAGAGTTTTTCCGACTGAGTCTTGAACCTTGGGAGACCCTAACAGATTGGGTAGATTGTAGCTCTATATCACTCTGCATTGAACTTCGCCTGCCTGTCTTTGATGCTCCTTCATTCTTCAAAATATTGTAATAAACTGATGAGTAAATTATTAATACAATGCATTAGAAAGTTTCCCCCAGTATATTTGATCCCTTTAGATTTGGATCCATGATTTTCTACCCTCCTCCTATTAAGCCATAAAACATCCCCCCTCCCCTTATATCTGTATATTTCAGTGTGTCTGCAATCTGCAACAAAATAAAAAACAAATACGAAAAACAAGATAAAAATAACATGCAGACATGTTTTTTATAGTAATATAACATATTATTGTTTGTCATGCATCGGTGAGGCCCTGGAATCAAAATGTATTGTTTATTATGATTTATCCAGGTATTACTTATATACAGTACATAATCATATATACACATGCAGGATGAGAACTTAATTAAAATTTAAGACTTTTTCATCCTCATTGCTTTGACCTTTCTCCCATTTATCTTTTCAATAGCTGGCAATTTCCAATTTCCCTAATTCGCAATGCTCACTCTTCCAAGTATTAATATCGACTCGCATATAAAAATGATATCACTCAAAATCATAGGAAACATCCCCAATCCTTTTGAGCACTTTTCAAGTGATTTTGGCCATTTTTGGGCCAAGGTTGTCAAAAGTGAACCCCCCCCTGGAATTTTTTGAAAAGTGAACCCCCTTGACAAATCTTGGTTATGGGACTGAAAAGGGTACCGTACGGTGCTGTTGGAGATGGCTGTGTAGTATGCTGAAGACAACCACTGAACCTAAGAATTTGAGGATAGACAGTATTTATCAGAAAGTATTTGAGAGAAAGTATTCATCAGAAATACTTGGTAGAAAGTATTCATCAGGAATGAGAGGGAAGAGTAGAGATGTGAGAGGATAACAGAGATATAACAATTGATACAATTCAATTATATATAACAGCAATATAATTATAGTACCATATATTAAATAAAATAATAAACTAAAAACCCCTTACATGTACATGTATTGATCCCCTGTGGCCCTTAGAACACTGCTGATTGATACAAATACAACTGTTAGTACAACATGTAAACAAATATGAAAAAAAAATTTCGGGTTAAACACCTCAAAGCAAACAGGTTGAAGCTTTTATGGTGCTAAATACATATATAAACCAATGATTCAAAACAGACTCCCACAAATTTTTCAGGATCAAAAATAATTTTGTTATTTTGTAAAGGAAAATCCGCATTGATGAGAAATTATTTCAATCACCAATAATTAACAAAATAAGGGATATTTTTCAAAATGCCACGTGGATATCTAAAAACTACGATATAGAATACATTGGTCAAATAACACACTACTAATTCAAAATATTTTGTTCAAATTATGTTGCAATGGGATTTCCCCATTTTCCATTCTTCTGAATATATGGAATTACCTTAACTTTAACTTTTACTACACACTTGAATACAGCTGCAAAAAGTTGTCATCCACAAATAACATGTGCAACGTGAATATCATGGACAATGTTAAAACAATTACATATTTCAGTATGATATTACATATACATATAGATTCAGGGTCCTCACTGGGGTTTTAGACTCTTGAGAAAATACATAAAACTGGACACAAACAAGGAATAGGAAAAGGAAACCGTTCAGAAACTGTTTAGAAATGTAATAATATTGTAATTAAAATAGGAAGATAATCTTAAGTAGTATTTTCTCACAAAGGGGAAGAAGACCCAATGCCACGAAAAATCTAAACATTTCCTGGTGAGAACCCTCAGATTGATAGTAGTATAACAGATTTTGAGCACAGTTAGACAGATTAATAGATAAGCACATGTATACACATATTCATTGAGATGACATAAACTAGTTTATCTTCAAGTATGCTTGACCAAGCTTGACAATATTTAAAGCCTGAAATACTTCAACGCCAGTCTTGAAATATTACATCATCAACATTAAAAATCAACATCAAGCTTATCGTAAAAAGATTCATTAAAACTTACAGCTTTTTTGGCATCTTTCCCCTTGACGTCATCCTTGCCCTTTTTAGGAAATGGCGAGCTACTGCTCCTAAACATAATGCCACTTGCGATTTTAGCAGCTTCTTCAGCAAGACCACCTTTTCTGCTAGTCTGAAAGAGGTGGTAATCGTGGTTAGAATTTTATAGCTACAATTATTAATACATGTAGGCTTTTTTTTTATTCCTTTTTTTATTCATTGAAAAAAAACACATGTAGGGTTAATCTGATGAATACTTGTGAGTAAAAAGTGAGCATTACTGAGCATAAGGATCATATCACGTTGAATACACCAGTTCTCGTCCGATCACTGAAGTTAAGCAATGTCGAGCTTGGTTAGTACTTGGATGGGTGACCATCTGGGAATACCAAGAAATTAATTTCAACCATATATTTATGGGATATACCTAAGAGGTATTGCTCACTTTCATTGGTGGTGAACAAAATACAATACAAAAAAAAGAAAGCAATCAACTCTTAGTTTTTTTAACCCTTTTCTTTCTTGGCACCTTCTTGGCTTCAAAAGAAGTGAGCATCATGGATCCCCCACAACCTTTATTTATTAACCTAACTTTTGTGATTGCATTCTGGTTTGATTCCTTGACAACATAATGATATACTAAATGATTTAACTACTATATGTACGGGTATAAGCATCACCTGTGGCGCCACCTGTTATTAATAATATGAATAAAATTGAAATTGAATTGAATTCTTTTGATTCACATTTTAGTAGTTGGAATGGGACATGATGTATTTATATTTTCATCTTATATTTTAGACACAGATTGTCAATGGTATTCCAAGCACTCGAAAGTTGGAAAGATGGAGAGTTTGATGATCTGGCTGACATATGTATATCCAGGTACCTTTTAATATTGTATACTTCTCAACAACTGAAAGTTGTTTTGATCATTTAAGTAAAACCTATTGAATATCAATTAACACTTTTGAAAATATCATTATTAAGTTTATATTATTATTCATATAATCCTAAGGTCTGTAAACATGTGAGAAATTTGTGACTGTACGTAGTTGTACCTAAGATAATTATATTTTAAAAACAGGACACATAGCGATAAATATCACACTTTGAAGTATAGCAAAAAACCTAAAGCTTAAGCTAAAACCTAATCAGATCTTCGCACAAAAAGTATTGCTAGTCAAAAGCAAAGAACCTAATATTGGCATTTGTTAATATATAATTATTAAATATAATAATATTTATATTAAATGCTCTGTTATTTTAATTTTCCAACAATATTATTCAAGTTCTTAGGAAGCATTCCCCTTTTGAACTCACTGTCTCACGAAATCAAACATGTGAATTTTTCATTATGTTAATGTGGTTAAAAATATCTTGAATACCCTAAGAGACAAGGTGCAAGTTGAAACAATTTTGATTTACATCATTAGAAATTCAAAATTCGGTCAAAGTGATATCATACTTGAAATCTATTATTAAATTACATCTGGAAATGCGTTTTTAAATAGTGTTTATCAACTTTGAAATTGTTATTTTTCTTTGAAACTTTGACTTCTAGATTGGGAAGACTTTGGGGAGGTCTTAACCCCCCATCCCCCTTCTAATGAATTGTGTGGTGTAAACAAGTCAAAATGTTGAATAATGTGTGTGTACAAATGTAACCTAAGCATACAATATCTGCTACTGCTAATAACTGCACATATTCTCATTAGATATACATCTGTGTTAACTTCATCATTGTTAAGACAAAACCTCAGAAAACTTAAAATCAATATCCATCACCTAATTAAAAAGCATTTAACCCCCACCCACTAACGTAATTAATTACATTTTTGATGGACATTGAAATATTACCCAACCCCTAAACATAATCTTTTAATTTCTTATTTGGGAATTTACAAAAGAGTGCATAAATAAATTTTTTCATTTGTTTATTAATTATTAATTTAAAAAAAGTCATCCACCGTGTATGTTGGTTAATCCTCCCAGATGATATGATGTCTTGGGGAACTGAAGCGATAGAAGATAAATTCAATATACAATCCCTCCCGAGATCTAACCTCTCTATATTCATATTTTTTTTAAATAATTTTCATATCATTAGTTTAGTTTAGTTTTAGTTTTAGTTTTTTACCTATAGTGGTCAGTCTTACAATTCAACGAAAAAATATATAAAAAATTAATAACAATTTTACCCAGCCCACCTTGGGCGTATCAACCACTGTTAACAATGGAAAATACAAAATTAATACAAAGAAATCAATATCACATGTTGTAAATGAATTGCCTTCTTTGCATAAAGGCCATCTTAATAAATTTAAACATTTTACAGGTATGTTCCCTAAAAAGAAATTCAATTTTGCTACCTTCATTATCCAAATCTTTAAAATTTACTTCATCAAAGTATGTTTTTCTCAGATCATCATATCTATCGCAATGGAATAGAAAATGTATTTCTGTTCATATGTTAATGATAACACTATAGTTTCTCAACTCAGGAATAGACAAATGGATTTGATTATTGGTCACAATAAACCATATCAGTAGCATAATATTTTATTTCTGTTCAGTGTCTATGACACGCGGTACAAACTTCGACTGTTAATTTGAATTTTTGACCTACCAGCTGCTTGAAAATCAAGGATTGTGAGTCTCATACTGCACCGTTTTTCTTCAAACTTATACCATTAAAAGCAAAACAAAATTGCCTTTCTGTCAGTGCATTACTTTATTGGTCCCCAGCTGTTAGAAGGCCAAAATGCCGCTGGAAGTAGGGACTCTGATTAAGAGAATAATGTACCATCAGAAAGGGATTTTTGTGATGCTTTGAATGGAACAAGTTTGAAGAGTATGAGACTCGTAATCCTTGATTTTCAAACATCCGGTAGGTCAAAAATTCAAATTAACGGTCAAAGTTTGTACCGCGTGTATGAGCCCTCTGAAGCCTTACTAATTAGTACTCAGTATACAGTGATGAAAATTAAATGAAACAAGGATGCACTTAAAGTTAAATTTTTTAAAGATCTTGACAGAGAGCTTGGTGGCCTTTTTGTTTTATAGCCCTAAAAGGAAAGGTGCTCTAGCCAAATTGTTATATAGAATTAAATATAATGTACACATGCTTAATTGCTTAGCCTTCAAAAGGGTTCATATCCTACTGAAAACCACATTTTCAAATCCAGAATCATTTTTACAATTTACACAATGGATTCCAAAGACAAGACACCTATATGGGAACTTACTTTCTCTGCGACATCATGCTCTAAGAATGCATGGACTTTGTAAGCTCCTCTGATTCTCTTCACTACAACAAAATAAAGTAAGTCATTGTAAAAATGAACTGTTAATCAAAAATAATTATATTGTGTTAATGCTTACTTGACATGTACTATAACTTAATATATAGATTGTGTTAATGATATAATAATGAAATTAAGACATATGAGTACATTGTCAATCATATATAATATATAAGCTAATATGAAGGCTGTGTTAATGATCACAGAATTTAATCATTTAATTTATACACAATCTTAAAAGCAAAATGACCACAATGTGAAATAAGTGACATCACAGTCGGGCGGCACAACAAAAATTAGAACAAGGCATTAACATGCAAAATGTCATCACCTACCATTTGTTACATATGCTGAACACTGACCATCAGATGCCGTCACAAAAAATTTGGAGACTGTAACAATATGTCACAACTTGTGGTGACATAACAATATTTATCCATCCAATTTAATCTATGACATTGATTGATTAATCAATCTGAATGCATCTTGCTAGTGATGATAATGGAGTCCATATCCCAGAGAACCAACAAATGTACAGTTTTTTGTATGATTGGTCAGATATAAATAAATATAGCTTGGAACACAACACCCTCCTTTACCATGGAGTTGATTTTCAGATTCATGCAAGCATTCAGAAACAAACCTTATTTATGTTCAAAGTATCAGCCATTTTCATTTTTCAATTACCATCCTTATTGGTAGTACATTAGTACATGTACCAGTGATCTCCCCAGCATTAAAGCAAGTGGGCGCAGTACCCACCTGAGATTTTGAAAAGATGCTTGCACCCACCTGAAAATCCATTTGCACCCACTTGAAAATGAAAAATCATGAAAAATTGGCATATGTTGACCAATTTTGGTCTGAATTGTGAAAATGAGAATTTTGCACCCACCTGAGAAAAAATCCTGGGGAGATCATTGTGTACATTTGAAAACATATATAATCCTAATGATAATTGATTCACAAATCCATAAAGTAAAAAAAAACTGCCAAAAGAAATACAATACTAATCTCCCGTACCTCCTGGATACAGCAATGGTGCCATGTTTATGTAGCAGACACCATGGAAACTGAAGTGCCCATCATCATCATTGGCTCCTTTCTTTCCCTTGCCAGCAGTAGGTACTGCCATTCTCATTACTTCTACGGGCCAGTAGCGATTCTTTGCTATCTTCTCTTGGAAGCTAATTATGAAAGAAATGTGTATTATAAATATCAAATATTTTTTCTGACAAATAATTCACAAATATATTAATGGATTTAAGCCCTGGACTCAATACATTGTCTGCTACATCATTCCACTAAGGCGTTGTTTTCAAATCTGTGTAGCACTGCGCAGCATGAATGCAAAGTTTAGGAAACAATGCCTGAGTGGAATGAATCAATCACAATACATTGAGCTTTGGGCTTAAACTCTTTTCACACAATGCAAAAGATATTACATAGAATCATTTAAAAAGAATAATTTTTTCTGCAAGACACTTCTGCAAGGTTTCATGAGTTTCCCTAGAATCTAAGGATGACCTTGGTGCATTAGAGTTATAGGTTTTTGGTCATATAATGCAATGCAATTGTATGAAATGCTGTGTTCTGATTGGATAGACTGGACACGCCATGCCTAGCTATGTATGAATGACAGTTTTTTTGTTATTTGTTCAAAACATCTTTTTTAATAAAATAAATTTCTCATACAGAATATTGAAACTATTGCTGAAATATTATTATAATAATATGTAGTTTTTGGTCATATAATGCAATGCAATTATATGAAATGCTGTTTTCTGATTGGATAGATTGGACACACCATGCCTAGGTATGTATGAATGACATTTTTTTTTATTTGTTCAAAACATCTTTTTTAATAAAATAAATTTCTCATACAAAATATTGAAATTATCGCTGAAATATTATTATATTAACATGTTCTGTAATTTTGTGGCATTGACAAAACTCCAGATCAGAAAATCTTTTTAAAAACAACTTTATAATAACAAGTCAATAACAAGTCCCTCAGAAATTTGAACTCTAAAACATCAGTTAAACTGAAAAACATTATTTTGACTCTTAAAAGAGTGTACCCAGGTATTAGACTATATAGTAAGGTTTGTACCTTTTAACAGCCTGTGGATCTAAGAAACATCGACGCTCAGTATTCCATACAACTCTGTTCTTCTCCTGTTCAGCTATAGACCTATGTTCTCTCTCGTCCCTACTCCTTAGATCACCATCCTCATCTTCTATGTTATCCGTTGGAAGGCAACTAAAATGTAACGTATGTGAATAGAAACTAGGGGATCATACTTTGAAACTTCAGAAATTCAATAAATACTGATAACTGTGGATATAATGATTCCATAGTAACAGAACAAGTTGGAGTTCTTGACTTTACAAAAAGTTCTAGAAATGACAAGACTTCTTTCAAAATCATGCCATTTTTGACCATTCTGAGCACTTTTCAAGTGATTTTGGGCCAAATGGTACAATGTGAACCCACCTGGAATTTTTTTAAAAGTGAAACCCCTTGGCAAAAGCCAGATAAAGGCCTGGCAACAGTTGTATTGAATGGAAGTTCATGTACTAATGCTTATCAGTCTTCTCAAAGAAATTAAAAGGATGTACCTTTCTGGTATATACACAGCTCCACCTTGCATATTAGTGGTGTTAGGCCACCTCTTCTGTTTAGATATGAATTCTTTCTCGGCAGCCATTTTTAAAGATCCAGCAGGAAAAACAACTGTGTTTTCTTTCTACAAGCAACATGCAACTAAATAATAGAAAATCAAAGGGTAAACATGTTTTCAATTTTAGAAGTAATATTCAACCTTTCCATGGGTCCTTTAATAACAAGATGTGCAGACATGACATAATATATGGGTACTCAGAAAATATACAATTCCCCCCATGATTTGCATAAAAATATATATAATAACTTTGTATGGGAGCATAACTAATAGCATCTCCAGACATGCTATACACACAGGAAATGTGCAATCTACACCCCCTGTAAATTATGAAGAAGATAAATTCAAACTTTGCATGGGAGCATAACTAATACAAGTTCAGACATAATATATACATACCCCGGGATACATACTCAGGAAATTTGCAATTAACAGCTCCATCGTGATTGGTATTGAAGTAATAATTTAAAGGCTCCTTAGGAGCATTAATAATTTCATATACAGACAAACTTTGTATCTACTCAGGAAATGAAATTGATTAAAAAAATATATATATGGTAAGTACAATTTACCTCCCCTGTGATTGGTATAGGAAGTGCAACTGTGTAAATGAATTGTGGTCCTGAAGGCATCCAAGCATCGGGCGGAGAATACATGCTTTCCACACTCACTGACATAAGATTGGAGTCCTGAAGCTGGGGTTCTGTCAGCAAAGGCTCGCCAACAAAGGCAACAACATCAAGTTCAGCCTATATAAAAGAAAATTCCAAAAAATGCATCTGGCATGTACTGTAAAACATGTCTATAATTTGATAACAATTGTAAACCAAAACCACCCATGAATTATCCCCCAACTAAGATGAGATCAAGAAAATGGTTAGGTATATTGTTAGTGATACATTAAGGTAAGCAACTAAAGTAATCACTATTATATTGGTCAGATGTACTGTTTATGTTTTTGATAGATAATATAGCTAATTAAAACAAAATCAAATATGTAACAGAAATGACTACTCCCTAAAAACCCACATGGACAAAAATACAGATAAATGGTACAAATGGTCTAAAATATTGCATTTCAGCAGTTAATCTTTTCAATAATATCTAATTTAATGGAATATGTACATGTACAGGGTAAGCCAAAATAGTTTGATAAAATATTATTGGCTCACCTTTGGATTTTCGGCAGGTACACTCTCTAATGGGGAGCCAGGTAATGGGTGGATTTGAAGTGTGTATTTACGCTTCAGTTCACCTATAAAAAGCGTGGAGAGATTAAATATAAGCGTTTGAGTATGGTTCTAATTTTATTGAGAAGACTACTCAGTGACAGTACATTTTATATACAAGTGGAGACACCTATAAGTAATCTAGCAATCTTTAAAGAGCTTGATTTTAATCCCACATGATAGTCTCAATGCAAGGGAGGACACTATAAGGACTTTTGTTGAGAATGTATCCCAAAGTTGTTAAATAGCTATCCCAAATGGTTTAATTCATGTGATTATATGTCATGTGCTAAAAAGGCATTAACATGTAAAATATCACCAACCGCCAAACACCAACTACCAAACATTGAACTACAACTGCCAAACACAGTCCACAAAAAGTTGGAGACTATAAAAAATGAACTGGTACCAAATTCATAACATTAAAAAACAGGTGGATGTTTATTACTACAAGTATGTTACCTTTTACTAGGTGTATGAGATCTACTGTACATTGTCCAAGTTGTATTGTCTTTTCTTCTTTCTGTTTCTTCTCTTTGGCAAGAACTTCAACTACAGTTACTGAAACAGAGAATAAATCACAATTAATTTCAAGTACAGTGAAAACCTGATTATTGGGATGGTGGTGTTTGTTTTCCTAAACGTTATTGACATTCATTTGTCATTTCCATTTATGAAACCATTTGTTTTATATTTTATCTTACATATTTTCCTGACACCACATCAGGTTAGAAAATTTCTCTAATTAACAATTATATAAAATTAAATTCAAAGATGCACCTTAACTTAAGTGTTCATTTAAACATTGTACATTAGCACAGAAAGAGTCTCTTACTGATAATCAACAAAAAGCTGCAACTTGAACCATCAAATGATTTGATACAAAACATACTTTCTGTAAATGCTACAACTGAACAAGGAGAATGTGAATAAACCACCTTATATTTGCACTTGTCATGCAGCTTACGAGCCTAGAAATTTTACTTTAATATTTACTGTATTTTGTTGATAACAAAAGTATATTTGAATCAGTTAGAGTCCCTTTTCGTTTATTCACCATAATTTCATCATACAAGTAAGTTCAACTTACACAACACAGGTCTGTGTGCAAACTCATCTAATGAGAGTGGATCTTCAAATGTTGCATTGAGCTGTGTGCTGTAGTTGTACTCTGCAGGGCTTTCTGGAGAGCATTCAACCTTGGGTGTCTCACCAAGCTGTTTATCGATGTGTTCGACTTTCACTACACTGTTCAGTGTCTCACCTTTGTTCCCTCTCTGGAATATATCAATATAGAGGTAAGCTGTAGAGTATATATCTATTTTAAAGAATGATGAGTAACTGTCAAAAAACTCATATTTTTGACATAAAATTCTGTACTGTATTTAGGTTATCATATTTTCAACAACAAAAATGTTTCTAACATTAGCATAAATATGTGATGATCCTTGTTACGGTATGCATTAACAAAACAATATAGTCAACTGATAGGTATTCTGAGACTTAATTGCATCAAGTTAAGCCCTTGGTGTGGGTAATAGATTTATCATGGAACAGGATTATTGATATCATAGTATTAATCACACAAACAAGGCACAATACAGTGCTTACCAGATTCCTTGCTCTGAGAACAGTGATAGTGATGGCCTCTGGTCCACGTACATGACCTATATCTGAGTCCCCCATCCTGACCCTAAAAGTAATAAACAATTTTTCAAATGATAACTAGACTACATGTAATAGTTTCATGAATACTGTCAGTGAAAGCATACCCTGTGCCGCAGAGTCTAGTTATAAACTACCGAAGGCGAAGCTTTCTTTTGAGAAGCAAAGTCAAACGAATGCAAAGGGTAGTGAAAGCATGGACCTTTGTACCCTAGGCACGCAGTCTAGTTATAACCTATCCTCTGCCTAGTATAGACTATACTGTGACAGCCCAGGTAATAAATCATTCAAAATCTATCACGCTGACCCTTTCTCAACCAATCAGCGAAGTCCATAGGCCTATTTCGACGACAAACTCTGATGATCAGAGATTTATTGTAAACCGAAAGAGTAAAGACGTAGACGAAGCTCTCTTTCAAGAAGTGAAGTCCAATGAGAAAGATCTGACTGGAACTCTTTGAATGAAAGCCTGTATATAAACTTTATTACACATTCAGCCTAATTTAGTGATCTGTAATTTCAATTTCAGATTTGTAATTTTTTTTTAAAATTCGCCATGTTGTTTACATTGCTCATAATTCAAACCATTATTTCTCAAAACACAAATAAATGTTATACCTGATATGTACGTAGTCGAGTAGAATGTGATCTCCTCTCAATTCCGATACACAATTTACAACTTTTGGTGAAGTAAATATTGAATAAATCAGTGTAATGCAAAGAGTTCTGCAAGAGAAATCGCCATAGAAATTTCGCGCATGCGCTTTGGATGAAAATTGCTGCTTCCGGTTTCAATTTGAAAAATATTTTTCTTTCCACATCTCTTCAACCTTATCTTGAATTCCGTGCTTATTGGTTACGGAAATTGGAAATCATGAGAACCATTGTTCAACGAGTTACACAAGCTAGTGTTTCAGGTAAAATTATTGACTATAGAGTCATTGAATATGGTTTACAGCCAATAATTTCATCTTTTTCAATTCTTTCAAAATAACATTTTCGAAGTGGCTCCAGGACCGACAATTGTCGGTACTTGAGACTGTACAGTGGGTATTTGCTGGGGTACCGACAATTGTCGGCACTCTATCGTCACCTAGTAGATCCAGATAGAGAACCGACAATTGTCAGTACACAAGTGGGTATTACGTGGATTTGCTAGAGAGCCGACAATTTCAAAAATTTATCTACTAGTTTTACCGTCAGAATCATCTCATCCATGGTGGCCTAGTGGTTAGCGAGCACGACGCGTAAACACACGGTACCGAGTTCGAATCCCATCATAATCCTTTTTTCTTTTGAAGGGGGCATAGTGCTTCTTTTGCGGGATCGAATTGTACAGGGAGACTACCCATTTTCAAAATAAATACATTAGTTATGTTTCGTATCGTTCACTGCTAGTGTAGTGGTTAGCGTCATCGACTGCCACGCATGTGGTGCGAGTTCAATTCCCGGCCGCGTTTTTCTGTGTCTAGATTATACATCTTTCTTTTTCGGACCCAGTTTTGGAATTGTTCTTTCTATTTCTTTTTATATCAGTAGAGTTTCCAATCCCTTTTATGTTAGTCTCAGGTAGTAGCTAAATAGATATTTTGAGCCATTGATGCTACAATGATCTGGCTTACCCTCAAAGACTGGCTGGCTTAGTAATTCATAATTTCCTGATGTTTTTGCGAATTATAACCACAATACACGGATAGTAATATTAAATACATTCTGTTTACAAAATGAATTGTCTCTAATAAAACTGCACCGAACTGTGATAAGAAATGAAACCTGTTTTGGAAAAAATTGAGTGCAACATTGTTATGAGATTATTTTTCTAGTTGGTTATATAAGCTTATGTCAATTAGGGTTATTTCCTGCTAATTATCCAGTCATGATTGCCACATGTTATTTTTTGAAAATAAAACCCATAAAGGTTTAATTAAACTTACAAACTTTCTTGTCATGAGTATATATTGAGATATTAAGTCGCCTGTTGATTGTTGATATGTACATGTAGGGTCGGGTCGTGAGACTGCTCGTTGCTTTGATGACTGGTTTTATCATCCAGGGGGATGCGACTGAACCCCATAACCAATAACAATAGATCCGATAAAGAGAAGACCTTTCAAATGCGTTTAATTTGCAGCTTCTCGCTCACGTTTGAAGCCCGGGTTTTTGAAGGAAGTTGCATCAATTTTTGTAATAAAAAAGTTTGTTTTGGTTGGGTTGCTTACCTGTATGTCACGTCCCCCCCTCCTGACTGAAAGGCGATTTTTGGCGATCGCACGCGTACGTGACTGGAAGCTGGCTATACCCCTGATGATGGTATTTTAAACAACAGACGCTCTTTCAACTAACTTTATATTGTACATGTTTTATTGTTTATAACCAGCATGTAGTGTTGAAACAAACAAATGTATTCAAATACGACTTTTAAGTTTTTCTTCACGTTTGTTTTATAATTGCGTAGTCTATACTCTATAGGCCTAACGCTTGAATAAAATAAACAAAACACAATTAGAATACAGATTTTTCTCAGTAGTTTTTATTCTTCATTTGTTCCATTAATTCATCCACATTACTCCGGAAAAGACACAGTTTTAAATTCGCGATTTTACATTCAGGCAAATAAAGGCGAAATCACCATGCTTGAAAATTTAGCTGTTTAGATGTTTTAGGCCTACAGTATTTAGCAGACCCACAGACTTTTGGTCAGTTCTCTATTAGATCCTACTAAGGGGTAAAGTGCTCTCATATTTGTCGGTCCTCTAGCGTGTCAACACAGCAAAGTCTCCCGTACCGACAATTTATTTGTCGGTCCTCTAGCCTGTCAACAAAGCAAAATCTAGAGTACCGACAATTGTCTGTACTCTAGCCTTTGCGTAACATTTTAGTTTTGGTAAAAAATTGCTAATACCTGCACATGTTATTTTCTGGTACAAAATAAAGTATGAAGGCAGGCATGTGTCAATTTCTTCTTTTTTCAGGAAAGTATCATTACATTGTGTTCTTTTAGAATATCTGGTAGGAGTTCAATTTCTTCTTCTTCTTTATCCAATTTACGTGTTAGTGTACTTAACACGATGGCACTTTAATGCTGCCTTTGGTCACTAGATACATTGGTTTCACTTTGTACTATGTTATCACTTGTACTTTTCACTAATACTTGTTTTGATTTACTTTTTGAGAGTGCGCATTTTACATTAGTTTTCGTCATCTAAAAGAGTCAATTTCTCAGTTATAATAAAAAACTTTTGTTTAACCCTTTCCCGACGTGAATATAAGAGGAAAATGTTGTCCCCAGTGACGGATAAGTAAGAGTGTTTTTTAGGGGAAAACTGCAAAATACCTATGCCCTGGGACCTATACCTTGGATTTCATCACTGATATACAATTTTTAGTAAGGATTATCACATAAGAACAACTTGTCAAAATTTGGTGTAAAAATACTGAATAGAACTGGAGATATTGTCATTTCATTGATGTATATAAATAAAAATAATGGTGCCAAAAGGAGCCTATCGTCCTGAAAGGTATTACAAAATAGGGCTCCATATGGAGCCTATCGTCGTGAAAGGGTTAAGAGTCACTATCTCAGTGTTGTTTTACGTAGTTAAATTCTATTAGTAGATAGTATGAACTGTTGTAGTCGTTCTACTATTTTTATGTTGATTTGCTGGTCTAAGTTCGTGTTAAGACCTGTGATGGTTTGTAAGTCTATGGTTGGGCTGTGGTTGGCTCCTAGTAGTACAGTGTCTATAGCTGCTAGCATAACCTCCCTCTGTGTACTGTATTTGCTGCACTGAAACAAGAAATGATGCAAAGTTTCTGGTGAATTACAGTGTTCACAGTTAGGAGAGGGGAGATCAGGGTTGATTTTGTAGTAGTGGCCATTGAGACGGGTGTGCCCAGATATAATTTGATTGACTTTTGTCGGACTGTATCTTTTACCTAACTTTACTGATTGTGATTGTACTTTTACTTGTGGGATAAGGTTTTGAAGTTGACTTTATCAGAGTAGCTGTACCTAATTTGCCATTTATCAATAGACTTATTTTTAATTGATTTGTAAGCCATTGTTTTTGTTGTTTTTGGGGGTGGGAGGGTTGTGGCTGTTTTAGTAGCTTTTTTGGCTATCTTATCAGCTACCTCATTGCCCTCAATTCCTAGATGCCCAGGTACCCAGAAGATTTCTAAGTTTTCCTTTAGCATGGAAAGTGATTTGCAAGCTTTTCTTATGTTGAAAATTTTAGGCATCATATTTTTGAGTTTAGTGTTCAGAAAGGCAGTTGTTATAGCTGGTTGGGAGTCAGATAGTATGATAACTTTATCTGACGTCCTTGTTTTGACAATGAATTCCACAGCCAGCTTGAGTGCAGTGACCTCTCCAGTATAGTTGTTGCCCTGACTGGCTACTGGTTCCTCCAGGCATACCGGATTGCTCTTTAAGCCACTGATGTAAATAATGGCTGAAGCATCAGTTGGTCCTGGGTTGCCCTCAGCAGATCCGTCTGTGAAGATAACAGTCTCCGAGCCATCAAGATCATTCAGCAAGTTGTTGATGCGATGAGATTGCTCGGATTTAGATCTGCTGAAATCCTCGGTATGCACGATGACATCAGCTGGTAAAAAGGTCTCTGCATCTGCTTGGTAGTAGCTGTGTTTGACGTAGTTGGTTGGTTTGGTTGGACAGTTATGCAATCTGAGTCTAGCTGCTAAGATGTTAAAACAGGTAGGCTTTCTTTCTTGTTTTCCAGATTCTGCCCAATGATGGTATTCTTCAGTAATAGGGTCAGTTATATTATGAGATAATATTCTGACCGCCTCTTGAGCTTGTCTGGCTCTCAGGTGTATGTCTATGAGAAGAACTGAGCTATCACCTCCAGTGATTCGGTGCTCACTGTTGATAAACATCCTGTTGTTTTTAGGAGTGCAGCACGTTGGACTGAAGAGTAGGCTTTTGCTGCTTTGTCTGTGGCTGTAGCAATAGCACTTATACCAGTTTCAAAGTGAGGGATCACCAGTGTCTTATAAAGTGTGGTGAAAACTTCCTCACTGCACCCAGAGTTGCAGCTGGTAAAGTTAGTAATACCTGCCAGTGCTCCGAATGCGGACTTCTTTTTCAGGTTGATGTGTTGCTCGAAGTTGAGTTCATCATCGACTGTGACTCCCAGGATTTTCTTTGAGTGGACTATTGGAAGTTGCTTGTTCCTGAAGCGAATGCTGATGTTAGGTTTCACTTTTCCAGGTGGGGTGAAGATGAGTACTTCTGATTTCTCCGGCACTATCTCCATATTCCACTTATTGCACCATTTACCTGCAATTTACTCCAGGTCTTTGTTTATTCTCTGTTCTATGGCTGCTATGTCAACACCACTAGACCAAATGGTGTTGTCGTCAGCAAATCCCGCCGTATGAGACAAAACATTAGCCATGGAATCCGCAGTATAAATGTTGCAGAGGGATGGGGATAGCACAGATCCCTGAGGAATACCCACCGTTGATGTAATAAGACTGGTAGTATGGTCATTGGCAGTGATGGAGAACTGCCTGTTGAACAGGTACTGGGAGATGTATACGAGCAGTCTTCCCCCAATGCCATTTTGAGCCATTTTGTAAATCAGTCCCTCCCGCCAGATCCGCTCAAAACATCTTTCATAATCTAATACAGCAGCTATGACAGTTTCACCTCTATTGAGAGCAGCCTGTACAGACTGAATGAATCTGATGACAGTCTGAGAACATCCCCTATGCTCTCTGTACGCGTCTTGGTGGCTGCAGTATATGTTGTTAACCTCACAGCGCCATGAGAGCCGGGGACTTACTATTCTCTGCAGGATTTTCCCAATTAAAGATTCAAGTGTTATAGGCCTGTATGATCTCTCAGTGTTGTAGTCTTTTTTGTTGGGTTTTCCAAGCATAGATTTGGGGTCTATCTTGAATTCAGAGGGCAGGACTCCCCCCTCCCAACATTTCTGGGCTAGTTTCCAGATTGAGCGATGTAACATGTTGCCTCCTTTTTTGATGACAATTCCCAGAAGTTTCTCTGCCCACACAGAGCTCCCCGAACAATTTGTCCCAATACTGAGATTCACATTCTTTGACATCTGAGGCAAACTGATCGGCAAGCCCGGTGTAGACAGCCCAGTTGGCTGGATCACTGCGTCTATTATAATTACGTTTTGCTTTTCTGAGATTTTTTACCTGATTGGTAAGCTGAGCCTTAACCAAACCCGTCTGGCCTAGTTATCTACTCCCAACGTCGTAGATCTGTTGTTTCCTCCATGCCTCCTCATCGACTTGAACAAACCCTCGGGGATCGGATCAAAAGGATGCCCAAGTAGCCTATACAATCAAAATATTGTCTTCATCATGTATTGATTATAGTACTCGCAGCTACGTATTTCATTGTTTCAGTGGGAGATGAAGTAGTTAGCTCCATTGGGAAAGGGATCTGTGTTCTAGTAGGCATATCTAGAGATGATACCACAAAAGAAAGTGATATTTTGTAAGTAAAACAGCTAGAATGGGGTCCCAATTGTCAACAATCTGGGTGACGATTATATGGGGTATGAGATTATATGAGTATAATTTTCCATTATCTTTTCCCAAAATAGTGTACATGTATTTATTTAAAGATATTAGGAATCTTGAGAACCCATCGATATACCCATCCTGAATTGTCGAAATACATTTTCTGTTTCAGGGCTAGAAAGATACTGAATTTAAGAATCTTTGACAGTGATGCGGGGAAGAGATGGAACAAAAATGTGATGGATAAAAAATATGAAGTCCTTTGTGTTAGCCAGGTATTAAAACTTTAGACTATTTCATATTTGTTGAGTCATCACAAAAAAAAAAGTTGTAGGCCTAGACATTGTACATAGAGGGTACTGATTTCTATTAGGGGTCATACATATAAAAGCAGATATAAGAGCAAGAGCATACAGAAACATTCATATTTCAAAAATTCTAAACTGTTTGATTACTTTGTTAACTCTTCTTTTAGTGTGTTGGATTGATCTTAAATTCCCATGATTCTTTATCTCATTGCTCTAATTAATTTGGCAATATTGCCAAAATTGGTGATGATTTAGTTAATTACTAGCGATTTACTATAAGTATTTCATCCTTCTTACAAGAATCATCATTGAGTTTGACTAGACAGCATTCTGCTTTCCCGAGACCCTATCTGTTGCAAGACTAACGCCTGGCGTAACTGTCACCATGTTATTCAGTGTTTTTAAGTAGCGCAAGGATCCTGCCATGACCGTGGTAATGTTATCGTGAAAGCCTTGTATAACCGTGACAATGCTGTATTATATTGCAATGCCTGCCATGACCGTGACAATGTAATATAGTTTTGCAAGGCTTGGCATGACCGTGACAATGTAATATAGTACTGCAAGGCCTGGCATGACAGTGACAATGTAATATCAGGCCCGTAGCCAGGGGGGGTTCGGGGGGTTCAGGCGAATCCCCCCCTGGCCAAAATTTATTTCAAAATCATGCAGTTTTTCACCATTCTGACTAATTTTTGAGTGATTTTTGGCCATATTTGCCAAAGTGAACCCCCCCTGGAATTTTTTAGAAAAACGAACCCCCCCCTTGGAAAATTCTGGCTACGGGCCTGAATATACCATGTAGTACTGCAAGGCCTGGCATGACCATGACAATGTTATATAGTTCTGCAAGACCTGGCATGACCGTGACAATGTAATATAGTATTGCAAGTTCAGGTATGAGAGTGGTAATGTTGAAATTTACGATTAGGACTGCTTTAACCGTGACAATGTGTATTGCAAAGCCTGGCATGACCGTGGCAATGTAATATAGTACTGCAAGGCCTGGCATGGCCGTGACAATGTAATATAGTATTGCAAGGCTTGGTATGACCGCCGTGGCAATGTGATATAGTGTTCCAAGTTCGGGTATGAGAGTGGTAATGTAGAAATTTATGATTGCTTTAAGTGACAATGTGTATTTCAAAACCTGGCATGACCGTGACAATGTATTATGGGATCGCAAAGCCTGGTATGACCGTGACAATGTAATATAGTATTGCAAGGCCAGGTACAGTGTATGAGGGTAGTAATGTAGAATTTAGGCTTAGTCCTACTATGACCGTTATAATGTATTGCAATGACTAGTAAATATGTATGACATTAATGCCAGGAATATCCTTAACAATTTTAATAAGTGATCGTCATTACAATTAAACAGTTTAATACTATGATCATGGTGTTTAACTACCTTAATCATGTCAAAATCAAAATTACTACTATACATTAATATTCACATTCGCTTATAAACTGATAAACCACAATAAAGGCTACGGTCGGGCCAGGCTTCCACGATAACACTTCCAGGGTCATGACAGGCCTTGCAATATAATACAGCATTGTCACGGTTATACCAGCCTGTCACGGTTATACCAGGCTTACACGATAACACTACCACGGTCATGGCAGGATCCTTGCGCTACTTAAAAACACTGATTAACATGGCGATGGTTGTGGCAGGCGTATCTCTTGCAATAGATAGCATGTGGCTTTCCCAAGCCATGTTAGAATTGACATGATCTGATGAAGAAAATTTTTGAAAACTGTTGAAAAAAGCACTTGGAGCAGAATTACTGATCACTGCACTGATTGAAATTTCTTCGCAGGATTTTTTCTGAAAAATTGATGAATATGCCAAATTAAAATGGGCGCCAAATTTAGTAGAATAACAGTAATTCGAACATGACTATTCACGCCTTCTATAAACTGTGAACAAAGTCAATATTTCACCCAGGGTATATTCGCGAACAATACCCCTGAGAATATTAATTTCTATTTCCAGTTTACCTTAGAGTGCATCATGAAGGGAAACAAACCTGACTTCCATGCTGCAATGGGTGGAGAAGAATCACAAACATTTTACAACAACTTTTTAGAAAAGTTAAAATCCATGTATAGTCCTGAAAAAATAAAAGGTATGTAAATATTGTGGCCGATTTATTCAAAAGCTTAAGGATATGTTTATTTCATTAGCCAAGGGTTTAATGAATCTAGTAAATGAAGATGCATCCCTCTTATTTGTCTTATTTTGATAATTTTTGTCAACGTTGATAAGCTCTAGAACAAGTACAAGTAAATACAATGACCAGTTTTCCTGGAATCGCCATGGCAATATGTTGAGCACCAGGATGAGAAGATGATAACAATATCCCACCAGTGGTGTATAGAGACATGACTTATATATAATTCTAATTACATGTAAATACTTCAATGTTTCAGATGGGAGGTTTGGGGCCTACATGCAGGTGAACATACAGAATGATGGGCCTGTCACAATACCAATAGAAATTGACTCTTCTTTTGATAACAACCGCGATAAGGTAATGAAGGTCAATAGCATCCTTAGACAGTCCCTTAAACAAGCCTAGAAAGATTTTCAGATTCACTCTACATCGAAGATTTTCTGCTCAATATAATTTATGAGACTGTTATTCTCTTAGGCTTGTTTGCTTTGTGTGAAGTATCGCTTATTAAAAGATATGTGTGACCTCTAAAATTTAGTTTTAGATAAATTCATGATTTTTTTATCAAAAAGTTACTTCAAAGACCACTTTTTGAAATAAAAAAAACTCACATATCACACTTTGATAACATTGGGTAAAACTACAATATAAGGCAAAGTGATTTTAACTTTATATGGGGGCTTTAATAATATATGGCAATGACCAGAATAAACTCTGAGGTCATATATTTGCCATAAATCATAGAAGCATTGTTACAATTCTAACCTGACAAAAGTGTGTCATTGTAACAGACAATCCATTTACTGGTCTATAATGAGATTTACTAATCATACGTAGGCCAAACCCATTATAAACCTGTAAATTATTGTGTTGTAACATTATGTTATTGTGATGTAATATGTTTTGATAATCAATACTTGCTACTTTTCAATTATATTCTGATAGAGTATATGCTAATTATGATTAGCATTGTTAACAGTCAAAAACTTTTTTTCTGTATACTCTATCAAGGTCTCATTTTTTCTCTTCATGTCAATATCAACACACCCTTTAGAAAAAAGGAACCCAGCTATATTATCAATGTACAATGTACTTGTGATTGGCAGACCTTTAATGTGAAATAAATTAAACACAATCTTGATAAATTCACGAAAGATGCTGAACGGAGGTGGTGTGAAAGTGGTTGAACTTAACATCTTGCAAAATGTATTTTTCTACATGTTTAATTTAATAAATGAATAAATAAAAAAAATTTACGAAGAAAATTTTATATCGTATTAAATTAAGTGATCAAACCACTTTTCCATGTGACCAAATTTTACTATTTGCTCCAATACGCTAAAACAATGATTTCAACATGCTTTTTAGGGATATAAACAAAACAAAAAGAAAGCAACTGTAAATGATAGTAGTTCAGAAACTATAGCTACACTGAAGATATCAGAAAGCGAGACCAATAATGTAGATGACAAAAAAATACCTTCACAAACTTAGCATATGGACTCCATGTTATGTTAACACCACTAGATTTCATATCAGATGTTTGAGGTAGGTTTAAATTAAAAAATCACTTGTTAAGTACTCCTAATGAAACGAAGGTGTGAACAAGCCTCATTGCTTTAAATACGCCTTGGTATATTAACAGATATACCAGTCTGAAGGGATATCTCAGAAGAGGCAAAACTTACAATCACCTGTTAAGTGCTGCTAATGAAACCTGTTGTATCCATGCAGTAGCTGTTAATGAACATAACTTTGAATCAGAAATTAATTATGTACTTATTCTTTTGTATAATCATGCAATTTCTATCTTTCAGTCAGGATGACCCTGGATAAAGCAAATCAAGAGCAAAATAAAGAACAGCATCTATAAAAAACAGTATCTGATAAAGAACAGCATCTGATAAAGAACAACATCTGATGAAACCTGGATGAATGAAAAACCAAAAGAAACTGTCTCCTTGTTATAATGAGCTGTATTTATTGTTCAGTTGTTATAAGTTGAATACATCAATCATATAGTTTTGGAAAATAATAAAAATAGAACTATAACTTTAGGATTTCATCAAATAATCATGAAATGCTCTGTAAGAGCAAGGACGTCTATCTCTTTGGTGAGAGATAATTTGACAATTTATAAAGCAAAAGATAATCATAGTTGATTTGATTTAGCTTGATTTCATAATTGAGACCATTGAAGGACAATTTTGGCTCCCTTTTATATGATTCTAGTGCATGTAACCATGGAAATACATGTATTTAAATATGAATGGCTAAAGTACAAATACTGCACTTGTTGTATTGTGGATACCATTTGAATAACAATAGTAATATATTAATAATAATAATGAATATTATTAAACCACAAAAATGACTGTTAGTGATACTATTTATTTGATCAGTTTAATCTTATTTGATTTTTCACCATCTTGGTAACATTTCACTTCTGGTAGAAATATCTATTAGTTGTCCCACAAGAGTTAAAGAAGCAAAACTGTTTTCTCATCACTACTAATTAGTAAAAAAAAAACAGTGAGTGGAAACACATTGAGAATTAATTTTTGTCATGTACACAGGAAAGTCCACCCATATAGCTCAGCGGTAGCACATGTGCCTCTTACGCAATAGGTCCCGGATTCGATCCCCAGTTCAGGAAAGACTTAATTTGCTTGTTTGCATAAAGTACTTCAGGGTGTTTGACTGAGTGGTCCACAACTCGTATAAAAGGCTATGATGTGTACCTATGTCTATGTATGGGTGCACATAAAAAACACAGGACTCCTTTGAGGAGGTGTTTCTATGTCTATATTCCAGGCTAATTACGTTAATTGCGACCGTATATATACGGGATATACCCAAGAGGTATTGCTCACCTTCATTGGTGGTGATCAAAATAAAATACAATACTACAAAAACTGTTGTTTTATTCCAAAAAAAATTAGGTAGGTGTAGGTTTATTTTGTTGTCTGTCAACATTTTTTAGTACTTCCTCATCTGCCAAAACGCTCATTACGCCTCCAATACATCGGGAAAACATTCAGTGGCTACAAATTAACACCAAGACTCTAGTTTTTCAACAAAGTGGGGTTAACCACAGAATCTTGGTTCAAAATCACAATATTTCTTTGGTTAACAATGGAATGTTTCCCCCGAAGTAGTGGGAACATGATGAGCATATTGACAAGTAAAAAAAAAAAAAAAAAAACACTTCAAAATGTTCACAAACTACTAAATAAAATTACAAACAAAAATACTCCACTTGTTTCCGCCAGTTTTCAAGGTTTCGTAAATATCCTAACTGTTAATACATTTAACAACATTTTTAAGATTCAAGACATTTTATTCCAAAAATATATTGTTTCATCAATGCCTGTCAGAACAGGGTAATTGGTATATTGTGATGTTCAGAACTGCAATATTACTGTGTGAAGTGCTCACAGAGGAAAAGGGTACACAGCCAATCTCTATCAGTACCATATGGTACCATTTTGGCTATGCTACTGTAAGATACCATAAAATATGGTAATGTAAAGAACCGCAGACTAAAACAGTACCATACAGTACTGTGAACACTGTATGGCACCATACTCAAATGGTACTGTTTAGTACCATACTTTTTATGTACAGTACCATGATTTTAGAGTGGATTGGGGTCTATTCTGTATGAGGAAAAATTTAGCAAACTGTAACGATGCAGTATGTAGACCATTTGGTTTGGTTCTCTTGGTCTCCATAAGTCATTTTTCCATAACATTCTTGTTTAATATAGAGATATTCCCCGTCGGGCTATAGCCTAGTGTTGTATTCATGACCAGTTCATGACATCATGAATAGCTGCTTAAACAGAGAAATTTGTAACAGCTAGCTTTCAAGCTTTCTGTACAAAATGTTATTTTCACTCGCATCTGATTTTCACAGGAAATAATACATGTTATATGCCAACATTTGTTAAGAGAAACCGCCTACATACTTTGAATAAATGAAATGCGTTAATATAATAAACAAACCAAATTTGTAGAATTATCACGACACAGCTGTGATAAAAGCAGGAAGTGATCGCCTGCAAAAGACACCGTTGTACACTGTGCCACGTGTATAAGAATCATATGGCTGTATAAGACAGATGGTTATTAATTCATATTCCCATTGTATAAATGATATCTTAAAGCAATTAAGTTTTTCTTTCAAGAACCATTTGATACATCAACATCTTTGAAAAAGTGTGTTGATGGGTTGATTGCTAGTTAAATATCTCCGAGTTTGTTTGACTTTATTATTACTGTATATAAATTTCTTTGAGATGATGAATTGATCTAAAAGATAAACCTTTCTTCATTGTTAGAAAATAGTCATAATCCAAGATATAACCTTCTGAAATTGTTTGCGATAACCTACGTGCTCCTTTGTAAAATGATCACTAATCAACTGGGACAAAAACATCTGAGGTGATCTTCCACAAAGGACATTGTTGTACACTATGCCACATGTATAAACATCACATGGCCTTAAGACATATGGTTTTTATCATATTCGCAGTGTATAAACCATGCTCCTTAATGCTGGAAACCATTTCTTTCATTCTCCATCATGATTAAGACAAAGGACAGTTACATAACTTTTGATCCAAACGCTAACAATCTACTGGCACAAGGGCTGCTGTTTTAACAACATCAGAAAACGTTCTCTGTATTTGTTGTGATAGTTCAAGGTATATTGGTAACTTATTGTTCAATTTCTGCTCCTCTGTCATTTGGCTTGATATTTCAGGTTCAGTTTCTCTATTGGCTGATGGGTTAGTTGTATTGTCTGAAAGAAAAAAGATAATGATAGTAATTCTATTATTTTTTAAATTCCACCAAATCTCTTGAATTGTTCCCAGTTAATGCTGACAATACTAACTATTCAGGTAAATACAAAAAAATCTTACTAAACAAGAGCTAAACCAAGTGGTTTATGAGTTTATAATGGGTCTGATAAATCTGAGTATACCTAAACATTAGAGATTCACATGCCCTACCTTTCAGTAAGTTGCCCTCTATGACTTATAAATGAAATTCACATGCCTTACCTCTCAGTATGTGGCCCTCCATCACTGCTATATAAAATTCACATGCCCTACCTTTCAGTACTGTAAATATTTAATTTGGCTATTGTTTTAGTTTGACGGATTGGCGGATTCAAAAATCCGCCAAATTAAAAATCCGCCAATTTTCACATCTATTTTGGAAAATCCCTAGAATTTGCAATTATTTATCTGCAGTATGTGACCCTACGTGTCTGCTATACAAAATTCACATGCCCTACCTTTCAGTATGTGGCCCTCCATGACTGCTTTATAGAATTCACATGCCCTACCTTTCAGTATGTGGCCCTCCATGACTGCTATATGAGATTCACATGCCCTACCTTTCAGTATGTGGCCCTCCATGACTGCTATATAAAATTCACATGCCCTACCTTTCAGTATGTGGCCCTCCATGACTGCTATATGAGATTCACATGCCCTCCCTAGTTGCTGTAAGAAGGCCACAATATCATCTACTAAGGGTGGGAATGCCTTGGCGATCCGCACTATTGGCTGCAAGGTGGGAAGGAAGAACTCTGCACGCTGATCAGCTTTGAGAACTGAAACACATTTGAACGAAAACTAAGAGAACTAGAAAAACAGCAACTCCGCGGAGTAGCAAATCCCACCGAACAAAACATATTTAGATTATTAGTGGCCATCTTGAAAATTCCTTCTTGAGCAGAGCTTGTTTGTCCCTAAGCATCAACATATAAAATGTAAACCATATCCATAAATTAAAATTTGAGTTATCAAAGATTACATTCTTTTTTACTAAAAATGGCGGCCAATTCTGCAATCATTTTGAAAATCTTTCTCGAACAGAGCTATAGTGTCCCTAGGTATCAGCATATAAAATTTGAATTAAGAAAAATGGCAACCATTTTGAAATTCAGCTGCCATTTTGAAAATTCTTCCTCAAACAGAGCTACTGTGTCCCTGACTCCATACTGTGTTCGCTGGTATTAGAGTTATCAAAATTTTATGGTTTTTTTTACGAAAAATGGCCACCATTTTGAAATTCAGTGGCCATCTTGGAAATTCATTTTTGAACAAAGCAACTGTTTCCCTAGCCATCATCATATAAAATTTGAACCAAATCCGTTCACTGGTATTTGAGTTATCAAAGATTATGTTTTTTAACGAAAAATTGCCATCATTTTGAAATAAAGCGGCCATCTTGAAAATTCTTTGTCGAACATAGCAACTGTGTCCCTAGGCATCATCATATAAAATTTGAACCAAATCCGTTCACTGGTATATGAGTTATCAAAGATTACGTTTTTTACGAAAATTGGCCGCCATCTTGAAATTCAGCCGCCATCTTGAAAATTATTTCTTGAACAGAGCCACTGTGTCCCTAGGCATAAACATATAAAATTTCAACCAAATCTGTTCACTGGTATTTGAGTTATCAAAGATTACGTTTTTACGAAAAATTGCTGCCATTTTGAAATTCAGCGGCCATCTTGAAAAATTTTTGTCGAACATATAAAATTTGAACTATTTGAGTTATCAAAGATTACATATTTTTACGAAAAATGGCCGCCATTTTGAAATTAAGCGGCCATCTTTAAAATCTCTTTTTGTGCAAAACTCCTTTGTCCCTAGGCATCAGCATATAAAATTTGAACCAAATCCGCAAACTAGTATTTGAGTTATTATCCCATCGAACGAAGTTCGGAGGGATATAGGGAACGCCTCCGTCCGTCCGTCCCTCCGGGCAATAACTCAAATACCGTTGGCCCGATTTTGTTCATATTTTGTACACATATACCCTATGGGGGTAGAAGTTCTGCTCGAAAGCCGATTTTCAAAATGGCCGCTCATTTCAAAATGGCGGCCATTTTAGATGCTGATTTTACAGTTATTTAGGTACAATATGTAAAACTGTAATAGCAATATGTTTTTAGTGTAAAAAAATTATAAAGGACATTAATAAAGCTACAAATGTAGATATTAAAAAAGCACATGGCAGCCATCTTGAAAAATGGCGGCCTTTACTCGTTATTTTACGATTTTTGCTGTAACTCGAAAAGTAGTGGAGCGATTTTGTTCATATTTGGTATGTGAATACTATAAACATTGCACACTGTCTAAAGACACTTTTGGTAGAAGGCGGCCATTTTGAAAAATGGCCGACATTTTAACATATTTTACTATAACTCGAAAAGTAGTGGAGCGATTTTGTTCATATTTGGTATGTGAATACTATAAGCATGGCACACTGTCCAATGACACTTTTGGTAGAAGGTGGCCATTTTGAAAAATTTTGAAAAATGGCCGCCATTTTAACTTATTTTACTATAACTCGAAAAGTAGTGGAGTGATTTTGTTCATATTTGATATGTGAATACTCTAAGCATGGCACATTGTCTAATAAAACTTTGGGGAGTAGTCGGCCATATTGAAAAATGGCCACCATTTTTATGTGTGTTATTTTACAAGTACATGTGTGCGATTTTTCTAAAATTTTATAGGTGGCTACTTAAAAGCATATTATTTCTTCTGATGACAACTTGGCTAGTGAGCAACCATTTTGAAAATGGTGGCCTTTCTGGTGTGTTTTTATGATATTTGCTATATATTTCGTTTGTAAAAATGCCAGCCATTTCTGTTCGATGGGATTCGCTACGCTTTGGCGTTGCCGTTGTTCTGGTTAAAGATTACATTTTTTACGAAAAATGGCGGCCATTTTGAATTCAGTGGCCATATTGAAAATTCCTTCTCGAGCAGAGGTCCTACACCCATAAGGCATAAGCCTATAAAATTTGAATCAAATCCGTGAAACGGTATTTGAGTTATCGCCCGGACAAAGGGACGGACGAACGGCTTTCCTATATCCCTCTCGAACTTCGTTCGGTGGGATAATAACAACAGAAATTGAAAAGGTGTAATACCCTTTCAAATGCCTAAATTATTCTATTATTTATTCGATTAAAATGCACTTGGAAATAAATCAATTTTATTTTATTATTACGAAAATTCTCGATCAAATACTACAGTCATTTCTGTCTTTCTGAACAAAACTAGAACATTTCCTTTTTTAATTTATGTATCTCTGCTATATTGTTTTTAAGAATATTTCCCAGTAAATAGCTAGTGGGCATTCTGATTTATCAGAACCTAATGCTGGTTTGGTGGAAGAGCAGATCAGTTGCTCCAGCTCTGTACCAAGAAATATTTCTAAAAAATTTTTTAAAAATAAAACAAAGCAGAGTCCCATCAACTAATCCGGATATTTTCATCAGAACTGGGATCTAAAGAAATTTCTGCAGACTGATTTAGAATTGATATAGAGTGGATTATTTTGTCTAAGTTGCAGGTTTTTGATTAAAAAAAATCTTGGTTAAATATCATGATCAGGCCTTCTTTACCAAAAATAAGGCATTCTTGGTAAAATATCACAATCAGGCAATTTTAGTCTTTCAAAGCGCTTATAATATAGATATGAACTGTTTATAAACAGCTCAGTCTACATTGTAAGAAATAAGTACTTGTTATAGATTCACAAAATTTACTCACTCATTTGTGACCAGGGCAACTAAAATTACTACCATTCCCAACAAACAATATCCCTTGTCCCCCAACTAGTGTATTAAATATTAATAGTGTGATATGTTCAACTAATGACAATTTTAAACTACTTTAAGGCATTACTTTAATTAAGCACTTGATTGCCACATCAGACCATTATTATGAATATGAATAATTAAAAGAGGCTTTCAGAGCAGGATCAATGCAATTATAAAAGAGACATTGACATTGAGAGACACGATCATTTGGAAAGCAGTCATAATTTGATTATTTATTGGATTATCATTCCTGGTTCAAAATATGCATATATAGTGTTCACTTTATCATGGAAGAGAAATCACATTTTTATGATTTTGGAAATATCTGCTTCTCGTATATTTAAGAACCTCCACCTGATTTATACGAGCATCATAAAGTTACGGATTGGCAAGTCAACACTCTCTTTTGCAGACAGGCTGTAAATCTGAGAAAGCCGATATGCAGCGCTGAACTTAAAGATAATCGGACAAATGAGGTTCCAGATCAATATTTCATGTTTATTTACGTGCTCTATATAGTACTTTCTGACACAATAATGATTCTTTAATAAAAATGGATGATAAAAACATATCAGCAGTGAACAACAGCCATTTCTTTGATAATGAATCAAATAACGAAATTTATGAAATAAATATTCCAATTCTCGTCATCAAAATCATATTTCTCATTTGGATTTGTGGAGGGAATGGATTAGTGATAACGGCATATCTAAGATATAAAGAATTACAAACAGTCGCAAATTATTGGATTCTACACTTAGCGATTGCAGACTTCTCAATGGGATTGCAACAAATTGTATCATTGGTTGTGCCTTTTCTTCAAGCAAAACCTGGAAATCTGCTTTACAAAATATTTTGTGCGGTGATAACATTTTCCTATGATATTTCAATATTTATGTCATTAGTGATGTTAGTTGGTGTGACGGTTGACAGATATGTCGCTGTTTTCTGGCCGCTGAGATATCATGATATCATGACGTACAAAAGAGCCAAAATTGCAGTTTGTACTATATGGGCTATTGTCATTGGATATAGCTGTATATCGATTATAGAAACAGGATCAAGACCAGCCACAAAATTGGACTGTGTACCACAGTACACAGCGTATCTGTACATACTAATATTTTGTTTAACATCAGTGATCCAGATCATTCTTTATATACATATCTTCACTGTGATTCACAAACAATCCAAGATGATCGCTCATCATGAAGACATTGGCACCAATCATGAAGATACTAGTACTAATCATGAAACTATGAGCACCAAAAGAAAAAATATGGTTATTTTGAAAACTTCAGTGATTGTCATTGGTGTATTTCTACTGTGTTGGACACCTGTTACAGTTCTCGACGGATTCTTTCTTTGGGACAAAACTGCGACAGAAAATTTAATCATTGTTTCCTCGTTTTCCTATTTCCAGCTTTTAGCTTTTGGTAATTCAGGAATCAATCCTCTGATATACAGTTATCGGATGAAACAATTCCGAAGGGCATTTTGTAAATTGATTCGCATTAAAACAAACAATCTAGAGGCATCAGCTTGTAATCCTACTGATGATAATTATTGAAAGTACCTCATTGTAAATACTCCAATCTGATAGGTCAATTAATAGCCAATAATGTCATGGTTCATCTCTCTCAAGATTGACTGAATACATGTACAAGTATTGACCTCTCTCAAGTTGACCATATACAATCATTGGCCTTTCTCAAGGTTAATTGCATACAAGTATTGAGCACTCCCAAGGACACTCTCGAACTTCAATCAAAAACAAGTATTGAAATTGAGGTGTTAACATTTACAAGTATAGCTCTTGTGACGTGTGATGAAAAATGTTGAAACTTACCTCCAAGTTGAGTGGTTAGGACACTGACCGCTAATTTAGCGACATCTAAAGCTTTTGGCAGTGGGTATTGGAGACTCAAATAGGACACTAAGACAACTGCAAACACCTGGAATGACACACAACACAAAGTGTACAACATGAGACAAATGGGCTAGGTGATCAAAGGCAAACATCAACTTTTAAATCAACTCATATAACTGGCTCCCTGGAAAAGCATAGACTACAGTCTAAAAATGCATCCAGCCTGCTCAAGACAGAAACTAGTCAGCTCTCGATATACCTATGTACTAATTATTATTAAAATGGAACAGTGAACTTTCATGAAATTATGAACGTACCTGTTTCTCAAGATGTGGTTGGCTGAGGAGTTCGGGGATGAAGTCAAGACATATGTGCATTGAAGGAATAGCAGCAACCGTCAATGGTAGAAGTGACACATCATAACCCTGGAGCACATAACATTACAATATGACATGATATACTATGAGGTTATATAATGGTTGATTCCGTATATCGTGTTTATACTCAAGTGAGTATATGATATATTCACGAGTGACTGAAGGGAACGAGTGAATATATCATATACTCACGAGAGTATAACGATATACAGAATCAACCATTATATGATCTTATTATCCCACCCTAATCTTTAGGCTAATCAATAAAAGGTTAATCTAAATTCAGCAGTTGTATATCAAGTCGAAGAGTTATATACGCTGCCCAGGAGTTGTATACGCTATCCAGGAGTTGTATATCGTTCTCAAGAGTTGTATACGACGAGTGTTGGTTTTATATTGCAGTTATACAATGCTATTATACAATCATATAAAGCACTTAGGGTGGGATAAATAGAGATTATCCTATATGAGGTTCAGGATATTGGGATTATCCCGAGGCAAATATAATATATTATATTGGCCAAGGGATAATCCCAATATCCTGAACCGACTATAGGATAATATGTTTATCCCATACCAATCTTGGTAATCTGGTTCACATTGTTCAATCGTGGAAATATTTTAGAATATTCATGTCCAGTTTTGTTTTCTTGGCCGTGGGCGGATTTTCCGGTTCTCTCAAATATTCCCACATTTATTTTCTCGGATTTTTGATTAAGTGGATGCTCCTTCCATTTTTTGAACCATTAAACAGATCCCGATTGTGTGTGTTTTCTCCATTGTCGTTTACAGTCATTACGCGAACGTTACAAATTATGCGAGCGGCGATTATGACGTAGCGGGCAGATATACTATATCTGCCCGCTCGGAGCGGGACGTAAAGCTATATCTGCCCGCTGATGAAAATATAAGTTTTTACAAACCGGCTTTATGTACCTGTAACACGTCCAAGTATGGGATAAATATACATATATAATATGTATATAACTATACAGCAGTACATACAAATATGTATATATATATAAGGATTTATTTAAAAAGAACACAAATCATTAAATATGGAGAACAAATGGAAGTTCAACAACTAACATACCTGAAAGTGTACCAACTTAGCTAAATTAGGTTCAGCTATGAACATCTGGTGGATATGTGAGAAGATCACACATTGAACCTCTCGGAGATCAGTCAGTAATGTATTGCTGTCCTGAAAATAAACAATTTTATGACATAATGTTTTCTATATAAAAATTTTCTCCTGAATCATGTACATAGAGCATAAGGAGCGAGATTAAGTAAGGGAATCTCTACCTGTTGATTTTAATTCTTTTAACTTCCCTAAAAGCTATTTTTGTTTAAAAATCATTAGTAATTAGCGAAAGACAGGTATATTAAAAGTAATGAATATAGGAGTTTATACACACACAAATGATGAAATAAAACACACAATTCAGTTTTTATATGTTTCTTGTACATAAGAGTACTAAAGTTGATTGTAAAAATTTGATTCAGTTCCAGAAGATAATTTGGTGAAGTACATCTCAATTTTTGAAGAGGCAATGTTGTCATGTACCAAAATTTTTTGGCACCCTCAACATCCTTAAATTCATCTTTATTTATCCAGATTCTAACTGCAAGATTCTAACTTATGTTATAAACTGGGAAAAGATGGCTACATACGATAGCCTAGGAGGAATGATTTGACAGCTTAAAGTCAAATACTATAAGTAATGATTTAAAGTGTAGTGATTTTATTGTGTGATCTTAGGCCAATACATTTTACTTAGGAGATAATCCCTATGAAATTTTCTGTATTCTCTGTATTACTGTTGAGATTGTCCCCTCTGCAACAATATTTTCTGTATAGCTGCCTGGAGACGATCAATGGAGACAATCCCAGTAGTAACACAGATTGGTACAGCACAAGAACAGGCCAATCAGAGGGCTTCATTTTCAAATCATACGATAAATACATTTTAAACATCACACTTTTGAACAAAAATAAGTTTTTAATGTAATTTGGATAGATTCAATGAAATAATATTGCATATTATGCCAAGCTATGGCATTTTTTGATGCCCAACTGCACACTTTTATAAATAAATAGTACCGTGGGTACTGGGCTCACATGGTGTTGCTCAAAACAAAACCAGGAGTCATAGGGGAGCTTTCTGAACTGATGTTAAACAAAAATAACTTAAAACGGAAATCCTATCAACAGAGGTTTTAAGGCAAATGGTTCAAAAGTGGATTTCGTGAGACAGATGGACAAATCAATGTTAACTAAAATGGCTGAAAATAAAAAAACAGATATAGTTTTTTGCTGATTTTTTGGAACAAAATTATTTCATACAACTACTCTTTACAGTGACATGGCTTTTTACAATGCAGGACACCTGAAATTATTTGTAAAGCTAGGAAATGTGAATTTCAGAAGACAAAAATGAAACTAGACAACAGCAATGCCAAAGCATAGCAAATCCCATCGAACAACTATGTCTGGCATATTTACAAACAAAGTATATACAGCCATTTTTCAAAATGGCCACCTTCTACTAAAAGTGTCATTAGACAGTGTGCCATGCTTATAGTATCCACGTACCAAATATGAACAAATTCGCTCCACTACTTTTCGAGTTGCAGTAAAAATCGTAAAAAAATTATTTGTAAAGCTAGGAAGTGGGCCAAAATTGAATTTCGCGAGACAAAAATGGTAACCATTTTGAAAATAAGCAAGCTTTTGAATCAGGAGTCATAGGGGAGTTTTTTGTATTGATGTTGAAAACGGGAATCCTATCGACAGAGGTTTGAAGGCAAATGGTCCAAAAGAGGATTTCGCTAGACAGATGGACAAATCAATGTTAACAAAAATGGCTATAAAAAAATGGATATAATATTTTGCCGATTTTTTGTAAAAAAATTATTTCATACAACTACTCCTTACAGTGACATGGCTTTTTACAATGCAGGACAGCTGAAATTATTTGTAAAGCTAGGAAATGGGCCAAAAGTGAATTTCGCGAGACAAGAATGGCGACCATTTTGAAAATAGGCGAGCTTTTGAACCAAGAGTCATAGGAGAGTTTTTTGTATTGATGTTGAACAAAATTAACTTAAAACTGGAATCCTATCGACAGAGGGTATAAGGCAAATGGTCCAAAAGTGGATTTTGAGAGACAGATGGACAAATCAATGTTAACTAAAATGGCTGAAAATTAAAAAATGGATATAACTTTTTGCTGATTTTTTGAAACAAAATTATTTCATACATCTACCCTTTACATTGACATGGATTTTTACAATGTAGGACACCTGAAATTATTTTTAAAGCTAGGAAATGGGTCAAAAGTACATTTTGTGAGACAAAAATGGCGGCCATTTTGAAAATAGGCAAGCTTTTGAACCAGGAGTCATAGGGGAGTTTTCTGTATTGATGTTGAACAGAAATAACTTACAACAGGAATCCTATCGACAGAGTTCTTAAAACGTGCCACTATTGTTGACGGATGGACAGACAGACGGATGGACAGATGAATGGACGGACGGACGGATGGACGCATGGACGGACGGACGGACGGACAGACAGACAGACAGACAGACAAGTGAGTGATTGCAATAGCTCACCATGTGAGCTAATAATAATAATAATGATTGCAATAGCTCACCATGTGAGCTAATAATAATAATAAAAAATGTCATGCATTGTTTTTTTCAAAGAGCTGTAATAATTTAATGAAACTGGATGTGATTTTAGTTATTTTTAAACCAATCAATGAAACTATCCATGATGCAAAATTAAAAAAAAAGCTTCAGAAGTTGATAATTTGTGTCTGGCACTCAGGTCTAACGAATTCTAAGCATGTGGAGAATCGATGTGCAAATATTGCTAAATACGCTAATAAAACTAACCCTAGCATAAGCAGCAAGCCAAATGAGGTTCATTTACTCTGAATTCTCAGAATTCAGAATTAAAAAAAAGTATATTATTAGCTCCCAATCTAGTATATACCTTGTTATATATACTTCGTACATGTCTAAAGCATAATACAGGCCATGTATAACACCAAAATATAACCCGATAAAAGTCGGTAAAAAGACATTCAAGTTCGAGTCCCAATTTTTTTTTAGAAAAATGGCAGCAACTTAACTTTAGTCTAATGAACTCTTGGAGATGTTGGAAATCGATGGGTAAACATTGCTAACTTCGCTAATACAACTAACCTTGGCATAAGTAGCAGGTCAAATGAGGTTCATATATTATGAATGGTGGATTCCAAAAACAAACATTTCTATCAATCTCAATCTTGTATTAACTTAGAAAAATGGCAGCCATTTTGAATTGAGTGGCCATATAACAAATTTTTTCTCGAGCAAAGGTCCCATTCCATGAGGCTATAAGGCATCTTATTTTGGTCTCTAACAATATGTCACTAAGTTATACCTTTTCAAGTGTAGTAGGCAGGCAGACTTCAAGTAAAATTTGTACAACTGCACTCTCCTGGGCTGACTGTAGTGCCCCCTTTAACTCCTCGCGCTCCAATGAAACAGCTTGTTGTTGGGTGTGGTCCAAGACAGGGTTGGCCTGGATGTGCTGGTTCAGTTGGGCTCTAGATGCCTGTAAGAAGGCTGATAACACACGGAGGGCAACTTCAAGCACTGGGGCTGACCTGTTTAATATCAATAATAAAGACGATTTTGTATGAACATACATGCTGTAGCTAGTGTGGTTGGTGGTCAGTTAGTAGATGAAATCAATGTGACATTCAGTGTTTTTCCTAAGTGACGGACAATCGGTCAAATCTGGCGATATTGACACAGGACTGATGAGTTTCAACAAGCCAGTCCACAAGACCATCCATATCAGATGGCTAAGATATGCACCAAATTCTTACCTCAAATATTGGTCCGATCTATGTATTTAATTTATTCAAGATTGTACTCATCATCGCATTGAAACTCTTGAAAACTGACAAAATACAAAAGTTTCAGATCTGGGAATTCTAACAGGAGCCATTCATTTCTGTCCACAACAATATTGAATGAAGAGAAAAAAGTGAAAAATTATCCTGGAAATTGCATGGGAATTTAACAAAATTTCACCGCCTAGTTGCTCATAATATCATTAGTTCAATCTAAAGTCAGATTTGAGCTTCTGAAAACTTGTAGATGGTTTTGAAAAAAATGTGGTCAATTTGAAGCAAGTTGAAAAAAGATATTTTTGATCTTGAAAAAGTCACTGAAGGTCAAATCTTATTTATAAAGTCAGATTTGAACTTCTGAAAACTTGTAGATGATTTTGAAAAAAATGAAGTCAGTCTAAACAGCATTTGTTAAGTTATTGGAAGTTTTAAGAATTTGTTACAGACGCCAACCACCGATCACCAACCACCAACCATCAACCACGGTCACAAAGAAAGGAAACCATAACAATATGTCACCACTTTTTGGTGGTGGCATAAAAATTGAATGACTTCACTATAGTGAAGATACAAAACTAAATTTATTTTTGTCTAGTGTAATCAAAGTAAGTTCCAGTTTCGGTATTCATATTTTTGATTTTTTTTAATTTTTGGAACTGTTGGGAAATTTTGTCAAATTTCGATAAAAAATATGGTACTGGTATTGAAGCAGGTAATGATGAGAATAATGACAGGGCTACGAAAAATGACACATGACGTAAAAATAGGGCTATTAGGCCTACTAGTCAAGAGTAATTCTTTAATATTTTAAGGACTGGTTAGTTTTTGGACCGGTGATATAACAGTTACAGGTCCAGGTGACCGATGATGCTTAGCCTGGACTGGTTAAAATTATGATTTTGCTGGTCCATTGGTCCTGTGAGTTGTGTTCACTCAGAAAAAACACTGGTGACATTTGGGGGGAGGGCACAATAATTATCATGTGACCTCTACATCAAATCTTTGTGAAAGCTGATTACTTATAACATACATTGGATTTGTACAGTTTCACATTAAACTAAATCGCCCATTAAGATAATAAAGGTATACCTATAAACTGCATCCTGGCAACGCAATATCAGTAAAGGATTCTGGGTAAGGTCATCCTGTGACAACATCACCTGGTCAGAAGCATCCTCTTTACTTCTTAATGCATTCACTGTCATCACACGTAATCTGGAATCATATATAATCTATAATCTTTATTCTACTGAGGGAAAAACCTGTGAATTTCTACAAGGAATATTACTTGAATGTGACACATGTATTCCAAGCTCTAGAAAGAGACATCTGATTCATCACTCACTGAAATTGTTTTTGTAATGTTAACTTATATCGTATTGTAAATGTAATGTTGGCCTGCCTTTGGCCACCATATGAGCGCCTGTGCGCTTGTATTGAAGTTCCGATGAAAGAAATTGGAAGTATAGTATGTGTGCACTTCAAAATTAGGCTCAATTATATACCGACATCTTAGTAATTATTGCAGCCCTCTGTTTAGTCTACATATAATGAAAGATAAAAGTTAAAATACTGTACTTTGTAACATGTTAATATTTTATCGTATGCTCTGTAAAATGAAGCCCTCTGATTGGTCAGTTCTTGTGCTGTACCAATCTGTATTGCTACTGAGATTGTCCCTGTTGAACATCTCCGTCGCAATACAGAAAATATTGGTACTGAGGGGACAATCTCAGTAGCAATACAAAGGATCACACGATAAAAACGTTATTAAATGATTTGAAGTGCAATACAAGATATATTCTGTCTCGATATTCTGTATTGGCACTCGACTTTGTCTCGTACCAATACATAATTTCAATAACTTATATTATTATTTCCATGCCGTGATACTCGTTGGTTAGTATTGTATGCAATTTTATCCTATGCCAAGTAGAGTTTTAGGGAGATAAGTTGGTAAGATATATCCCGTATCCTGATTTTGAGGTTTCCATATCCTGAACCTCCATATCTCCCGCCATATCTCCCGCTCAAGGGCATATCTTCCCGCTTCGAAAATTGTGAAAAAATGTGAAAAAAATAAAAAAATAAAAATTTGAAAAAAAATTGAAAAAAATTAGAAAAATGTGAAAAAAATTGAAAAAATAAAAAAAAATCGAAAGAAAACTAGAAAACTCTACTTGGTATAGGATAAAGCAGTTATGTACGGTCGGTTTGGATATTGGGTTCATCCCTCGTGAGATATGCACATCTACCTTCGGTCCCTACGTTCCCTCAGGTAGATATGCATATCTCCCTCTGGAAAAACCCCATATCCAAAACCTCCCAGTACATAACCCTTATGTATTCATATTTTTATTTACTTACATGTATATGTTGATGTGAGTTGAAATAAAAAAAAACTAAACTAAACATTACCTCCGAGGCATCACAGTGTTAAGTTTCAACCAGACATGTTTAACTTGGTCTAAAATGGCACGTGGTACAGTGGGTGTCAACAGGCGGGGAAGGTTCATCGTCAAAGCATCGGCATAAGGTATGATGTCCTCTGCAGATAGCTGCATGAGACAATTCAACTGAAGCACCAAAGCAGCATCATTCGTATCAATCTCTGTAAATGCTGAAATACACATAAAATCTAAATGAATAAACGCAAGGAGCAAAAGCATCTAAAACTCATTGTCATGTTGAAAGATCTAGCATGTTCAATGCCCTAGACCGCTCACATATTTTACAAGTAAGGTTCATATAAAGGCAATACGTTGGCATTATTTTTTACAGTTATTTCTTTTCTTTATATTAGCCTGGAGAAGGGGGGGGGGGTGAAAGGAGGCATAAAATTAGTGAGGTTTCATCTTGCTGGTGTCATGATTTCCCCAAAACTCCCCCACACCCATAACCCTTGCAGTGTGTTCTCTTTCGGTTGGATTTTTTGGGTTGGTTTTTGATGTTGCTAAATAGAGTAAATTGATTTAATCACTTAATCATAAATTGGTAATTGTTTCAAGCAAAATTACTTAAGTCAAGTTGTAAGGTAAGGTTTACATGTAAATCATGTTTGATAACCATTGAATTATTCATCTAAAATAAAAAGACAAGGCTTTCTGGAATAATTCATTCCAGCAACAAAACATTGAACATTCAACTGTTAATTCACCATTTATATTCTAAAAGTTTTTAATTGCAAGGGAAAATTGGAAACTTTCCAGATTTTGTATAATGCTCTATTCAGACACAAAAACATAGTTTCTCAAGCCCATGTACTATATTCAGTTATTTAACCTTTTTCCCCTGCATTTATAACTTGATGAATCTACTTGTATTTTTGATTCTGCGCTTTCTTTGAAAGTGGTAAACAGGAACATTTACACATTATAATTTACTCACCATTTACAATTGCCCTTGCATTTGTTTTTCACTTTTCATGAGGAAATGTTTTGATCAAATTGCCCATGCAATTGTTTTTTCACTTTACTTCTCAGGTAAATGTTTTTGATCAAATTGCCCTTGCAATTGTTGTTTACTTTTGTCGAGGAAATGAACTGATGGAATTGCCCTTGCAATTGTTTATTTATTATTCTAATATCTCACTATTAATCTTTATACTGGGGTGTATTGCATAATAAACTCTTACATTGCAATTGCTATTCACTTTTCATGAGGAAATGTGTTGATCAAATTGCTTTTTCTTTTATTTCTCCAGGAAATGTTTCTGATCAGATTGCCCTTGCAATTTGTTCTTCACTTTTCCCCAGGAAATGTTTTGATCAAATTGCCCTTGCAATTATTTTTCACGTTACTTCTCGGGAAATGAATTGATCAAATTGCCCTTGCAAATGTTTATTTATTTTTCTCATATTTCTCCAATATTTTTAAGCTTTATTTAGCTCGCATAGTGAGCTATTCTATTTTGGTAATCATTTTCAATACTAAACTATGTTCCATTATACAAATTACAATTCACTTTTCTGCCTTTATGGCAAATATCTTTTAATTTCCATTTTTGCATCTGTAGCAGTTATCTCGAGCCAAGAGATGCTCAATATGCTGCTATTTCTTGTACATATTTCTGCAAGCAAGTCACTTGCTCCCCTTTATTTTTATTCGTTATTTTCTTTCGTTACTTTAGGATCAAAGAATGAATTTGTACTGTTGACATTCAAAGCATTTTATACTGATAAAGGAAGCATTTACCCATATTTATACAAGGAAAAAATGATTATTCAACTTTCAATGCACTTTGAACTTGACACTGGCTAAATTTTTAAAAGACCTTCCATTTTATTCATGTTCTAACATTGATTTTTTGGACTTAGCACATGGACTAGATCATTATGATAATCTTCTATTAAATCCACTTGACTTTGATAAACACTTAGCCACGGAAGACCAGTTTAACAATGTTCAAACTCAAATGCATAGCATTTCTCAACAGTGTAATTTTGATAATATTGACAAATTAAACTCAACAATTAAATATGACTCATTTTCTTTACTTCATCTGAACATGAGAAGTTTACCAAAGAATAACTGGAAATTTGAAATGCTCAACTCTCTTGGTAAAAATTCTTTTTCTGTCATAGCAATGTCAGAAACCTGGTTAACAGAATCATCTGAAAAGCAATTTACATTAGATGGATATAATACTGTATTTGATTCAAGGAAACTTTCAAGAGGTGGCGGGGTTTGCCTCCATATTGCAAAAACTTACAATTTTATTGAAAGATCAGATCTTAAATTAAACTCTGATAAATGTGAATCTGTTTCCATAGAAATCAAACAAAATAAAGGGAAAAATATTTTGGTATCAGCTATTTATAAGCCACCTAATTTTAACTTACATGAATTTAATAATCTTTTTAATTCACACTTAGAGAAAATGGCATCTGAAAATAAGTTTGCCTATATTTTAGGGGACTTTAATGTTGACCTTCTGAAATCAAATGAACATGACCTTACAAATGACTTTTTGTGTAACTTGTATACTAATAATTTTATGCCTTTAATTTATAGACCCACAAGAATCACTAGTAACTGTGCTACATTAATTGATAACATCTTTACCAATGCAAATAATATCACCCAATCTGGTATAATTTTATATGACATATCAGATCATTTTCCAATTTATGCTGTAAGTAATAATAATGAAACACCTAAAATAAAAAAGCAAAAGATTCAATATCGAATAATAAATAATGAAAATTGTTCCAAACTCCAAGATGAGGTCGCAAATATTAATTGGCAAGATATACTTGATCAAAATTGTGTGAATAATGCATATAACTCCTTCATTGAGATTTTTACTGATATTTATAATAGATGTCTACCAAACAGATCCAGAATAATTAAAACCTATAATGATCATAAAAAACCTTGGATTTCTCTCGGGATCATTATTTCAGCTAAATATAAAAACAAACTTTTCATAAAATATAAAAAGAATCCTACTTTAGAAAACAATGCAATATATACACGATATAAAAATAAGCTTAACCATGTCATTAGAAATGCAGAAAAATCTTATTACAGAAATAAATTTGAGACAAATAAAGGCAATATAAAGAAATCTTGGAATGTAATTAACGCTATCTTAAACAGAAATCCAAATCAATCTTATATCAACGATACATTTGATCTTGAAAATACACAAATCTCAGATGGTCTTGAGATAGCTAAGAATTTCAATAATTTCTTTAGTTCAATTGGTAATAAACTTGCAAAAAAGATAAACAATAATCTAGATCCAATGGTAAATTTAAAGAAAACTAATTCAAATAATAACTCAATATTTCTAACACCTATTACTGAAACTGATGTCATGGCCCAATTAAAATCTTTAAAAGACTCTGCTGCATCTATAGATGATATAGAACCCAGAGTAGTGAAAACACTGAACGAATCTTTGTCAACTCCTCTTACTCAGATATTCAATTTATCAATAACTACTGGTACATTTCCTGATGCATTAAAAATAGCTAGAGTAATTCCAATTTATAAGAAAGGCCTTAAAGATAAATTCAACAACTATAGACCAATTTCAATTCTCAGTGTATTTTCTAAAGTGCTTGAAAAAATTGTTCATGTAAAAGTGACAACATTTTTAGAAAAATATGAAATTTTATATTTACAACAATATGGTTTCAGGAAGAAGCACTCAACTTATATGGCACTTCTAAATTTCATTGAAAATATTCGTAGGTCATTAGATATCGGGGAAACTAGCATTGGGATATATATTGATTTGACTAAGGCTTTTGATACAGTGGATCACAAAATATTATTACAAAAACTTGAATTTTATGGTATTCGTGGAACAGCTCTTTCCTGGTTCAAAAGTTATCTCGAAAATCGAATTATGGTCACAGAAATTGTTAAGAAAGATGTCTTGATTGATCAATTTACAACTACAGATATGAGATATAGATCCGGTAAAAATAAAGTTGAATATGGTGTCCCTCAAGGTTCAGTCATAGGTCCCCTCTTGTTCATAATATTTATAAATGACTTACATTTAATATCAAATAAACTAAACTTTGTCTTATATGCTGATGATACTAATATCCTACTTACCAATAAAAATTTTGAAACTCTAGTCTCAGATATGAATGCTGAATTAAAAACTGTTTCTAACTGGATGAAATCTAATAAATTAACTCTTAATGTTGAAAAAACAAAATATATGATATTTAATAAAAAGAAGGATCCTAATAAAAACAATATTGTTCTCAAAATTAATGAACAACCTATAGAAGAAGTTAAAGAAATCAATTTTCTAGGTGTCATTATTGACTCAAAGCTGAATTGGTCATGTCACATAAATGCTATCTGTACAAAAATTTCTAACTTGATAGGCCTTCTCTACAAGACTAGACATAGACTGACTTTAAATACAATGACCACTATCTATTATTCCATGATATATTCCTACTTAAGCTATTGTAACATTTTATGGGGAAATGCCATAAAAACTCTTATTCAAAAATTGTATGTTCTGCAAAAGAAATTCTTGAGAGTTATCACCTATTCTGATCGTCTGGCTCCTTCAGGACCTCTCTTTTCAAAACTGAAAATATTGAATATATTTGACATCAATAAACTACAAACCGCTAGCTTTGTTCAGAAAACTGTTTCAGAATCACCAGAATTTCCTTTTCAAAAGTTCAAACATTTATTTGTTCCAGGAGCAGCAATTCACAATCATGACACGAGAATTAATAAGAATTTAACTGTAAAAAAATTCAGAACAGAAATTGGAAGAAAATCAATCTAAACAAGTGGCCCATTACTCTACAATACTCTTTCACTTGATCTCAAAAAGTCTAAACATATCAAATCATTTGAACGAAAGTTAAAGTTTGATTTGCTAAGTCATTATTAGACCTTCTTTGAAAAATGCTTTCTTCTTATTACTTGTATTTTATTGTGATGCATGTTATGCTTTGTCATTTTTTTTTTGTTTCCATATAACCTGACTGTTAATTTAATAAATGCTATATTGTATGTTAAACATGGAACTTATACACCCCTCGGGGTGTCTTTTCATGTCAACGTAAAACACTGTATTTGAAACATTTGAAATAAAGTGAATTGAATTGAATTGAAAAAAAAAAAAAAAAAAAAAAAAAAAAAACATGAAGCAGTGAAAGCAGGTGCCCAGAACATGTTACAGTGAAGATCGTCATGGTTCCAAACAAAATATGACAATATTTTTTGAGCTATTTCTTCAGGATCCTAAATGACTTACTTAGTCACAAATCAATTTACAAGTCACTTCTATGTGGGCATCAATTAATGGAAAATACCTTATATATAACGGTGCCTATATAACATACGGCGGCTGCACGGCAGCCACAGCTTCACAAATTCTATATACAAAAATCTACATCATACTGCTTATCCCTATCTTTTATGCTATATATTTCTGTTGATTTTGGGAAGCTACAGCCACCTTACGGTTACCATAGTTCAAATGTGAATGAGGCATTAGGTTCATGTATACGCAATATATTGGCATTGTTTTTATTTCTTTTCTATAAATATTAGCCTGGGGAAGGGGAGGGATGACAGGAGGCATAAGATTAGTGAAGTCTAATCTTACTAGGGTCATGGTTTCCCCCCACCCATAACCCTTGCAGGTGTTCTCTTTGCTTTGGATATTTTGTGTTCTGAAGCTGCTCAAAAGACGAGAGGATTAATAAATCACTTAATCAGTTAATCGTTAACTATAATTGGTTATTATTCCAAGCTACATTGTATTCAAGTCAAGTGGTAAGGTAAGGTTTACATGTAGATCATGTTTGATAATCTTTGAATTATCTATCTATCTAAAATAAAATAAAAAAGAAATATATGAACCAGTGAAAGCATGTGCTAAGAACATGCTACCGTGAAGATTGTCCTGGTTCCAGACAAAATATGACATAATATTTATTTCTCAGGGATCCTAGATGACTTACGTCAAAAAGTTAATTCACTAGTCATTTCTATATGGAAAACAACTTACATGTAACATACCTTGGCTTCATGGCAGTCTCTGAGCTTCAAAAATTTTATATAGAAAAATCTACCAATCCCACTTTACACATCTATTTCCTTTCTATATATTAGCCTGGGGAATGGAAGTGATGAAAGGAGGCATAAAATTAGTTAAGTCTAATCTTGCTAGGGTCATGATTTCCCCCCCCCACCCATAACACTTGCAGTGTTTTCTGTTTGCTTTGAAATTTTGCATTTTTTTGTTATTTGAAGTTGCTAAATACAGTTAATTGATTATTTAATCACTTAATCACTTAAACTATTATTGGTTATTGTTCCAAGCAACATTATATCTAAGTCAATTGGTAATATAAGGTTTACATGTAAATCAGGTTTGATAACCATTGAATTATTCATCTTAAATAAAATAAAAAAGAAAGATATATGAAGCAGTGAAAGCATGCCGAGAACATGTCACCGTGAAGATTGTCATGGTTCCAGACAAAATATGACATAATATTTATTTCTCAGGGATCCTAGTTGACTTACTTACGTCAAAAAGTTAATTCAAGAGTCATTTCTATGTGGAAAACAACTTACATGTAACATACCTTGGCTTCATGGCAGTCTCAGCTTCAAAAATTTTATATAGAAAAATCTACCAACCCCACTTTACACATCTATTTCCTTTCTATATATTAGCCTGGGGAATGGAAGGGATGAAAGGAGGCATAAAATTAGTTAAGTCTAATCTTGCTAGGGTCATGATTTCCCCCCCCCCACCCATAACACTTGCAGTGTGTTCTGTTTGCTTTGGAATTTTGCATTTTTTTTGTTATTTGAAGTTGCTAAAGAGAGTTTATTGATTATTTAATCACTTAATCACTTAAACTAGTACTATTATTGGTTATTATTCCAAGAAACATTATATCCAAGTCAATTGGTAATGTAAGGTTTATGTGTAAATCATGTTTGATTACCATTGAATTATGCATCTTAAATAAAACTAGATTGGAGAAATTGAACAAGTTCAATTCAAGACTCCAGATTTAGATTGTTTATCATAAAACCATTTTGAGATCTGATATTAATGAAAGGGTTGAGATTGTTACAATTTGGTGGCAGCAGTGGGATTTTTTTGAGATTTCAAAAGCCCATAACTTCTCAACCGGAAGTCGGATCTCAATTTTGTTTTCAGATTCGGAATCCTGAGAAAATTTTCTATTACAACCTTAATTTGAACTTTGATACTAATGAGACATGAGAAAATTAACGGTCAGGTAGACATGCCATCAGGGTACCATCATATCATTTTTTTGAAATTTCAAAATGTGTTAATTCCTGAACCGGAAGTCGGATCACAATTTCGTTTTCAGATTCGGAATCCTGAGAAAATTTCCTGTTAAATTGAGACTAATTTTAATAGATTTGGAACAGTTTAAATTTCACTCTTTTTTTGGAGTCAAATTTCTCAAAATTGGTAAAATTTTCATCGAGACATAGAGTGAGCGAAATGTTTGAAATACTTAGAGGGAGCTACAATTTAATTCATCGCAAGAAATATTGATAGATTAAAAAGAAAATTGAAAATTTGTGAAATTAGAAAAATTGACCTAAATTTTGACCTTTGACCTAGATAAAAATTTGACCTAATTTCCCAGAAACTAGGTCACATACCCTAACTAACCATGTAATTAGATTTACTCCAAGTCTTCTAGTTACTGAGAAAACGTGCTAATAAGAATAACTAGATTGGAGAAATTGAACAAGTTCAATTCAAGACTCCAGATTTAGATAGTTTATCTCAAAACCATTTTGAGATCTGGTATTAATGAAAGGGTTGAGATTGTTACAATTTGGTGGCAGCGGTGGGATTTTTTTGAGATTTCAAAAGCCCATAACTTGTAAACCAGAAGTCGGATCTCAATTTTGTTTTCAGATTCGGAATCCTGAGAATATTTTCTATTAAAACCTTAATTTGAACTTTGATATTAACGAGAAATAAAAAAATATTGGTCCGATTGACATGACATGGGGATATCATCAAATCATTTTTTCAAAATTTCAAAATGTCTTAACTCCTGAACCGGGAGTCGGATCACAACTTCGTTTTCAGATTCAGATCTTGAGACAATATCCTATTGAATTAATACCAATTTTAATGGATTTGGAACATTTAAAAAATTCAACTTTTTTTTAAAGTCAAATTTCTCAAAATTCTTAAAAGTTACGATAAAAAAATTTAGTTCACTAAAAAGCGCTCCTTCTTAGCTACACGATGAAAAAAAAATTGAGAAAAAATAATTGACCATAAGAAAGATAATTGACAATTTGTAGATTTGACCTAGATTTTGACCTTTGACCTAGATAAAAATTTGACCTCATTTCCCAGAAACTAGGTCACATACCCTAACTGACCATGTAAACAGATTTACCCTAAGTCTTCTAGTTACTGAGAAATCGTGCTAAGGAGAAGAATAATAATAATAAGAATAAGAATTCAGGCAAAAACAATAGACTCCAGATTTTCAATCTGGAGTCTAATAAGAATAACTAGATTTTGGAAATTGAACGAAGTTCAATTTCAGACTCCAGATCTAGACTTTTTTTAGCCGAGTCATCCAGAATAAGCCGAGTCATCCAGAATAAGCTTAGTCATCTAGAAAGAGATGGATAAATAAAATAGGAAGGTAGGATAGGATAGAATAGGAAAGAACGATAGGATAGAATAAGAAAGAAGGATAGGATAGAATAGAATAGGAAGAAAAGATAGGATAGGATAGGAAGGATAGGAAGGAAAAGATATGAAGGAAGGATAGATAGGAAGGATAGGGTAGGATGAGATAGGAAGGATGGATGAATTTTTCAATATTTTCTTCTCTACTCTTGACTTTCTATCAGGATACCATCAGATCGATTTTTCTCGAAATTTCAAAACGCTATCACTTCCGAACCGGAAGTCGGATCGAAATTTGGTTTGCAGATTCGGATTCCTGACAAAATTCTACCCCTAATTCATAACTCATACGTTAAATTTGGAGATTTTTTATTTTGACCTACTTTTCGGACACGCCATAACTTCCGAACCGGAAGTCGGATCGAAATTTTGACCTACTTTTCGGACACCATATCTCAAAAGTGGGTCAAGATACTTTCTGACGGCAAAAGGCTAACACTATTAGCATATTCTTGACTACATGTATACACAAATTTCGAAGAATATAATTAAAGTGTAGTGTCAGAATCGAAAAAATAAGGAAAACCTATGAATTTGACCTAGATTTTGACCTAGGCATTTCGGTGTCCAAATTGTGAAGCTAGATGGCTTTTGAGGTCCCCTTCCTTTAAAGGCTTTGATTATATGAAGCTGAACTCAGTCTATATTCCGTATTTTTCACTTCAAAAAAATATTTTTTCCCATTGACTTAACATGGGCACCAAATTTAGCGATTTTTGAGCTTTTAAAACGACATAACTTCCGAACCGGGAGTCGGATCGAAATTTGGTTTGCAGATTCAGATTCCTGACAAAATTTTACCCTTAATTCATAACTCATACCCTGAATTTGGAGAATTTTTATTTTGACCTACTTTCTGGACGCCATATTTCAAAATCGGTAAGAGTAATTAAAAAAAAACAGTGACACTTATGAAAGGGCTTTTTCTAAGCTACATGATGAAAAAAAGACAAAGACATTTCGATAAATAACGACGAAGATAATTGATAGAATGATGAAAATGTAAGATTTGACCTAGTTCTTGACCTTTGACCTAGATAAAAAATTGACCCAATTTCCGAGAAACTAGATACTGGACCTAAATTGACCATATACAGGACTTGACTCAATGTCTTCTAGTTAAGGAGAAAACGTGTTAAGAAAAATAACTAGATTTTGGAAATTGAACAAAGTTCAATTTCAGACTCCAGATCTAGACTTTTTTTAGCCGAGTCATCCAGAATAAGCCGAGTCATCCAGAATAAGCTGAGTCATCTACAAAGAGATGGATAAATAAAATAGGAAGGTGGGATAGGATAGAATAGGAAAGAACGATAGGATAGAATAAGAAAGAAGGATAGGATAGAATAGAATAGGAAGAAAGGATAGGTTAGGATAGGAAGGATAGGAAGGAAAAGATACGAAGAAAGGATAGAAAAGATACGAAGAAAGGATAGAAAGGAAGGATAGGATAAGATCAGATAGGAAGGATGGATGAATTTTTCAACATTTTCTTCTCTACTCTTGACTTTCTATCAGGATACCATCAGATCGATTTTCCGAAATTTCAAAACGCCATAACTTCCGAACCGGAAGTCGGATCGAAATTCGATTGAAAGATTCGGATTCCTGACAAAATTCTACCCCTAATTCATAACAAATACGTTAAATTTGGAGCTTTTTTATTTTGACCTACTTTTCGGACACGCCATAACTTCCGAACCGGAAGTCGGATCGAAATTTGGTTTGCAGATTCGGATTCCTGACAGAATTCTACCTTAAATTCATAACTCATATATTAAATTTGGAGAACTTTTTATTTTGACCTACTTTTCGGACACCATATCTCAAAAGTGGGTCAAAATACTTTCTGACGGCAAAAGTCTAACACTATAAGCATATTCTTGGCTACATGTATACACAATTTCGAAGAATATAATTAGAGTGTAGTGTCAAAATCGAAAAAATAAGGAAAACCTATGAATTTGACCTAGATTTTGACCTAGGCATTTCGGTGTCCAAATTTTAAAGCTAGATGGCTTTTAAGGTCCCCTTCTATTAAAGGCTTTGATTATATGAAGCTGAACTCAGTCATTTTTCCGTATTTTTCACTTCAAAAAAATATTTTTTCCCATTGACTTAACATGGGCACCAAATTTAGCGATTTTTGAGTTTTCAAAACGCCATAACTTCCGAACCGGAAGTCGGATCGAAATTTCGTTTTCAGATTCGGAATTCTGAGAAAATTTCCTATAAGATTAATATCCTGGACATTTGATTCGGGGAACTTTTTTTTGGACCTCGTTTTCGGACACGGATATTTCGAAATCGGTTTGAGATATCAAAAAACTAAATCGACCCTAGATTTCCTACTTTTTTATGAGGAACACAATAAAAAAAACCCGGATCGAAAATACTGAAGGACGACTGAGAAAATCGAAAAAAGTGACAAAGTACTGGATTTGACCCAGTTCCTGACCTTTGACCTAGATAAAAATTTGACCCAATTTCCGAGGAACTAGATTCTGGACCTAAATTGACCAAATGACTGACTTTACTGAAAACCTTACGGTTATTGAGAAAACGTGCTTAGAATAATAATAATAAGAAGAAAAAGAATAATAAGAAAACTGACGAAAACAATAGACTCCAGATTTCATCTGGAGTCTAATAAGAATACAGGCAAAAGCAATAGACTCCAGATTTTCAATCTGGAGTCTAATAATAAAAAAGAAAGATATACGAAGCAGTGAAACCAAGTGCCGAGAACATACTACCGTGAAGATCGTCATGGTTCCAGACAAAATATGACATAATATTTTGCAGCTATTTCTTCAGGATCCCAGTTGACTTACTTACTTACGTCAAAAGTTAATTAACAAGTCACTTCTATGTGGGCTTCCTGTTACCTAACCATGACAGAAAGTTCTGAGCTTCTAAAATTGTAAATTTTCATATGAATTCTATAAAATATTGTGCACAATAAGTACTTCAAAAAGTATATGTCTTTCTATTCTTTTTTGCATCAAGTTTTTATGTATTTTCTCAACAGTTTTGCCCTAAATTATATGATAAGAATGTGAACACAGAACTTTCCATGGTTTTCCACTCATTAATACGCTGTTACCGAACCCTCTCAGAAACAAGATGGCTAAAGTTCAGGCTTCATTTTTAACCCGTTCTGTTTACGTAATAATAGTGAGTATCGATAATTCTGTCGTCTTCTGAACTACAATTTCACATGAAAATAATAAAATCTCTACTCTTGAGAAGCTATCATGCAAGACTTTTTGAACGACCCTTGTATATGTTCAGAAATGTAATGTGTAGACTTTCTCAAACATATGATACTGACACATCTTTGTGATAAAAATGTGATGAAGATTCTGCCTACAACTTGTGAGATAAGGAAAAAAGAAAAACCGTAACTTCAAGGTTCTGACAATTTGTTCCATTTCAGTAACTAGTTTGAAGAGTTCCTCCACAGTGACTCTCAAATCAAGCAAAAATCTCACCAGAAAATACAAAGTTCATTATGACACATGGAGGACACTGACCCAGAGAAAGACGATGAACAAGAATAAATGCTTGTTTTGTTGTTGGCTAGGTAACATATTGATGAAGTCACATATTAATTTAGAATCAAGTGACATGTGATATTTAGATTTTTTGTTTGTTTAGTTGTTGATGGGGCAATATGTGTCTGCTCTCATAGTTGATGCAATACACTATAAATTTGAATTACAGTCACATCCTAAGACAACTTGACCGTTGCCTGACATATAAGCTAACCATAAGCTCACTATGTGAGCCAAAAAAGGCGAGGCTTGCGGAACCAGAACTGGAAGTCGCGTGAATGGTCCAAACCCAATCCATAAGAATGTTCCACCCTTCATATACAGGGTGTCCGGAAAGTAAAGATACAAGTGCTCTTATTTTAAGAGATTTGGGTCTTTTGAAATTAAACTGCTACGGATTGTAGAGAATGTTTATTACAATATATCTACCAACTTTCATCACATATAGTCTTAACGTGTTCAAGTTACGGTTGTTATGGTTACGGCTGTGAGGGGTATGCAGAGCAGTTCCAGAACATCGCTAAAATGTCAAAAATTGCTAAAATACAACTATCCGAAACAGTGTTTTTTGTTGTATTTTCTATTAATGTTTTGCTTTGTTTGTTGTTTGTATTATTACTGCCATAGCTTTTTCTTTTATATAATGATGTCATTGTTACATATCAGAACTATTTTATGTCACTAACCAGTATAATCAAAGAAATATCATACACTAAGTGCTTAGAAAATTCAGTCTCAGGATTAGTTGTAAAGTCAGTAGTGCATATAATACACCAATTCACAAAGCAAAGAAAACATTTCTTACAAACGATTGTCTTGACATTAAACCTTTCTATACCATGCCCAATATTCACCTGATAGAGCCTTTTTTCTACCCAATGACCATCTGAAAGCAATATTTGTAAGAAGTTCAACATACAAAATAAGTCTCGGTTGGAAGTCAATGTTATCAGCAATTTGAGAGACGGGTAGCAATGATTTTGTCAAGTCTTTTAATCGCCGGTCAAGATGCACCAAAAATGTTTAGATATGGGGAAAATATTGAATATTAAATGATAGTAGTTATATGAAGAGATCAAATAATGTTACAATACTAATCCTTTTGCTGTTGTAGCACATAATTTGATGTAATATAGGAATAGATGGTAGAATGCTAAGATGTTATGAGCAGGAAAGAGATTTGTAAAACACATTTGTGACGTTGCTCCACATACCCTCGACTCCTGTTACCATAACGACCATAACTTTTTCATTTTAAAAGCAAAAGTTATGACCGTTGCAGGATATATTGCAATTATGCCATTCTACATTCTGGAGCAATTTCATCTCATATCAGGTAAATCTCTTAAAATGAGAGCATTTGTATCTTTACTTTCTGGACATCATGTAAATATGATGAAAATTTGGAAAAATAACATCCCCCTAACTATATAGAATATAGTTAATTATCTGACATCGATACTTTACATTGGTCCCTTTTTACTCATTGTCCTTTGTTTCATTTCTTTTCTGACTTCTGATAATAAGGGAATCTAATTGTACTAATTGACATTCTCTGATATATATGTCCAAACAATTATATATTTTCACTTCACAATAAAGAATTTGAAACAGAAAATCCAAGTTTGCCTCAAAAGTTATACAGTATGCCCAAAAACGAATCTATTTTAGTTTTTCATTCCAGAAAAAGCTCCAGAAAATTTCAAATCAATTCCTCGAATGGACAAGTTTTAGGCTAAATTCAAAATCAGTTGAAAGTTTCATGGTGTTGAAGAGTCAAAGTGTCATGTAAGAATGTTGAAAGCCTTTTTGGTGGCCCATGATAAAAAATATGGGCACTTTTCTACTATTAATGAGCTACAAGGGCAATTGTAATTTACTCACCATGATGTAATAGGTCTGGTGAGGTGTTGTGTGATGTAACGTTACAACTAGAAAGTTGCAGAGTCAGCATTTCTGTATATTCTTCTTCTAGCCAGTCCTCCACCATACATAGCTGAGGATAGTGACTAGCTAGCAGTCTGAAATATAAATATTCTACTTATTACGAATATTAAATTTTTTCTTCAACAAATTAAATCATATAAAATAAATATTCTGCTAATTAATTTTCACTCTGTGAGGCCAACTTGTTTTTGAGAAAGATCTGCTCTTAATTACTTTTGAAGACAAGTAAAAAAAGGACAATAATCTTTAAAAACAAGTACAAAAGTGCATAATACTGTAGGTGCCCATAAATGGGTGATCCCATATGGACTTTTCATCCTGAATGCCAAACAGTAATCAGTTTAAGAGGCGAGATTTTAGTTTTTCTTATACTTTCATTCCAAGAAAAATCCCTAAAAACATGAGTAGCTTAAGCATACTATAAGGGGCGGGGTCAAAATATCGATGTTCATATGGAGACGAAAGTACTTTCGCGAGGGGGGGAGGGGGTTGTTGGGCACTTTCGTTGACCAAAAAAACATCGATAATTCGGATCTGATATACAAAAAATAATTGGACTTACCCACTTTTTCTGGCGCTATGTTCTGATAAAAAGGCTTGTTTTCAATAGTTCGTGAGCTTTTTTGTGTGATAGGTCCAAAATATCGGTAGATAAAGACGATAATTCAATCATTTTCAAATAAATTCCGTACTTTTCCCTCCTCCTTTTGAAGAGTTCAATGCAGTTAAATTGCGAACGTGTGTTAATTCACCGTAATAATAACCCGGCAAATAGGATACGATTATGCCAATGTTTTTTTGAAGTGACCTAAGCTTTCGTCTAGAGAGGGGGTGGGGGGGTTGTTGTCCAAACGAAATTACTTTCGTCTCCATATGAACATTGATATTTTGACCCCGCCCCTAAGACAAACCTTAGTATAGGTGAAAAGAGTCCAGCATATTGTTGTTGGTCTCTTTGAGCCTTTTGGAGTAAGTACTTCATAGGGATCTGTGACAATAGACTTGGGGAGTATTGATGGACCTGCCTCTTCTGGGAAACTACAAGAAAAGAAAAATGAAATGAAGGAAAAGGGGTTGAACATGATTCATAAAGTCCCCTTCCACGAAAAATAATATACATTGAGGTATTAATATACAAAATGTCACTACCTGCCATTTTTAAAGACAGCAACTGCCGAACACTGTTACAGACACCAAGTGCCGAACACTGTTACAGACACCTAACAGTGCAAACTTTGGAGACTAACAATATGTCATTAACTCACCATTTTTGGTGGTGACATAATAATGGGTCCTCTAAATAATGAAGTTTGAAACTTGTATTAGTCTATCTCAGCTTACCTCGCATATCTGTTATGATGTTTAAGATGTACCTGTGATATTGACTTGATTATAAGAAAAGGTCTAATTAATCAATATATTAACTTACCAATGGTCTTCATATTATTAATTCTTGTGTCTTCATATTGGAGAAGGTAGAATAGCAAAAGAATCTGCGTCGTAAACTGTGAACCATATTCCCCAACCTGAGGCCATTCATCCACGCTAAAACTTCGACTTTTGCGGAAATGGTCTCCTGTCAATTTTGAATGTTTGACAAGCACAGAATCTTGAAAAACTGTCATTATCTCTTTCTGTGTGATTGGGCTATTTGTGTGGTCAGACTTGTTGCTAGGTGATATGATTGAGTTGACATATACATTGATGAGAGGTGGGAGGAGAGGGTGAATAGGCGTGGTGGAGCTACAAAGCTGTTTAAAGATCCAATCCTGAAAGTAAAAATACATTGATTCTAGAGAACACAATGACAGCACATCAGAACGAAATTGTCCTTCAGTTATATGAGTGTAAATTATATCTCATTCCAGAATATGCCCAAAAACTAATCACATTTTGGAGCATTTCTTTCTGGACATCTGAAGTCAGAAATTGTAATAGGAAATGCACAAGAATTCAGAGAACCTAGTAGATGAACTTAAAAATGGCCCTTCTAGCTTGCAAAAATACTTTGCCTGGAAACACTTTCTTTTGATTGACTGATAATAGAATTCAAGTTGGCCACCCTAAATAACCCAGCATGCCAAAACACCTATCAGGTTGAATTTTCTACAGATCTTTTTCCACGGATAGTGGGAGGTCCTCCATCTAGGAGGTATACGACAAATAATATAAGTAGTATATGGAGGACTTCCCATAACCGTGTCTTTTTCTTTTTCTTATGAAAAGTCATGTTTGAAATACAGGTTCCAACCCCAAAATGTGGTATTTAAACTTTAAATAAAATGTTAATTCTTATTCAAATTTTTGTATACCTTTATTTGCACTTTATGCTTGGAAAATGCACGGCTCTTGAGCAGTTGATAAATACAATGTATGGGCAGATACCCAGTCATGTTGGCGTTAAGATTGGCTGTAACTGGGACACGTACAGCATGTGTTGTTACAACTTGCTCATTGAAGATTTCCTGGGTGAAAATAGTCTTCATCCTTGACAAGGTATTTGTCTTTACAGCACTCTGGAAGAAAACATTTTGAATTATCTTATAGAGAAATAAATAAATAAATTAAACAGAGATGAATTTGAAGCACTAGTAAAACGTGACACTATGCTATAGCAAAGGAGCAATGATTTGACTAGGGTTCCGCGTTGTTTATTCCTTTGCAGGCACACCTGGATTCTACACAAAAAATGCCAACCACCTTTTGTAACATAATTTTGTAAACAAGTTATGAGGATTCATTGTGTTTGATCTGGATATATAACAGGTTAACCTTCGCAGTTGTGGCTTGCTTCTTAAAAGATAGCTTCATCTCATTTACTAGCCCTGGGTTACAGGGTAATAAAAATAAAAATCTCCATCAAATGAACCGATCATTGCGTCTCCAAAAGCATTTTTTAAAAGAACACTAAAACATTGACATTTCTTGCCATCCTGATCATAAATGATTCATCTTGGCTATATGATGCATAAGCATTCATGTCAACATTTTATTTTACTGTATCACAAAGATAGAAGAACCTAAAAGCTTGCTCTCCATTTTCTCAAATATGGTACAAGTGAACACAGAACCTTTTAATAGTGGAGGGTAATACTAATTCAAAAGAGAATACAAAATCATTGCCAATATAGAGTGCTAATTATAACCATATTTTATGTCTTGAATATGTTAAAATATAGAAGCTTGCAAATACCTTCATTCCTAAAGTTTGACTGACTAATTCCACTATAGCAGAAGTCTGGTTGCTATGGAAATGGATGGCAATTAGGAGTAACATTTCCCCATATGATCCGCTTGATCCTTTAGTGCTGAAAATATAGAAAAGGAAAAATTTAGAGAGAAATGACATAATACAAGGCATTAACAATTAGCATGCAAAATGTCGCCACCTGCCATTTGCTACAGATATCATTTGTAACAGACGCCATCTGTAAAAGACACCATTTCATGATATGATTATTATTCAAAGTATGGTATTTCACATCATCTATGACATCAGACCTCGCATCGCCCTAACAGCAACTATACAAACAAATCTTAACGTCACAGTCACTTATTCTAAATCAATATGTGACATCATTAATATGTTACCTAACCTACAACAAAAATAGCATTTTATAACTATGACATCTCAAAAAAATCATCATGGGTGATAATATTGTAGAGCAAACTGAAAAAATCAATTTCCTTGGTGCAACTATTGATGACAGACTGAATTGGAAGCATCATATTCATATACTTGAAAATAAATTATCAAAAACTATCGGGAGATTGCACAAAAACCCTCTATTACTCCTGGATTTATTCCAATTTTAATATAAAATATGGGAAGTGTCCCTGGAACTCTATCAAATAAGCTTCAGTCAATTCAAAAACAATTTGTATGTATGCTCAGCAAATCTAATTACTACAGAGATCCCAACCAACCAAATTTATTGAACACAAATTGCTAAATATTCATCAAATTTCATCCTCCATATGCAGGGCTTAAAATCCAGCATATTTCTTTCTTTTTACAGGAAGAAGGAGGTGCGGATTCTGGACACTTGCTTACTATGAGGATGATCAAATTGTAAAATTGAGAATTGATTTATTTGTTTTCAAATACATGTGTAAAAACAGTAATGGTGACTCGATGAATGAACTTTATTCTTCTTACTTTACAACCACTTATTTCATCCATGACCGCGACACAAGAAACAAATTTGACCTGAGAGGCCCAAAATTCAATCTTCGCCAATTAGCCTACAAGGCAAAATCATCTGGAATTTAATCCCAGATGATCATTAAACTAAGAAAAATCATTCAAATCAAAATATGTTTTTCATCTTTTAACTCAGCCAAAACCGAAAGCTTGATTATTATTACAATAATATTCCATATCACCATTCCAATAGGCATTTTCTGGCACTTGACGTTCAACAATTCTTATCTTTGGTTTTATCATTTGTATGCACACTAACTGTTTCAGGGAATGGGGACCACAGCTACACCAGCTGTTTATGGGGAGCTATATCTATGGGGAGTTAGTGAGCTATATCCACTGATATTGTCAAATTACCCCGATATACCCCGCTTACCTCATTTTGATATTAGATTTCTTTAATAACCATGACGTCATGTTTTATTTCAAACGAATTCTTCTCGCATACAGATGTGTGACGTCATTGATACAAAGTAGACGTGGGAACAAAGGTATGTATTACATCAGTTATCTCACTATGACCTGAAATATACCTTCGTTCTTGCCCAAATATAGAGCCTCCCAAGGTCAGCCTATATTGGGAGAACTCAGGCATATTTCACGTAATGGTGACATAATCTTTTATGACGCATGTATTATGGAAAACAGACTAAGTAGGCCATACTACATCTTTACTTTTTCAATAGAACAAAATAATTACAATTAAATTAACTGTGCCATTGTATGTTGATTCTCCCATCCAGGCATTATCACTTGCAGAAAAAGTAAAAGAACTAATAGAAACCGTTCAATATATACACTGAATCTGATTGGTTCATTTCTTTTGAGGATTCATTAACAAGAATTTTTTCTTGCCTAAAGGGTATATAAAGTCTTGAACATTATCATTTACATCATATTCAAATCTATAAAGCTGTAGTAAGAACTTGAAAGATTCAAAGCAAAGCAAGAAGAAAAACTGAACAAAAATGGTCCACTACGATGTTACGCTATTTGGAGCTGGAAAGACAGGGAAATCATCCTTGATAAAGCAAATAACAAAGGGTGCCTTCAACATAAATTACACGGCGACAGTGCAGGAGAACTTCCGACACTTAGTCCAGCTGCCTGGTGGTAAAAGTAAATCTATTGAGATTCTGGACACAGCCGGATCTTTCAGCTTTCCTGCCATGCGAGAAGTTTACATTCGATCCAGCGATTCATTCCTCATCGTAATCGCTCTTGATGACAAAGACTCACTTGAATACGCAATAAACATGAAGAAAGAAATTGTTGCAATAAAAGGTAATAATTTGTAATTGTACTTCATCAGTTTTAGTGCAAAATTTAAAAATCTCATAATAGCATGAAAAAGTTGATTAAAACAATGTAAATCATGAATAAAACAAACAGTCGAATTGTGTCTTAATTATCTCCCTTATTTCTTCAGGTGACTCCATTCCAATGCTTTTGGTTGGAAACAAAGATGATGCCGCAAAACGTGAAATCTCTCCAGAACTTGCCGCAGCTACAGCCAAAGAACATTTTGGTTCTGCGTATATTGAAACTAGCGCTAAGACGGGCAGAAACTGTCAACAAATGTTGGTTAGAATCTGTACAGGTGACTTAAAGCAAAATGCGATGATGGAAGTAGTGAAAAAACAAGGATCATTAAAGAAAATTACTCGAAAATCTTCAAAAAAAACGTTCAGAATCTACACTAAGTGATCCATTATCTGGTATGAAGAAACAATTAAACACTTTTACAGAGGAACAAGGCCATAGTACAGCAGAAATTATTGACTGTAATATAAAAAGTGTCACAAAATCTAAGCCTGGACTAATTAGAAGTTTTTCACAAAGACTTTTTAAAAGATTACGCCGCTCTAGCAGTGATTCAAGTAATAACACAGACTCTGAAACATATTCTGAAGATTCCAATGATTCCGGCATTAGCACATCTTCTAAGACAACTGTTACTGTATGCTATACTATAAAATATACAACAGATAATAAATGTGTAAAGTAAAATCTATTCCATTGTTTTTGGTTTATTCTATGGGCTTATGCATTATAACGAAATAAGGTATGTTTACCGAAGCTCAGTTTTTTTACTACAGCATAGCAGTATGAATTTTGCTACTACTATAAGTAACTAATAGGGCACAAAACAATAATTAGTTGATTACATAACTAAGATAATCATGGTTACATATTGATAGGTTTTGATGTTTATATATATCTATCTTTTATTGACTCTTTAGATGTCATGGCATGACATAATAGTCGGTACAAAAATAAGTCTAATAGCACTACCCTACAGTATACTAAACTACACTGCACTATCATTATACAAAACAGTATATACAAGATGTGTTTCTTACATATACAGATCTTTCAATGAGTATAGCTAAGTTGTATAACTAACCTGAAAAAGTTGTTGATAAAAAAAGTGATTGCTATAGCAACTTGGACACTGGTTCAGCAGAGCAATTTCTTTATTCAATATAAATGTAATTGAGCAAGATTTGATTAAGTGCCAATGAGAAAATACCCAAAATGGTAACAGAACAAAGCAAGGAAATGAAAACATATAAGAGCACACCACCAATTGTTAAGGAAAATAAACTCTAACTATCCCGAATCATAATCTAATCTGAAAAGAAACAGTGTCTTATACCCCCTCCCCACACAATTCAAATACCAAAATCACAATCTGAGATCATAAAACCAAGGGACATTTCATTAATGTAATGACTTCATCATAACAACACATGTTGAAGAATGAATTTAAAATTGATAGCCAATTAATACTCGAAACATACTAGTATTCATACAAGATAAAGTTTTCAGTCTCAAATGATGTGGGACAGACAAAATCTAATCAGAGCCCACAAAAAGTTCTAAAAAAGCAAGCCCAATGTCCTATCCTGTTTTATTGAAAATGGACACTAGCAAAACTATCTAACATGAATCTCTTATTGAGACTCAATCAACTTGAGTTCTGAAAAAATGATGATTTTGGCAAAGGGTGCCATTGACTTAGCACAGGGATTTCAATAGTAAAAATAGGGGTTCTTAAACAGGACATTAAAAGCTTAACTAAGGCCTTGTTGAAAATTTTGGTTAGCTCTAATACTAATTAACTGCGTCAATGTCAATTCAAATACCAAAAACACAATCTGAGATCTTAAAACCAAGGGACATTTCATTTATGTAATGACTTCATCATAACAACACATGTTGAAGAATGAATTTAAAATTGATAGCCAATTAATACTCGAAACATTAAAAATAGTAGTAGATGCTAGTATTCATACAAGATAGAGTTTTCAGTCTCAAATGATGTGGGAAAGACAAAATCTAATCAGAGCCCACAAAAAGTTCTAAAAAGCAAGAAAATTTTGGTTAGCTTTAAATCTTGAAGCCCATAAGCATATCAAAGGGCAACATCCATCTGCAAACCAGACGCCATAATTGATCCCAAAGGTTACTAACAGTGAACTCAATTAGTCAGTGATGTAACAATATATTTTTTGTATATTAAGACTCAGAGCACATTTTTTTTGCTATGGATGTGAGTCAAAACAAACATGACTTCAAATTTGATACTACGACAACATAGTGATGGCATATTTAGAGGTTATGTCACTATGAGGTGAAATATCCCTGAGTTATTCCAATATAGGCTAACCTTGGGAGGCTCTATATTTGGGCAAGAACGAAGGCATATTTCACGTCATAGTGACATAACTGATATATTACATACCTCTATTCCCATTAGACATTTTACCTGTACCAGCTGAAATAGTCAGCTGGTCAACATCAGAACTAACTTCTTTGACATAAATCTTCATTTTCAATCCTATGTTTATTGTTTCTTCACAAGTTTATTCACACACACAATCACTCATAGAACCTCCATGGAATGAGAGCATGAAAACTAAAAACAGCTTCCTCAATTTTAATATAACAGTTAATTCATGGATAGGAGCTATACATCTTAGTATGGGCAAATGTTGTTATATAAGATCTTGCCCCAAGGTTCCCACCATCAAAAAGTTCTTTCTTTTTAAGCTGGAACTTGTTGCAGAATAAAACAAGTGAACTCTGATGCGGGTGTTGATGCTGTGATTCTGGTACATAACAGATTACAGCACCAAAGATGGCAGCACTGCATTAGTATTTCAAGGCTAGGCTAGGTTAACCCTAGTCCCTTTTATCCTCAGAGTAGATTAGGGTAACATTGATGAGAAGGTATATTAAATTACAGTTTTTAAAGGTCTCAAAATTGGAATATGAAGAAATATATAACATATTGTTCCATGTCGCCTAATATTTAGTACAAGTATGAAAAAATAGGGCCAATGGGTTTTACTATATACAATGTGTAAAAATATGGAATGTATTAACCATGGGACTCAATATGTAGTATAACTTTAAAATATGGGCAAGTATGGCACCAACGTAATGTAAAACAGGCTAAGCAGTAAGTAGGCATACAACATCCTAGCTTTTTCAATAGTACCAAATAGCAACAATCAAATTAACAGCGTCAATGTTGATTGCTACATCCAGGCATTATCACCTTTGCAGAAAAAGTAAAAAGACTAATGAAAACCGTTCAATATATACACTGAATCTGATTGGTTCATTTCTTTTGAGGATTCATTAACAAGAACTTTTTCTCGCCTAAATGGTATATAAAGTCTTGAACATTATCATTTACATCATATTCAAATCTCTGAAGCTGTAGTAAGAACTTCAAAGTAAAGCAAGAAAAAAACTTAATAGAAATGTTCCGTTACGATGTTACGCTATTTGGTGCTGGAAAGACGGGGAAATCATCCTTGATAAAGCAAATAACAAAGGGTGCCTTCAACATAAACTACACAGCGACAGTGCAGGAGAACTTCAGACACTTAGTCAAGCTGCCTGGAGGTAAAAGTAAATCTATCGAGATTCTGGACACAGCCGGATCTTTTAGCTTTCCTGCCATGCGAGAAGTTTATATTCGATCCAGTGATTCATTCCTCATCGTAATCGCTCTTGATGACAAAGACTCACTTGAATACGCAATAAACATGAAGAAAGAAATTGTTGCAATAAAAGGTAATAATTTGTACTTAATCTAAGTTTAGTGCAAAATTTAAATATCTCATAATAGCATGAAAAAGTTGATTAAACAATGTAAATCATCAATAAAACAAACAGTCGAATTGTGTCTTAATTATCTCCCTTATTTCTTCAGGTGACTCCATTCCAATGCTTTTGGTTGGAAACAAAGATGATGCCGCAAAACGTGAGATCTCTCCAGAACTCGCTGCAGCTACAGCCAAAGAACATTTTGGTTCCGCGTATATTGAAACTAGTGCTAGGACGGGCAGAAACTGTCAACAAATGTTGGTTAGAATCTGTACAGGTGACATAAAGCAAAATGCGATGATGGAAGTGGTGAAAAAACAAGGATCATTGAAGAAAATTACTCGAAAATCTTCAAAAAAAACGTTTAGAATCTACACTAAGTGATCCATTATCTGGAATGAAGAAACAATTAAACACTTTTACAGATGAACAAGGCCATAGTACAGCAGAAATTATTGACTGTAATATAAAAAGTGTCACAAAATCTAAGCCTGGACTAATTAGAAGTTTTTCACAAAGACTTTTTAAAAGATTACGCCGCTCTAGCAGTGATTCAAGTAATAACACAGACTCTGAAACATATTCTGAAGATTCCAATGATTCCGGCATTAGCACATCTTCTAAGACAACTGTTACTGTATGCTATACTATAAAATATACAACAGATAATAAATGTATAAAGTAAAATCAATTCCATTGTTTTTTTGTTTATTTTACGGGTTTATGCATTATAACAAAATAAGGTACGTGTACTGAAGCTCAGTTTTTTGAGGCTGTACGAAAAAGCAAATTTACAAAATTAAATTATTTCAAACTTTAAAATTTCACAGATTTTCTTGGATCAAAATATAAATAAGCGGATCAAATTAACAAAAATTTCAAATAAAAAACAAATGATATGATCATTCAATGCAGAGTCAGGAATGGTACATGAGAAAATAACGCAAAAATATATCACATATCGCATAATAACAGAAGCACTTGTTACTGTCTAGGTCACATGCCATATAATGTATATGTTTCAATAATAAGAGAAAATTAATAGAAAATCATCTAGAAATCTTATCTGATAATTATTATGAAACATTTGTTGGATTTATACATTATAAACGTCTTGGAGTGTAAGATATCAAACAAGAAGGCATGTGTTCATCCATCTGTTTTAGCTAAGGGCTCTTACCCAGAATTTTTAACGTATATCGCTGAAAAAAAACTGCATTGCATCTGCTCAGTATATACTTCCGGTTTATCATGTGTCTTCCTTGTAAAGTTTCACAGATCTTAGTAACTGATCAAAAGCATCTTAAATACATCAATAATGTTGACAACATACAAATATAACATTAGCAGGATGAATTTTGCTTAGCAGCATGGATTTTACTCACACAGTGACTAATAGGGCACAAAAAAATAATTAGTTGTTTCATAATTAGAACATGGTTACCATAGCAATTTGAGCAATTTCTCAATTCAATGAAAGAAGAATTGTTAATTATGTAAGCGCAAGTGCCAGCAGTACCATCATGAAAAGAAACAGTGTCTAATACTCGCCCCCCACCATTCAAATACCAATATTACAATCTGAGACCATAAAACCAAAAGACATTTCATTCATATTGAAATCATTACAACACATGTTGAAAAAATAATTTAAAACTGATTTAACATCAAAATATCAAAAATAGTTGTAGATACTAGTGTTCATACAATATAGAGCTTTTAGTCTAAAATGATGTGGGACAAACAAAATCCAACCTCAAAGCCCATAAGCATATGAAAGAGTCAACATCCATCCGCAAACCAGACGCCATAATTGATTCCAAAGGTTACTAACAGTGAAGTCAATTAGTCAGTAATGTAACAATATATTTTTGGAAATTATGATTCAGAGCACATTTTTGTTTGCTATGGATGTGAGTCAAAACAAACATAACTACAAATTTGATCCTACGTGAATGATGGCATAATATAAGGTATTAATACAACTGGTTACATCATACACTGCTTAAGGACATAGTCTAGAGTAGGGATACTAGCAGTAACACCCTTCATTTTAACACTGCTGACAACAAGAAAATAGTTTCAGCAAAAATCAAAGAGAGAATTTAGCATTGATTGGGTACCAGATTTAGAGTTAAAAATATGTCAGTGCTTTCCAAGTTTTAAAAGTACCAAACAGTATAGAAGTTGAAATTGGCATATCTCTTGATATCCATTTTTCCTGGGATAGAATGCACCATTTTCCAGAATTCACTGGGATTATGAGCCTTAAAAGTTGACAGTGAATTCAAAAAGTCACTGACGTAACAATATATTTTTTGTACAGTCTATGACCCTTAATAACTATTTTCAAGAAACCAGCATTTCTAAACACATTTTCTTTAACAATAAGTACATGATAAAAAAACTTACTTTTCAAAATATGCTTCTTCTTTGACAAGCCATTTGATCCAGTCTATTGCAACCCTCTCTTGATCGGGTGTCCTAGAAAATATCACACTGTACATGTAAATTACTGTAAATAACACAATGCACAGAAACATTACTGTAAATATCATACTGTACAATGTGCATAGCTGTAAATCATCTATAAAATTTGAACTAAAACGGTCTTCTGGCATTTTAATTATCAACTATTATTTTGTAAAAAAAATGTGGTGGCCATTTTGATTTGAGCTGCATCAAGGGTTTTAGTATAATTTCTCACAACAGGCTAAATAAATGAAAACAACAGGCAAAAGTTGAAAAGTCCCTACAACAACAGGCAATTTTGTGAAAACAACCAGTGATATTCACCTATTGCCTGCTTCTAATGAAACCCCTACATATAACAAATTATTTCTAGATGAGAGGTCCTATGCTCATAAGGCATCAGCCTTTAACCGGTATTAGAATTATCACCTGGACAGACATACAGACGAACAGCATCTCAATATCCCTCATGAACTACATTCACTGGGTTGATTTAAAAAACTGTTCCTGAGATATTAATAAATGTGTGAGAAATGTTAATTGCCTATGCATTGCAATACAATTGTAAGACAAGCCGACAACATTATCGCACCTTTCTTAAGGTAAGATAAAAAGAATCAAGGATGGAGACCAATGCACAGATACTTGAAAGGGAAGGTTTTATCAGTATTGTTTTCTATTGCTCTCATTTCTATTGCTCTCGTCTTCATGTTTCCTTCTTTTTCAACATTCCAGCAAATCTTCATCTACTTTGTACAAATCCACCCATAGCTGCAGATAAGCCACTTGTTTCAGGCATGGACGACAGACTATGGTGTTTACCTCATTTTCTTACCCAATTTATTATATCTTTGTTCCCAGGACCCCATAGGCAGCAGTCTACCACACTCCAATTAATGATACTTTTTTTTTCTTTTACATCTTTTTATATATAATCATATAACCATGGGGCCATTAACAGAAACTTCATAAAGATGAGAATTCGTAAAATCCATTGTTCTCTTACTGTAACATCATTTTATCCATGGTAACAACAATTGATTTATGAATTAGTAACTTTAGAAAGTTTCTGTTAATGACCCCATGCTGAACAAATGTATTGAAGAAGATCAATGAACTGTATCAATGCTATATCTATTTACATGGGGGCCATTAACAGAAACTTTGTAAACTTAAAGGCAGGATTTCATTACCCCCTGGTAAATTAAACCACTCCCCCATTTTGATTCAGCCAATCATTTAACTGCTTGCTAAGCATCATGGGAGGTAAACATTAGCACATGGCAATACTAAGAGCACTACAAAATGTTTTACTTACTATATCATTGTGCATGCTGTTTATTCATCAAAAAGGTTAAATATTTTATCCTAGACAGTATTGTATTTATCCAAATATTTTAATATCTTATCCATTGGGCAGTATTGTTTATTTCATTAATTAACAGGAAATTATTCCCAGGTGTGTCCAAGATATGCAACTCCACCTGGGTTAGGGTACCATTCCCTAACCTTTTCAATTACACAGTTTGGCATGAGTTCTCTTCTGCAACTAATCAAGTTCCTGAAGTTTGGGTATTGTTCCAGAGCTCTCTTTTTTCTGGCTTGGTACTTTTTTGTCTGCCATAGTCCTCTATTGTGAAGAAGTCCCCAAAATGACTTGTACATTGTTTTTCTGAATTTACTATTTTCAATCATTGCTCCATAGTTTGTAGCAGGCCACCAACTATTTTGCTCATTTGTGGTATCTGTGATGCAGGGATCCTGCAGGCAGTGTCGACATCTAGTTGGATCATCTGTCTCATCTTCACTCTCTGGGTCATCTGGGCCTGGGGGTGAAGGTGGTGTGGGTTCAGACTCATTATCCTGATAAGTAATGCTGTTCAGAACATCATCAGGTGTTGGTTTGTCAAGTTTCCACTTTTTTGTTTTAAAAAGTTCAGCAATAGCCCTTTCTTGTGTTTTAGTGAGACGAAAAGATACTATCTTTTTAGATGTGACTGACATTATTTATATTATATACTATAATTAGTATCAAAAAGACAGTGTTGGTATGTTCAGATGATGATCTGCTATCTGTCTAGGGTATCTAGGCTAATATTTCTGGGTGGTGTATCAAGTATAATACAATCTCTTTGGACATGCAAGTCAACAGGACTGTTTCGACATGTTTCAAATTGTCTAGGAGGTTTTGACTTCATGCAATATGACAAGGGTAAACCCTATGTATTTAGACAGTACCAATAGGTGTTAGTCAACTCAATCCTGGGGGTTACACATGGATGACAGATACAAAACATCTGATTTCTGATTTCAAACATGAAAAATTAATCATAGGGACCATTTCAACATAGTAGGATAGATTCAATTTTGGGACAAGTCACCCTGATAGAACAATTCTAAATATGTGTATCACCCCTCTGTCTATGTTACATGCCAACCCATTCCAATTTCATGCTTGTAGATAAGAATGTCATGAATTACAATTATGATACTATGTTTGGAAATTGTGGTGGAGAAGTTATCCAAAATATGCTTTCATGTCATGTTAGAAATGCCCAAGGGGCATAGAGGAGTGTTTCTGATCAAGTAAGACCAACAATTATAGAAATCATATGTGTCAACCATGGGTGTACCATTTGGAAGTCAGGAATCGAAACATCTCAGTTTATAATCTTCACAATCATTTTCATCGTTCGATGATTATGTTGTATATCTATAACTCTTAGATATGCGATGGATATTGTAAGGAAAGATGAATAATTCTGCATCTTAAAATACAACCTACGTAATGTAATCGCAATCGCATTTCAACTTCATTGAAAATGTAGTTTCATCTTTCTTCATATTATAAATATTCTCCAAATATCAAATGGTACAGCCATTCTAGTGTTTGAAGGAAACATACCATGGAATGATGTAAAACTTGACTTATTTGAGTTGCATGCAATGAAAGAAGGTGACAATGTCTGAAGCTAAAAAACCAAGAAAACGTACCCCATATTTTAATATAGAGGTACAAGGAGATGAAACAATCAAAGATAGGTTTCGTAAAAAGATGAAAACGGTGAAGGAAAAATTAAAATCTGATGTTAATGTTTCAACTGCTGTTGCACTTGAAACTGTTTTAGACTTTTGGATCTTACATAATGTTCAAAATGAAAACGATGTTGAAAAACATTCAAATGGGCCTGATGTATATGAGTACACACCAGTGGAGAGGGACAATACACTTGAACCTATGTTCTTGACAACAAAATCAGCAACAGAGAAGCTAATAAACACTCTTGCAGCACATAGTGCTACCTGCAACTCCCTATTATCATGGAATGAACACAGTTTCCATGGTCACGCTGCCTTAGTGCACCTGAAATGTGATTTTGATCATCAGGTCAGATGGAAATCATCACCAACACTTCCAAATGGCCAAAGCTTGGTGAATTATCAAATTTTTCAGGGATATATCACTTCTGGAATGTTACCGAATCAGTATGACAATTTGTCAAAGACTGCAGATTTTGGCCATATAAGTAAGCGTAAGCAGAAAGACATGACACAACTTTTTGCCCAGCAAGTGGAACATTGTATGACAGCATCCTGCGAGGAAGCATTTGTCACTGAGTTTGCTCATCTAGACCCAGATGAACTACAAGATGGGATATCTATTATGACTGATGCACGTCATGGGTGGCGTAAGAATGCAAATGACTGTGATATAGTATGCATTGGTCTAAGCTCCCACAAAGTTTTGAAAAGCGTGCATATTACAAAGGCTGATGATCCTATACCACAACGCCACGAGATGGTTGGTACCAGACAACTGTATGACTTTTTTGATGAGAAAGGCATTAATATAAAAGTTCATGCACATGATGCGAACCAATCTGTTAATAAATTTGTACGCGAACGAGATGGCACAACAAATCAAAATGACACATGGCATGGTGGCAAATCCCTAAAGAAGGAAATAGAGAAAGTAGGAAAGGGCCCACAGTATAGTCATGGACAGACTTGGCACATGGAACTCTCAGACAAAGTCATCCCAGTGCAAAAACAGTTTCACTGGGCTGTGAGAAATTGTAACAACAATGAAGCCCAACTACGTGACCAGCTGGATAATATATTGTGCCATTTTAAAAACATTCATCATCACTGTGACCCGCAATCAAGATGCAGAACAGATCCTAATTACCAAATTAGGTATATCATAATAAGGGACCCGGTAGCTGAGGATTTGTTCCGCACAGCTATAAGAAAGTCTATTGTGTATAGACAGGCCCAGAACTACACTAATGCGCTAGATACTTTCTATGTTGAAAGCTTCAATAACGTATTAAATGTTTTTCATGATAAACGTATAGTTTTTGGCAAAGAACAGTATGAAATGAGGACGAATTTAACAATACTGCACTGGAATGAGAATGTTGATCGGGACTTTACCAGTACCTGGGAAAAGAGGGATGAAAACCTAATCATTCAGACCAGGAAGAATCTAAAGCCAGTAACATTTCAGTACAAATCTTTGATTTGGGAAAAGGTTATGGATAATATATTCCCACTTGGATAATCAAAAAATGGATTATTACCATGCGCAATCTGAATTATATGGAATAATGCTTGATTATGGTAAGTACTTCACAAAATAACATCTTACACTACAACTAAACTGTTTACATTTAATGCCATGTGCTTCTGTTTACCAATATCACATGATCACAACTCGGTATTTGATTGGCTGCTGGATAGATAAGCCCCTCCTCATTTTCAAAATTATTTCCAACAGTTTTAAATTTTGATTTACATTTTTAAGCCAAATAAGAAAAAAAATATGAAAACTAAAACTACTGTCAGATTCAGAACATATTCATGAATAGCTGTGACAAATGTCAGCTGATTCTATACAGAAACACTAGAGATATGTGGAAAAACTTGTCTGAGGTGCTAGTTTCTCTGGACATTTAAACTTTCAAACATGATATTACATCATTTTTAACTGACATTCTGCTTTTATAGTGGAGCCCTGCCTTTAAGAATTCATAAACTTCATTGTTCTCTACTGTGACATCATTATATCCATGGTTACAACAATTGATTAACGAATTCCTAACTTTACGAAGTTTCTGTTGACCCCAATGTTAAAAATTTGTAAATACTACACTGGGGGATGCCTATAATGCCACTGGCGATTGGGTCCTTCATGTATGATCTGTAATTGTCTAATTAATGGCAACAAAATCTATTGATAAAAGAACAGATACCATGTGAGTAAAACGAGTGGTGAAAACCTGTCACTTAAAAAAACCTCAAATCATATCCACTGTTATTCTTTACATGTAGTATTAGGATGTGTTACTTACGCAAGAAGAAAGGGGCAGGCCAATAACATACAAAGCCCAAGACACACAAACTGTGCTCCAGTATTTGTTGGTGGAGGATGACATGTCACTAAACGTAATAACAGCTTCACCTCTTCATCACTTGCCTTCAATGATGCAATACCTGTAATAGCATGAGTATGATGTACCATGTATCCATATCAACTGCCTTCAATGATGCAATACCTGTAATAGCATGAGTATGATGTACCATGTATCCATATCAACTGCCTTCAATGATGCAATACCTGTAATAGCATGAGTATGATGTACCATGTATCCATATCAACTGCCTTCAATGATGCAATACCTGTAATAGCATGAGTATGATGTACCATGTATCCATATCAACTGCCTTCAATGATGCAATACCTGTAATAGCATGAGTATGATGTACCATGTATCCATATCAACTGCCTTCAATGATGCAATACCTGTAATAGCATGAGTATGATGTACCATGTATCCATATCAACTAGTTACACTACCATAAGACTATTAGTGTAGTATAGTACATGTATACATATTAATAAAGTATATGGTATGGTTCGGTACAGTGTAGTAAATATAGTATGGTATGGCATAGTACAGAATAATATAATATGGTATGGTATATAGTTTGGTATGGTACAGTACAGTTACAATATTGTTGAAAATGCATCGGTATGCATGGCAACAAAGCTCTATTGTTACAACGTCACAGTTTATTTTTGTCAAGGCACAACAATATTGTTGAAAATACAAAGATACACATGGCAACAAAGCTGGCTATGACGTCACTTTATTTATTTTAAATTAGCTTGGATTACTGAAGATACCCATACGACGTCAAAGTTTATTTTTGTTGAGGCACAACAATATTATTGAAAATACAAAGATACACATGGCAACAAAGCTGGCTATGACGTCACTTTATTTTTTTTTAAATTAGCATGGATTACTGAAGATACCCATATAATAGCAACGGTGTTAATTTTGCCATGTTGTTGTTAATGTTGTTATTTATTCACCAGTGACAAAAAAACTCATCTTGAATGTGTGACTTTTTTGGATGAAACATGGCAATATCTGGCATGGGGTAAAGGTGGCTGTATCTTAGTAAGTCATATGAGAAAGCATAGTATAGTACATTATGATATAGCAAAGTATATTTAATAATTATTCCATAATTAAATTTATGAAATTATAAACAGTTTTGTCAGGGAGAATAGGTTATTAGTACAATATATACATGTAGGTAAGGTCAACTCTGGTAAGATTGACCGGTCCCCAATCAGAGACCACGTGACCAGTGATGTCACACACAGCAGGTAACAAGTGCTACATAGAAGCAGGACAAAAAACCCACAAACCCTCTCTATTACCAACATGAAGTTAAGTCAATATCACTAATACTAGGGTATTTGAAACTTATGGCTCTCCAACGGGGAAATGGACAGATGAATAATAGTGACCTTTGAAACACGAATTAAGTTGATCCACGGCTTACTTTTGTTCTCTAACTATGTCATACATCATTATCATCCTTCCGTGCAAGTATTGGAGCGCTGAAATACTTCCTTTTCGATCAAGACTTGTAATTGTTAGTCGAGTGAATGTTTTTTTTGCCAAATTCCAATATGGCGTTTTCTGCTCAGACATTTTCATAAATCTTCTGAGGTTGTCCGAACCTAACTCATTCTTAAATTCATTTCGTTCGTTGCGTATCTCGCTCTTAGCAAACAGCCATATTGGAAAGGGGTTGAACAAACATTCATTCGATGAACAATTTACAAGTCTTGATCTAAGAAGAAGTATTTCAGCGCTCCAATACTTGCACGGATTGATGATACTGATGTAAGACAAAGTTAGAAACCAAAAGTAAGCCGTGGATCTCATTATTCATGTTTTAAAGGTCACTATTATTCAGCTGTCCAAGTGCACCATGGGAAAGCTATATCAAAATCCACATAGCTTTCACAGGAAGTAACACAGGATTTGTTCTCAAGTGGGTGCAAAATTCTCAATTTCACAATTCAGACCAAAATTGGTCAAAATATTTTTTCAATTTTTCATGTTTTTCTTGTTTTCAAGTGGGTGCAAATGGATTTTCAGGTGGGTGCAAGCCTCTTTTTAAAATCTCAGGTTCAGTTGGTTTTTACATGTAAACTACATTACTACTACATGTACTACATACCCTTTAAAGCACAGTAAAGCCTAATGAAGCTGCTTGCCATGGTAACCTGCTCCTCTTGGAGGATACTTCCAGATTCTGGCAGAACCATAATCAACTCTTCGAGAAGTTGCTCACGTAGCTTGTACAGGGTGGAGCTCTTTGGATTGGTTTTGTGCTGGAAGGAAAATCCTTTTTATTCTTATGCAAGGTCTAACAAGAACAATCTGTAAATTGTAACCATTATATGATGATCAAACATGGTCGCAATAAAGAAAAATATATATATAAATATTAGAAGTAATAATAAGATGACATCTTTCTATATCATAAATGAACAAAAGTGATACAATTGACTGCCATCTATTTAATATGAAGATGTTATAATTATTAATTAACATAGGGAAGGAGGTGGAATTCACTGTTTTTTGTATGTTAAATCATTTGGATGGAATGCTGGGGATTTGAGTTCCTTGTGTTTCTTACTTACACAGCTTTCTTGATTTAACTACTTACAAGTAGTACAGTTGATCTAGAAATGAAATAAAAACAAACACCACTCTAGTTTGTCAATCACTCTACCTTCTGCCCATTGCGTACATACAGAGAAAACCAGGCTCTGGCATCTGAATTATTGCCGAGAAGCATACTGTTAACAAACGCAAGCAAATCGGTGGATGGATTGTCTGTGATGTCATCAGTTTCCATTCTGTCCCCCGAAGTAGAATTTTGAAGCTGGAGCGAAAGTGAAACAGCAAGACCAGGGAGTCTGCAATTCTCAACCTTAAACAATAAAAAGACATTTTTTATTTCCGTCATTTTGAAAAATATAGGACATAAAAAAAGTATAGTTACCAGTTACTTGTCAAAGTAAAAAAACTTTTCAGACTTGTCCCAGTAAAAAATGGGGAAAAATTTTGAAATGTTGATTATGAATAAAAACCTTCTAAGGCATTGCAATTTTATTACAAATCAACTGGTGTTGACCAAATACTTACACATAGAGACCTTATAGTCATAGCTTGACCTGGGCACATTTCACACAACATCTTTAACATTTGTGATCTTCTACGTCCACCTATTAAACCCTCATCTTGCTTTTCGCCATTTTTTACCAGCGCAGTACAAACTTCAAGGAAGCTATCTGGCACGTTTGTTATCAGTCGGCATAGTAGCCAACTACCATTGCTAACATGTAGTAAGGCTTCTGCCACCTCAGATAGTGGAAGTAGTTTGGGTAATTCTACAAAATAAACAATTTAAGAAAATTTTAACACAACTTGAGAAAAGTATATGGGGGAAGACTAAAGATTAAATCAAATGTTAACCTTTGTAATATATTGAGTATTTTCCTAGCTGCATTTGCTGATGCTGCACAATGTCTTATTTCTATTTTCTGTTCTTAATTTCAAACATCAAATAGCATACTGTAGTTTTTAAAGGTGGTGCCTATATGACAATGTGCGTGATAAAATATTTAAGGGCCAGGTCAAGGCATAATAAATAATATAGAACATCTTTTATGCCTCAAGATAAATCATGAATGTATGTGATTGGAAATTGGCAAACTGACACAATGTAATGTTCCAGTGAGTGCCCTTGGGTGGGTAAAAATTTTACCTGCTTGTGCAATACAGAGCACATCAGACACCTCCTCAAGATAGGCTTCACTCTCAAACAATTCCGAAGATTTGTGGTAGAACTCAGTCCTTGTTGATTCTCTCATCTGGCCCATTATAAACAAAAGCTCACTCAGAAAAAGGCGGAGTTTTCTCGCTGCGCTACTTCGCTCAAATTCCAAGGCAAGACCATGCTGTAGTTGTGATATCAGTACACTGTCAGTCTGTTGGCCACCAATTTTAGTCCTGGAATTAGTGAGATACACGAACCATGAACTTTCTAGAAGGTCTGTTACTAGTTAGATAATATAAAACACAATGTCTACTCTATTTCAGGGCTAAAAACATATTAAGATTACTTTATAATGAAAACATTTCTAACCTTAAAATCATATCGCAATCAAAATTTACAATTTACACCTTTATAACACCAGAGAATATATAGCATCTATCAACTTACAGATTCAATAAATATAGACATCCTAAAAACAGAAGAATTTTTGTTTCACATTCCAGAGTGGTGCAGATCACATCAGGATGTATTTTATTCTTCTTATTTAATCACTTTATAGATGATCTTGCACTATATTTACCAACGCACTGTGGAGTAATTTTAAATGATAAGAGGCTTAACCACCTTCTATGGGCAGATGACCTCATATTGATTTCAGAATCCAGTGAAGGATTGCAGACATTACTTGACGCACTTTTTGCTTTCTGTAAGACTAATAGGTTAATTGTCAATACAATGAAAACTAAAGCATTAATCTTCAATTCCAAAAGATCTTTCAAATTTGAATTTAATGAAAAAAGTATTGAATGTGTTAATGAATACAAATATTTAGGTCTCATTCTCACCAATAACAACAGTTTTGATATGAACACTAAATATCTTAAAGAACAATCAAGAAAGGCTCTTTTTAAGATAAAACAGCAATATAAGAAGTTTAATGATGTGCCACCAGATGTAGCTCTTCATCTGTTTAATGCTTTGGTCAGTCCAATTTTATCTTATGCATGTGAAATATGGTATGATAAAAAACAAATGAAAGCAATTGAATCCATACATTTGTCTTTTTTAAAGTCAACATTAGGTGTCAAATCACAGACTGCAAGCCCTGCTGTGTATGGCGATCTAGGCAGGTACCCATTGTCAATCAAATTTGAGTGTTATATTATAAAATATTGGCTTAGACTCCTAACATTTCCAGAATCAAGTGTATTAAACCAAGCCTATTTATATGATAGAGATATTCAAGAGTTAGGATTCAAAAGTTGGTCTAGCAAGGTCTATGATATACTCAGAAAATGTGATTTATTGGATTATTGGAATGCCCAAAATCTGAATACTGACAATCTAGTGAGCATGGTAGAAAAGAAGTTGAAGGTATTATTTGTAGAAAAATGGAAAAATGATTTGAACATTTATCCTATACTGAGAACGTATAAATTGTTCAAAAAAGATTTTAGAATTGAATTATATTTGAAATTAGATAATAAAAAATATAGATTGGCGATAAGTAGATTTCGAATGAGTTCTCATCGATTGGCGATTGAGACTGGAAGACATGCAAAGCCAAAACCAAAACCTAGAGAGGAAAGATTATGCAATACCTGTAAACAAATAGAGGATGAATGTCATTTCCTTTTAACTTGTACAAAGAATGATGAGCATAGACAATTATTGTACACTAAGGCTCGTGAAATTCTAAGTAACTTTGACCTCAATAGTGAAAATTTATTTGTCAATCTCATTTCAAGTAAAAACTTAACATTACAAAGACACATTGGAAAATTCATTTATCATTCATTTAAGAATTTGTAGTCAGAATGCAGGGTATGTGCACCACACTTTAAATGTAACCTTGTCCTTTCATCATGATGTATACTACCTTTATTTTGTTTTTTTTTGTATATCTCGTATATATTTTTGTACTTTTGCCTTAGTTAGTATTTGTAGTTTAGATATTTAGTTTTTTCATAGTTATGACTAATGTAATCATGTTATGATACAAGATGTCAATAAAAGTTATATATAAAAGTTATATATTGTATTTCTAAACCATGGCCCATGTCTAAACCAATCATCTATGAAATGTCAGGTAATAAATTGCGGTTTTTAGATGACGATGGATATGGATCATTTGTTTGACTTTTAACTTAGACTAAAGCTTGTACTCTTTTCTCCTGCGGAATGTGGGCTATGGGCATAAATACCCCATAAATGTGGGGTTGACTTGTGTATCGAATCTTGGGATTGTTGAAGAACGTTATCAGAAGTTGACACAAAGCAATAATTCAGATTATTTTTCAACGTAAGTTTTCAATAGATCTCAATACACAATTAGTTGTGGGGGTGATTTGAAAAACGCTTTATCAGGGTAGGTATGGTCTTTCAATAAATGGACACATTACCTCAGTTGCTGTTCTTTTTTAACATCAATGTCTAGAACATGAAAGTCCACAGAAAGTAGATCGACAAGGGAATTGACAACTTCTTGTCCAGAGAGTATTTGCAAAATCCTTTTCCTTTCCTCTGTCCATCTTTCACTTGTGTCCAGAGTTGCACAGAGGGACATTCGAACTAAACATGGCAAAACTGGTCTGATCTCGACATCTGTGAATTGCGAAAGTCTTATAACATCGACATTCTGTATTGCTTCATACAATTCCGGTTTTATTGGAGCCCTGGTTGTCATGATGTAGCCGTTATATGCAAAAGGGTTACCGCATTTTATTTTTTTGTATATCTACATTTTACTCTCTAAATTGGAGGCGGAAAGTACTGAAGAGCAATGACACGCCACAAAACATTTTAAATTTTCCCATATACATTGAAAACAGCAGTAATTACTCGAATATGTCTGGATCTGGACTCATGAATAACATGTATTGAATCTTGATGCACAAATTCATTTTGTTTTATGCTTCGACACAACACTGTAGTTTAATGAAACAAAATAATCTACACTGACCGAAACTCATTGAATTAATTCCCGGGTGGGTTCTGCATGTCAGTGAGGGTGGTGGCTTACTTAAAACGTTTGTCCTATGCATGACGCTGCCTGAGTGATGAAATATGTTGTTTGAAATAATATGACATCACCTGCCATTTGTTACAGAAACCAGATACCAACCGCTGAATGCCAAACACCAACCGACAAACACTATAGACAAAATGGCTATAACAATATTTCAACACTTTGGAGGTGACATAAAACTATATTCTATTTAATTATATTTATTTAATGTTACTTTATCTGCTTTAAATGAGCTTTTGCAGATTATTAATATTAATAGAGACATTATTTAGAAATGTTTACAACATCAAAAGGAGATGAAGATTATTTGAGTATAGCTGTTCTTAATGAGCTACTTTATAATTTAAAATATAAATTAGTTCCCAAAACTTTAGTAACAAGGATGAAACTGGTATGAAAATATATGTACATTTACTTTTCCAGCTACAATCAATACCTCGGGATATTCATCTTAAATATTGGTACTTCATAATAAAACATAGTTAGGCCTAAATGGTGCCATTCATTACGTCTAGAAAGGGCAAATAAGCCTTATAAGGTATTTTGAAAAAGTGTATGCTTCAGTTGGGTTCACAAAAATGGCAGGAGTGTGCAGTAATAGTATATGTTAAATAATATGTTGAATGTTCCCTCAACTCATTAGTTTTTTCTAATATTGCCCTTTGTGCCATTTCCTCTACAGCAACCAGCGACTAAAGGCATTCATTCAATAAAAACAATACAAATGTGTGGCTTTTATATTTTATTTATTTTTTTGTATTCATATTAAATAGCATACATTATAACATGTGGCTAATAATTGAATGGTACATGATAAGGACAAATCATTGATGTATTGTCAGACCTTTCCAGAAAATCTGATTACAGCGAAGTACAAGCTGATTTTAACATTATATTTATGAACATTCAAAATGTTGAATTACAACTATAGAGAAAAGAGAACAGAACAGATAATTCCATTGAAAAAATTGTATATGTTGAAAATATAATGGGTTCAATGATCAAAATTAATGTGCACTATTTAATAGCATTTAACTATTATAGATTTTGGATCAGTTCAACGGAGATATTTTGGGATAAGAAAGTATCGATACAAGTTTGGCTGTAAAAGTTCTTATATCAGTCGTATACACTGTTCGTAGTTGTTTACATCCTTGTCCATTGATGAATCATGATTGTTTGGATATAAAATAAAAATGTAAAGTGAAAGTCTATGCTAGAATTTGAATTCTTTATATTTTTTAGCTCCTTTTCTTTCACTTTCTGCTTGTTGCTTTTTCCGCTTCTGAAAGTAGAAAACATATTAATGTAAGAATAGGCCTGATGTTTTAGCCATTCAAAAATTATGCTATTTTGTAGAAAGTGGATACATATCTTAAATGAAGTTGTTGGTCAGACAACATTTTCTTTATCTTATTTTTTCAAAAAAAATATTTATTTTGTTTTATCTTTTTATGAAGCTGGGCATTAAAATGTGACAATGAGCGGGTGACACAAATTGTGTATATTCATGACAGTGTCATAATTTACGACTAAACTTTATTGAAAATCATGAACATCACACAAACCTTGGCCTGCTTTGCTGAATGTTCTGCCACCATATCACTTAAATCTTCTTTTTCTAACTGTGACTGTTGTTCCCTCATTGTCTCATCATACTTGGCTTGCATGGCTGCAGTGTCAAGATCAAGCTCCTCAGGATTAAGGGCAATCTCAACACCTTCAGCAACTTTGTCACCTTTCCTACCAGCCTGCAAAATAACAAATAATTTCTTAGCTAAAAACTTCAAAATACAAAATTTTGTCTTGTGATTCTCATGAATGAATTCTCGTGAATTCTCATGCAACTTTGTCACCTTTCCTACCAGCCTGCAAAATAACAAATAATTTCTTAGCTAAAAACTTCAAAATACAAAATTTTGTCTTGTGATTCTCATGAATGAATTCTCGTGAATTCTCATGCAACTTTGTCACCTTTCCTACCAGCCTGCAAAATAACACAAAAATTGCTCAGTAATATAATTTCTTAGCTAAAAAGTTCAAAATACCAAATTTTGTCTAGTGATTCTCATGAACTAAAGCAAGCCTGATGAGATGTTCAAGCGATGCAATTTTTATAGTCTTATGAATCATATTGTGTAACTTTTTACTGTTTTAGATATTTGAAATGTTTAGTTTAATGAAAATCACAAATACAGTACGCAATGGAGTTTTATGCACAATATGTCAAAATCAAAAATACCTAAAAATGTGGCACAATATCAAAATGAGTGTTTCTAGAATATGATAGAATCGAGAGAAAACGTTTAATCAAAACACAAGGTCCAATCTGTGAATTCTGAAATCTGAAAAATCATGAAAGAAAGCATTAATTTGATATTTTGATTTTTTTCGGACATTTTCCATCTGAAGGTGTTGCACATTATTGAAAATTTATGTGCAATTCTGTTGAAAATCTGATTAGCACCTTGTCAAAAGAATGAAACATTGTTAGTAGTATTAAGTATATGTTAGTAGTATTAAGTATATGCTAATACTCACAGCAGCTGCAGCAGCCGATATATCATACATATGTGCAGATCCCATCATGCCTGAGCCAACAGATCTTTGTTTTTCTGGTAAAACTTGATATAATTGTGCAGGAGTGTCTCCTCCCTCCATAAGGTCCTCAATACGTCTTTTTCTCAGCTCTATCATTTCAGGGGTCTCCAGACCTTGAGGTATAGATGTCACCCCACTTGGAGTAATAAGACCCCTGAAAACACAATGAAAACATGACACATCACATAATTGATTAGTTATGAGGCAGTTATCTTACCACAACTGGTAGTAATCGCCAATACAAACTAGAAGCCTTGGACTAAATCAACATGAACTGAGGGAGCTACATATCTGATTTGCAACCTTTGTATTAAACAGACCATGATGTTTCATGAGGCAAAAGACTTACGCATCTCCCGGAGTAATAAGCCCCGATTTATCAGCTTCTTCCTCCTCTTCTTCTTCCTCTGAAGACTCTTCTTCTGATTCAGACTCAGACTCCAAGTCTCCCCAATGAGTCTTATCTATTTCTTCTTCTGTCACTGGGGCAACAGCCTCACCAGTGCTTGTGTTAAAAACATCTCCATACAGAGGCTTGCCGTGTTCATCAACAGGAGGCTTGCCCCATCCACCAGCATGGTAGCCAAATGAACAACCCTAAAAAACAGTAAAGCATTGTTCATATCATAAGAAATTACCAAATGACAATGATCTCTCTTAGTTAAGCCCATTCACTTCAAAGAGTCAAGCCTAAAACTGAGGTACTAAAACTAACCACTTACTTTAATTACAAAATGTTTAATATATTTCCATCTTCGATTTCTCATTTTCTATAAAGTATCAAAACGCTTAAAAATGGTGATACTGGACACAAGATGTTTACATGTATTGTATATATATTAAACATATAGGAGTCGTCCCACAAGTTCAAACTGAAAGTAATGCAATGTGACTTACCTCAGGTATTGCACCATTGAGTCCAGGTATTTTTAAATTAGGGTAGCTGGGTGGAGGACCATAGCGCTGCATGGCTATTAACCAAGGTGGAGGGAACTTGTCTGCATTCTGAAATGTAAACCCACACTTGGAAAAGTTTGGACATAACGGGTGTGCTGCAGTTCATGCGCTTTATCCATAAAATATATACCCCATCTATAGAAGTACATGTATTAGGAACTATCATGGATTCACCTATGGGTGTTTCTATATTTTAAAGAAGGTTTCTAAGTCATCAGTTATTCTTCATGATGAAATATTGGTTTATGTTAAAAGTTGTGGACCTAAACAATGAAATTTTGATTTCTAATTGAAGCCCTGTGATCGGAGGATGAACTGATTGGACTCATGGACATCTTAAAAAGAAATATGGGTAATAAAAGATCAAATAATTATTTTAGATTTACTGGACCCTTTGGCATTCCTAAATATGTCATGAAAACAATCAGAGATCTTAAAAGAAATACTGGTTTCAGACATTAAAACTAAAATAATGATTTTAGACTTACTGGACCTATGGGCATTCCTAAAGCAGTCCTGAGATCATCACTGAGATTGCCAGGTTTCTTTTCTTTTAATCTTGTTTCAAATTCTTTACCCTGCAAATAAATATACAAGTAATATACTACATGTAATAGTACACAAGGAAAGCTGATTCAAATGCTAATATTTTTTATTTCCCATAAACAACTTATCTGAGGAATCATGTAATTTGCCATTTTTGGCATATTGGCGGCTATTTAATTTGGCGGATATGCAAAAAAAAATTTAATTAACTTACGCGTTGTTTGCGAATTTTATGTTCATTTTTTCTTTTGAGGACCACTGGCAATATTCACCACGTTTGTACATTTTTGTGAGATCATCCTTTACATTTTGCACCTCGATTGATGCTGCTACTATACTGCACTTTTCCTTTCTAGTTTTTCCCTGAGTATTAATAAGTGACTGACCAGTTCTGAGCCAATTTATGAGAGACATTTTTTTCATATTTTTGGAAAAAACTAAACCGGAAGTGACCTAAATACACTCGACGAAATACCCTAGATAATTCCCGGGGATTCATTCTAAATTTTGGCGAAGATTTATATTGGCGAATTTTTCAATTTCGCCAAATTCGCCAAATTAAAGCGGGCGCCAAATTAACCCAATCTACAGTAAATAAGAAATTTTTCTCACCTCGTAATAAAGATCACCATGCATAGTCATCTTAGGTTTGGTTTGATATCTGAAGAAAGCGTCGTGAAGTTTTTGGTAATCAATATCAATCTTTCCCATCTTTGGACGAACCTTCTCCCGCATTTTTTGTTTCATGGATTTCTCAGCTTCCTAAACCATGTAAGAAATGTACATATACAAAATTAGATATAGAACTCAAATGACAAATGAACCAAATTAAATCTTACTAGATGCAAGAGACAAAACAAGATTACAAGAAATTTTTCAGTTTTCATTTATTTGTCTTTTAAAGGTACTTCAACATTATCGCCATGTCCATGGTCAAAATCATTGGGTATAACTAGTAGGAGTGGCTCAAATCAATTTGCCCCGGCCCGAGCAAGCCCGACACACCCCTAAAAGGACAATTTTTTAGTTGAGACATTAACAGCATTTATTTATGCACACCATGATTCTATACCTTCTCTTGTAAAGCCTCTCTCATCTCCATGATCCCAGTGGCCCGAATATAATCTGGTAGCTCGAAAGGTGGCTTTTCTATACCACGTTTCCCCTGTAGATATTTCCTCTTAAAGCACCAATGTCGTGGCACTGGGACAGTGTTCCTGGTTGCTTTCAGATGGACCAAGAGCCTTGGATCTTGAGCTGTGACATCATGCATTTCCACGACGTCTGGTCTAGCAACCAACTGAAACAAAAGATGTCTGCAACGTTGCTAATATATTCAGGGATGTAATATTGAGAGAAATATGTAAAAATATATGACAGGCACTATGGCTCATTGGCAGACCCAAGGTTACCGATGCGCTTGGCCCCATGTTCGATTCCCAATTCAGAATAATCTGTTTGTGCGTTATATAATTCAGAATGTTTGACTGAGTCGTCCACAACTTGTATACATTGGACACAAACGTGTTCAATGTGTCCTCACCAATGGGTGATCAAATATGGATTTTTCATCATTAATGCCCATATTTCTTGATTTGGGCTTTTAGTTACTACTATATTATCAGTTACAAAGAAAACTGGAGGGTTTATTTTAGAGAGGTGTACTGCATCAATTCTCTATGTTTACAGAATCAAATGAAAATGGCAGTATCATTTGATCAATCTTTGCAAGAGGTTTAATCTACTTAGAACACAGGTTGAACTTCTATTGAAAAATACCATACAATATGACAGGGAGTATCATCTGATCAATCTTTGCATAAGGAGTCTATCTACTTAGAACACAGGTTGAACTTCTATTGAAAAAATACCATACAATATGACAGGGAGTATCATCTGATCAATCTTTGCATAAGAAGTCTATCTACTTAGAACACAGGTTGAACTTCTAATTGAAAAAGTACCATACAATATGACAGGGAGTATCATTTGATCAATCTTTGCACAAGAAGTCTATCTACATAGAATACAGGTTGAACTTCTATTGAAAAAGTACCATACAATATGACAGGGAGTATCATCTGATCAATCTTTGCATAAGAAGTCTATCTACTTAGAATACAGGTTGAACTTCTATTGAAAAAGTACCATACAATATGACAGGGAGTATCATCTGATCAATCTTTGCATAAGAAGTCTATCTACTTAGAACACAGGTTGAACTTCTATTGAAAAAATACCATACAATATGACAGGGAGTATCATCTGATCAATCTTTGCATAAGAAGTCTATCTACTTAGAACACAGGTTGAACTTCTAATTGAAAAAGTACCATACAATATGACAGGGAGTATCATTTGATCAATCTTTGCACAAGAAGTCTATCTACTTAGAATACAGGTTGAACTTCTATTGAAAAAGTACCATACAATATGACAGGGAGTATCATCTGATCAATCTTTGCACAAGAAGTCTATCTACTTAGAATACAGGTTGAACTTCTATTGAAAAAGTACCATACAATATGACAGAGAGTATCATCTGATCAATATTTGCACAAAAGTTAGAATATAGGGTGAAGATCTATTGAAAAAGTATCAGGCTTTACCTGTTTCAACTCTGCTACGCTTAGTCTATTCAATTTCTTCATTTTCTTCTTTGAGAGTTTTGGCTTATCATCATCGTCTTTCTTGGGCTGAAACGAGAAAGTAAATGTCAATATAAAACTGTGACACACTAAAATAATACAGTGTGCAAATTATGCAAGATTCTTTGCTATAATCTGTCATGGGTCATGTTCATTTCTTTAGCTCTAGTTAGAGAATCAGATCTAGTGAGCAATCTAACCCAACTTTTGTTTAAATTCTATAATAGTTTTGGCTCATATCATTCCTTGTCATGTCATTTTCTAAAATTCCCCATACTTTGCTCCAGGAAAACTAAATATTTTTACAATAATGTATTATTTTTATGGTTAACCATTTTAATAATTTGGGAGAATTTAAACAGTTTTCCCAAATTTTTGCACTGCTTTTAATCCTTAATTTGGGAGATATATTTGAGATTGAAGGAATAGATTGGAAACAATTTTGTTACTCCTATAGATCTGATTCTGCATTTAATTTGACTTGACACTACAGACCAAGACAGGTTCTACTGTATGTTCCATAGATGCGTTCTTTACAGTTAACAGGAGTCAATGAATTTATTCTTCATTTCTTCAACATTATATAATTTTTGCACTGCTTTTAATCCTTATTTTGGGAGATACTGTATTTGAGATTGAAGGAATAGATTGGAAGCTCAATTGTACATGTTGCTTGCAATTTTGTTACTCCTATAGATCTGATTCTGCGTTTAATTTGACTTGACACTACAGACCAAGAGTGCAGATTAACTACATTATAAAATAACGGCTTTAATATAATGGTTGTATTTTGTAATACAAATATTTAAGCATACCAGTTCCTCATCAGAATCATCGTCATCTTCATCTTTCTCTTCCTCTGGTTTCTTCTTGACAACAACAGGAGCAACTGGTTCTTCTTTTATTGGCTCTACTGGCTTCTCTTCCGTGATCTACAAACATATAACATGCATTATTAGAACTATATAATCAGTCTCTCCTTATGAAAATCAGACCAGTTTTAAAGGCAGATAATCGGGCGGATTATTTTCTATTGATCTAAATATCTGCAGCTGATAACTTCACCTGATAATAACCGTAAACATCTGCACTTTAAACTACCAATGGAGGTTGAGCAATCCACTGGTACATTTCATTTTCACAACCCAATGCTTGTGTTCCCTTAGGGATCAAGTTTGTAATTTGCCCAGTTCATACTCTAGTAATACAAAATGGGAATGTGCAGCAGAGTGACACCAAAAATGCAATTAATATTGTACATTGTTTTAAGTACAAAAAAAAGTTATTGAAATAAAACTTTTATTACCTTGAAAGCCTTGAAGATCTTATTGAATATCCTGAAGTTGGGATCAGATGGATCAATGTGCAGTTCTTCCTGCACATACCTATAAATAAATATACAAACAGATAAACATATAAACTGATGTATTTTAGAAGGATCCTTTCAAGTAGAAGGTAATCAACCTTTGAACAGTCAGCCTAGAGCACTTAAAACCCTAAGATAGACTCCGTCACCCTTTAACCATGAGGTTGTGAGTTCAAGACACATGAGCTCCTTGCAATTATTATCCATTTTATTTGAACATTTCATTAGAGTCAATACTATTTTAGAAATGCTCTTTTAAATTGCATGAAATATCTTCAGCACCATAAAAATACAGGATACAATTTGAGAAAAAGTTTTGTACCAATGCAATGAATGTTTTTCACATACTACATCAAATTATTCTTGGGGTCATTTACAGAAACTTCATAAAGTTACGAGTTATTCAACCAATTGTTGTAATGACGTCATAGTAAGACAACAATGGACTTGGGAATTCTGAACTTCACAAATGTTTCTGTTGTTTACTTACTCCACTTCAACATCATCGTCATCGTCATCATTCTGAGTGACCTCCTCTTTCTTCGTTTCTTGTTCTGCCCACCTATGCTTGGCACGCTTCTTCTTCTTCTTGCGTTTCTTATTCTTGGACTTAAAAATAAATTATTTTGTTATGTAAAATAAGAAGATGGTACTGGGATATACTCTCTATTTCAGTTTACGAGTCATCTTATCAAAATATAAATATTTGTCAAGAAAAATTTAAGGACTGAATTTGCCTACTCATGATTCATATTTAAGGAAAGAATATGAAACAAATCCAGTGTTTTCTTTGAACAATCTCTTTTTGTTCAACAGCACATCACATTCTTGTAAAATATGGTAGCCGTGTGGGTTCCAGGTTTATACACTTTACATGTGGGATAAGCAACATATGAATCAAAATTAGCATTAGATTCAATGTGTTTTCTACATACCTCTTTTGTATCAGGTTTCTCCTTCTCAGTGGCATGTCCATAGTCCGCCATGAATGCTGATTTCCCTTTTTCTGCTTCTACAACAGCTGGCTCTTCAGCCTCATCTTGAATGATGTCACCTGGAGAAAGATTCGAATATGAAGAAAATATCACGACGGGGGGGGGGGGATTTTGAAATGCAGTGAGAGAGCTTTCAGAATTGAAAAGCCCTAATATCACATATTACACAGAATGAAATCTTGTACTAAGGGCTGATGTGAAAAAATCAGTCCAGCCCAGTGGGTAGCGAACCCACAACCCCTCATTTTCCAATATCTCTACCACTGAGCTAGTTCAAAAAATTAGGCAGGAAGAACAAAACCAAGTTATCACAGAAATTCAATTTTTATTGTAGTACATTGGAAAAGACTATGTGGTTACTTCTGCCTAGTTGCAGGTCTTTCATAAAACTAAAAACGTAACTATGACATGCGTTACTGAAAAATCTCTAACCTTCCTCAAACTCCTCTTGAGTGATGCCAATCTGTTGGGCACGGACTTCTTTGAATGCAAGAACTTTCTCCAGTGCAGGCGGTAGCTTCACTTCCTTGGGCTCTTGTAATTCTACCTTGACCTGAAGTTGTTAATAATGTACAAGTGTTTCAAATGCATTTTACAAATTTATATATACTACTATCACTCCATTTGAAATAACAAGAAAAGATGAAGAACCTCAATTTAATCAAAGTCTAATCACTTATTAGGGAAGTTATTTCAAATAAAGTTCAATAAGAACTGCTCATATTATATATCAATCAAGTATCTAAATATATTGTGTTATACCCCTTTGATTTTCACAGTCTACTGATTTAGTAATACAAAGCTACAGATAACTTAACATAGATTTCTTACAGGTATGGGTGGAGGTACAGTCTCTAGGGACATAAGAGGAGGTGGTGTCTTAGGTCTTGGAGGACCCTGCTGTTGAATCAGTTGGGGAGCTTGCTGCATGCCTGGTGGTTGAACTTGAGGGGGCTGAGCAGGTGGCCCCTGGGGAGGTACCTGGACTGCAGGAGGTTGACCTTGCTGCTGCATGCCTGGTGGAGGCCCTAGAAGGGGAGCTGGAATTAAGACAACAACTGACTGTTAGACCAGGAGAGGCATAAGTCAATAATAAAAGTGGCATCAATTGCCTGATCATAGCAGATTGTAAAGTGAAAAAATGAACACCACATGATATCTATCAATAAACAAGATTTGATTTGTGGTGCCCACCCATACATCAACACAAGACGACAATATACTGTAAAAGCCCAAATTATCAAGGTGCTCTAATTTTCACTGAAGAGGCTTAAGGATGTTCCCTGGACGAAGTTGAAAACGATGAACACCAACCCCTAATTTTTCTTTTCAAAATGTGAAGTACATAGCATAACTAAGTGTTTCTGTGAGTTTAAGAAAAAGTTAAATATTCAAAAGTGTGTTTTGGGGTGAAAACCTGATTTTTAACATGGGTTTCAATGAGAAAGTGCCACGCCCACTTTTGTCAAATATTGACACTTTAGAGGCCTCTTGCTCAGAAAAAAGCACACTAACATATGGTTTTTAAAGTTTTAATATTCTTTGTTGCCCGTGAGAATCCCAGAAAACCATTTTTGAGAAAAAGTTAAATACTATTGAATATTTTCCTATCTGACCAGGGAACATCCTTAAAGACCGTGGAATTAAAGGCAGAGTGAATGTTTGATTTAACATTGAATTCATTAGGACATTTCTTCAAACAGTGAACTTTAAAGCCCATAAAACATTTCAGATTGACATAACAGTGAATATTTTTGTCAGCATAATTTGGGCTTTTACAGTAGCACTTTTTGGAGAGTCAATAAAAAAAAATTAACATTTCTGTTATCTTACACATAATATAGGAATATCCTATGGTTTTGAAAAAATATCATTTATATCCATGATTGTCCGTTTATCCCATGGAAAATCACCATCAGCGAAAATTTTTGAAAAACATAATTTGAGAAAAATTTTGAAAAAATGAAAAAAATTTGAAAAAAATGTTGAACATTTTTTTTTAAATTTTGAAATGTTTTGGAAATATTTTTGAAAATAATTAAAAAATGTAAAAAGAAATTATTTTTGAAAAAATTCGAAACCATCGAATATCACTTTTCAAACCATCGAATATCACTTTTCAAACCATCGAATATCACTTTTCAAACCATCGAATATCACTTTTCAAACCATTGAATATCACTTTTTAAGACGTGATATTCAATAGTTTAAAAGTGATATTCGATGGTTTGTGAATTTTTTGCTAAAATATGTTATCTTGATCCACATATCAAATATATCTTCATGTGATATTCGATCTATATCCTTGCAACCATGGGAAAATACTTATAATATCTAATATTTTACCAGATCTTTGTTGTTGCTGTTGCTCAGATATCATACGCTGCTGCTGTTGGATCTTCTCCTGTTCCTCCCTCTGTCGTTCTATCAATGCAATCTGCTGTTGGTGTAGCATCTCTGCTTCTTGTTGTTGTTTCTGGATCGCCATTTCACGTTGCTTCTCAAGTAAGGCCTGGTAATGTCAAAAATCGTGAATTTATTTAGTTCATAATATAAACGGAATCCTCATGACATCATACATTTTCAATATCAAAATCCCATCAAAATCTGCCAATTTTTGTATTTATTTTCTCATGTTTAAGGTGCGAATTGATTTTCTGGTAAGGGCTTGCCTTATTTCAAAATCTCAAGTGGGAGTAAAGCTCACTTGTTTTAATGCTGGGGCGATCTCTGGATCCAAATTTCTTATTTGCAATACAAATCTCAAGTACAGATAATCAAAATCAAACTAGCATAAAAAGTACAATTAAGAGTGTAAACTGAAGCTACCTGTTGCTGTAGCTCCATAAGATGTCTGTCCTGGGCCGCCTTCATTAGCTGCTGTTGTTGCTGGGCTAGCAATGCCTGTTGTTGTTGACGATCCTTCTCCTGCTGTAGCAACTCTTGTTGCTGAAGGGCCAATGCTTCTTTCTGCTGTTCTAACAGCCGTTGCTGCTCCATCACAGAGCGCTGTTTATCAGCCTCCAGTAGCTGTTGTTGGAGCATGACCTTCTGCTGTAACTCAGCATCAATTGCCTTTTCTTGCTCCTGGAAGGTAAGATTGACACATGAATAAAACGAAACATTAAGAAATTCTCACTGCCCCAACAAAGCTATACTTATGCAACTAATATCAAAAATGCACTGTATCCAACAAAATAACAATTTCCAATGGTATTGTTAATGTAATTAGCTGAAAGTAAAATAATAAAAATCTTACTTATACGCACTAAATATGGTGGATGAAATAAATAAATGGTTGCTAGCCCAACTAGGACTTCTGTGACTGTAATGTTCTGTAATTCATGGTGAACATTTATTTGTTCACTGATGTAAATAAATGAGTTCTTCCCAAAAAAAGAATTTGTAAAGTAATCTAAACTTGCCTTGAGTAGTTGTTGTTGTTGCTGAATCTTAATCCTCTCTTGCTCTTGCTGCTCCAGGAATCTACTCTGCTGCTGGGCAAGGTTCACCCTCTCCTCTTCACTCAGCTCTGAGATACCTCCTGGGGGAAGTTGGAACTGCTGGGGAAGCCCTGGGGGCTTGGCTGCTGGGATCCCTGGGGGAGGCATGCTGAGATTGGGTGGGGGTATCGGCATTGCTGCAACAGTAACTTGAGATTGTTGCGCTTGTTGCTCTTGATGTTTCTGCTCTTCTAATTGTTGTTGCTGAATTTCCCTCTGCCGGGCTTCTTCCATTAATTGCTGTTCTTCTCGCATACGCTGTTCTTGCATTATTCTTTGCTGTTCCTCTTGCTGACGATGCTGCTGTTCTAAAGCGTGTTGCTGTTCTCGCTGCTTTTGCTCTTCAATCAAACGTTGCTGCTCTATCATCTGCTGTTGCTCCCTCTGTCGCTGTTCTTCTATTATTCTCTGTTGTTGAATCATTTGCTGTTGCTCCCTTTGTCTTTGCTCCTCTTGCAGTCTTTGCTGTTCCATAACTTGTTGCTCTCTCTGCTCCCTCTGTCTTTGCTCCTCTTGCATTCTTTGCTGTTCCATTTGTTGCTGCTGTTCCCTCTGCTTCTGCTCTTCAAGCATTCTTTGTTGTTCCATCTCTCTCCGTTTCTGCTCTTCAATTTGTCTTTGCTGTTCCATTGCCCTTTGCTGTTCCTCTATTTGCCTTTGCTGTTCTGCTTTCTGTTTCTCTTCCAAGGCCCTTTGCTGTTCAATCATTTGAAGCTCACGTTGACGCTGTTCTTCCATTAATCTTTGCTGCTCCAAGGCCTGCTGTTGCTCCCTCTGTTTTTGTTCTTCAGCAAGCCTTTGCTGTTCCATCATATGTAATTCCCTCTGTTTCTGCTCTTCAGCTAACCGTTGTTGTTCCATCATCTGATGCTCTCTTTGCTTTTGCTCTTCAATAAGTCTTTGCTGTTCCATCATTTGTTGTTGCTGCTGTTCCCTCAATTTTTGCTCTTCCATTAATCTTTGCTGTTCCATCATTTGTTGTTGCTGTTCTCTTTGCTGCTGCTCTTCAGCCATTCTCCGCTGTTCCTCGGCTAATCTTTGTTGTTCCATCATTTGCTGTTGATGTTCTCTTTGCTGCTGTTCCTCAGCCATTCTCCGCTGTTCTTCTGCTAATCTTTGCTGTTCCATCATTTGCTGTTGTTGCTCTCTTTGCTGTTGCTCCTCTGCCATTCTTCGCTGTTCCTCGGCTAATCTTTGCTGTTCCATCATTTTCTGCTGCTGTTCTCTTTGCTGCTGCTCCTCAGCCATCCTTCGCTGTTCCATCATTTGCTGCTGCTCCATCATTTGCTGCTGCATCATCTGCTGTTCCATCATTTGCTGTTGTCCCATCATTTGCGGTTGTTCAATCTGGCGCTGCTCCATTCCAGGTGGTGACATCATCATTTGAGGCTGTCCCATTAACTGAGGGTCCATCATCATTTGTTGAGGGTCAGGCATCCCTTGTTGTTGTTGAAACATCCCTGGTTGCCCCATATCTGAACATAGAGGGATGAATAATTAGACAATAAAATGAGAACTGATTATCGTAAGAAAGCAAAAAGTTTCATCTTTTATGCTGTTTTATTCATTGTAATACTATCTTTAGAATAAGAAAATCTAAAATGTCCCTTATATAATATAGCATTCCAGGAGAGAGTTTTAACAATCCTGCAGTCAAGTGATATCCATTATCCTTATTCAAAAAAAGGAAATATGACAGACTTTTTAGAAAAAACTGTGATTGGAGAAATTAACTTCAAACGAACACCTTTGTTGTGCCTCATGTTGTGAACTCATATAAATATTCATTGTAAAATACTTCTGTATGTTAAACATCCTGGGTAAAACAATTATGTACGAGTATATGAAACATTCAGAGTGAAACGATCCATCTGTTAAACATTCAGGGTAAAACACTTCTGTATGTTTAACATTCAGTGTAAAAGACTTCTTTGTGCTACACATCTGTGTTTTGGACACATTAAAATAAATAAAAGAGCGTTTTTAAAACCTTTCATCTATAGATGTTAATTGTTCACTGGTTTTATTCATCAACATCTTTACTGTTGTGTCCATGTAAAATAACATGATACACAGACTATAATATATGTAAGCCAAGATTATAGAATCAGACCGGTTGTCCCCTCAATGTCATCTTGATATTAAATTGAGTTTAACCATATGCTAAATATAACAACAATACTAACTGAAATAGAAAATATTGATTAAACCTGCAATAGTAAAAATTATTTAATCAATCAACATGACAAGAATCATAAAGCATTAAATGTACATGACAAGAGTGATAAAGCGATAAAATATTAATTTAATGATGCAAAGATGTCTTGCATCGGGCCCTTGTTTTAACCTCCCAATATCTATACTTGGGGGGAAGGATTGATGCAGGATAAATATAGAAAAAAAAACTAACCTGGGGATCCAATGGCTGGTGGACTGGATACATCTGGTTGTGCTGGCGCAGCCTGCAAAACAACAAATAGGAAGCCCAGTGTAAATTAAAGAGCATTTATAGGCCTAAACATTTGTCATATTTCTTAGTTCTATAAAAGCTGGAACCAAGGTCACAAAGAAATTATGTAATCCATGCATGCACTAATATTCAGTGAAGAAACATCCTGTAATAAAATCCAAATTATTGGAACAAACCAACTGATTACATTATGTATTTCTTAACTATCTGATGCCTCCATGCTTATTAACTTGATCCCTGTAACTCTACCATTTAGCTCCCTATTTTGTACATGAATTCAATATGACATACTCCTGTATCAGACACCTGTGCATCTATCTGCTCCATACTGCTCTGTAATACTCTATGTCAGCAATCCCATAAATTGCACTAGATAATACCGTCTTTTTGCTACACTTTCAATAGTGACATAAACTCAATTAAGTTTTTATCACCAAGTTCAATGCAAGGTCCATGTGATCGAAATACATCTAGGTCAAGTCTTTTTAAGAAGATCCTAAGATTATTAATTTATCTTCTGCATAGGTTTAAAACTAAGTAATATTAGATGTCGGGGTGACCGTAGTTTACTCTGTAATTATCTACATCCAAGGTTTGCTATTGTTATACAACTACAAAATGGAGACATAAATAAACTAATAATTGTAGTTATTGATCATTGTACAGTAAAACCTGTGACATATGAACATATCAATATTAACATTTTAAGGACACAATTGAAAGCATTTTGTACATGCCTGGTCTTTGGAAAAAATGAACAAAGGGGAGTAGGTAATTTCTTCAAATGTTAAAATCTGTAGGGTTTTCTAGGATTCTTTTTCTTAACTGATATGCTTCTAATTAGGATGTGAGATCTATTTAAAAAGTGAAATGTCACCAGCATGAAAAACTCAATATTTTTGTTATAAATCAACAAGTGGTAGTCTACATGTCCTGTAATATGCATATGTATGAAGTTATTGTCACAGAGATTGGGAGGGAATAAACTATCTAGAATTACTCTCCCCTCTGTTCACTGTAAATTTATGATTGTTTTCTAAGTAATTTCTAAAAAACAGCAATGTCATACATTTTGTGATGATAACGTCAGTTATTAGTATTTATAACAGGTCATGTAGACCTCCACTGCTTGATTTCTAGCAGAATATATTTTTACTATTTTATCATCTCTAAAGCACAATGTGGCTTTAATTTGAGAATACATAACAAGTAAATTAACAACTGAAAAATCAATATTCTGTTCAAATGAAAAAAAAATTAACCTGTATCAAACTGGGTCTCAACTGTGCAATTGTATACAAAGGTGTTTTATTAGACAGGTTTTACTGTATATTGCCATCAAGCTATTTTAATAATGATATGATACTACCTGAGACACATTAATCATATTTGTCTATCTAAGGCGTATCTTATTGATGAACCATTTGATTTAACTTGGAAAATAATAATCTTAGTCTTAAAACATGAGACATTTATATGTATCTGTCTATATTATCTATTAAGGGATTTTTGGTTAAACTATTTGATTCTATACTTAGACTGGTAATGATATCACAAAGGAATTCAAGAACCATTACAATTCAGGGCATGCACTTAAAGATCAAACTCAATTGAGCAAAAAAGGATTTTGAAAAATCAACTCTTTTTCCAAACCAAAATATGAAAATGGAAGCTATTTCATATACCCATTTCTGAGTATAATTTTTCAAATCATCAATGAGATGACAAAATTTCTCATTTTCAAAAACATAAAAGAGACAGTGATTATGATATTATGGAATTATGAGACAACAATTTTGTTCTAGACCAAAGCATTCATTCATTTGTCTTGGTAAATTTAGTTATATTTTATGACTGTAGCATCCTTAAAATAAATGAATCATCCCTAATAATCACTATACTTGTATCATATGCTATTTTATTGGTTTCATTATTCTTACATATTACCTTTTAATAATAAGACTGACTTGACATCTATTGTTGTGAAAGGTTAAATAAAAACACATGTCTATAATTCCTGTTGATGGTCTGGCCAACATATGAAGAAAAATTCAGTGATCATTCATAATTGAAAATTTTGATGAATTATACATGAATGAAAAATTATAAAGGTCCTGGTTCCTCAGTAAAAAAAGTTGTGATCAACAAATAGGATTTTTTCTCATTAGATGCTAAATCCTAACACATCTCGATGAAAAATATCTTATTCGTCATCCCTCAGCCTTAGGATTAGGGTGCAAAACTTTTTGAACAGGGTGACATTAATATTCAGATTTTTCACCTGGTTGCTGTAATGATGGGGAGACTGAAAATTATTTTTACACAACTTACCTGTAAATAGTGCTGGTGGAGCCGATTCACCAAGTCTGCTTTCAACCCTGTAAAATATAAAACAAAATATTTGTGAGCATTTCTACTACATTTTATACATTACTTTACTTAGAAATAAAATGTCATGTACAAATAAAATATCAGCTGGGCATTATGATTTTAATGGTCATCAAACATCTTAAACATTGAACTATATTGTTCTCCATGAAAGTCAAGCTTTTAAAGTATCAAATCCCACAATTACTGCTTTGCATCAATAGTTTCAGTTCATTTAACAAGATTTGACAAATATTAGCATTGATTGTCATTCTCTTGAACTATAAACATATTTCAACCTAATATAGCCTTGCCCAAGTCTCTTTTACTTATCTTGATTTCTATTATGACCCCCTTGTACCCAAGAGAAAGCCACGTGCTTTACCGACCCAATATTAATGTCGGTAAAATTTGACCAATCAACAACGGCGCTGCAGCGTTAGCTCATTATTATGCACAATCAAAAACAAGTACACTTTTCACCAGGACTTTTCACAAACAAATCTTACACGAATTCATCATGAAAATACAAATATTTTATCAGATAAGTGTCAATCAGAGTTTAGTGGATGCCGGAGCATCGATTGGATAATCGGATGTGAGAAGTTTTCAACAATAAAGGTTGAAACGATCAGTGAATTCAAAAAATCGAACATGTAGGCTGCAATTCAATCACTGATCGACGACTACGTGGCCCGCAACATGGACTAGGTCTTCGTGCATTTCATCGCAAAATCAGTTTTAAATCAACATTGGATCGCATGATTTAATTTATATTAATGACTCTTACATTCCAATGTACATTAATTAATTACATAATATATTGTAACTCTAAAGAAATACTCGATCAGATCATTGAATTTCAAGTGGTAGACGGGAAGTTTACATTGTTTATGCAGGTCAACCTGATAACGTTTTGATTGGTCAATCAGCCTGAAGTCACACGTCGTGTCCATGCGATCTTGTCAATCAATAAGGTTTCGTGGTACCTTTGATAGCGTAGATATTATGGAAATCTCGAAACCGCTGAATAACTCAGCATAATATCAGCGGAGATGTATTGGATTGTACAAGGCGGTAATAATTCAAGATCAGATAAGTAAAAAAATACCTACTTGGGCAAGGCTAAACCTAATATTGAATCTATGAACCCTGGAGGACAAATATATATGGCTGTCATTTTTCAAAAGTTAAGACTTGGGTTAGATTTTCCATTTTGACCTTTGGCAAATACTTGTATATTGCTAGTCACGCTGGTAATCAGACAAAATGAATGGAAGGGGATTCAGTGATTTTTGCTAGATAATGCAACAAATCTTGAAGATTTATTTTTTCATTAGAAAGTTTACTACTGAATTGCTAAATGGATAGGCACATGACACAGTAAAATATATTAAGATTTTTTTAACAGATAAGCTTCTAAGATATGAGATAAGACCAACATGCATAAGTCAATGTTTTTGCAATAAATCAGGCAATAATGGTCTACACAACCTGTAATAAATTACATGCAAATGTGGTGTTTTGTTTATAAAATTGATGTTGAAATGTGCCAAACATTTTGTCAAGTTTTCATGGAATTAAGATATATTTCCCGGGAATCAATACATTCCAAATAAATTACTATTTGTTCAGAAGATTTGTGATTTATCTATGTCGTAGTTAGACTGGAAACAAATATGGTGGACAGTACATACGATTTTTCAAGATTCCTCAATTTGTTTTTGTTCTGAATAAATCTTGTACTGAATAGAATAAGCAGCCAAAATTTCTTGATATTCTACAAGATTACACACAGATTGCAGAAGAATTTTTCTTTTTGCTACATTAAATGTTTCTTATTGATTAGCAGCCATCCAAAAATGGAAACCTACAAAATGTAATACTAAGAACAAACACGTCAGGTATATCTTTTAATGACTAACGTCTATTCAGATATAAGCGCGCGCATATTGTACACTGAAAAAGTAGTATGTTTCTTCAAGGGTAAATACACATATTGTTCTATTGGAGCTTGTTTGGCCCAGACCAATGAATGATATTTCAGATTCCAGGAGTAGATAAATGGGCCAGAAAGATTGGTTTCTCTGATCCAGACTAAGCGATAATCTGACAATAGGCCTGATCAATGATAAAGCAAAATAACTTACTCGCGTCTCTAGCCAATTCTTGGCTAGAAGTAAATTCATCTGGAACACTGTGAACCATTTGAAAAAAGCTAATGGCCGGCATGTTATAAATTTATTAAATATTCTAAAAATCGCCAGATAAATAAATCATCAATTAAAATGGAACTGGCTGGGCTCCTTGATGAGATATTGCATCATTTCGTCAGGATTTCGTCTAAATTTAAAATAAATAGCTCCAAGAAAAATGGCGATATTTCGAAAACTTGATGAAATGTTGTTATTGTCTGACACTAGTAACTGGCTGTAAATTCTAAGTTAGCTATCCAGAAGATGTGATAATAGAGTACTTCATCATTACTTACACTAAAATGCGGAAAAAGTGGCACATTTTGTAATTCAGTGCATTATCACGATAAATATCTATCATTTGGTACTTTCCACATTATACTAAATTGATGAATGAAGAAGGAAATGTCTGAGTTTAAAAAGATTTTTTCAGCGATAGCTTCTGCACAGTTTTTATGCGCGTCTGATCTCTTCGACCAATCAGAAATCTCGAATAGATAAATCGAGAGCACAATCAGAATCAATGATAAAAAAACGTTTCGGGGTCTATCAAGAAGGAATATCAGGATGTTCTGGATTTTCGATCTCGGCTACAGAAATATGCCATTATCTTCAGGTTTTCAAGCACAGACGTCAAGTACGTTTCTGGCGAAAGCTGGAGCATAGATTTTTTAAGAGGACTGGAAACAAGATGGCAGTCTATTTCAATTCTGCCAATTCGTGTTGGCCTATTTATCACTATTGACTCAGTTGTTCATGTAGTTTTACTAACCTTAGATGCTTAGTAATCTATTTAGTATAATATTGTTTCCAAAACTATTGTCACTTGCGAAAATTAGTACTAAAAGTACTTTGAACAGGTCAGCTGCCATTTGCTTGGCTGATCGCACCAGTTCACAAAAACAGTGAAATCATATTAAAAATACCAATAAAACTTTAAAATTGAGGCAGATGCGATACAAAAAGACTCTATTAATACAGATATACAGGTTACAGTCACCAAGATGAGCTAATTTCAGGCGAGATTCGGGAAATAAAAAGGTAGGTCATTCTTGTTTCCAGTCCTCTAAATAATCTATGCTCCGGTTTTCACCAGAAACTTACTTGACGTCTGTGTTTTCAAGTCTGACTTGATTCCAGATCACCGCTGTGGCAAGTGCTCCATCAAAATTGTTTGCCAGATGTATTTTCTGATGGCATTTGGCAAATGGCGATCGCTTATCCGACACACTGCCCCTATACAGCAGTAAAAAACATGCAGGGATTTATCTTTGGACGAAGGCCACGCTATAGGACCCCGATATAGTGGCCTTAGAAGAAGGTAAGAAATAACGTAATGCGCATGTTCGATAACAAAAAGGAGAATCATCTATTATAATATATAATAAAAACGTAAAGGCTAGAGTACCGACAATTGTCGGTACTCTAGACTCTGATGTGGTGACACGCTAGAGGACCGACAAATAAATTGTCGGTACGGGAGATATGCTGTGTTTACACGCTAGAGGACCGACAAATATTGATTTTCGAATTTTCTGGCGCATGCGCAATGCGAGGGGGGATATTTCAGATATCATACGGATATTTTGGGAACAAGTGCAAAACCCGGGGAGGGCATTAGCCCCGGTTACCCGGGGATTACCAAACCCAGTCAAAAAATGGTAGCCCGGGAACAGGGAATGGTAGTAAACGTTGAAAACCCAATAAAAAAACATGAACAAGTAAGACGTTAGAGAGCTATTAATGCAGAGTAAACGGCTATATATATTCTAAACAGACAGGATATTTCTCCTGAGCCGATCAGGCGTAGAAAGGGGCGTTTGCTACCCATTAGATAGAAGAAAATTGCTAGAATGTTTTTTATTTAGAGTTTATCGTATGGTATGAGGTTCCATATCCATCCGCCAAAAGGTATATAGTCCATTTAAAAACCTGTGGTATCATTCTAAATAACCCATAGTTGGCGTCTAGGGTACCTAGTATGCCACTATTTGGTATCAAAATAAAGAAGAGTTCAACTTTCATTTAAATTACGAAAATAGCGATGTAGGTCAAAATAGTTCCGAACGTGAGTATGTTTACTACGCGTTTGCCCGTCATATCAGAGTTGAGGAAGTGGTAGCAAACGCGAGTTACAATAAACGGACGCTGATATCTCAAAAAGTAACCTGACTCCCTATAATTTGATGTAGGTCAATCGAACCCCTATATGGACAGGTGCATTTTGATATATAACACTATGGGGGTAAGCGTTTCATAGTTGGTCACGAACGCCATATGAGCAAAGTATTGTTATGAATTTTCGAATTTGGTGTTGGATTACGGTACTCATACCTTATAGCACAATTTTTGATGGAAGTTGCATTTGGCTCCCAGTTAGTCAATTATGGCCACGATTCCATCTCGCATGAGAGAGCTACCAAACACAAAGTAAACAGTGATATATTCCAAATGAGATATTTCTCCTGTGCCATGGCGTAGTAAGGGTAGAGGTCGACGAGGGCGAAAGCATCCCCTCCCCTAATTGTATATATCGACCAATAAGATAGAACAAGAAAAGAGCTTTAAAATGTTTTTTAATTGAAGCTTGTAGGACAATTTTGATTGAAGTTGAATCAATTTTTGTCGAAATAAATTATGGCTCACTACAAGTTAATGCCTGTACGATTCCATACTGCAAAAGAAGCACTATGCCCCCCCCTCAAAAGAAAAATGTAGGTCCTGCCGGGATTCGAACTCGGGACCGAGCGTGTACGAGTCGTGCTCGCTAACCACTAGACTACCAGTGATGAGGTTCTTTGTGAAATAAAAGTAGTAGATTTATTTATGAAATTGTCGGCTCTCTAGCAAAAACACGTAGCAGCCACTTGCGTACCGACAATTGTCGGTTCTCTATCTGACACTACTAGGTGACGATAGAGTGCCGACAATTGTCGGTACCCCAGCAAATACCCCTGGACAGTCTCCAGTACCGACAATTGTCGGTCCTGGAGCCACTCCGTAATAAAAAACACCGACCTAGGAAATCCCTTGTTGCATTAATAAGTTTATTTCCTATTGTATGTTTTTGTTATGAAATTATTTTTTTTAAATTTTTAAGTTTTTCTATCCAAAATTTAGGTGTCACACTCAAGCCTTCTTCTACAAAAATGTATTAGTACTATTCCTGGTATATGAACGTACCTGTTGTCGTCAGTCCCACTGCAGTTAGCTTCTGCTTGAGGTCAACAACCCTCAATTTCTGCAACTCGGTTTTCGAGCTTCCTTCCTCCATGTTTTCGATAAACTAACGTGGGTTACCTTTTACCCTGACCTATATTCCGGACTTGTGATTCGTGGTGAAGAAAACTCTGCTTTATTCTACTATTTTGCTCGAGGAAGTGAGCCAGGATAGTGACTTAATCTAAAGATGTCAACATTTCCAATGTGTTAGTGTAGTGTTAGGGAATGCTATGGTATCCGATTCATAATAACAAGTGATTTAGAAACCGAAAGTGAAAGTAGTCTAATGCATTGTGGGAAAAAGCCGGACTCCAAGATGTCGGCAGTTCGAAGGGTTGCAAAATCAGCTAAAAAGGTCGTAGACAAGGTGAAACATGGGCCATTTATGGCGTTAGATATACCTGCTGGAAAGGCAACCCCTGCTCCACCACTTGGTCCAACATTGGGACAGGTAAACATGCTAAATGATAAGTTATTTATAAAATACACTCATTATCGCCCACTTTATGGAGTTTTTTATTTATTTTCAATTGTGTAGGCCTATATGGCCTAGGTATGATGGAAAACTTTGCATATTTTTGGACACACGTATTGATTTGACGGTGTTATTTTCCACCTGGATACACAAAATGAACTTGTGGAGTGTGAACATCCAAAACGGATTTACGAAAAAACAGAAACTTGAGGACCCGCCGTTGCTCCATCACGATGGTCTGAATTCCATTGGTCTAAATCCAAATGGTATAAATCCCAATCGTCCAAATTCCAATCTTCCAAATCCCCATCGTTTGAATCTAATCCTAGTCTTCCAAACCCAATTGGTCAGAATCCCAATTGGAGACCCTTTCTGTTGCAAGACTAACGCCTGGCGTAACTGTCATCATGTTATTCAGTGTTTTTTAAGTAGCGCAAGGATCCTGCCGTGACCGTGGTAATGTTATCGTGAAAGCCTGGTATAACCGCGACAATGCTGTATTATATTGCAATGCCTGCCATGACCGTGACAATGTAATATAGTTCTGCAAGGCTTGGTATGACCGTAACAATGTAATATAGTACTGCAAGGCCTGGCATGACCGTGACAATGTAATATAGTATTGCAAGTTCAGGTATGAGAGTGGTAATGTAGAAATTTAGGATTAGGACTGCTATAACCGTGACAATGTGTATTGCAAAGCCTGGCATGACCATGGCAATGTAATATAGTATTGCAAGGCTTGGTATGACCGCCATGGCAATGTGATATAGTATTCCAAGTTCGGGTATGAGAGTGGTAATGTAGAAATTTATGATTGCTATAATTGACCGTGACAATGTGTATTTGAAAACCTGGCATGACCATGACAATGTATTATGGGATCGCAAAGCCTGGTATGACCGTGACAATGTAATATACACTCCCCCCAGTTTTCTGCAAGTTAAAATGCTCAATTCTGCAAGTGAAATTAGTGAATTCTGCAAGAAGAAAGGGCTAATTCTGCAGAAATTCCGCGGATATTCGCGGCATTTTTTTGCGGTTATTATAAAAAAAATCAAGAACTGTTCTTTGGTTTGCTGAAATTTTAGAGGAATGTGTTGGTTCTTTTATTTTTTTTACGAAACGATCCATTTTAAATGTTTTATTCAGATTTTATTTCAAATTTCACATTTTTCGAAACTTCAAACACGGAGGATCGGGTGCATAATGGGAATCACGATATATGTAAATCAGGTTTTAAGTGTAATATCTCATTGGAGTTCGAAGTTTTCGATCAATAACTTAATAATATAAATAACTGTTATTAATTTATGTCTTTGTTTAACTTTCTGACGAGAACCGAAAGAAAAACTAATGGTTTTCGAACCAGTAAACGGGAAAATATCGTGATAGTCAGGTAGTCAGTCTCAGTCACTACATACATGCTGCCATCTAACGGCAGAAATCAAACGATGGCGTTTAGAATTTTCACTTCGCATAATTTGGGTTATTTCTGCAAGGGATTTGACTGAAAACGTGTCAAATTGTTACAGGTAAGACTGACTTTTTAAACTTTTGGAAAATATATGGATTCTGCGGAAAATTCCGCGGAAATTGACCAAAATAGTTGATTCTGCAATTCCGCGGGCAGAGGCAAATTCCGTCCGCGCTCTGCAAACACGGAATCCTGGGGGCAGTGAATATAGTATTGCAAGGACAGGTATGAGGGTGGTAATGTAGAGATTTAGGCTTAGTTCTACTATGACCGTTATAATGTATTGCAATGACTAGTAAATATGTATGACATTAATGCCAGGAATATCCTTAACAATTTTAAGTGATCCTCATTACAATTAAACAGTTTAATACTATGATCATGGTGTTTAACTACCTTAATCATGTCAAAATCAAAATTACTACTATACATTAATATTCACATTCGCTTATAAACCACAATAAAGGCTACGGTCGCGCCAGGCTTCCACGATAACACTTCCAGGGTCATGACAGGCCTTGCAATAGAATACAGCATTGTCACGGTTATACCAGCCTGTCACGGTTATACCAGGTTTACACGATAACACTACCACGGTCATGGCAGGATCCTTGCGCTTCTTAAAAAACACTGATTAACATGGCGACGGTTGTGGCAGGCGTAAGTCTTGCAATAGATAGCATGTGCCCAATTGTCTGAATCCTAATCATCCAAACCCCAATCATTAAAATCCCAATCGTCCGAATCCCAAATGTCTGAATCCCTATGGTTAGAATACTACTTGTCCGAATCTCATTCGTCTGAATCCTCATCATTACGTTTTTCCTCTTTTCTGTACAGGTTAGAATATGCAAAGTTTTCCATCATACCTGGGCCATATAGGCCTACACAATTGAAAATAAATAAAAAAGGGTTACAGCAAAGGTTTGCCCATTGCACAGTAGCAACCACTGAAGCATGTCGTTAAAGTACACTCTGCTAGACAGGTAAAAAATTGAATGAGGTATATTGCCAAATATCAGAATAATTTCCTAAAATGACAAAGATATGAAGAAAATAGCAGCAAGGTTTCCATTTTTTGACCACCCTGTATTTTATGTTTGTTCATTAACAAATATTTTAAGAGCTGCAAGCAGAAATAAAGCCAAACGTTGACTTAACTTGGCAGCAAAGAATACAAAGTTTAAAATGCTAAAGGTAATATTTCCAATAAACGATTGGATTCGGCCCATTGGAATTTGGACTATTTTGATTCAGGCGATTGTAATTTGGACGATTGTGGTTTGGCCAATTGGGGTTAAGGACCATTGGGATTCAGACGATTAGGATTCGGACCAATTAGATTCGGACCATTAAAGATTCAGACCATATATCTTTTTTTCATCCCAATATATTCAAACATACATCCACGACATTCTCTCCAGGTCAGAAATGGCAAGTACGTGCTGAATTGGAAACTGAACATGAATATAATGAAGTTACGTCCAATAAGTTACCTTATGGCCTAAAAATAAAATGAAATGGCATAAAAGTGGTGTTCTTGTCCAATCTTTCCAATTTGCTTATGCTTGGTGAATTGTCCCTTTGTTATACAGACATGACAGATGGGGACATGCTCCAAATCTATGATACAGACATGAATTTCAAAAAATGACAAATCCGTCTGAGTTTTTATGTCACCACCAAAAGTGGTGACATATTGTAATGGTCTCCGTTTTTTGCGACGGCGGTTGGTGGTTGGCGGTTGGAGGTTGGCGTCCGGCGTCTGTAACAATTTCTTACAACTTCCTATAACTTAACAAATACTGTTTAGACTGACTTCAATTTTTTTCTAAATCATCTACATGTTCTCAGAAGTTCAAATCTGACTTTAGATTTGACATTTGACCTTCAATGACCTTCTCAAGGTCAAAAAGGTCTTTTTTCAACTTGCTTCACATTGACTAAATTTTTTTTCAAAATCATCTACATGTTCTCAGAAATTCAAATCTGACTTTAGATTTGACTATAGATTTGACATTTGACCTTCAAATCTGACTTTAGATTTGACATTTGACCTTCAATGACCTTCTCAAGGTCAAAAAAGGTCAAAAAGGTCTGTTTTCAACTTGCTTCAAATTGACTAAAAAATTTTTTCAAAATCATCTACGTGTTCTCAGAAATTAAAATCTGACTTAAGATTTGACATTTGACCTTCTCAAGGTCAAAAAAGGTCAAAAAGGTCTGTTTTCAACTTGCTTCAAATTGACTAAAAAAAAATTTCAAAATCATCTACGTGTTCTCAGAAATTCAAATCTGACTTTAGATTTGACTTAAGATTTGACATTTGACCTTCAATGACCTTCTCAAAGTCAAAAAAGGTCAAAAAGGTCTTTTTTCAACTTGCTTCAAATTGACTAAATTTTTTTTTTCAAAATCATCTACATGTTCTTAGAAATTCAAATCTGACTTTAGATTTGACATTTGACCTTCAATGACCTTCTCAAAGTCAAAAAAGGTCAAAAAGGTCTTTTTCCAACTTGCTTCAAATTGACTAATTTTTTTTTTTCAAAATCATCTACATGTTCTTAGAAATTCAAATCTGACTTTAGATTTGACATTTGACCTTCAATGACCTTCTCAATGTCAAAAAAGGTCAAAAAGGTATTTTTTCATCTTGCTTCAAATTGACTAAATTTTTTTTTCAAAATCATCTACATGTTCTCAGAAATTCAAATATGACTTTAGATTTTACATTTGACCTTCAATGACCTTCTCAAGGTCAAAAAAGGTCAAAAAGGTCTGTTTTCAACTTGCTTCAAATTGACCAAATTTTTTTTTCAAAATCATCTACATCTTTTCAGAAGTTCAAATTTGACTTTACAAGTTCTCAGAAGTTCAAATCTGACTTTAGATTTGACCTTTGACCTTCAATGACCTTCTCAATGTCAAAAGGTATTTTCCAACTTGCTTTAAATTGACCAAATTGTTTTAGGTGGTGACATTTTGTCATGTTAATGCCTTGTTTCCTTTTTGCTCTGGTTTTTATGTTTAAAATCAATATATAAAAAAAGTATATAAATCAGGGATATATTTAAGTCTACTCGAAATTGGGCTAAAAAACAGCAATTCTCCGCTGTTCTTCTGCTATTCTTTGCTGTTCCACTTTATTTTCAGAGAGGAATCCAAATTGCCCAATTCTGCAAACAGTTCAATGAAATGACACGAACTATAAAGGAGGGTACTCCCTTACCTACCAGAATCACTGTTAATGTAAGTATAATGCAATGTGTCTTAGTGTGAATATTTGAATCAGATTCTTTTTCCTCAATCAATCTTCACCCTGAAGAAAAAACACTTGTTTTCTCCTCATGTGGTTAAAAGATGACCTTTTTTAACCACATTTTTACCACTCAATATATGTTTAAGTGTGGTTGTGGTCACCTGTTTTGACATTCATAAAAGTGTAGCCCCCGCTGGTATTTCTTCCACAATTCCAAGAAATATCTCCCCATAGTTTCTCCTCATAATGAGAAAGTGTGGTTAAGGTGTTCCTGAAACTATGGGTGAGCAGGACATTAACTTAAATATGATTTAAAGTTACCATAATATTGTTATAGGGGTTAAAAGGGTTAATGCTTGTTAAATATATTTTTGGATTTACTGTACATGATAAGTTATACCTGTTATTCTGGTATCTAAATTGTTTCATGCATCTTTTTCATCATCAAACAAATATTTTATTAAACATATGTGACACAAATGAGAATGTTGTATGATTGAAGCATGATTTATTTGTCTCAATTATTATTGATTTATTGGTGTATATTTTAATCTTTGATTATCCCAGACTTTAATCTCTACAGGATATTTCAGTGAAATGCCTCAATTTGTGGAAACTGGTGACCTATGAAAGTGAACTGTTGACAATACCAATCAATTAAATTTCAATATGCTCCCATACCAATTAATTTGTACAATAGTATTACACCACAAAGCCATATCAAATGTCAAATAGGGACCCAATACCAAACTAATTGTCTAAATATAAGACCAAATATCTGGGAAACAATCAAAATCAACCTCAATTTTTATTCACTATCAACTGAGACCATCATAAAAAATTTTATGTTAGTCTCAGCTATCAAAGAGGATGATGTTTGAATATGACTATTCAACGTTCATTGAAGGATGCTTGGCACCTTTTGCCTGACTGTGACCAATGACAATTCTGCAATAAACTTTGTAAAATATATAAAAAGTGTAAGCTCTGAAGATTAATAACAGTAATAAATAAAATTAGTATTTGCTATTCATACCAAGGTTAAGATTGAGTCTATTGCCGAAGTAGGGTGGGTTGTTCTATTATGAGAAATCTAACAATTTTAAGCAGTGTAAAAACTAAATTGAATTAAAAGAATTCCATTATATATAAAAACCACTGACCATAAGATTCAAAGGTGTGGGTCGTGTGTGGTATGAGTGTGGTTTGGAGATGGTATAAGAGCAGTACAGGTATGTGTGATATATAATATGAATAAAAAGTGTGGTCTAAAAATGTGGGAAAAGTGTGGTCTTTAAGTCAACAAACCCAAAATTGTTTACAGAAGTTAAAACAACAATGTTCAGTTCCACAGCTAGGACAAAATGAGTTTACTCAGATCTAGCTCAGATATAGATTTAATGAAAATAAGCATCCAAGATCCATAATTAAACTTATAATTATTATCCCATCGAACGAAGTTCGGAGGGATATAGGGAACGCCTCCTCTCCAATACAGGAGAATGTGATTGTAATACATCTGAATTTAAGGATGAAGACCATGGTCACGTCATAACAGGAAATCTGAAGATTATACAAAATTCAAAATTGAGAAAGCTATTTAGTAAAGGTCCTGGCTATAGAGAAAAACGAAACATTAACTTCAGGAAAGCGAAAGACGAAATAAAGAAAGGAATAGATGAATATGCAATAAGTTGGACAAAAAATGAAAAAGTTTCAAAAGTATACTTAAATGAATGGAAAAATACTGTAATGGAAAAGGTTAAACAAAAGATTGAGTTACTTCAAAATACAAAATTTAGACATATTAAAAATCCAAAGCAGACACTAAAGGACCATAATGCTATGGAAGAACTCAATCAACTCAAGGAAAAATATGCCATTGTACCTATTGATAAGGCAGCAAATAATATTGGGTTTATGTGCAAACAATACTACATAAAGAAGATTAAAGAGGAAATTGGGAGTGACACCTATCAAAGGATAGAAGATAAAGGAGAAGAAGATATAGTGGAGGAAATCAAAGAGACGATGAAAACAAAATTCAAGATTGAACCGGGAGAAGAACAAAATATTATACCAAGGATTCATCTTACAATTAAAATGCATAAACAGCCAATTAAATTTAGATATATCATTGGCTCAAAGAAAAGTTCTGTAAAACCAGCTGCCAAAAAACTGACCAAAATTCTTAAACTAGTGCAATATACTAACAAAAGATACTGTGAGAAGATAAAAGATTATACAGGTGCCAATAGGATGTGGATCAGTGACAATAACCAAAATATGTTAGATAACATTAAAAGTGTAAATTTAAGGAACGGGGCAAGAAACATAGCCTCGTATGATTTCTCTACACTATACACAAAGATTAATCTAACTGACATAAAGGAAAAACTGAAATGGGTGATAGATAAAGCCTTCAGAGGAGGAACTAACCAAAAGATAACAGTAGGTGGAGATGAAGCCAAATATGAGCCTGATATGAAGAACATCTATCCTGAAGAACTAGTGTTAAACAAGGAAAATGAGAAGGATACAGAAACAACTTTTCTGGACATACAAATGAAAATAGTAAATAAACAAATCACTACAAAACTATACGACAAAAGGGAAAACTTCAATTTCCAAATAGTCTCATATCCTGATCTATCTGGAAATATTCCTAGAAACCAATCTTATGGAATATTTATATCACAAATAATAAGGATTTCAAGAATCTGCAGTCAACTGGAAGATGCAACAAACAGAGTTACCAGCCTGGGAAATAAACTACAATGTCAAGGCTACAGGAGCAACATACTAAATTCGTATACTAAGAAAGCTATAACAAGAAATAAATGGATATGTACTAAATACAATATGCAGGAGAATATCATCATGAAGGACTGGAAAATTAATGAGAGAAGAGAACATTAACAAATGAATATGAAACAGTATCTTCTCCGCAAAGAGGGTAAACTAAGATGACAAATCAGCATAAGACCAACAGTAAGGGGAAGGGGAGAGTTTTCCGGCCGGATCAAAACGTTTAACCCACCTATGCGCAGTCTCAAGTCTGTGGACCCTGAAGAAAGATAAGTAACATCGCAATCAAATCAAGACAATGAAAGAAGAAAATGAATGAAGAAACCAATGCAGCAACAACAAATGACGTCCGTCCGTCCGTGCGTCCGTCCGGGCAATAACTCAAATACCGTTGACCCAATTTTGTTCATATTTTGTACACATATACCCTATGGGGGTAGAAGTTCTGCTCGAAAGCCGATTTTCAAAATGGCCGCTCATTTTAAAATGGCGGCCATTTTAGTGCCGATTTTACAGTAATTTAGGTGTAATATGTAAAACTGTAATAGCAATATGTTTTAAATGTAAAAAAATTATAAAGGACATTAATAATGCTACAAATGTAGATATTAAAGAAGCACATGGCAGCCATCTTGAAAAATGGCGGCCTTTACTCTACATTTTACGATTTTTGCTATAACTCAAAAAATAGTGGAGCGATTTTGTTCATATTTGGTATGTGAATACTATAAGCATTGCACACTGTCTAAAAACACTTTTGGTAGAAGGCGGCCATTTTGAAAAATGGCCGCCATTTTAACGTATTTTACTATAACTCGAAAAGTAGTGGAGTGATTTTGTTCATATTTGGTATGTGAATACTATAAGTATGGCACACTGTCCTATGACACTTTTGGTAGAAGGCGGCCATTTTGGAAAAATTTTGAAAAATGGCCGCCATTTTAACGTATTTTACTATAACTCGAAAAGTAGTGGAGTGATTTTGTTCATATTTGGTATGTGAATACTATAAGCATGGCACACTGTCTATTTCTAATGACACTTTTGGTAGACGGTGGCTATTTTGAAAAATGGCCGCCATTTTAACATATTTTACTATAACTCGAAAAGTAGTGGAGCGATTTTGTTCATATTTGATATGTGAATACTTTAAGCATGGCACATTGTCTAATAAAACTTTGGGGAGTAGTTGGCCATTTTGAAAAATGGCCACCATTTTTATGTGTGTAATTTTACAAGTATGTGTGAGATTTTTCAAAAATTTTAGAGGTGGCTACTTAAAAGCATATTATTTCTTCTGATGACAACTTGGCTAGTGAGCAACCATTTTGAAAATGGTGGCCTTTCTGGTGTGTTGTTTTATGATATTTGCTATTCGTTTGTAAAAATGCCAGCCATTTCTGTTCGATGGGATTCGCTACGCTTTGGCGTTGCCGTTGTTCTGGTTAATCAAATGATTAATTATTATCAAATAATTATAAATTAAAATGGACACATTGAAGTGAGGAGCCTGAACTGAACATACAGAGGCAATCAGAACATGCCATCTAGATAGATACAGAAAAGTATCATTTAAAGCTCTGTAGATGGATTGAATTATCAGTTAACCTCCTTACAAATCTGGAATATGGTCCCCAAGCACAATAATGTACATTACAAATGTTTACTATAAAGGAAAGATATGTAAGACCTTTACTGAAAATGAGAATAATGGAAGAAAAATAAACTTTGACCAGTTCACGAAAAAAGATCACATGATTATGAAGATAAATATCTCCCACAAAATCCATCAACTTGGGTTGTTGCTATAGGACAACCTACTATCAACCTTTGGTATCAACTTAAGATGTGTTTTTCAGAATCTCACAGTTTTCACTAAAACTGCTTTTAATAATCTGTCCATATAACTGTAGCTTTAAGGGTGATTAAGTACAAAATATGTCATGGAAAATATACTGAAATTAAAGTTAAATAAAATTCACATTGCTAGGTTTCCTCATTCGCATGAATTTAGGGTTTTTGAAAAGATATTTAGGACTCAATTTAATAACAAGTTAACGGACTTATTGAACTATTGTTTTTATAAACATATCTGGAACATCCTTTTCTTATTTAATCATTAGATTTACTCTTCATTACAATTATAATCTTATTATTAAAATTAACATTGATATAATTCAAATAAATTCACTAACTACAGGTACAACTTTTATTCTCGTAATTCTACAAGTCTTTGATGTCTAAGAAATAATAAAATCATGTCTGGACTATATTTTAACATTGATTACATGTATTTGTACAGCAGACACATCCTGTTATTCTTTGATTAGTCTTATAATAAGATTAGTCAGTTCAGTCAAAATAAGCGTCCCTTTAGAATAACTAATTTAAAATACTTTGTTTTATATTCATGCAAACTTCTGATCTCCCTAAATAGAAAAGTCAAGCATCATCTGAGCTTTCAATAGCAGGGGGCGATTGTCCGAAATCGCCGTTTGTTTTCGATAATTTGCCGTTTGTTTGAAGTCAAATATAGTTTTGGGGGAAAATAAAAGTTTTCTATAGACTATCCTTTATTTTATTCAGCGATCTTGTTTTGCACTTCCTTGTCTATGATTTGTACCTCAGTTTCGAACTGCAATGGAACTCACTATAATCGTAAAGATCACTTGATCTCATTATAGTAGTAAACACCGTCCAATTTTGTACCCGTTTGGGCTATGCATTTTAGATCACTATCTAACCACTATCATGTGCATGATAATTCAAATTCCAACCTTTGGTATAATTAGAGTTGGTAATTTTCCACTGGACATGCAGTTACATGTATGATTGATATAACTCTGTACAACCAGTCACAGTACAGTCTTTCCAATGGGTGTAAAATTGTATTATTACCACCTTGCCGGGCCAGTTCTAGGGGTTTTAGTGCTAGTCTAGAAGGCATTCAATTTACTATATCGATCTGAGAAATGTGTGACGTCATAGTGGTGGTCCATATTGACCGGTCTAGAATATATTCTGGACCGGCAATTTTTCCCCGGGAAATTAGATATCGTTCAGTGCGTAAGATTTTCTTGCTATTTCAGCCCTGGTCGTTAACGGTGGTAATAATACTAATAACGTCATTTCTGTGAGCAATATAGTGAAATATTGCCCTTAAAAATGACGTTATTGTATTAATCAGTTAAAGGCCCCATATAAAGTTTAAACCACTTTGGCTTATATTTTTTGTCTTATCCAATGTTATCAAAGCGTGAAATGTGAAACTTTTTATAAATTTCAAAAATGTTTTTGAAGGACTTTTTGTTTAAAATATCGTGAATTTATTTAAAACTAACTTTAAGAGGTCACACTTATCTTTTAAAGCGATAATTCACACCGATGCATAGCAATCATCCTCACTTTTTTTTGCCGACAAAATCAAGAAAATTGAACTCATCCATGCATGAAAGTGGTTCAGAGAAAGATGCATTCCAAAATTTATAACATTTTATTTTTAACATAGTGTGTCCGTTATATATTGGTGTTAAAAAGATATAGAGGTTCTTATATGAGTACCTGTGCAAGATCGTCCATTCTTGCTGAGCTTTGTTAATTCTTTATCGAGTAGCAGACGAGATAAAGAAACATTATCAAAGCGACTGTCCGATAAATTATGAAAGTAGTTTCGCACAGGTGTCAACGGAACCAAACAGTGAACCCCGCTTTCCCGAATCCGAGTAATCGGCCGATGACTACTTATCGGCCGGCGTCTGGCGCATATGTGGCCTAGGCATTAGAGAGAGACCGAGATGGGAGATATCCCCCTCCCCTCTACACCAAACTTGTTCTCACTACGTTTTCGAAAATTGGCTGAAAGGCCTCCTCACACATTATTAAGGAAAACATATCTACCCATTTTGCGCATTTAAACATTTGATAACATATTGTGGATCTTATCTTAATTTGTTAATGTGAATTCGCACCTTCATTTGCATGGAAGACTTTGGTAAAATCCTTTTTTGATGATTTTTGTTAGAAAGCTGATGTTTGGCTAAGCTTCGAAATTCCAAATTGAACAGTCTACTAAGAATACCATGTTGTAAATATTGTTTTCTTTATAATATGTCGAGCTAGGACTGCTCAAACAAATTTGCTTTTTGTAGCTACAAGTATTTAATTTCAAAAGATGATTAACTTCTCAATATAATAAAAAATTACCCTCATAAGACATTGTTGCAAGGTGTGTTGCAATGAATGTGGCACCCCGCATTCCCAGGCCCGCATTATGTATTCTCGAAGAAAGCCATCATGATAAACCATGACATCTCATTTCTTCTCAGCCCTGTGTTTCAGGTGAAACAGAAAGATGCCAAAATACCAGCACCAGTCCTGTTACTTTTGGAACACCCTGTATGTCACCACTTCTGGCAATGTCTGGAGGTGGTCAAAACTAAAATGAACCTGATATACACATAATCACAAGTGAATCATCTATTAATAAATCACTCTCATTTTAATAATGACAATTCTAGATTTTGATTTATATCAAAATGTCCAATTCAACAGGTGCATTTGGATTTGTGAAATGCAACCTGTGTAAGGGTAAGTTATCTTATAAAAGGTAAATGCCATTCTATATAAGTTGCCCTAGTCATTCCACAGTTCCAGGTGTTATTTTGTGGAGCCCATGTCTTGCCACATCACACGTGGAAATGACTTTGACAAACCTTGGACATCTTTCTTTCAGTCCATGGACTCTAAAATAACTGCATTGTCGTGAGCGTAAAATTGGTTATTTTGAATGCCGCCTCTTGTATTTTTCATCTGCCCCTTGTACACAAAGTTACTGAAACCACTGATCATTCATTTGACTCTAACCCTTATGTCATTTTACTGAAATATTTTGCAAAGATTAAACCGTTTAACCTCATTCAGAGTATAAAATGTATATGTGATCAAGTTAACCCATCTTCCTATGCTTCAATCATACAACATTCTCATAGTTGCCACATGCGTAATGGAATATTTCATAGAAGATGCATCAATCAATTTAGATACCAGAATAACAGGTATAACAGCCTTATCATGTACAGTAAATAATAAAAAATATTTTTAACAAGCATTAACTCTTTTAACCCCTATTAACAATATGGTAACCTTAAATCATATTAAAGTTCTCCTCCATATTTTCAGGAACACCTTACCACACTTTCTCATTATGAGAAGAAACTATGGGGAGATATTTCTTGGAATTGTGGAAGAAATACCAGCGGGGGGCCACACTTTTATGAGGTGAAAACAGGTCACCACAACCACACTTAAACATATCTTGAGTGGTAAAAATGTGGTTAAAAAAGGTCATCTTTTAACCACATGAGGAGAAAACAAGCGTTTTTTCTTAAGGACAATCTTCTTAGTTTGTTCTAGAATATCTATGTCCAACTTTTACAGGTTTATATATTTTCTTTGTATGCTTCCTGTCCATAGCACTTATTTAAAATGATTGATTTTGTCTGAATTGTTTGTTTCAAAAATAAAATTGATTTTCTTTTATTTACAGCCTGACAAGACATTCAGTATCGTGCATTATCAACCCCCTATGTCTTTCCTCATCAAACACGCTGCTGGGATCTCTAAAGGTGCTAGGCAAAACAGTAAGTACATATGTAACATGAAGTTGAACTAAGTTTTCTGATTTCCCCTCCCTATTAAAGCTGAAATTCTGTAGAATCTGCACACCTTATGTTATTTAGAAACGGAGTCGCAAGTTCTGAAACTGCTATAAATAGTTTTATTATTAGGGCCTAAACAAAAAATGGCATAATTCAATGCCACTAGGCTTACATGGTGAAAAAGTTCAAGATGAGGCGAAAGATTAGGTCAGAGGTCAAATCTCACATTATATGCTTATGGTGGAAGGATTGATTTTTCATCATCATGAATTAATTGAGTCTCCATAGAATGGTATTCTGCCACAACCAAAACCGCTACTGCCATATTTTATCCATCTTCGTAATATAGTTAAATAGGTGATTAAACAAACAAATTGTTTGAGATCACATATTTTTGGTATATTCATATTTCATATATCTTCATCAGGTAAACTCATTCAATTTACCTGATTAAGATGTGTAAAAAGGCCTATATCGAAAATTCATAATCACAAACAATGTCTCTGTTTATCCATCTTTATCCTATGCCAAGTAGAGTTTTAGGGAGATAAGTTGGTAAGATATATCCCATATCCTGATTTTGAGGTTTCCATATCCAGAACCTCCATATCTCCCGCCATATCTCCCGCCATATCTCCCGCTTTGGTGCATATCTTCCCGCTTCAGTGCATATCTTCCCGCTTTCGATAATTTCACTGAAAACTCTACTTGGTAGATATGCATATCTCCCTCTGGATAAACCCCATATCCAAAACCTCCCAGTACATAACCCTTATATATAGCAAGTCCTATATGGATTATCTGTATCTCAAGTTAATCAATCATTTCCTTTTATATTGCAGTGCAAGAGACAGCAGGCTGGATCACCCTAAAACATGTGTATGAAATTGCCAAACTGAAAAGTACAGACCCTATCAATGAATGTAAACCATTGGAGCAAATATGTAAACAAGTGATTCTAGTTGCAAAACATTGTGGAGTGAAAGTATGGGATAAAGATTATGATCCTGAGGAATATGCAAAGTTTAGAGTGGAGAGACAAAAAGTTGTTGAGGAGCAGGACAGAGAGTGGGAAGAAATTAGAAATGCAAAGTTATTGAGGACAGGATAAAATTGGTTTGATTAGTGAAATTGTTGATTTGATGTTGCATGGAAGTCTTATGGACAGTGAACAAAGGCACAATAGTATGGTAAAGTATGGAACTTAAGGGGCAGTACGGTATCAGTTTGCCTTGATGTATCCTTGTACGCTGGAGTGTAGTGTGGAATAAGATTTCCAGATAATTACAGGCAAATTGAATTGCTTTTTCCAATACATTTTGCATACGCAAACCATCTTGAACTATCAGTTTGGAGTACATCATTTTAAATGATCATGTAGTCAAATTGAATATCTGCATAACATTTTGTCATGACCAGTGGGAAATCTCATCTATCCAGATCGGTCTTCAGCTTGCCTAATCAAGCTGACATGAAGCTTTCAAAATTATCAGTAATAGGCACATTTCCTGTTTTTTTTATTTTTTATTGTTTCAAAAATACATTTATGAGTAGAATGGCAATGAATTAAGATAAATATACAAAAACATGTAAAAACATTAATCTGTTTTCGTTTTCATATACGATTCACTATAGGTGTTATAGTTGTTTGAACTGAAGTTAAAGAATGGGAAGGCCTAAAAATGCAGCTCTTAATAAAAAAAATGTGACAGTAACTCAAATTGCAAGAATAACGAACCAATAATCAATGATCATTTAAAAATATTGTAGAAAAGTATTTCTGAAACCACCTACTATATTTGCCATAAAAAGTCTTGGTTCCTCGAACTACACCCATCCATCACAGTTTTTGTGACAAGCCCATCTCATACTTTGCTTTAAAAGAGTATGAGGTAAAATGAAAAATTGACTCATTTAAACATTTCTTGGTGATAGAAGAATTTTTATCTCCAAATCAAACTTTTACACAGGTATTCTTGACACCTGAAATGATTAGTTCACAAAAAAATTCCTAATTCATGAAAAAGCAATATTTTTAATGGATGATTAAATGGTTCTACAATCAACTTTGTATCAACTGAAACTCATGGCCTCTTAGGGCACATTCATCTCCCCACTGATACATCACAAACTGGAGCAGAGTGTGTCCGCGATGGAATCGCAAAAGGATGTGTCTGGATATATGCCCTTTTGGTCCCTCAGTCAAATGTATGTGAAATATGGTTTTTATTATTGTCCTAGTTATATTTGAAAAGTACGAGGGTTGTCCCAGAAGTAATGCACTATATGCTCTAACTTTATCAATAATTGATATTTTTCCATAAAATTTTCAGAAAATGTTCATTAGAGACATTTTGATTATTCTACAAATTTGCATGTTGACTGATTAAACTATATTGATGTTATAATAAAATCAAGTTGGTGAGTCTGGGTAGGGTGGGGCAGGTTATACAGTCACATCAAAAGGAATAAAAAATTGAAAATATGAAATAATTAATCAACAAATACCATTTGGTGTAGCTATAAGAAGTATTCTCAATAATACATTTTAACATACTAAATTACTTTGAGCACATCCTAGATTTAATGGATGTGTATTGCACAGTGCCCCATTTCACATTTCTCAAAATATTGTCGTTTGCATGTTATGTACTTTTGATGCCTGTCAGGTCAAACACTCTCGGCAATTTCTTCCACTGTGACTTGTGGAGTTTTTGCCTCCCATGTTTGGAGTTTTCATACAGGGTCAAATCGTCTCTTTTAAATCTCTTCTGCCACCCCATAATTGTAGTTCTATCTGGTATATACTCCTTATATACTTTCTTCATGGTAGCATTGTTTTGCGTGGCTGTGAGTCCAAGTGAAGTATGAAATTGGGCCACCAAACGCAAGGCCTTCTGTTATCAGGTGAGAATTGCTGGAGAATTGCAGCCATTTTTGCAATTTCTTGACTGTGACTGTATTTGAATTTGTGACTATTGAAATGTGGCATTATGACATCACAGTGCTAAATGTCATTATTCGTACTTGGTTAACATCATGCTGAATAAATTTGACAATTTCCCAAACATTTTGACCATTTAAAAGAAAGAAATATTAATAAAATAACACTTTAGATCTTTTCATAATTAGAAAAATTGGTACCTGCCCCGCCCACCCCTACCCCCATGTTGTTATAGCAACCATATTAAGACTTAAGATTAATGTTGGATGCTTAAACTTCAGGATATAAAAGATAAATCTTCAATTGTTATATACACAAAATTTCAGCAGAATTGAAGGATATTAAAGAAAGTTAGAGCATATAGTGCATTACTTCTGGGACAACCCTCGTATATTTACTTTTTCATGAGTTTTGATGCATTATTAACCCCCTGCTGAGAGTCAGAATAAGTATCTTAACAAATAAAAAAGGGTCATTATCATAGAAAAAACACCAATGGCAACATGTATGATATACAAAGAAGAAATAACTTAAGATCCATGAAGAATTAAAAAGAAAATCATATTTTTGAAATATATTTAAGGATTAAATTTTTTTTCAAATATTTGAATTTCCCGCCAGTTTAATTTGAAGGGGGAAAAACAAGATGGCTGCCATTTGATGTAAGAAATATCAGAAAAAAAGTTGCTTCACTTTTAGTTTTCACATTGAGCACAGTTTTCTGGTTTAGGTTTTTTGACTGATTCTATCTCTTCATCACCAGGGTCATGGATAGAGATTATAAAATTGAAACCAAAATGTTGTGCTCAGCATGAATTTGACTGAAGTATGTGTAACTTCACCAACACAATTGAAGTGTCAAAACTGGATGCTCAGCACCTTTGAATGACTATAATCCCTTGATTACCCAGATAAACATCAATTCACTTATCCAGAAATACCATTTTATGTCTATACAAAGAAAGTAAGCAATGTTTTGGAGGATATGTTTCACACTTTTTGTATAAATAATTCATTTAATATTTGCCATTGATTTTTTTTCAATTCTGACAAAGTGATATGCACTGTCTTTGATCCCAATATTCTTCATCAATTGTGATACAAATTGATATTTTTGTAATCTCATAAGAAGGATAAGATATTGAAGTTTAAGAATATGCGTGATTGAGTTGGTTTTTCAGACATTACAATTTTCAATATTTTCTAAGTCGATACCCAGACTCATTCCCAGACTCATCCTTTGTCTGCTATTGAGTTCATGCTATTTTTCATGAAAATAATAAGATAATGTTTATGGTAGGTTTAAAATAATTTATAAAAACAAGGAATTAACAAAGTTAATGTAAATTTTAGAGTATGAATTATGGAACACCAACGGCATTTTTTATAGCGTTTACTATAAGTGTTATCAGTTATTGGACTTCAAAAAGTAATTTGTGGAGATTAATTGCAAATGATATACTGCCCATGTGGTGACATATTGTTAGTCTCCAACTTTTTTTGTGGATGACAGTCAGCGTCTGTAACAAATGACAGGTGATAACATTTTGCATGTAAATACCTTGTTTTTATTTGATATGACAAAAAGTCTGAATTACAAAATTAATTGTGAGATTTTCTTTGTAATCTTACATAGTGGACACATTTTCTGATTCCACCTTGTGAACTACGAAATTACAACCAAGCACTGGGCTATTTCTAGATTTAGTGATCTCTTTCATGATAATTATCCCAACGAATGAAGTTCTGTAGGGATATAGTGAAGCCCTCCGTCCGTCCGTCAGTCAGTCAGTCCGTCCATCCGTCTGTCCGGAAGATAACTCGAATACTAGTCGACAGATTTTTTTTCAAGATGGCCACCAGTTTAAAAATGTCGGGAATTTTCCGCAAGAATCTTATGTTTTTCATTTTAAACCAAAATAATAAATATTATTATTTGAAATTTTGGTAGTATATTAACAACATCTATCTTTTTCACATGTATCCCGGGTTTTTCACCCTGAACCCCAGAGGCCGTAAATGGGGGATCGGGAAAACAGGAGTTTGCGTTAATTTTGAGATGTTTTTGAAGTATAGCTTTATTATACTCAAATGAAAGGCAGTTTAGAGTAGATTGCAAATATTGTAACGTTTTTCTAATTCGGGCCTCAAATTCAAATTCAAAATGGCCGCCTAATACCTAATCTCTTAAAAATATGGCTATATTATACTCAAATTGAAGGAATTTCAGAGTAGATCACAATTATGGCATTGTTTTTTTCTGATTTGCGCCTCTGAAAATTCAAAATGGCTGACTAGAGCAGAAATTCGCCATTACTTAGAGTTATCTTGAAAGTATGGTTACATGATACTACAGTGATTTAAAATATTTATTGAAGGTAAGAGCAAATGGTAAATATTACATTGTGACTGTACAGATTTATGATTTGTATAGTGTTCGTTGGGATTTGCTACTCCGTGGAGTTGCCATTTTCTAGTTATTTTTTCAAGTTAGCAGTTGAGTGAAAACCTATAAATAGTATCATAGGGAATAACAAGACAGATGCTTATGAAAGTCAAACATCAAATGGTTATTGATGACCTAGTTTTGAACATTTAACCTAATAAATCTTTAGTACATATTTTAGATAAAAACCTCTTGAGTGAGGTTATTTAAGTTCATTAATAGAACAACATTGTTCTTGTGAGAGAAGACTGAGTCATTGACTCAATAGTTGCATGTCATGTATTTACAACTTGACAAGTTATTTTAATACACCAGTATATATTTATTACATTGAATGAAGATCCACCATTTTTGATGATCATGGATTCAAAGCAAAACTGTGCTTCGGATACTACTTCAAATGGTACATCTGCAGATGGTGCAACCGATGGTGGTACAAAGGATGACACACTTGGTGTAACAAAAGGCAGAATTAACCGTGATGGAAAACCAAAGAAACTTCCTCAGATGTTTTTTGTACAGGGGACATACTATGAATGTGGATATCAAAGAGTGAGTAAAATTTGTTCTACATGCCCATCATGAAACTGTGTTGGGGATCAATGAGGTCCAATATACATGTTCTACATAAGTAATTTCAATATATTGAGTTGAGTTCCACCACAAAAGAATGCCACTGGTACAAAATCATATAGTTCTAAATAAAATATTGATATCAAAAGATTCTGGAACTTTTACTTGGTGAGTAATCTTAATCTTTGTAAGGAAGCCTGTTGATGTTGCAAAGAACAACAATGGTACACACCCTTCTAGTCTTCCATTTTAATTTTGACATTATGACATAGTAGACTATAGGTTTTTAGCCATTTAAAGAATGCATTCAAATGTTTTATCATTTCAGGGAGAGTTTTGTAAGGCTGTTATTCAAGAGCATTTTGATGCATCAGAAGAGTCAATTCAGAGATACCAGGCATTTTATGAAACACCAGACGGCAAAGAATTTGTGGATGGATTTATTTCCAATTGTACAAAACGATTCCCACATTTGATGGATGAATTCAAAGGGATATATGATGGGGCAAAAGTAGATATAATGAAGGTTTGTTACATATTAGCAAGCATAATATGGGGAAACATTTCCTCATTATTATTATGCACTTTGAGTTTTGTTCACAGATACTTATATTGTAATGTTACCACCAGAAGAGGTGACATATTGTTAAAGTCTCCACTTTTTGTGGGTGTTGTTTGGCGTTGGGCAGTCGGCATCTGTAACAAATGGCAGGTAGTGGCATCTGTAACAAATGTAAGGTAGTGACATTTTGCACCTTAAAGGTGCAACAATTACTAGGTCAATTAGTGCAGAGGGGCCATTCAACGCTCATAGACCATTCCCAAAATATTTTTAATTTTGGATATTTCAATGCTGAAATTGATAGTTTATACATACATTTTAAGAAAATAGGTACATGTCAAAGAAGGTGTTAAGACAAATATTGACCCGATAGCTCAGAAAAAATAAAAAAATTTAAATTTTCTCTACAGTCCTTGTTGCCCCTTTAATACCTTGTATTATATTTTACCACTTTAATGTGAACCATTGAAGTGTTATTTCTTAAAAGCAATTTTATTTCTATTTCAGTGTGGAAAAATATTTAACATTTTTGGGGGTAGATATATCAAAGATATCCTATGATTTATGAGTGATATGATTTTTATCCATAAATGGATAGTGATATTTGCACTACTGAGTGTAGCAAAAATAGTATCGTAAGATGTTCTTTTTTATTCCATATAATAGTAAAGAGGTGCTTTTTACATGATATCCTATGCACATCACACTAAATGTGGAATGATGTGCAAAATAAATGTACACCCTGTACATTGCATTATTTTTTCAAATATAGTTTTATTACAATTTATGATATTACAGATACAGTAGTTTCGATCAATCACTGAAAGTCTTTCATGTTCCATTTGTTTTTTAAAAACATTTTTACAAAAATTAAAATTTCAGAGATTGTAGATTTATTTTTATCAAAACAAACATGCTATTTATCTCAGGACCTGCATTTATTTTTTTGTGTCTGAATTGTATTGTAGGGATATTTCCTGTGCTTGATATCTTCGCAGTTAGATGATGCACTCGGGAATTTGGAGAGTGCGGTTTTGGCAGAGTATGGTTGTGTCACCAAGGGCTGCACGGATATCTATGTAAACAATGATAATGATGTAAGTTAATTCATCCTCCTTAGCAGGTATCCAGAATCCGTACCTCCTTCTTCCCCCTCCTTCCAAATAACCAATTTGGAAGTGCCCGATTAAACTGAATCACTAGATCTTATTATGCGCAATGACTTATATATGATTTCTGTCGCAGTGTTGCGACAGCCAATCAGATTGCGAGTTCTTATAATAAGTAATAGTAATCGGGGAAATGCTAACTGCTTATCGCAGGGGGTAAAAAGAAAGAATATATTCTGGATTTTGAAGCCCTATGATCGGAGGATGAAGTTAATTATAAGTGGATGTTGTAGATATGAACTTGAGAACTAAGGAATAACACAATCATGATGTATCTGGTATGTTGTATATGAAATCTGGTATATCTGGTATGTTGCATATGGAAACTAAAGAGGAAAAATATACTGCTCACTGAAAGGAGTGGTATCGATATGGAAAACTGAATTCAACAATTGTATATATTTTTCAAATTATATTGTTACCATTCAAAAGATAACCATTAAATTGACAATGTGTTAAATTTTTAGATTTTTTTATGACTGGTTTAAGAGAAACGTGTGTTCAAAAAGTTCTCCATATCGATACCACTCCTTTTAATCACAAAGACTCCATTAAACATAGATTCAATAACTTGCATATAAGATGCAAATCCATTTATGGAAGGATGAAACTTTTTAATGTCTTTGTTACCTAGGTGATAATTGGCCACAATGAAGATTGGGCTTTGGATGTCAATAATCCAATTCTCCTACATTCCAAAATAGAGCCATACACAATGCCTGATGGCCAAGTCATTCCAGAACAAAGAATTATGGCAGTCTATGGACATCCAAGTAAGTACATGGCAGGAGTACATTAAACATTTTTTTGTGAAATACTTGATTCTGGAACTGTTACTTATTTTCTTCCAATATACCTGTCCCAGAGGATTAGGCCGTTTGCCTGTCTTTGTTTTATCAGAAATTCATGAAGAAGTGTAGTAGTTCAATTAAAATGAGATGTGGTTGCAGATATGTTTTAGCTATAACCAACTGTGCGAAACCTCTCTATTGTTGACAAAAATCAAGCCCTATATGACCCTCAAGTTGTGATTTATATCAATAAAGGCTTATATTATGTGTTATACAATATATTTCAGTGAATTTTGGTTCATCTTGTTGGTTTAATGGCCATGGTCTTGGTGTGACTGATGATGTTCTTCTCTTCCCAAAGAACAAGCTCTACAAGGAGAGAAAGACACGTAAGAAAGTTTCTTTATTCTGTTATTTTTTTGCATTCATTTGACTTCACTTCTTAAAAGAGAGCTATATCTTTAGTTTATAGCTAGACTCTGCACGCAGGGCATCTATTTGGAATTACTTCTAAGAGCAAGAGCAATCATGTTTTGTTTTCAGCATGCGTTATGATTGGTCGTTTACTGCAACAATCCCAAACTCCTGAAGAGCTGACACAGCTCTGTGTTGATGAGGGGTCAGGTGTAGCCTGGTCATGGTCTGTGACGTAAGTCAGTATGTGCCTTTTTGCGAACATAGTCTCGCTTCAAGACTATGGACCTCCCCCTACACCCTATCTACTTCACCAACACAGTTAAATTAAATGAGATGAGTATTCCAGGGTCTTGAAGCAAAACTATTGTGAGTGTAATAATTTAATATGGCTGAGACCAACCAATGCGAGTTGGCTTGCCTTAAAGTGGCAGCAAAGAAACAAATTCTAAAATACTGGAAGCATGTTAATGATTCTTTTACAATTTCAATGAAAATTTTGAGAGGTAATGAAACAAAAATGGAAGTTGATCAGGCCTGTAGCCGGGGGGGGGGGGGGGGGTTGAGAACCTCAAAAATTCTTTCAATATCATGCATAAAGTTGCAGAAATCTCATTTTTATTATGTCCCCATCACATAGTGTGGGGCCATATTGTCGGCCTAGGCGCGTTCATCTGTCTGTCCGTCTGTCTGTCCGTACGTCCGGGAGTTTTCTCCAAAACCGCTACAGATATCACCTTCAAATTTTCAGGGATAACTTATGAGTGCATACAGATGTGGATGAAAAAAATTAACTCGATACCAACTTCCTGTCGGCCATTTTGAAGTCAAATGCTAAAATCCTTGTCTGCAAACTTTAAGAAAAACGGCTTCACAGTTGCTTTTAAAACTTTAACATCTTGTTCAGCTCACTTCATTCTAGATCTGAATAGATTTTGGACCTGTAAGTTCAGTCATGTCAGCCATTTTGAATGTTTTAAGAAAAGTTAGCGCACGATAATACTTTGTATCATATTGAATGGTGTTATTCAGTTTTCATACTTAAACTATTTACTGTAGTAGCTTTATAAATAATTTCAGGTGTACTTTGTTGTAAAAGCCTATAGTTATATGTGATAATTTTGTTGAAAGAAATTAGCAAAAACTCATAATCACTTTTTTATTGTCGGCCATTTTGGATTTTTCGGTCCTAAAATCTCGTGTGTAAAGTCTTGTCTACACGTTTTCAGGTGAACCATTTGGTGGATCAATTTCAAATTTTCAGGGATGATTCTTAGTATGAAAATCTAGATCTGATTAGTTTTTGGGCATTCTGGGTAAATGTCAAGGCAGCCATTTTGGATTTTCCATCCTAAAATCTTGTCAGTAAAGTCTTGTCTACGCATTTTCAGGTGAACCGTTTGGTAGATCAATTTCAAATTTTCAGGGATGATTCTCAGTATGAAAATCTAGATCTGATTAGTTTTTGGGCATTCTGGGTAAATGTCAAGGCAGCCATTTTGGATTTTCCGTCCTCAAATCTTGTCTGTATAGTCTTGTCTACGCATTTCCAGGTGAACCGTTTGGTAGATCAATTTGAAATTTTCAGGGATGATTCTCAGTATGAAAATCTAGATCTCATTAGTTTTTATGCATTCTGGATAAATGTCAAGGCAGCCATTTTGGATTTTCCGTCTTAAAATCTTGCCCGTAAAGTTTTGTCTACGCGTTTTTAGGTGAACCGTTTGGTAGATCAATTTCAAGTTTTCAGGGATGATTCTTTGTATGAAAATCTAGATCTGATTAGTTTTTGGGCATTCTGGGTAAATGTCAAGGCAGCCATTTTGGATTTTCCGTCCTAAAATCTCGTCTGTAAAGTATTGTCTACACATTTCCAGGTGAACTGTTTGGTAGATCAATTTCAAATTTTCAGGGATGATTCTTAGTATGAAAATCTAGATCTCATTAGTTTTTATGCATTCAGGATAAATGTCAAGGCAGCCATTTTGGATTTTCCGTCTTAAAATCTTGCCCGTAAAGTCTTGTCTACGCGTTTTTAGGTGAACCGTTAGGTAGATCAATTTCAAATTTTCAGGGATGATTCTTAGTATGAAAATCTAGATCTGATTAGTTTTTGGGCATTCTGGGTAAATGTCAAGGCAGCCTTTGGATTTTCTGTCCTAAAATCTTGTTTGTAAAGTTTTGTCTATGCATTTCCAGGTGAACCGTTTGGTAGATCAATTTCAAATTTTCAGGGATGATTCTTAGTATGGAAATCTAGAACAGATTAGTTTTTTGGCATTCTGGATAAATGTCAAGGCAGCCATTTTGGATTTTCGGTCCTCAAATCTTGTCTGTAAAGTCTTGTTTACATGTTTTCTGGTTAACTGTGTGACGGATCAATTTCAAATTTTCAGGGGTGCTTCTTAGTATGAAAATCTAGAACTGACTAATTTTTGGGCATTCTGGGTAAATTTTAAGGTGGCCATATTGGATTTTCCATCCTCAAATTAACTTTGTTAAAGTCTTGTCTACTCATTTTTAGGATAACCATTTGATGGGATCACCCATAGGTGGGGACATTTTGTACACATTTGTGTTCTTGTTTAGAATTGGAGTAGGAAATGTCTTCTTTTTCAAAAAGTATAACCAAACACTAGTAACCTTCAAAATCAAAGTATCATCATTATTTATGAATTCAGAATGGTTGGACTTATAAACAGGCACAAATATTGTTAACATTATAAAAGAGACTAACTCTCATTTCAAGTCCTTGCTAGCTTGTACAGATTGTAAAGCTTAGTTGAATTTTCTTTTACTGTAGTTAGATGTATAATATAAAATTTTTGATAGCCAATCCTCCAACATAAGTTGCATGAATGATTTTAGATTGAATTTTGGAGTATTTGGGAGCTCAACTATGTATAATCTAGAAATGGGTCCAAGTGATGGGCCAAGATCGAATATAAGCCTCAAGAAGATTGTACCTCAGGGCTCAGAGGGAAATATAACAGGAGCATATTCTCACTTTAACCAGTAAGTTTATTAGATTTCTATTAACATTAAATATCCTGGAATGAGGATTGTCCAATATGACAAGTACAAGTATGAAAAGAACAAGTCTATTCCTTATAAGCGTACCTTGAAGGTCCAGAATAATGTTAATTACATCTAAATACCTCCACCATGTAAAAGCGTTGTAATGAGTTTGAGCTTGAAATAAATGTCAGGTTTTAAACTTTAGCTATTTTTATTAGGTAGCTGGATTTTGATCAATCGAATTCCGATTGGGAAGGTTAGATTATCTCTCTCTCTCTTAGAGTGTAGAGGAAACCTTTTTACATAGCCTAAGCATAATTAAACTATTGGAACGGGTATTATATGTGATAATGTTTCACTTAAAATACTCTTTGCTGTGTCACAAAACATCTGAATGTTGTAAATGATTTTCTTTTAAGCACAAAACATCTCGCTGACACAAGTACTCAAGTCCAGCTTGTGCATACTCGACAAGCAATATATGATTCAAAGCCTACTCCTGAAACGCTTAAAGATGCTCTAGCCATACTTGGAGACACAGAAGGGGACCAATATGCAATATATATGCCACCTGAAAAGAAAGGACATTGGGCGACACATTGGACAAGTGAGTATATCATATGAACATCTCTCTGGCACCCAATGACATCTACCTGTAGTAGTACATGATATCAAAATGGTTTTAAATAAGATTTATTACATTAATCACATTTACTATTACACTTTCAAGGGTTTATGGACAAATATTGTGCCAACCATGCAACCATTTGATATTACTAATGATAATAATGTGTGGCATTCATAAACTGATGTAATGTTTTTCAGCTGTGTTGAACTTCAAACAGAAATGCCTGTATGTGTATATTGGAAACCCTAAAGACAAGGAGCCAGACATAGTTCTCCCATATGCTATGCTCCAATCTACTATGTGAAGATCAATGCCCTCCTGAGCTGAACATACATAGTCTCGCTTTAAGTCAACGTGTCCCTCTTATTTATACGTCACTTGTAAAGGTGATTTGATGAGGTGTGTCTAGAGTAGAGGCTTAATGCAGGACTACATAGTGGACATTTTGGGATCAGACATTTAGCAAAATGTATTCAGTATCAAAGCGAAATATGGCAGAACTAGTGCATTGAATGGAACTGCTCTCACGAGTCAAATACATCATATTGAGATATTTGTTACATGATACACTTCCAATTTCTACATTTGGAGGTGTAATTCAGGTTTAAATATTACTTGCCAGATCCAGTAATGATATGTTAACGGTGTTGAAACATAACTAGTAATCATATGGCAAAATGAATACCTCGCTTGAAATTGTTTGATTCTCAAAGTAGACAATGACTTAGGTATTTTAATCTAAAGTGGAATAAAATATTCCATCTGGTGGAAAATGACCATAGTCTAACCAAAAATACAAAGTAGAGAAAATTTGATTAGAATAAATAATATTGCTTGCACATTTATTTGGATAGAATCTTTGATGACAAACTATGTGAAATGAATATGATGTTATTTAAAAAACTCATTTTTGAATAAAAATGATATATAAACAAATGTCTAGTCCATATCTTGTCTGAAAGGTAACTTCTTCCTTTCTTTTTGAGCATTTTTCTTTCGTTTCTTTCCTAAATAGGCTTCTAGTTTTCCACTCTTCTTCAGTTCCTTATATTTCTCAGCAAGTTCCAGCTTCTTTTTGTCAGCTGGAAACACATGTATAATGTATGTAACAATATGCAAACATTGATTCATTGTGTTTGTCACAACGGGAAGTGGTAATAAAGCTAGCGGCATTGTGGGATACTTCAGCCTCGTGATTTCTGTCAAAGTTTATTTCCCAAACTATTATAATGTACATGTTTGCTATCAATTGCGAATGAAACGAATATATTGTTTACTCGAACCCCGGGAAAAGTACTAAATCTGTTAGACTATCAACTGTACATCCTTTCATGAACATTTGAAAAGAAAAATCTCTAAAATGCACATGCACATTTCAAAGTACATATCTAAGAATTTTGTAAGCTAACTATGAAAATATCCTAACTATGAGAATTTGCAGATTCTTTTTTTAACCCTACTTGCAAATTCACCCTTTACAAAGAGATCAGACCATTTCCATATGGATACAGTAAGATTCTTTTTTAACTCAATTTGCATATCTATCTAGCCAAATATTTTTGCCACTGAAATTCTTACCTGATTTTAAATAGAATGGTGTTTTTCCTTGTTTAATGAGTCCCCGTTCCTGTTTCTTTAACACTCTGTCTGCATCTTTCCTCTTGGTTTTCTGTTTTTCTGTATGGTCTTGTTGCACTTTTCTATCCAGTAAATATTTCAGTTTTTCCTTCTTTTCAGGATCAGCCTCAACTTTCATACTTTTCTTGAGTCTCTGTAAGTTATAGCAAAAATCGTAAAATAACACACATAAAAAGTCAGGTTAAGTACTCTGCTCAATGTAAAACTCAATTCACCTCCTATTGAGGAATTTGAACCTATTGAAGCTATAAATTTTTGGCTGACCAGCAGACAAAGAAGAAATAGGAAACAGACTAAAAGTGCTTCTGTGACCTCAGTGGAATCCTTGGAATCCATGGAGGATATCCAAGATATTGAGCCAAATGTCAGAGTGAATGTAACCATGCCAGAAGCAGATACAAACACAGAGGCTACATTTTCTTCAGATCATTCTGATTATATTGTGATGAGTTTGATGACACTGACAATGACTATGACTCGGAGAATGAACTTAATATGGCCATTGATGACCTTTAAGGACCTTTGATTTAATGATACTGATTTAATTTTAAACATAACTCATAAAACAATTCATTGATTTATTGTTTAACAAGATTTTGATTGACCAGTAACATTTCATACGGACCAGGGACTTTTTTGAGGTGCTGGTCATTTTGTCCAGCCTAATTTGATATGGACCACTTAACTTTGTGGTTCAACAGGTCCGTATGACCAGTCTCTTTTTCCCCCTTAATGACTACACTGCCCACCACTGATGAAAAACTTAAGTTTCAATTCAGAACTGACCTTCATTTCTCTTGCTTTAACATCATCAATGAATCCATAGGACTGTTTAAATAAGTCTTCATTGTACTCTCCTGACAGATCATCAAATCTTGGATCACGATGGACCTAACAATAAGAACAAAATGAACATACATTTATACTGTAAAACATGCAGAAACAGCTTTTTAATGAGTTATTTTTAGCTTTTTATGTTATCATCATAAAATGTAATAATGTATGCATGCAATTGCTTTTTCTAATGAGTTACAAAACATCACAAAACAAAATTATAAATAATTTCAGCAGATAGAGGGAGATCCCATGAAACTCTTTTATCAACCCCCTTTTTGATAACCTCTCCTTTCTTTATCACCCCACTTTTCAATCAACTCCCTGCTCTCCCATCCACCCCTTCCATCAACCCCTCCTCTCCCATCAATCCTTCTTCTTGTATCAACATTCAACACTCAACCCCCCCCCCCCTCTCCCATTAACCCCCTCTCCACCCATCAATCTCCTCTTCCATAACACATACCTTTTTCTTGACCTCAATGACCTCTCTTAACCTCTTTGGTTTTCGTTTTGAAGATATCTCCATTGGTCTATTCTTATTGGCCCTTTTGAAGACCTTGTTCTTTGACCCTGATGGTCTCCCTGATGCTGTAGTACCAAATATAGCTTGATTATATCTGAAAGGAGTCCAGGGTTTTATTTAGTCAATATTTATTCTTATACAGAACAAAGCATTAATATGCAAAATGTCACAACCGCCATTTGTTACAGAGGCCAAATGCCAACCATCAAACACAAAACCAAAGTCAGAAAACAGTTGGAGACTATAACAATATGTTTTTAAGAACCTGTGGAAAAGAAACTGTCAAAATAAAAACTCTGAAATTAGTGGGACTGCTAATATATTCAACATACAAACTTCTCGAGAAAGAAGTGTTTAAAGTGATGAAAAATAATGTTCAGCTTATGAGATACTTTTGAAAAATATTGGGCCAATCAACACATAGCGTACTTCTGGACCATAAAAAAACTTGACATTTATCTTGAATAATGTTTGTTTGTTTATTTGAATGTCACTATTACTGAATATAGAGAACAATTAATTAAAGTCATGTAGTTTTTATATCACCACCAGTAAGTTATGACATTATAACCATCAACATTTGTTTTTATGTCACCTAAGAAGTGGTGACATTATTATAACCTTCAACACCTGTCACTTATTTAAGCATAAATCTTAACGCCTCGTTTTAACCATACACTTGTTACAAGAAACTTACAATTTGACTCCCAATTTTTCCTTTAATTGCTGCAGTTCCTCAAAGGGCATGTGAGATAACTCTGCCTTGATGGATGCCTGCAAATACAACAAAATATTACAATGGATACTAAATGAAATTGTGAAAATTAAAAAGGTTAAAATAAGTTGTGAGCTCAACCTTTGGATATGAAGTTTCAGAGTCAGGTCTTGAAAGGTGAAAGTAAGTTGAAAATAGTGGAGTCAGCAAAGAAAAAGGCAAAATGCATTATAAATATACATTTTTTCAAAAAACCATTCCAGAGAAATCATGAAAAAATAGACTTTAGTAGCTGTCTTGTCCAACTGGTACACATACAAAGAATACAGAAGCATATAGTACATTAAATCAGTACAGGGACATGATAAGCTGTTTGCATTCAGAGATTATGAACTGGAGACTCTACAGCACATCAAAAAGATCAAAATATTTTGAGTTGTTCATTTATAGAGGTGTTCATAAAAACATGTTTTACTGGACATACATAGTACAGTGATCTCCCCAGCATTAAAGCAAGTAGGTGCTGCACTCACTTGAGATTTTAATAATATGCATGCACCCAACTGAGAATCAATTTGCACTCTCTTGAAAATGAGAAAAATCATGAAAAATGGGCATATTTTGACCAAATTTGGTCTGAATTTTGAAATCAAGAATCTTGCACCCATTTGAGATAAAATGCTATGGAGAACACTGCAGTATGTTCACTAATTCCTACCAGTTCTTCATCCTCATTGAACTCAGCAGTATCACTTTCATCTTTGTCAACATTACTAGCATATGTTTGTTTATTTGTTCCTGTGTCTTTTTCTCTTTTCTTTTTACTGGTGTCTTCATCAATTGGTTCATTTCTACTAGTGTCTGAATTGTTATCGCTATCCGTATGATCATTTTCACTTCCACTATCTGTTTCTTTATCTGAATCATTTGTTTCAGATTCATCATCACTGTCACTTGTTAAATCCTGCTGGTTAATCTGACCTTCATTTTCATCAGACTTATCAAGTTCATCATCACTATCATCTATGTCATTATCAATGTCACTAACACCATTGTCAGTATCATCAATGTCACTACTGTCATTGTCATTATCATCATTAATCTCCTCATCTGGTGTAGTCATAGTCCTGGCTTTACTTTCATAAGTTTGTTTTACTTGTTTGATTTTGTTGAAAAATTCGTCAGCATCAACAGCTGAGTCATCGCTGTCTGAATCCTGATCTGCGGCATTCTGAGGTAAAACTGGACACCTTTCTTGTTTCTTTCTTCTCTTTGTCATGTTAGTAGTCTACAAAACAGATATATTTGAAATAATGAGATGAAATCATTTAATAGATGGGTATGCACAAGATATTGAGATGATGGCCTTCCAATTGAGGGAACAGCCTCTGATTTGTTATAGATGGGACCATCATTAGTCTTAGACTAGAGTCCCATGCAACCTCCATATAGTTGGAATCACTTCTGTGCATCAACCAAACCTAAGGAATAAGTAATCAAAGGGCCACTTGCATATTGTATTGAAATTTTTTTTTCAATTTAGATGCAAGCTGTTTGTATCTTTGATTTTCCATGCTTTCCCTTATGTTAAATTTGAAAAAAATTATGACAACAACTCCCTAAATTACAAATGGCTGGAAATTATATAAGAACAACTAATTTATCTGAAACATACAAAAATTATGAATCTAAAACGTATGTGTTTTTCTATCTAATTATGCACTGTAGTGACGTAGCCATAAAGAAAAAGTGACAAGGTGAAAAATATTTCTAAACCTCTCTTCTGCTCATCGTTTGTTTTATGATGTATCTGCATTCATTTTTTGAAGTTCTTCTACAGAAATATTTTTGCTTGATAATTATCAGGTAAAATGCATATTTGCAGAAAAAACTGGTGTGACTTCAATTTCTTCAGCAAATGCGTGACATATACTCAAATTGCGGGACAGTTGGACGGCCTGTAAATATTAATTGTTACCAAATTCGTCTACGCTGGACAGTGGAGTATCGAGTTTGAACATGGGCTTTCAAGGGAGGTTAGAATAACAGATTTCAACCCTCCTTGTGTATATTACTTTCAACAGAAAGCCCATGAATCATGGGACATGATTGCAGAAATATTTTTGTTTGGAGTAAATACAAAAAGTATACATCCAATAAGAAGAATGACAGAATGTTTGAATAATTGGAATGGAGATACTGATAGATGAAGTACTTCCGTTTATGCGCATGCACGAAAAAGCGAACCAAGTAAAAACCAAACATATTGCCAGAATCAAAAAAGTTTCAGAAAATCAAAAGTGAATATTTTTCAAAAAAACATCATGATACGATCTTACCTTTTAATTTTTCTATGTTCTGGATGTCACTTCCGATAAACTGGTCCTTTCTTTCGCAATGTATTTTCTATTAGTGAATAACTTTGGCTTATACGAGGATATTTACGAAGATATTGTCATATTTTCAATATTTTCCCATGTGTGCCACCATCTTGAACCCGGAACTGGAAGTGACGTCAAATTGGGGAATCCCGAAAATCCAGGCCAAGAGGAGGAAATATCCCATAATTCATAGATGGACCTCTTGAGGGACCTCAGGGATGGCCCTCTTCTATGTAAAAAGAGTTTAACATTTTGGTGCCAAGGAGGATTGGCTCCCAGGATCGAAACTCGATATTTTCCAACAATGAAAACGTCGAAATGTCGTTATTTTCTGAAATTAAAACCGACTATAAATTCAAAATAAACAGTTCAAAAGATTCGAACCAATATCTCGATCGTTTCTTGTGAGTTTTGGAATTTTTCGTTTGGAAATAAGACCAAAATTCACGATTTAAATGTTGAAGTGAACAAAATGGCGGCTGTTTGAATTCGAATTTTGTATTACGACATACCCATATATGGGACAGAATATCGGTGGTGCACTCTGGGAGCCAATCCTCCTTGTTTTGGTGCAATAGAATAATGAAAAGCACAAATGGCAACATTTGAATCCAATCGTGTGTTTTAATGATAGAATCAAACAAATGCTCTATCCGCACACAGAGCAACATAAGAAATGAATAAGAAAAAGCAAAAGGGGCAACATTTGAAATCAATATAAAATATTTTTCTAGCTACACAGAGACTGGGGGGGGGGCAACTCTCCTATCTGTTCTAACGCCTGTGAGCAACATAATATGGAAGCAATGTTTTATATGCACAACAGATGCCATTCTCAAAATTCATTTCGTTCGTTGTGCACAGGAGGTACGGATGGCACTGGACGAAAGGCTCGGAGACTGAACAGATGCCATTCAAACTTAATAAAAAGTTATGTCATTAGTTCTAGTTTTCTACCATGATCATGCTTATATCATATGGGCAGAAATAAAAACAAGAGTTTTCAAATGTTGTCTCTTTTACTTTTGATATTGGTTTTTTGATATTTCCCAGTGTGTGTATTATTCAATATTTTTTTTATCTAAGGTGCTTTCGATATACTTTTATCAATTGTGTATTCTGTCACACAATAAAACAAAATACAAACATTTCTAATGTTGCCTGGGGTGCAGATAAAACATTCATAAGAGCTTTCAGACTGTTTCATTGAGGCATTCTGTCATTAAAGAAACAAAAGACACACAATTGATTTCAATGTTGCCATTTGTGCCTTTTATTTGATTTCCAATGATTCCTTTTGTATTTACACTCCCCTCCATAAGTTTGGCAACCTTTTTCCCCCATTGAACTACGTGTTAATTGTTAAAGCCTCTTTACGTTTGAATTTTTATTTACTTAACCGGCGATGAAATAACTTATAATATTATAGAAACGTAACTTGACTTTATTTCCAATACCTCCAAATTTTCTCAATTTTTTCTCCTCAATTACAATAGGTCGAAAATTGATGATAAATTTGATGAATTTTTGAAAATCATCATTCCCATGTAATCCAATGGGAAAAGAAGGGTTCGGGGCAAATCAGAAATCAGGATATCTTTTCAGTAAAAGATTCAGCAAAAAATATTTTTATATAGAAAATTGAATTGTCTAACTTTTTTGAAAACTAAGTGTTTAGTTTATTTGATGAATATTAAAGTTACAGCGCTTCAAAGTCATTTTTGAAAATAATTTTTCGCCTCCTGTGTTATTTCAATTGGAGAGTTTTTTGAAAAACAATTTTGACTTTAAAGCCCTATAACTTTGTTGAACCTGAAGAAACATATCAAATTTTTGTTAACTAAAGTTAGCAAATTCAATTGCCTGCCTAACTCGTATTTTTTGCAAGGACTCAGATGGATGAATATTCTGTCATATGACTTGCGGCAAACCTACCATTTCCCAATCCATTGGTTAACATGGGAATGTCGATTTTCAAAAATTCATCAAATTTATCATCAATTTTCAACCTATTGTAATTGAGGAAAAAAATTAAGAAAATTTGGAGGTATTGGAATTAAAGTCAAATTACGTTTCCATCAATAGTATAAGTATTTCCATCGCAGGTTAAGTAAATAAAAATTCAAATGTAAAGAGGCTTTAACACATAGTTCAATGGGGGAAAAAGGTTGCCAAACTTATGGAGGGGAGTGTATAAATCATTCATTAAACCCATCAAATGTTGCCACTTGTGCTTTTTCTTATTTTTTCTTATTAAAAACTTTACTCTTGATACAAAAAAAAATGATTTCAAATGTTGCCACTTGTGATTCTTATTGAAATGTGCTTTCAAATGTTGCCACATGCGCATTTTTGAATTCAGATGATGCCTTTAACTAACTGGCTTTACTTTCTCATCAATGCAACATATTCAGCTCAAGAATATAATAGTAAGATACCCAATAGATGGAATGCTCTAATTTTGGCCATTAAAATGGATGGCTACAGGTTTGTATCTGTTAGGGGCCAGGCCAAATAACAAATTGTCTTTTTTGCATCAATTTGTCATGTTATAAAAACAATTGGATAAAGATTAATAGCAGAGAGAGGATGGCAACTGATCCTTGATTAAAGAATTAATATAGCGATAAAATAAACATTGATATTCTGAGTTGACCCATTGGTGCAAACATTTTGTGATTGGACAGGATCAATTAATTCCTATTGGTCGAGTAACATGATGTTTGTCCACAATCCATTGTAAGCTAATAGCTTGTAATTTCCGTTCTCTATTGAATAATAAGAGAAATCTATTCCCCTATGATTACTATTATAGAATTGCTTTGTTTTTATGATTGAATATGTAATACAGTGTAAATGTCCTTAGTTGTACCTCATCACTTTTCTACGAATTCCTCAAGGTCGATGATTCTGGAATAATACTGTAAACCCGATAATTTTTGCAAACTGCATTTTAATTTGGCATTTTTGAGAACATTTTTGTATGGTGAACATGCCAAAGATTTGTATGTAAAATATGAATGTATTTTTACCATAAAATATTGAACTTTGGTCCTGATTGGTTATTCTTTATGCTTCAACTGACTTGCACTGAATAGCCACAAAATTTCCACAAATAGTACAAAATACAATCGCATAAAATATTACTAGGTTTTCAGTATACCAGAACACTTGACCACTTGGACATGAAACAACAGAACTGACGAATACTATTAAATTTTTATTTTATTTTTTCCTCCATAATTGCACAATATAACATGGTGGTTATATACAACAACAACATAACTGCTTACATTAACAGTTCACCTTTCAAGCAGTCCCATGTTTATGATATGATCAAAGTTGGCAAGCTAGAATATAAATTACCTCTTTATTTGCCAAAACAATGAAACCCAAAGCTTTTACATACAACCAGGTTTTATTATGTACAGTAAAACCTGTCTAAGTGGAATACCATTGGTACCTCTAAAAGGTGTTAACATTGGGAGTGTAGGGGTTCATTTATCATAAAGTCAGTTGGTTTTGGGACTTTGAAAAGTGTTCCACTTACAGATGTGTTCCATTTCTAGAGGAGTTCCACTTCCAGGTTTCACTGTACATATGGCACTTTGGTATAAAATATGCTTTTTGTACTAGGCCTACTACTTGCCTACTCAATTGCAATATGTAAAGCTAAAATGAATAAATCTCAAGATCATAATTAATTTGAATCACACTTGTTTAACTTCTAGAATTGTTCCACAAGTTTCACTGTACAAGTATTTATCACTTAATTTTCAACATGGTTCTTTGGTATAAAATATGCTATTTGTACTTCCACTAGCCTACTCAATTGCAATATATTAAGCTAAAATGAATAAATCCAAAGATCATAATTAATTTGAATCACACATGTTTCTTCAATTTTGTTAGCTGTCCATAGATTACTGTGTCATTAAATGATGCTAGGCTAGGTTTATTAAAGATAAACATTTATTTTCAGTGTATGTGTACATACATGTATATACCCTTTTACCGACTTATTGGGCACCTATTGTACCAGGTATCAGATAAAATCTGATATCCTTCCTAATAAGCGGATACATCAAATGATTTATTTGTTGACCTATATCTGAACTTGGTAGTACAAGTTCAGATTGCAGAATTTTATTTTCAAAAAACAAAAATATCTTAAATGTTCCCAAAGCAGAATATATGATTTTTTAAATATGGATACTGGTCTATACATTGTGCATTTTGGATAATTGCTTGGAATTGCTATACTTAAATTAAAATTGCAAATAATTATAATTCAGAAATAAATACTTATAATTACGAACTTTAAAATGTAAATTCCTATATATCAGATAAATACGTAGTCTGATATTATTGGCAAAAATATTATCTTACATTAGATATGATTCATTTTGGGAAACTGATCCCTTTAGTAGACAATACATGTTATACAACTAACAATCCATCTTTTAAATCCCCCAAAATATTTCAACATAGGTGTCATAATAATTTGGCACAGTGAAGAAATTAAAATTCTATATTCCATCACCCTTACTACAGTTAAATCTGTGTAAGTGAAACACCATTCGTACCTCTAAAAAATGTTCCAATTTGGAGGTGTTCCACTTACAGAGGTTCACTGAACATTAAGTCAGTTGGTCACGTGGCTCTGAAGTGTTCCACTTAAGCACACGTTCCACTTACAGAGGTGTTCCACTTTACAGGTTTACTCTAAATACAGAACAAAATACCCAAGTGTATGATATACATGAAATATTGTAGGCTATATATACAGTACAGGGTGCGAACATAAAGAATACAAGTGGCAAAACTTTAATCTTCATAAATCATCACTTTATTAAATGCTCAAAATTGTGCAGTTAATTTGTATATGTGTATTGTACTATGTACTATGTATATACACTATAGTAGCAATGAGGTAGTAATTTAATTGGCCACCCAAATTAAAAATTCATAATTTTGCCACTTGTGATCTTAAAATGTGACTAACACCATACCCTTGCTAAAACACATTTGATTGAGCAAAGAATGCAATTTCATTCTATTCTGTTTTTAATATACACAACTGTATACAGGAAATATTAATTATTAACCCGGGTTGATGTGTTAGTAGTAATTAGTAATTACCAGTAAATGGTGTTACCCATTATCACATATTAGCAAACTGCTATTACTAATTATCAGCAAATGATGTTACCCATTACATACATTACCCAATTATGAAAACGAATGTTGTTACCCATTACCAATCATCAGCAAGTGGTGTTACCCATTACCAATTATGAACAAATGGTGTTACCCATTACCATTGATCATTGGCCACAAAAATCAGTAGTCCAATGTAAAGTAAGCATACCCACAAACTAAGAGCAATAATTCAGCAAAATATTTGGACAAGTAAACTTTTCTTGATATTTCGGTCACAAACATAAGCTAGATCAATATACACATTATTACATTGTGAATTATTTCTTGCTGTAAGTAGGGTTAATAGAGTTTTTTTTATGCTGATTTGTGACTTTCAAAAATTTGAAATTTTCATTGCAACTGTTACATTAAAAATTTCACGAGGTGGATTATCAGATTATGGTGGTGATATGATGCAAATAAACTAATTTTCAAAAAAATTTGAGACGTACAAAAATAAAATTCTTTTCTCATTCTCGATGAACTGAAGCTACTATAACAATCATGCCTTAAAGATATATCTCAATTCACATCATAACTAAGAATTAAAATCATGTTACCATTATCAATAAAAGGAACTTGAATGCATATGTAAGTACATGGCCCAGCATAAAAAATCATGCACACAGGACAAATTCTTTAATACACGAAGTGAAATTTTAGATATATCTTAAGATGGCAAACCAAATCAAACCATATACTTCTGAAAAGCACTTGTATTATGCTATGTAATGCATATAAAAATAATTTATGTTAAAAGTGAAGTGCATGAAAACCTGTCCTAGGGAATGCATGAAATAAACACATATTTTGCACGATTGAAGCAGCATTTTCTGAACTGTGTACAGAATTTCCCAAAATAGGGAATCTCAACGAGGTGCTCCTATGCATGAATAAATGTCTGAACTAGGTTTTGCTGTCCTTCATGAATAAATGAAATGAACAATTTTAAGCATAGCATGGAATGAGTCGATGGGTTAATTCAATAGTCTAGTTGGTCCTGCTTAATTAAAATGATATGTATTTTGATAATTACAGTTTACAGGACCCTCGTATTAGTACAAGGCATTTTCTAGAATACATAGTTTTGACTAAAAGAGACACACTTTTCATTAATAAAGCTCCACTTTTTTGTAAAATTTCTTATAACTCTTCAATAAATATTTAAATTTTTGATCCATTTTTGGTTTTTTCAGGTTCCATGGTTGATTGGTCAGCAGTTGCTATGGTAACTACAATTCATCCCGGCTTAGTCAGGGTGACAAATGGAGATATTCTATAGTAAAGATGCGTAAAATGTGGTTTAGGTTTTCTATAGTGTCATAGTCCAATGCATTTTCATTGTCACTTTCTTTATGCCATACACTCGGGAAAGGATAAGCTATTAAGTGTAAAATTGGAACATCTGAAAAGGAAAAGGAAAGTATTCAGGAATTATTATTATTATTATTACATGTGTGGTTCATAGGGATCAAATTTAATTTCTTTAATTTCAGTAAATCATGAGTCAAATATTTATACCAGATCACACAGCGTAATGCATACACAAGAAAATAGATCTTTTTTATGTGTAATCTGAGTTTGAAAATTATTTAATAATGGAGCCCAGACAGGTGTAATTGAAGCATATATCTTGTATTCTATGAAGCAATATTCTCACTCCAATACCTTAATTTAATAGGATGCATGCTTCTTATGGCATAATCCATAGAATATGTAATTTGGTAAATGTAAAAAAATATGACTCACCTTTTCTTAAAAATGGAATGTGATCATCCTCAATTCCTCCACCGTTATATCTGGCTTTGTTTTGAAAATAACTAGTTGTTCCATGATATCTTTCATCTTTCTTCAATTTGGTTTCTGTAAAATCAATAAAAATACTGTATGTCATACACATTACTTAAGAAAAGTAAGCACAGTTGTAAGTAAGATGTAAGTGAGTAAGACTACATTCTTACAAGAAATTCAACCTATAGCTCTTTATTATCAAACTGATTTCATTAGTAAGGAACAACATTTGATGTCTGGGAAAACCAAATCTCTACATTTATACAGTCCTGAAAACAGTGTCTTCTTTTTTCCATTCCAAAGTCTAGAGTGCTATGCAATCAACACTGATTCAACGTGCATGACCTCCCATAACAATGATCTCCCATCATCAAAAGTGAATGTATATCACAGAATACAGTTTATATCTCAGGGGCTTAGGAAGGTGTAAATTCAACACTACACCAATAAATATGAAAAAATTGTGCCAAATCTTCTACCTATATCAAAACACAGTACTATTTTATGCCTGAAAACCTCATTTTTATTATAATCTATTTATAATAATGTTCTTAAAATGTTCAAATGTTTTTCAATATTTATAATCACGATGGAAAGCCGATATTTGATGTGATTTAAAGAAAATGTCAAATATGTAACATGATATAATGCAGGTTTGCGAAATGAAATTCAGGTAACAGATTTCATTTGGAACGGTAGAGTGTCCTAAAATTCATAAGAATTGTTTGAGAGAGGCATAAGGGATGGGTGATTTTCGGTGCACTATTAAATTAAACATACATGTGGAGTAGCTGACATGAATTCCATCAACAGTTGTTAGATAACCAAATTTATTAACATTAGAATTCTACATCCCCACAGACCTCAGAGTCGTCAGAAAAATACAACAATTTATGGTAACATTTTGATAATATTTACACAAGTTCTCTACTTTAATAGCATTGTTATTATTGAATTATTTCAGCATTTTGTAACATTAGATAATACGATCCATTATATACATCAAGTTAACGTTTTTAGGTGATGTAGAATTCTAATGTCAACTAATTCGGAAATATAATAACTATGGCCTTTTAATTAGTGCACTTAAAAGAAGTAAAATCAATCAAGCCTTATCTCCCTCAAAAAATTCCTCGTGAATCAAAAATATGACTGAAGAACATTGGGAAATTATTAAGGCTGCATTTTTGTACATGGTCTTTGACAGTGGGCATGATTTTAATCCTAAAAATTAGCTAGATTGTGGTTATACCACAAAAGTATGTGCAAAATACCACTGTGTAAAAAATTTGAATATTACGCAACCGTATTTTCACTTGCACCCCGATCACAGGAAAATACACCCTAAGCCTTTTTTCAACACTATGCATCGGCATTTTGGCTTACATTGTTCCTACGCCACTGTATCTTACCTATTTTTGCTAATCTTTCAAATAAATGGCCAGTTTGTTTGTCAAACCAGTTGGTGAATTTAGGGTTTTTGGTCCCAATGAGATCCAACAGGATAAATGCATCCTAAAAAAAGACAATCATATATTACATACATTTGAAGCAAAAAATACGTTTTTGACCTTTTCAACCTTTTTTGACCTTGAAAGGGTCATTGAAGATCAAATCTTGAATATAAAGTCAGATTTGTTACAGATGCCGATCACCAACCGCCTATCGCTGATCGCCAACCGCCTTAAAAAAACAACTAGGGTCTAACAATGTGTCACTTTATGGTGGTGACATAACAAAATAGTCTCAAGATCATTTTGCTCTTTGTTTGCTTGAAAGAGGACTATTTTCTTCATAAGATACTAAGGACATTGATAAAACAAATAGATTACATATTTTGCCAAAGCACCCACGGTCATATTCATTTTCACTCTGATGATGTAAGGATGTCATGTCTCAAATAAAATATGATTTCACTTTGTTACGTGCATGATGAACTGGTAAAATGATTTTGTAACTACTAATTAGACCATAAAAGAAATCAGTAATTGATTTTCCTAATAATTCCCAGCGTAATGGTTATTAACTGGTAGATATCAATTTTACAAGAGGCCCTGAGGTAATAAGTGTCAAGCATGGAATGGCTATTAGCTATCACAATGAACTAATGAATGGAAAGACGGCATGACCAACGTCAACCTAATTAGCAATAAATGATCCATGAATGTAACAAATGTGGGAAGACTGTGATTGTACATGCGTGGGAGGACTAACGGATTAACGCTCAATTTGTTCTCATATCAACTGACAATATTGACAATGTTGCTTTTTGCAATGTTTCCGATGGCAGCTCTTAAATTGCCATAATTCAAACTAGAAATTGTCAGCTTTTCCTGCAAAACAGATTTTGGGTATTAGAAAGTTAATTTTATTAGTACATGTGTCCTTTAAAAATACTTTTGACTTCAGAGAATTTTCTTACTTAACCAATGTAAAATATTGTATTTAATTTATTAAATCTGTGCAATAAATCGTGTAATGAATTTGTTAAGAAAGTAATTTGTAATAATCGTGTAATGAATTTGTTAAGAAAGTATTTTGTAATGAATTTATAAAGAAAGAAATGACCTTAATGTAAATGATGTTAATCTAAATTTAAAACTGTCTAATAAACTGTGAAATGGAATTGCAGAGATTAGGAATATAGAAAATACAACACAGAATTAATTTGATTATTAAAAAATAATCAAAAAATCTTTATTTTAAGAAGGAACGAAAAATTATGGCTTTGAAGCATTTCTCAACATTCTAGAGCAATCGTTGTGTTATTATATTGTAATTGCCACCATGCTTCGGGACTGATTACAAAGCTTAAGGTATTAATAAATCATCTTAAGTCTTATATATAGCACATAAATGACAATGTTATGAGCGAGTAATGAGCAAGTGAAGGGTCTACACAATTAGGAAATTGAAAATCAGTTTGCTAAGGCAAAATTAAATAGAGAGAATTTGAAGCTATAAGGGACTACTGCAGAGTGAGATATTATTCAACGAAAGTGACATCCTGACACGTGCAAATACAATTATTACACAATAGTTGCTTCCTAGGCTTCCTGTAAAGTGGCCACCATTCTAAGGTTAGATTAATTACTTGCATGATTAGTGATACTTCATGTCATGATGGCGATTTATTCATTGGATTTAGTAATACCAGATGTTGCAAGTTCCTCTTTCCCTGAGACAATGAATAGAATTAAATATATTCAAAAAATTTCCTTCATTAAAGCGAAATCAATAAATCTCAAAACAATGAAAAAAGCATTTCGATTGAATTATAGAAATGTTCACATGATGCTGCAATATTTTGGGGAGATGTTTCATACAACAGTACCATAAAATGTAATGTTCTCAGCTAGTTGCTTACCAGTCTATCAAGAACATTATTTAGGGAATCCTGTTCAGGATATTTCTCATCATGCCATTTCTGAGCCAGATACCTTGCCCCATAGACTGAGTCAGTGGATGTCCAATGTACAAAGGCTTCCTCCCCATCTAGGAAAATCAACTGCAGAGAGACATCTAGAGCCTGAAATATGAATCACAATGTTAAATAATGTTAAATCTTAAATGTTAAATCTCCCAGTCTGATTCAATACAACTACAGTGTACTTCGTGATTATCCAAAATACTGACAAGATAATTAATGCTTTAATATCTAAAAATAAAGCTTAAAACATCAATAGGTACCTCGGAACAACCCACAATTACTGAAAGTCAGGATTTAAGAAATATTGTGTTTGTTTGTCATTAACTTGACGACACTCTAATTGACTTTTTGCATATTGGAACCATTATATATAATCTTACTGTTGCTGCATCCTTCCATATGGTATCATTCAGTGTTCGTGCAAGGTCTAACATCATAGCACATGGGACTGAAGAATCTGTAGCACCAATGAATTTAATGTTTCTGTAGTATTTTGAATCAAAATGACACACAAATGCAAGACGACGTTTAGCAGAGGGGTTCTGTGTGGCGACTATATTGTTGAATGGTTTATCGCCAAACGGAGTCTCAGCAGTAAAGGGGAATTCTTCTATACTCCATTTGAGCCTTTGCATTCTTTGCCGTATATGCTGAAAATAAAAAAAAATGTTTTAAAATTAAGATTAATTTCAAATCAAAATAATCTATCTGCCTTAAATGTAAATTATCTTCTTTGGTTCAGAAAAATCAATCTGGGGGAAAATGATGGTGAATCTGTTTCAGTAACATGATGGAAACAGGCCTGAATGTGACTTTTTGGAGAATTTTCTGTAAACATAATAGTGAATGTGATATCCAAATGTTGATTTTTAACACATTTTGAGGTGTTAATTGTAAGTGTTTATAGAAATATTAATTAAATAGATATAACAGTACCAGATATAATTGATCAAAAGAAGGATTCAAAAACACAAAAACATAGAGATATTAGATATAAAACTGTCAAAAATGCATATATCTTCAATATAACCCATGCTGCAAAGATATAAAATAGCAAATGAATGACAAGCATATTTGCAATGTAATATTATCATTCAATACCCTACGTAGTTATCAATCACAGAGAATAAATAACGTCTATGTATTGACCAATGATCAACCTCAGCTCAGGTTACTTCAATTATTTCTTATTTTCTTCCAATTAATTCCAACTCCAATACCAAGTGTATAATTGAATAAACAAAATTGTTTATACAGGAACAAAATAAAAGTATTCATTAATACTAGTGTTGTAATTAATTAACTGCATGGAGGAGTAAATATATCAACTTGTAAGGCGAAGGAATGGGATCAATACCAGTAGGGCTATATGTTGACACATGCCCCAGGATGCATACCCACAACCACAGAGCTAATGCCTTTTTTAAAGGGTGACGCATATCGTTTAGCAAATCGAATGCTCGTTTCTGGTGTTGCTCACCGTTTATTATAAAAGGCCCGATCCCGGAATAATACTCAAGGGTTCATAGGTTCGAGGTCGTTGTGTCAACACCTCTAACTGTTATATAGCATAAGTATATTATAGATCGTCACACATTTATAAAAGGGTGATTTTTATTTTGACAAATCAATTCCACATTTATGGGTGAAGTTTCAGGATCTTCTGTTTGTGTATAATAAGGAAAAATTGGCATCTAAATTTCCCCATAACGTAATAGCACACAGCTTGGCATATGAAATATCCTACAAATGAAACAAAGCAAGACAAACCGGTTTCTAATACAAGAATTTATATTGGCTGCTGTACATGTATTATTTGAACGCAATCACTCTTTGGATAACGTTTTCAAAATCATTATAAACGGATTACTTTATCTCAAAGACAATTTCAATAAACTGGATTTTACAGAACTCCCCTTATTTCTTAAAAATGGACTGATCCAGTTGATTCGCCTGGAGCCGCCATATTGTTTTTATACGGGATGCTAATCGGAACCCTTTAAAGACGGGGGCTATATTTTTGTACATGCTTTTTTGACCGCGAGCAAGGTTTTAATACTAAAAATGAGCTATATTGTGGTTTTATGTGTGTTATATCGCTGTGTAAAACAAATAAATATTATGCAACTGTATCAAATTTACTTGCACCACGGTCATTCGAAAATACGCCAGGGGTAAATGTCTAAAACATTTTTTAAGAAAACATGGTTTTTGAAGGTAACATTTTAAGAACAAACATTTAAAACAAAATAAAAATCAGATGAAAAAAGAAAGTCGAGGAGAGACCGTTCAAATGTAAAATCTCTGCAGTGATGTCAAAATATAAAATATGTATTCGTCAATATTTTTATACTTTAGCACATGCGTTGGATTTGCCATATAACTTGTTTAATCTATTTTCAAAGGATTTCATAAAAACCAAAACAGTATCTCTACAATGCCATATCAACCATTCTCTGATTGGTCCATTTCATACAAATAACCAAAAATAAGAAGGCGTACTCCCCACAGTATTCCCCACTCAAGAATCTACTTGTTACACTTTCAATGATTCTGCAAGGTATATAGCCAATAGCTCCTTGTGTTAAGCAAATACTCCTTAGTCCTTACTAGAATCATTGAAAGATGAACACGAAGATACCCCAGTTTAATGAAATTAATGTATAATATTTCAATATAAAAAGGAGTTGCAAGGCTACATGAAGCTTAATATGTGTTGCATTTCATTTCATTTCATTATAATAGAATGTTGCCTGTCATTTGTTACAGACACTTCAAGCTGACTGCCGAATACTGTCCAGAAAAAGTTGGGGACTATTAACAATATGTTACCACTTCTGGTGGTGACTGGTGACATAACCGAATAAGAATGAATCAAATCAAGCACTTATTAACTATAGTTGAAACTCTCTTTTAAGAAGCTTAAGAAGCAAAATCAAATCACTATATTGGAAATGGTTTCTATATCAATGAATCTAAATTACACTCAAGAAAATTAAAAATCAGTGAGATATGGCTTCCAACCTATTAGAGTGAGTGACATATTCAACTTTGAATTACACTAACTAATTGAATATCCTCCCCCATACCACACTTGACATTACAGATACTGTTTTACAAACATAACTTCAATGGTTAGTAACTATTGAAGTACCAATTGTAGACAGAGAAGATAAGAGGATTTCCTATCAATAACATCAACCTGATCATGCATTTTCCTCTCCGTTTCTCATTAAAATTTCATTCAAAAATTGATTCTTAAGATATATTCAGCACTCGGGTTATCTAATTTGTACCTATCTCTTCAATTTTTAATTCGAATTGTAGTGTCATTTTGAATTTCGAAATGTGGCTATCGTTAATTTTCTCGATGGTCTAAGAGTGCTTTATTTGTAATGGAAGCCACAGTGGGCAGAGGTAGAACGTGAACGTCACTCTCTGACCTCATAGATTGGAATTAATTCATGTTACTTATTAGATTTCAGCCTACATATGACACAACCTATGCCTACTTCATCAATAATTCAATCATTCTGATACTTTGCCGCCTCTTCAATTCAAACATGATGATAAAGGAATAGGTCACAGGCCCATAGCCAGAATTTTCCAAGGGGGGGTTCACTTTTCCCAAAAAATTCTAGGGGGGGTTCACTTTGGCAAATTTGGCCAAAAATCACTCAAAATGGTGAAAAACTGCATGATTTTGAAAGAAATTTTGGCAAGGGGGGGTTCGCCCAAACTGGCTACGAGCCTGGGTCAATACTGTACTCTGAATGTAGTAAAATCGCGAACATTTATCGTCGCGAAATTTTCCTTTTAAATCCCCGGGGATTTGACCCGGGACTTTTGATATTTTTCGTTCGGTGTAAAGCAATTCATCCAGTGTTGTTGGGCGATAATTAACATGGAGTATTGTTCAATTTTATATCAACAATTGATGTACTTGCTAAGCTCATGTATATGTAAAAAGGCATGTAAGTATATTAATATTATCAATATGGAGTTTACAGAGCTGGAAGAAGAAATTCAACTTGTGCAATCCGCGAAATGTCATCAACTCAAATCCACGAAATTAAATAGCCGCGAAATTGCAATTTTGAAAAATCGCGAAATTTTATAGCGTCAAAATTTACCAGGAGTACAGTATCTCATTTTGTCTTAAAACATATTTAATTATAATAAAAATTTCCTTAGTGTCAACTGAAGCTTTGCTATATAGTTTAGACAACCTTTGATATAGATTTAGTAACTAAGCTAGGAAATGGTATTTTAGGCCAATAAACACTACTACTCCCATCTATTTATCCCTCTAAACAATAAGTCCTCTATTGTGTTTCACACACATATTTCATTCTTTGAAAGAAATATCTTTGTTGTAGTTTTCACAAGTAATATTCCCCATTCCCAAAAGCTAGGACAAAGGGAATATCATTTAAAGTCACCTGAAAAATAATAAAATATTTGTTTTATTACGATCTGATAAGTTTCTTCAAAAATAAACCCATGTGTCTCTCAATGAACAGTAAACATCACGGGGAAATATCATAGGAAATTCTATGTCATGTGATACTTATTCAACCAATCAAACAAACAGTGAGAAAAGAATTCCTCCAGATTCAGGAAAGGCATCCCCTCAATAGTAAGACACTATACTAATTAATATTTTTGATTTTCTTAAATGTCGCACAACATACTTTTCAGAGAATGAGTTCGTTAAGAGGATGATTCAAAGTGACTGGCTCTATTGCTGCAATTTTTCATCATGAAATAAATGGGTTTAGTTGACACAAAGCACTTTGTTTGTAATAGATTGAGCAACTAAGCTGGAAAGGATTAGCTTACTTAGAACATGGCTTAGAACAAGACATCTTGATCTATAGAATGCCTTGACTTTTTGTTATTAACATCATTTTTTGATTCCTCATCATGTCAGGATATGCTTAAAACTAATTCCAGCATATTTTTGCATTATGATCTTTCAAATAAGAAAACATAAAGGGCAATATTTGAAAATAAACCAAACCTCTTTAAATCATACTAAACTAGAGCAGATCATCAACTTTTGGCAAAGAAATCAACAAAAAACAGAATATATTTGTTTTTATTGAAAGAGCAACCCATGAAAGTTCCACTAATAAAGGAACAAGGAAATAAGATTCATATCCATGATAATTAACCTGAGTGAAAAGACTTAGTCCCACACTAGATATAGACTGAGGTCTCTTAAAGAAGCTAATAGCCAAATGAATATAAAAGGGTACATGACAATATACGGTATCTATAATAACAGGTCTCAGAATGATATTCCTGTTCACAAGGAGATCAATTAATAACACGCCAGTTTCTATCAATATGATCAAAGGTTATGAAAATCCATTATTAGTTATACGCTGTATTACATCACGTCGAGAGCGAGAGCTCTTCAATTTGTCATAAGTATAAGTGCTCATCCATAACTCTTTCAAGTTCTATGTTCTAAAATTCTATTTCATCATGCATGTTGGTTTCAAGAAAGCAAACATCATGAAATCAGCACTCAGAATGACTATGTGTATCAATTGCTGACGCAATGCAATTACTTTACACAATTTTCCAGGAATAAACTGTTTATAATGAACACCCACAAATTATTTTTGCAAGATCATAAAGGTACTCAAAGAGGTGGCAATAGTTTCAGGTGATCTCATTAATAACTCTTAGATTATCCAGAGTAAAATGTCCCGAAGGTACTGTGACAAATGTAAATGGAAAATAGAGTAGAAAATAGATGAATCAATTCTGAAATAAGTAACAGGATATGTAGGCATCACACTATAGTATATCAGGCTCCCGTAGCCAGGGGGGGGGGGTTCAATGGGTTCGAGCTAACCCCTCCCCCCCCCCCGGCCGAAAAATATTTCAAAATCATGCAGTTTTTCACCATTCTGAGCACTTTTTAAGTGATTTTGGCCATTTTTGGACCAAAATTGTCACAAGTAAACCCCCCTGGAATTTTTAAATAAGTGAACCCCCCCTTGGCAAATCCTGGCTACGGGCCTGTATATTAACCTTTCTGATAGAAGATTTTTTCCAAACATATATTCTACAGCTCAAATTGAATACTTATATAAATTCATAAACATATATTTTGGAAATTTAAAAATAGAAAAAAGGTGGTGGTGGTGGGACAAAGAGGATGGAAGATGCTTCCAAAATGTGTGAAACTATACGTTTTGGCAAGAAATGAAAGTAAATCAAAAAATTCAAACAAGGCAATAACATGCAAAATGACGCCACCTGTCATTTGTTACAGATGCCAACCACTGAACAGCAACAGCCAGAACCCAAGCACCAAAGACCATCCATAAAAAAGCTGGAGACTCGAACAATATGGTGATGATTTAATATTAAGAGAAATGTTCCAACATATGAATAAAAATATTATTAATTTTTTGCTCAATATTCTAAGAAATCACTAGAACATTTAGAACAACTGTATTTATAAAATGTTGCCCTTCGACTTTGTAGCATAGAAATTAAAACAACTGTTATTTATCCCATGTAATAAGCATACAATGGCGTGACAGACTATCAAAAAGAGAAACAATAAAATAACATTTTTTATCACACGATAATAGATAATAGTATGAAATTAGGTAAACAATATAATAATGTTTTTTATCCCACAATAATAGTATGACATTAGGTAAATAAAGTATACAGATGATCAAATAAAATAGCAGAAATTATATGAACCCATGTGTGTCTTGTCAATGTTCATGTATTTTTGAGGAAAGTATAAAACACATATGCCTTCTGTCCGTTCTTATCTACATGTATTTTTGTATTGTTATTAATATTATACTACAGTTAAAAAAAATGGGAATTGAGAGAAAGTTTCATATTTATATCACATTACACTTGTTAATACTATGAATATTCCCAGGGTCAAAGCAAATTTTGATAAGAAATACACTCTAAAACCTATAAGTGAAACACCTCTACATATATGGAATTTAGGTTTTGTTACCTATTAACATGAAAAATGAGCCTCTGTAAGGAAAACACCTCCAAAGAGAAACATTAATTTTAGACATCAAAGGTTAGCACTTCCACAGGTTTCATTATACAATAATTGATAGATTTTCACTATTTCACATTATCTTGGTGCATTTTGTAATCGGGTGAAATTGAGGATAAGAATGGAACAGTATAATGCGACTAAAATACAGAGTTGTATAGCCATGCTTGCCTGACTGAAATATATCTCTTTGTCTATTCTGGTTTATTTAATGTGTCCCTAATGCCATTGTCTCCTTTGTCTGAAACATAACTTACATTGACATTTAATCTATTAATGGAGGGGATAAAGACTGATACTGTTCATTGTAATTAAAGCTTTATTGAGGTGAATATAGGCCAATCGGCACTTAATAAGATCCTACTGGAGTTGAATATGTAATAAAATAGTTTTGCCTAATTTTTTCTTAATAAGAACACCCAAATGGTATTGTGGGATTCTGATACTCACACCATCTTTGCCTTGCTTTCTAGAAAGTAACTGATAGAGGGCTGTGATCTCATTAGATGGCATTGTGGGGATTACAGTCTGTACTATCCTTTGGAGTATTCGTTAGATGGTGAATTTAGAATATCCCTCTTGACAGGTTAATGGATTTCTTTCATAGATAATGCCCAAGATAGTTTAAATAGATTTTCATAAAGATATTTGTCACATATGTCTATTGACGTCACAAAATCCTAATTTGGTATAACTGTAGAATACATTGCTTGAATTGAAACAACCAAAAATACGTAACATAACAAACTAAGTTGTATACATACACCAGATTTGACAAACTGAATATTGATTTTCTGTAAAGTCACAATCCGGTGATATATTGTTGCGGGACTTATAATTAATAACTACAATATAACATGATGAAAGGTGGCTTGCTTTACTTGTGCAATTATTCTCATATCAGTTTTCACCGTAGTAACCTGAAGTAAATCTGACAGATCTAATAAATATAAAACACCAAAGAGATGAAGTATCTTTTTATTTTAAATGCCGAGGCGTGTTTATGGAAAATATTATAAATTAAGATACATATATGTATCATTTTCTAATAATGATGATAATTGACACTGAATACCCCCTCCCCAATCTTTTAACAGATATATTTATTAATGGGCCAGAGACCTGACTTGATATTTTATTGGGGGAATAAAAGGACAATGCCAAATCAAAGCAATCACCAGAGCCCCTTACTATAAAATGCTTGTTATAGGAAGAGAATGAAAACCAGAACAACGGCAACGCCAAAGCGTAGCGAATCCCATCGAACAGAAATGGCTGGCATTTTTACAAACGAAATATATAGCAAATATCATAAAACAACACACCAGAAAGGCCACCATTTTCAAAATGGTTAGCCAAGTTGTCATCAGAAGAAATAATATGCTTTTAGTAGCCACCTATAAAATCTTTGAAAAATCGCACACATGTACTTGTGAAATAAGTAAAAAATGTAAAAATGACAGCCATTTTTTAAAATGGCCTCCTACTATCCGAAGTGTCATGAGACAGTGTGCAAGGCTCGTGAGTATTCACATATCAAATATGAACAAAATCGCTTCACTACTTTTCAAGTTATAGTAAAAACGTAAAAATGGTGGTCATTTTTCAAAATGGCCACCTACTACCCAAAGTGTCATTAGACAGTGTGCCATGCTTATAGTATTCACATATAAAATATGAAACATACCAAATATGAACAAAATCGCTGAACTACTTTTCGAGTTATAGTAAAATACGTTAAAATGGCAGCCATTTTTCAAAATGGCCACCTTTTACCAAAGGTGTCATTAGACAATGTGACATGCTTATAGTATTCACATACCAAATATGAACAAAATTGCTTCACTACTTTTCGAGTTATTGTAAAATACGTTAAAATGGCGGCCATTTTTCAAAATTTTTTCAAAATGGCTGCCTTCTACCAAAAGTGTCATAGGACAGTGTGCCATGCTTATAGTATTCACATACCAAATATGAACAAAATTGCTTCCCTACTTTTCGAGTTATAGTAAAATATGTTAAAATGGCGGCCATTTTTTAAAATGGCCGCCTTCTACAAAAGTGTCATAGGACAGTGTGCCATGCTTATAGTATTCACATACCAAATATGAACAAAATCGCTCCACTACTTTTCGAGTTATAGTAAAATATGTTAAAATGGCGGCCATTTTTCAAAATTTTTTCAAAATGGCCGCCTTCTACCAAAAGTGTCATAGGACAGTGTGCCATGCTTATAGTATCCACATACCAAATATGAACAAAATCGCTCCACTACTTTTCGAGTTATAGTAAAATATGTTAAAATGGCGGCCATTTTTCAAAAAAATTTTCAAAATGGCCGCCTTCTACCAAAAGTGTCATAGGACAGTGTGCCATGCTTATAGTATTCACATACCAAATATGAACAAAATCGCTCCACTACTTTTCGAGTTACAGCAAAAATCGTAAAATAACGAGTAAAGGCCGCCATTTTTCAAGATGGCTGCCATGTGCTTTTTTAATATCTACATTTGTAGCTTTATTAATGTCCTTTATAATTTTTTTACACTTAAAACATATTGCTATTACAGTTTTACATATTGTACCTAAATTACTGTAAAATCGGCACTAAAATGGCCGCCATTTTGAAATGAGCGGCCATTTTGAAAATCGGCTTTAGAGCAGAACTTCTACCCCCATAGGGTATATATGTACAAAATATGAACAAAATCGGGCCAACGGTATTTGAGTTATTGCCCGGACGGACGGACGGACGGACGGACGGACGGATGTACGGACGGAAGGACGGAGGCGTTCCCTATATCCCTCCGAACTTCGTTCGATGGGATAATGAAATAGAAAACAATGGGAAAGATGCCTGCCAGCTTTGATTGTATTCATGAGTCCATAAATCTCAAGTCAGAGTTGTAAGTGGTACTAATGCATTGAAGTTTGCAATAATTGTAAGACAAACACCTCAGAGATACGAAAATAAACCATTATTTATAATAATTGCCCTTATAAAGAACACTCTGGTTTGCTTTCAATGTACCTTCTAGCCTTAGCAAAAACAACCTCCATTGCTGACCATTTATTGATAATCCATTAAAGGCGTGAGAATTTACCAAACTAAATATTTTCAGGACACGGCATTAACATTCAAAATGTCACGGCCTGCCATTTGTTACAGACATTGACCATCAACCACCAAACACAGACTCCCGAACACCAATCAAAAAAAATTCAGAGACTATATCAATATTTATTTATTTATTTTTTTATAAAAAAATAAAACAAAATATCAATATGCCACCACCACTTTACATAAACAGAATGTATTATCAAAGGGAAATCAACATCAGTGACACTGATTTACGAAAAAATTCCATTGGTATTAGTTGGGCGTCAGTAGTATTAGATGGGGATTGCCTCACGGAATATATCGGAATGAACAAACTACAAATTGATGTTCATTTGCCTGACATTATAAATGACAAAAAACACCAACAAATAACACTTAGTGCAACCATTTTTCATTATATCCTCTTCATTATGAATTCTAAGCACAGGTTGAAAAGCATATTAACGTATTACAGTAAAACCTGTGTAATTTGAACACGACTGGGAACAGTCAAAAGTGTTCAGATTGCCAGGTGTTCACATTTTTAGGTTTTTAATGTAGAGTCTATATGGCAGTTTCAAAAAGTGAGACTGAAAAAAGCATTCACATTGAAACCTGTTCAGAGTAGAGAGGTGTTTGACTATATAGGTTTTTCTGTACTTGAGGAAATAAACTGTCTGTAAGCAGACATGCACGGCTTAATCAACTGATGAAGTAAAACCTCAAAACAAGGCCATAGGAACGCCTACTACTTCTTATTCCGACAGAGGATAATCCCAGTATGGCACGTCATCAGATAAATCAAACAAAAGACCAGCAGCGATTAAATCGCTGAGGAATTATTTTCATTATTTTGCGGCTCAATGTCAATAGTTATTCAGTTTTGTTTTTGTCATTTACTTTATTTCAAGATGAGATTTTGAACGATTTTAAGAATATTTGATAGTAATATATGATCATCAACATCACATATATAGAAAAAATTTATTCTTTATTTTATAGAGTAGAAGTGTTTTTCTAAATACATACATGTACACATCAATACAAACCAGTTCAGTTCAAAATACTCATAAAACAGCTATGTTTAGAAATTGATGATAATAATTTCTATTAGGATGGATCACAAAATATTCATTTATTCATACAATGAAGTGAATGAACCCCATAATATTGGAGATGGTGCCTATTGAGGTTAACGAATATGTATGACATATTCCAATGCAATAGTACAATGACCTCCCCAGGATTTTTTCTCATGTGGGTGCAAAATTTTCATTCTCACAATTTAGACCAAAATTTGTCAAAATATGCCAATTTTTCATGATTTTTCTCATTTTCAAGTGGATGCAAATGGATTTTCAAGTGGGTGCAAGTCTGTTTTCAGAATTTCAGGTGGGTGCTGAGCCCACTTGCTTTAATGCTGAGGAGATCACTGTAGTACCTTAAAGTACCCTTTGCCTTAAAAGAGTTTCATTTGCCTGATAACTTCAGGCTCTGACACTGACTAAGGACAATGCAATATAAAGATATACTCTGACTGTGCCTGCTTAGAGACAGCATTCTGGTACTTATCGCATCTCTGTTTTGTAACCTGCAATATATATCTTTGAGGACAGCGACTTGCAACAATGACAGATAGTTTGCGTAGCACAATTTGAATATCAACCATTTCTCTTGGAACTTATTCTGTAGTCAGTGCATGATTGAACTGAGGAAATGAAAGCTGAAATTGGTCCACACTTCATTTCATTTGATATTTCTTCCACACAATGTCTGATCGTTAAGGCTTACTAATAAGTTTGTTCCTTACTTTAGGAATATACCTGATTAAGACATGAGCCTCTAATTTCAGAATTTCAAAGCATTTTCCCGTACAGCTAATTTATATTATCAACTTCCAATTTTGATGGAGAATGTCTCTCTGAGGAAATACACGCTTTATATGCTAATTAATAGGGAAAGGAATATCCTGAGTTCAATATGTTCAAGTATTATTTCAAAAGAACTGTTTTGTGCCATTGTCACTATCCATGTAAAGTACCTGTTTTAACTTCATAGGCAAGTCTCCTGAACAACACCTGAGGAAATCTACTTCAAAAATACTTTGTATTCCTTTGATACTCTAATATATTCTCAATTCTTATTGATTCGGAGGATAAATTGTTTTCAGAAGAAGAAATGTGGAAGCAGAGCATGTATCAAAAGAAAAAATTATTGATTTTACAATATTGTATTAAAGAAAACCACCAGTTTTTTGTCACTTCAAAGACAAAGTGACATTTATAACATGATCACCTCGACTAATTTAGCGAAGAACAAGAACCAATTTGTTAACACAAAGACGGATGTGTGATCAACCTCTAGGCCATTTGATTAGTGTCAAATGATTTGATTAGATGATATGGTTATAAAATATATTGAGCAATATATTACCGAAAATAGCTCGAGTTAGATAAAGTTAGATTTATTTTGTATAGATTGCTAATTAAAATCACAACATCAAATATTGAACATCCGGTTTCGATTTTATATGTGCAAATTAGAAACATATTTATAAGTTGATGTTTCAGCTCAAAAATATCTAACTCGCCACCTATTAGCAATAAAAACTTTTGGGAAAATGACATATTGATAACCTAACCTCTAACCATAATTTGACAGATGGAATTTTTCTCATAACAATGTTGCTTTACACAAAATTAAAATTTAAAAAACTGAAAATCCACTTGATTCTATACTGTACGAGGGTTGTCCCATAAGTCTTGAAATTTTTATTCTTATTCATAGAATATTTGAGAAACAATGATAAAAATTTCACATTTTCTAACGTAGATATATTTCTACTATCTCTGTAAGTTTAATAGCATAATAAGATCATTTGGTAATGTTACAGATGATTAAAAATGGAATGTTGGGGGTACCCGGGGCAGAAAACAGGTTAAAAATACAAATATGACGTAAAAATTAAGGATTTGGGAACCCCTGGCTCAGCTCAACACGTTGCCTTTTCTGCTCCTCTGTCAGAATATGTGGAATGAATCTATGGGCTACCTTTGATATCCAAAGGTCTTTCTTCATCACTGTGAGCAGTACTCTTACTAATATCAAAGTCTAAGCGATCTTCCTACACTGAGTAGTTCTCATTTCAGCCCTTATAGGCCTACTCTCTGCAATATGTGATATGAGATTGTCACTGGATTTTGGCCTTCCACTTCTAGGAGCATCTTCCAGGCTGGTATCTCCAGTTTTTAACTTCTTCTGCCACCTCCATATTGTAGGTGCACTTGGAGTTCACTGTCTATATACTTTTTCATGGCTGTTCTTGTTTGTGTAGGTGTATGCCCTAAGGAGGCGTGGTATTGCACAACTGCACGCAAAGATTTAACATCTGGTGACAAAATCCCTGCCATTTTGATTTTCAAAATGCTGTGGCTCTGTACCAAAATTGAGCAATTGTGCTAGTTTATTAGTTACAACAATGGTGCAATAAGTGGCGCTTCACTATTAATGATACAAAAACCAAAGTTATACACTTCAGAGCAAGTACAACACCTCAATCAGACCATGTTTTTATGCTTGAAGACACAGTGTTGAAGTACACACGTGAATACAAATACCTAGGTCTCTGGTTCAACGAACACCTAGACATGACAAGTACAGTGAGACACCTGGCTAAATCAGCAGGAAGAGCACTTGGCTCAATCAACACCAAATTCAAAGAAACTGGAGGAATCCAGTATGATGTCTACACCAAGCTGTTTGACAGTATGGTTGCTCCAGTGCTACTATATGGAGCAGGTGTTTGGGGTACCAAACCATATGGTCTAATTAACACCATTCTCAACAGAGCCTGTCGTTTCTTCCTAGGAGTTAAAACAACAACACCAACTCTAGCCACCCGTGGAGACATGGGATGGCTATCAATGGAATCACGACAAGATATTGAAACAGTAAGACTATGGCAGAGGCTGGATAAAATGACAAATTCAAGGATAAACAAAAGAATATTCAACTGGTCAAATGAACAAGCTGATACCCATAGAATGAAAAATTGGACATTTTACGTCAAAAAATCAATATCAACAAAATATAGAAATACTACTTTATCAACGCCAATGACAACCTTCAAAAAACAAGTCTCAAAGTTTGATGCAGAAAAATGGACACAAGAACTGAGTAAAATAGGACCAAATAATAAACTAAGAACTTACAAAACAATCAAAAGTGAGTTTAAGCCTGAAAGCTATACAAAAATCAACCTCCCTAGATATCAAAGAAGTGCATTCTCCAAACTAAGATGTGGAGTTTTACCACTGAAAATAGAAACTGGGAGATTCACCAAACCCAAGACACCCCTTGAAGACAGGACATGTGAAATGTGTGATGATCATAAAATTGAAAATGAACAACATTTCCTTGTAGAATGTCCGGCCTATGAGGATTTAAGAAGCATTATGATATCAGAAGCTCAAAGCAGCAACCCTGACTTCCTAAACAAAAGTAAAAATGACCAGTTTATAACCCTGAGTACTTCTCCAGAGATGGCTTTTATTGTATCTAAAACTGTATTCCTTATGTACAAACACAGACAAACAAATATGTGATAAACAAAGATTATGTAGTTAGTAAATATTAATGTATTTATTTATTTTTTTAGAAACTACTACATTGTATCTTATGCTATATGGGTAATGATTTAGCCTATGTGACAAATTATTGATCGACAGTCATTTGACATAACTATATGTGCAATACTTCTAATATACATGTATGAAACGTCTCTCATAAGCCGCACTGGCTGGGGCAGTGTTTTTTTATTATGACATTTTAGTACTATTAGTATCTGTAAAATAAATCTGCTGTGAGACGAAAATAAATAAATAAATAAATAAATAAAATTATGACATCACAGAGGTATTTCATAAGATTTTACCAAGAATACAGTGTTTTTGTCAATCTTGACAGGTGATTCACAATTTAAGATACATACCATCCTTTAAAATCCTTAATACTCCCACGGCTCCATTTTACATTTTTACTATATTTCATTACTGCCCCACCCCCCGACTCCCCCGGTTACCATAGCAACCATAATAGTTACTCAAGTTCATAATTTTGTTATGAAACTGTCACATGTTGAAGATAATTGATTGATCTTGATATATACCAATTTTCAGCCAAATTCATCAAAATCTTTTTGAATTAGAATAAAAATTTCAAGACTTATGGGACAACCCTCGTAAGTACCAATCATAACTTATTCTCGAAGAGCATTTAGTTGAGTATAAATGGCAGCCTTACAAAATAATAGTGATTCAAATCATAAAATAGTAATCATTCGAATATCCCAGATGCGAGTAGAAATAATCTTGATTTAAGTCATTAAAAATTCATAATTCAGTCAAACTGATGTCATATTTGGAATCTACATATAAAATTACACATTTAGAAATGTGGTTTTGAGAAACTGGTAACTACCTACTTGCATCTGAGTAATTAGGTGATGGAAAATAAAAAAACATAATACAGTATTGTACTTTTAGAGCTTCAATATAATGTACTACTCTATCTAGTAACAATTCCAGGAATTCCCTATCAGATTTTATCCCAGTTACAACTATTCTTTATTTAAAAGAAATAAAGTACATTGCATAACTCATATTTCTATAAGATCTAATAAAAAAGTCTTCTTTTCATATATATTCAACCAAAGTCCTTGCTAAATATATATTCTTTCCATGTAATTTTGTGTTTTATAGCAAATGTAATAACCATTAGTACTAAAACATATAGCATATTATTAGGACAGATGCACCTTATATTCTGTAATAATCCAAAGCTATTGACTTAATGCACTTAGTCCATTATGTACATTAAAGATATGAAAAATCAGGCTATCCAATATAATTACAAGAGCGTTTTTTTTACTTTACGGGTATGTGCCTAAGGGGATTATTTCAGTCCTTTCTTACCATTCAAGTTTTGATGCTCATTATTTAGAAAATCTCTGAAGAATGCAAATTTTTGGGAAAAATCTCAAAAATTTTATTTCAGACAAGTGATGTCATTTTGCACAGTTGACAAAGTGAAAAGAGAATTATTAACTGATATATTATTGACAAAAATCGATAGAAAAATTCTTAAGGTAATTCCGTATGTTCAGGAATTTCAATGGAGTCATAATTACGAGTCCCATGTTTTTTTCAGAAACATATAACCCATTCCACACATGGTCTCATACATCTTTTAGTTTTGCACAAAGAGTGGATAAATATTAGAGGTGTCACACTGACCCGAAGTCGACCTGAATCTTGGCTCAGAAGGCTCGGGTCGGGTCACGAACAACTACCAATTTCGGGTCGGTTCAGAACAATCGGGAATATCATAATTTATCATAAAATTCTTCATATTTTTGGCTTGCCTATTTCTTGAATATGTATAAATTACGAATGGGGAATAGTTTACGGTTCTTCCCGAATGATTTAATGCTAAGTTTCTATCATTTCCCTTTATTAAAGTATAAAATGCAATAATGCAGGCTTAAACAGCAAGTCAAATTGGTTTTTAACCCGAAATTACCCGATCCACTCACTTTTTTCTTGCCTAACCCGACCCGAAAGATATCTGACCCGTGACACCCCTAATAAATATACCTAGATTATTAGTTGAAGGTTAATAAATATTCTTGACAAAAATGAGAAAATTCAATTTTGTCGGTCTCTGAATTTTCTAAATTCATACATTTTAGAAAATAGTTTTCCCTCAATGTACATTTGATGTGTACTCTGTGAAACTGAAAGATGTGTAGACCATTTACGGAATGAGTTATGCGTTCCTGAAAATAACATGGGTCTCCAATTAGGAAGCCATTGAAATGGTGTCAATATCCTGCAAGGGATTCTACTTTGACCATCTCCATTATCAACGTTCCAGTTAACTATTTAGAGTGTTATTTGCAATAGCTTCTATAAATCTGGGTTCATTGCTATAACCCTAGACAATTATGCCATATTAGAGTGTATTATAACAGAAACACATCATTAATGACTAACAATATCAACTGAAGAATATTTGCATAAAACTTATGCTGTCTATAAACTAATTCATGGAGCCTAGACCACTGGAAATGATTCTCGACAATTTCATTGTTACATTTATACAAATTCTATTATATTAAAAGAATTATTGCTCATTTTAAAGTGGGTGCAAATGGATTTTGGGGTATATGCAAAGCTGTTGAGTGCAGCACATATTTGTTTCAACGCAGGGGAGATGACTGTAACTCTTTCTTCATGTACACGTATTGAACATGTCATATTACCTCTTGAGCTGCTAGGTTGCCTGGAGTCCCTGGAACTCTTTCAATGAGCAGTGGTTTTAATTCATCACGTTTAAATGTCTGCATATCAGAACCAAGATCTACTGCACGTCGTAGCCTTTGGGTGGTCAGGGACTTCGATTTATGTTTTTCCTATAAAATAACAAGGTGTGTTATTAGTCTTGCTTTAATCTCTTGTGATCCTCCACATTGTAAAGTAGACAAGAAGGGAGGGGGAGGGGGGGGGTCAGGGACTCAATGTGGGAGGTTCAAAATAATTACCATATTGATAGAGGTTACAAATTACTATCTGAGAACAGATGAGATTAAAGCTAAGGAATAGAAATACTGACTATCCAACTCTACGGACACATGTGCAAGTCAGTAAAGGCCAGTAAAGGTTATGGTTATGATTTTTATCATCGCGATAGCCGCGCCCCCTTTGTCTTTCTCCTTCCAAAGTCCACCAACATACAGCACATACAATGTATCTCTCGCAAACGGCAGGTAAGAGGGGCTCTGGCATACCAGAATGGATTTTTATATTGAGTCAAGATTAAGTCAATTATGCCAGACTAAGGTTTAACTTGTGGAACCAGCACTATCTTTCCAAGATAGTATGAGAGAAATTATTCAAAAAATTAAACCCAAATCTGGCTTTATTTATTTATCGGGGCAGATTGGGTCTAACTTCCATGCTTAGTACTCATGCACCTTTTGCCACCTTAGTTTACCGAAGTCAGCTCTGAATAGTTCCATTGGAATTATAATACAGATCTTTAAAGGGACTAAGGAACTTGGAAAAATATAAAGCTACGTTGACCAAAGTGTTTACATTTTCGGATGAGAAGAGTTTATTCATTTTGAAGGGGTGTATGTATTGAACCTTTCGTGCAATACAAAATAATTCCCAATTTTCCTAAATGCTTGCGACTTGACTGTCTCGTTGATTCCGTAATCTTAATTGACCAGTTTGTCTGTTGGCAGAATTGCAGGTCACACAGGTTCAATTTTTGAAGGAATATATCTGTTTTTTACTTTTTTGGTTGTAGGCTGGCTTGTTATTACGCAGAAATAGACAAGTATCAGAGTACTCAGCGGTTTCATTAGCAGCAGGCAACAGGCGATTTTGTGAGAACAACCGGTGAAAATCGCCTGTTTTTTTAGGGACTTTCCAACTTTTCCATATTACATCTATGATTTCCATTACTTTGCCTATTGTTTTCATTTATTTATAACATCCTAGAGTATCTTTATACTAACCATATCATTATACAGAGTCATGGTAGAAGAAATGTATTGACGAAGTAGAATGATCTTGCCAATGCACTTACGTGCCAAGAGATTAAACTTCCAGTTGACAAGCATGTGCATTAGCGAGATCATTAATTTGTGTCAAAGACCCTAACATTGACTGGGAATATCAAGATATCCAAAGTCATCTCTCTAAAGATGGTTTTGTGCAAATACAGTAAGGCCTACTTGATTTAACTTTTTTGCAATGTTGGACGATGACGTCAGTCAAGAAAAAGGCCAGACAAGATGATAAACCAGCACAGAGAGACTATTAAGTGACATAAAAGTTACTCGAGTCTCATCTCATTTATCTGGAATACTGTAAACTCCATTTGAAAATGGCGTGTCCGGCGTGTCATAAATTTATTGAATATTCTAAAAATCGCCAGATAAATAAATCATTGATTAAAATGGGACCGGCTCAGCTCCTTGATGAGATATTGTATGATTTCGTCTAAAATTAAAACAAAATGGCTCCAAGAAAAATGGCGATATTCGAAAACTGGACGAAATGTCGTTAATGTCTGACATTAGTAACTGGCTGTAAATTCTAAGTTAGCGATCCAGAAGATGTGAACTAATACGTTGATCACTTCATGTGTGTTTTGGAATTTTTGGTGAAGTAATAAGACCAAAACTCGCAATTCAAATTGTGATGTGGAAAAATTGCGGAATTTTGATTTCAAATTTAATGATTGCAACATGACCCGTTATACATGCAGGAATTTATCTTTGGACGAAGGCCACGATACAGTGGCCTTAGAAGAAGGCAACATAAAAGCACTAGCTATAAGGATACCAACAACAACAACAACAACAACAAGAGACGAATGATATGTCCACACACTAAATTATCAAGATAACAAAGATACTCTATATGAATTATTAGATTAGTTTTAGTCCTAATCTTAGGGTTTAGATCGAAATCTAAAAAATCAATCCTAAAACTGTAGCCTAAAAAAAAATATGAAAAAAGTTTTGTACAACTCTGATCTGGACTTTATTGAATCCATATGCGCTATTAGCTCAAAGTGAATAGTTCAACTGAATAACTTTAAACTTACCCGTAATTTTGTCCAATGTTCTGCATCGGTAATGCAAAAGAAAAGTGCAAAAACAAGGGGGATCCTTCTGAACTTCATGATTCTTCTGCCAGCACTTTTCTGACCGAGGAGCTCCATGTTGACTAGTTTATATATCCGCCAGTCACTTTGCTGCTGCGTAATGATATATAAAGATATAGTTCTATTGAATAAAAATGCAATGAATTACTATATGTTGTATTAAGCAAATTTAATCATATAACTGAAACTTCATATTTTTGATAGTTAAGCGATACAGACTCATAAATTAAAAATCAAGATTTATAAATTAATAGAAGGTAAAGATTTTTATGAAAATAGATCCTTGGGAAATCACTTTCACTTTCGAGAAATCCCCTACAATAGTCAGAGTGACATCTTTCATTAGAGCATGGACGTATATCAACGATGATATACGTCCATGATTAGAGATATGATTTTTGGAATACATGAACATGAGCACTATTCATTGTGTAATTTTGAGGAAGAAATTACACCATTATGGGTGTTTCTGTACCGGAAGGAGGGGTACACTGGGTGCACCACCTTTTTGAACCAATCCCGAGGATTTCGTTAATGGTGCTGAGAACTGGGAATACTTAACATGATTTTATTCCAAGCTGGGAAGAAGGAGAATCGTGTAAAGAAATGTGTTCTCTGGCGTATGAAGTGGAGAAGCTAGGTTTCAAGTACCAGCTACATATGTTGATGGAGTTTTTTTTTTTTTTTTTTATTTAATTAGATGTAGACATACCCCAATTGGAAAAATCCTGGGTACGCCCATGTTCTTTAAAGAAAATGTATGGTGTGACATCTATTGGGCTCGATTGAATATAAGGAGAATATTATCTGTTTCACGAAGAGCACAATGTTTCAGGTATTTGGTCAGCATATAAATGTTGAAAAACTTTGGTTTTTAGTAAACATTTTTCTATTTGAGATATTTTACAGGTCAGTCAGTCAGTTGTGAATTTCTGAAGATGTAAATAAAGTGTTTTTGCATTCATTGACCATAATAAGACTCGATCGATAAAAAATTAAAGTGGGTTAAAACAGGAACTTTATCATAAAACAGAAATAATTTCAATATACTAGTTTTCCCTTTTAGGTTATTAGTTGTTGGATTTACACTAGAGCCCTAAGATGATCTATCATAATCCTAATGTATGCACAAAATCTTCCTGTTCTCTTTCATGCTCTTAACAATGCTATCTTTAAGACATATTTTTGTGAAACCGATGCATTCTTTAGCACATAGTATAGAAGCGGGAAAGGAATAGCTATATTGACTGAACCATCTTTCAACCAGTACTTAACTGCTTTTTTTCATTTTACATGTATATCTACATATCTCCGAGACATTTTAGATAAAGAGGTGTAAACTCAACAACATTTCGTAGGACGTCTTGAAAATGGTGACATAAACTCAACATCATTTTTCTAAAACATTTTAGCCAAGATGTCTTGGAATGTGGCGTGTTGTGTAAATGGGGCTAGTGGTTATAATGGTTTGGCAAAGTACTTTACAAAGCACCTGTTCAGTTTGAGTAAGCTTTTAATGTTTAGAAGTTTTTATTGATTTTATTATGAAGTTTAGTGGGCATAGAGTAAAATAATATACACAAAATTCAAAATTGGCCACATAAAAAATTCAACTTGCACAGTAGTTCTAGATTTTTCTAGGAACGTGCAGACAAGAAAATGAGGTGCCACCTGCCAACCAAGGCAAATTGACAATATCATACATTTTTAAGGTAAAATAAAAACATGATATTCATATCAATATCTGTTAAATGTATTTTACCAAATATATGTTTTCTTATAGTTACAACTCATTGCACATATTTCAGTATTTCCATTTCACATAATCATTGAAATTAATATATTTTTCTGTATTCTTTACAAAATGCAAAGTACTAAAAGTTTAAGTCAAATTTTTGAGTTTAACTCAAAGTTCTTCATGACAACAGTTTCCGTATGGCCACAATATCTAAACAAGGTGATTGACATTATATTGTCACATATGTTTCTGTAGTCTTCCATTGGTAGTTATGGCTATAGTGGTCATATATGGTTCGTGTTCTCCTTTCCATATATGGCTATAGTGCTCCTCTTCATACATGGCTATATAGTTCTCCTTGCCATATATGACTATAGTGCTCCTTGCCATATATGGCTATAGTATTCCTTCCATATATTGTTATAGTCTTCTTGCCATATATGACTATATAGTGCTCTTTGCCATATATGACTATAGTATTCCTTTCCATATATGGCTAATTGGCTACAGTGGTCCTTGCCATATATGGCTATAGGGTATAGAGAATATCATAGTGTCCAGGCCTGTATATTAAAGTAACTTTGGGACTAGAACCCTCAGGAAAGTCATGTGCATTAACATTATCACCTCCTCTGTCCATGTATTCTATGCGCACAGGAACATCTATTGCAGATGTCAGTGCTATAATGTGTATGTGGTCACTCTCCTTTGACATTGGCTCAACCTCCTGAAATTGAAGATGGCAAAATTGAGTAATATTGAGTTTAGAGGATAATGTAAGGAGTGTAATCGTTCCACAACAATTACCCTTTTTAACTAACAAATGGATATAGTACTAAGATAGGTATGGTATAAATTCCAACATCAATTGAATTTGAGTTGATATAACACAGAGCTGTTTTAATACTGAGCTAATGAGTTCTACACTGTGAGATACATTTAGCATTCAAATATTCCAAGTAAAGACTAGTATAAAATATTACTCACATGATTGCAAAATTCTTTCACAGACTGGCCACCTTCCATAAAATTGATGAAGAAATCTTTCTCTTTTTGTAAATACCCTGACACTAGTAACCTGAAAGTCAGAAGGTTCATCATGATTAAAACTGCTTCAATGAATCATCCTCTCAAATTAAGTAGCAATGGAGATCAGATAGAGTAGAGGAAGGGCAAGATACTAGAGAACCAGCTAACATACAAATTGCTGTAAATATGTTGAATTTTGTTATGTAGTAATATTTATCAGAAGCGACATTCAGATCATTGGTGAATTTTCCTGAATTTAAAATCTAGATTACTGTAATATTTTGAAATATAAATAATTTATTTCAAAGTCTCTTGAATCAGCAGAACAAGCGAGCCTAAGGAGCCATTGAGAGTCACTGGATCATTGCAAATCTATGTATCTAATAGCCTAGATGCGAGTAGAAATGATCTTGATTTACATCATTAAACATTCAAAATTCAGTCAAAGTGATGTCATATTTGAAATCTACATGTAAAAGTACATCTAGAAATATGGTTTCGAAAATTGTTTATCACCTTTGAAACTTTAATTTTTTTGAAAATGTGACTTCTAGTTCAGGTTGATTCCCCATAGACCCCATATTAGAAAATCACAAAAAGTGAAATATCTTTTCTTGTATTGGACAGATAACATTTTTTTTACTGGACATATTTCAATTTGCATAACTATTCGATGCATAAGGGTTATAAAAAAATTGAACCACTAAAACAGATGTAATTTAAGTTAAAGGGAACTTTCTACTATACCCGCCATGCTATCTGACCCGAGCGAGCCACCTGGTGGTGAAACTGGTAACTACCTACTCGCATTTGCGTTATTGGCAAGTTTCTGTCAAGAGACAATCATAGATTTACATATCCTACCTTTTATGAACATAAAAAAAGAAAAAAATGAATGAGACAAAGAAAACACTCCATAAATTAATTCTTATTTGTAGCTTTACTTACCTAAGATAAACCACAAGGTAGTCAGAGTAAACTTGGTCATTGAATACTTGAAGCAGATCTTCTAATGAACAATTCTGTTCAACTTTATCAATTACTTCCATAAACTGAAAACATAAAAAGATCTGGGTTCATGGGGTCATCTTAATTAATTTGCATTGCTATTTTGTGTTGTAAATCAACTTGATAAACCTCTTTGCTAATTTCATCAATAAAACTAGAATTTTTTCCTGGCTTAACAATTTACTAACTATATAATTAACTAAATATATTATTATATCTTCATCAAATTCACCATTTTCCTGATAAATCTGATAAATCAGTTTATTTGATGTTCTTACAGTATCATGGAAATCTTCTATTGTAAATTGTTGGAATCCTAGAGCTACAAGGTCATCCTTGCTCTGCCTAGCAACAGCTTGAAATCTGAAACAGGGTTTATAAACTGTAACTTAATGTTCATGTATAGAGCCATGGACTTCAAGAGAAAGCCATGGTAAAGTATAACATTGCAGAAAATTTCATTTCTAAAGTATCATTTCACCGGCATACACCCTCGATTCACACTATGAAATCATGGTACATGTACGTTACTTGATACAGTACCATACAATGCTTTTATAGATTGGCTACATGCAATATGTGAGTTTCAGGATGTCACTACCCATTTAGAATGAAGAGGCAGGGTGTGCTTATATGTTTTATTTACTTTATTCATATTTCATAATCTTTACTCATAGTTTCAACCAAAGTCTAGCAGAGCTATGACTGTTATTGATATTGAATGGGTTGGTTTATTTAATGAGATATGATATTTAAAGTTTTTAAGGAAATGGTATGAGTCTTGGTGTTTCTTTTGGAAAGGTGAAGCAGGTATGTGTTTATTCAAAGATGTCCAGTTAAGTTAATATAGACTTTATCAGTACCTTTTAAACTCTGTTGGGTCAGACAGAAGTTTTTCCATGTAAGCAAACCCAAATGCCCTATAGAAACAGTTGCCATCCCCTCTTATTTTCCGCATACATGCATATTTAGACTTCAAATCCTGAAAAATATATACAATAAGTGTTAAATATAAGACAGCAAGCCAAATTGTGAAGCATGTAGATAAAATGTATGCAAACAAAAATATGAACTCTGATAGTTGCTGCACCTATTTTTAGTTCTATCCTGAAAAACTCATCATCTTATTTTACTATTTTAAGAAATTCAAATTCAACAAGTCATTCGTATATTATTGAAAAATTGTGCTGAAAAAATGTGGAACTCAAAAGGCATTTGCCTATTCGACAAGGTTGCCATTTTCAGTAATTATACTAATTTTCAATAATTTATTATACAATTTCAGTAATTATACTAATTTTCAATAATTTATTATACAATTTCAAAGACTAATCTCAAGCAGGTACACGCATTAAGGGACACGACAAATGAAATTGTATCAATTCTAAAATTATCTCTCTTCCAATTTCAAAAGATAATCTTAGCCCTACACACTTAAATTTTAGAGCGTGAAAAATTGCATGCTAACAAATCTGTATAATAAGGCTGAAAAAAAAAATATAGTAACAGCTGAGACTAACAAATATAAGTCTTAGGTATTAGTTATCTCTTTTGATTACCTTGATTTTTAGCTGAAACACTTCATCTTTAGCATATTCATCTTCTAGCTCTGAGAAGTCAACACGTTCACTGATTAGTGACTGCTCTGTCACAATCTGAAAGAAAGATGCAACAGAATGTGACGTTAGTGACTGCTCTGTCACAATCTGAAATAAATATGCAACAGAATGTGACATTAGTGACTGCTCTGTCACAATCTGAAAAAAGATGCAATCCAAACGTGACATTAGTTATTTACATTATTATTATTATATTATAATTACAATAATATATACATATAATATAATATATATATATGTAGTTAAATCTGTTCTTTAAATTCTAAGGGCATTCCCCCTATTAGGTGACATGTATAAAAAATTGTATATATCACAGGTATGTGTCTTTTAATCACCAAAACTGTAATTAAATAAAATTAATGCTTACTTGTAGTTTGGCAAGCATGCAGCATGTACTACTAATTAAGGAAATAAATGCTTACTTGTTGTTCAATCTTCTTTTGCTGGGCAAGAGTCGCTTCATCATAGTTCACTTCTGAAATGACAAAGATTGCATTTAGCATTAACTTGCAAACTGTCACCACCTGACATTTGTTACAGATGCCAAGCGCCAATCATTTGAGATGGTGAGATAACAACTGGAGAGTTTAGACCAAAAACAGGCCTCATTATGAAAAAGATGGGTATCGATATGACCTTATTTAGAAAATCAACCCAATTTTTGGAAAAGAATAGATCCAAAACACCAACATCTTTTTTGCACCCCCCCCCCCACATCCATCCTTGTCAGCTTCCAGGTCCACCCCCGTGAATGTACAGTAAGACTTTTCTGAACTTTTCTATCTGCTTGTGCATTTTGTGTCTTTTTTGGGGATTAGAAATTGCGAAAAAACTGGAACACTTCATATAACCTCTTTCAAAGGCTGCCTAACTGGTTTCAAGAGCAGTGTTTGCTTGCCCTCTTTAGGCTGCTAGAGAGAATTGTGATGGCTGAATTCGAAACTGAAATACTGAAATCAGCTGCTTACTTTATATCTCCAAATGTTCCCTACACCTCCATTCTCCGTTTATGATAGTCTATTAGATATTAGCTGCTTTTGTGTCATTCAGTTCTTGTTTTTGTCCCCGAGTGGACATTTGAGTGCAAAGATGATACTAAAATCATTAACATTTTTCTAAAACTGTTTGAAATATTATCAAAAAAAGGAAGCATGGCACTGCTCATTTTGATGTAATATTTGGTTTACCATAGTCTATTAGTTATTAGCTGCTTCTGTGACATTCAGTTCTTGTTTTTGTCCTCGAGTGGACATTCGAGTGAGAAGATGATACTAAAATCATTAACATTGTTCTAAAACTGTTTGAAATATTATCAAAAAAAGGGAAGCATGGCACTGCTCATTTTGATGTAATATTTGGTTTACCATAGTCTATTAGTTATTAGCTGCTTCTGTGTCATTCAGTTCTTGTTTTTGTCCCCGAGTGGACATTCGAGTGAGAAGATGATACTAAAATCATTTTTCTAAAACTCTTTGAAATATTATAAAAAAAGGGAAGCATGGCAGTTCTCAGAACAGAGTTACATACCCTTCTGTTGAAAGCCTATGTTCTGGCTTATGTCATTTCTTTTCATGTTTATTTTCAAAAATCCCCAAAGTGCATACTTTATTTCAGGAAAACAAAAGATTTTTACAATACATTATTTTTCTTTAAGAATGGTTTTATCATTTGGGAGAATTTAAACATTTTTCACGCATTATTGCACTTTGAATCCATTATAACTTCACCAATTTATAACATATCATGAATCTTTTGTGAGATATTGTATTTCAGATTGTGAGGAATAGATTGGAATGGTAGTTCAAACAGCCATTTTGATTTCTCAGTAAAATATGTTGACTCAAGGATAAAGGCAAGTCCTAATCAACACAGAAGCAGCTGATACATGTAACCTATAGACTTTCACCAAAGGAGGATGGTGATGTAGCATAGTGAACAGAAGCCCCCCCCCCACCATGTTATCTATTAGTGGTGCAACTCGCAAGAAAAATGCTACTCGAGTAGAAAGTGTGAAAATGCCACTGTAATCGAGTACCACTCGCAAAAATGAGGGAAAAATTAAAAAAAATAAAAAACTCACCTAGTCAACTGTTTGAAGACCAAATAGATACAATTTCTTCGTTTCTTCTATATGTTATTGACACGCGGTAGTATCTCTTCGGGACGTATCGAAACCACTCCGTCCTGAAAAACTGTTAATTTGAATTTAAAACCTACCCCAGTGTTTGAAAATCAAGGATTGTGAGTCTCACACTTCACCGTTTTTCTTCAAACTTGTTCCGTACAAAGCTTCACAGAAATACCTTTCAGTCGATACATTGTTTTCGTGTACAAAGTACCTCGTTTTAGCGGCGTTTTGGTCCCCAGCTGTGAGATAAAGCAAATTTTCATAACTTTCAACTGTAAGTCAAGTTATCTCGCCAGTCTTTTACCCATTCTCGCCCATAATTTCAGAATGGACTCCCATTACAACCTTTCATCGCTACGTCTTGATTTTTGGGCATCAAACGCAGCAGTTTCTAAATCATCCACACATCTCTTCAAATTTGACCAATACGTCCCGTCATCTTCCACTACGCCCCGCCGAGTCTATCACTATACACGTAGAGTTGCATTCTAAAACAATTTGTCCATCGATGTGTCCGTTTGGAGGTTGCCATTGTCGATTCTTAATTACCAATTGGATTGTGTTTTAAGATTTACCCATTCTTGTCCATTTTCAATATACCTATAATAGGGTGGTCCAAAATCTCCCTAAAATTTAGATTTCCCGATATTGCAATATAAAGATTTTAATTACTGAACAATTGAAAATATTTTTAAGAAACGTTTAAAGTGCCCTATCCTTGAAAAAATGTTAAAATGCGAAAGGACGGGTGATGTCAATTATATTATTTTCAGCATAACGTTAGAAACATGTATCATTTTATATGGTACACGTTTCATAATATAATCCAATGGAATCATACAGAAGAAAGGTTGACACACAACAGTTAAAATCTTTATATTACATTATCAGACCAAGTCAGTAGATGTTGTTTATATACCAATTAGTGTTGTATTTTGATGCATTCTTTATATGAATCTAGAAACGTTTTTGTGCCAATATTGCTCAATTTTGATAACATCTCCGTTATTTTGAAATTAAGCGTGGCAAAGTTTCCCGATGGATTTAGCTAAAAAAAGTGGTGCCTGTAGGGTTATTGAAAATCATACATGATGAAGAAAAAATACATATTCCTGAAATACAACAGTTTAATTTTGAGTTATAAACCATTTATGAAAACGGCATATTTGTCAAAATTAACAAAACTTCAAGTGAGACGCGTGGCAAAATTTCCCAGGGGTCTAGAGTGGAAATATTTGTACCAAGAGTCAATTGGTAACTAGAATCTATCAGATGACAGATTTTTGGAAAATTTTGCAGATTTGGACAACCCTAACCTATAACTTTGTTGAACCTGAAGAAACGTATCAACTCCACGTTTGTAGTCATAGACTCGGCGGGGCGTAGTGGAAGGTGACGGGACGTATTAGTCAACTTTTAAGAGATGTGTGGATGATTTAGAAACTGCTGCGTTTGATGCCCAAAAATCAAAACGTAGCGATGGAAGGTTGTAATGGGAGTCCATTCTGAAATTATGAGCGAGAATGGGTAAAAGACTGGCGAGATAACTTGACTTACAGTTGAAAGTTATGAAAATTTGCTTTATCTCGTAGCTGGGGACCAAAACGCCGCTAAAACGAGGTACTTTGTACACGAAAACAATGTATCGACTGAAAGGTATTTCTTTGAAGCTTTGTACGGAACAAGTTTGAAGAAAAACGGTGAAGTGTGAGACTCACAATCCTTGATTTTCAAACACTGGGGTAGGTTTTAAATTCAAATTAACGGTTTTTCGGGACGGAGTGGTTTCGATACGTCCCGAAGAGATACTACCGCGTGATTGATGTTATATATAGTTTGTATCAATTTAGTGAGAATAAATGTAGTTATTCATGCCACAATTGTGTTTGTTTGTTTGTTTTTAAATATTTTCATTTTGTTTCCGGAATCGATACTTTATTTCGTTCATTGCATACAAAAAAATCATCATTCCCGGGGTTTAAAACACTTCATAATAAAACATGCCTACTCGAGTTTGAAAAAACGTACTCGAGTAACTATCTTTGACAGGTTCAACGAGTGAGTGGCGAGTACTGGCATTCGAGTTGCACCACTATTATCTATAGGTTACACTACAAGTGCGGAAAGAAGCTTGAAAAAAAGAAAAATAGGGTAAATTAAAAAATTATTTTTGACTTGTTTTGTTTACATGATTCTCCTGGCATGCCTAAAACATTAACATAACACTTCAAGGAAAAATTTAATTTTTTCTCTCCTCAAACTGGCTTTATCGGTCAAATAATGAACCAAATCGGAAATATTGCTTTTGAAACTCGCTCCGTCTGTCGTGAGTGAATAGGCCAATCAAAGGATGTCGTAATTACAAATTCAAATGCTGCCATTTTGAACAATTTTCCCGTTTCAGATTTTAAATCGCAAGATTTGGTCTTATTCCATAACTTAAAAATTCAAAACATAGAACAGGGGAACGGGATATATAGTGCTGATACAAAATAATTGATAAGTCGTATAATAGGCATATTTTCTTGAATTCTAACATTAATGTCCCAAACTCCGACAAACTGCAGAAAAGTACACACCATAAATCATATTTACCAAAATGAGTGTCTCCAAGGCTTCATACCAGCGTATGCATAATGCATTTGTCACAAGTTTGGGCTGAAATTTCGCTAAAATGAAGTAAGGGTAGTCTCTGCCAGGTTTGTTTATTGTGGATAGCTTTTATGGCAAGTGCTCAGAAGAAAATAATACATGTGCGCAAAAAATCTAATAATCTGATTGGTTTAAACTTTGTTGCACATGCGCACAATGTGTGCCATGGTTTTTTCTAGTGATTTCGTTTCGTTTCATGGAGTTTGCGCTTCAGTGTATTTTCCGCCAAAATGGCGAACCAATGACAGAATTAACAGGTAAAATCACTTCGAAATTTTAAGAGAACTTTTCACCAATAATAGCAAAACTTTTGTTTTATTTGTGCATTCTATTTATCAGATAAGAGTCTCAGGGGTATGTAGGCAAATTCATTTTGGTAGGAGCACTCTGTTTATTTTGAAAACTCACCCTCTATTATTTTATATCAGCACTGTAAGTATAAACTTTCCGATAGTACTAGCCTTTCCCAATGGCCATGATATCATGGCCATTACGCATACATATATTTATAATGACGCAGCAGCAAACTGCAAATAAACTATGCACCTACCCTATCTTTGAAAGCTCCGAAATCACTCTGCTACGTTTTTAGTGAAGTAATTTGGTATTTCATGAGTAATTAGGAGATAAATACGATAATTAAGAACTTAAGAATTACAATTTCAACTGTATAAATGAGACAGGAAAGAAGTGGGCTGGTGAAAAGGGTAGGTCTCCAACTTACATCATAATTTTAACATTTATGAGTGCCGATTTCTGCGACAATCTATTCAATGGTATGCGAGATGTCCCTAGTAGGACTGTAGGGACATCTTGAAGTCTAGATAGTACGGATTATGAATTTATTGCCAGTTGTAATGTACGTCAGTGAATAACAACATCTCATGGCGGAGCCCGTTTTTTACTGATTCAAAATGCCAAACCTGGAGTATTTAGTATATGTATGGAGAACTTCCCATTAACCGTGTAGGGAATTACTCGAGTCTCTAGCTTACAGCTAGACGAAACTTCATTGATTTTGTATATACTCTAGAAAAGGTGCTACATGCACCTAGAACTCATTTTTAATAAATTTTATAAATATTTTTAAGAATATTAATCATATTTAGGTTGAAGCGTTGCTTGTCTGGATTTAGATATTTCAAATTTTCATTTCGGAGTTTGACACATGGTGAAATTTTCTCGCTGTAGCTAAAAATGGCTTCCAGTTCTGGACGTGAATAAAATTTGAAATTATTCTCGCAGTTTTGAAATCAAATATAACAATAGATTCAGACGGGGATGTGAGCTGATGTTCTTCAAATCTATACATAAAGGTATATTTCATATTATTATGCCATATTTACTGTGCGTGTGACACAATGATTTACAATATTTATAATACTAAGGCAGCTCAATCTTCCTCCTCAAAGCCGGAATATAGAGAAGGCTTTGGACCGAAGTAAGTAGGGAACATTTGGAGGTGTGAAGTAACATGGGCTTTCAACAGATGATTTCAGTCTCATCCATCACAATTCTCTAGTGACCTATGGGGCGATCAAAGTCTGTTCTATCAGATCAGTAAGCAGTTGAAAGAGGTAAGCTTAAACTTCAGACAGTCATGCCCTGCAGAGCTCTGCAGAAAAAATATTATAAATCTATTTTCATGAAAATTATTGAAAATAATTTGATGAATTGATACTGATAGTTACCAGGACATTGCATCACTCTCAAACTATTTTCAATCTTATCTCTCTATTTCGCAGATTACATAGAAGCTATATCTTCAGTCATCAGCAATATGGTATCCAAGATATTCAGCATTTTCTTACCGGGATCGTATGCAAAATTTTCTTTTTCCTCTGCCATTGTTGTTGTACGTTGCGCATGCGCAGTTTCTACGTAACTTCCGGGTACCCGGTACGAAAATATTTGCTTCGTCTGCTATTTTTGAAAAATGCTGCATTTAACTACCTGTTCTCATCTAAAATGAGCGAAAGAGTGATTAAGAAAGTGAGTATTCCAATGTTTGGTTATTCAGAGGCTCGATAAATCTCAGATAAATCTAGTAATTTCAATGACGCGATGACACGTGAACGTCAATTCCAAGAATTTCATTTGATTCTCCCGCCATGTTGATTTTTTCAAAACTTTTTACACTGCACTGTTTTGCCCATTTAATATCATGATGAGAAATTTGGTTCAGAATATGAATTGAAAATTATGTTGAATCGTCCAAAAAAATACGAGAAAGAAGTGGTAAGTACATGCCTGTCAACTTGGGAACCTAAGCTAAGGTTAACATGAGTGACTGACACCTTGCTGAAATTTTGGACACCTTTAACTCCATAGGCCAAGGGTAAAGTAATAGTAAGCCGTATATAGAAGAGACAACTCTTACTTAGACCACTTGTTAAGATGGAGATTTCAACAATATTTAAGTGTATTATTTTCAAAAAGTCATGGGGAGTTGATAGAAAATTGATAGTTTGTAGCTCTTACCTAAGATTGAAACTCAGTCAGATGATATAGAGTGAATAATGCTGTCTAAAAGAGAGAATTTCTGAAAACCTACAATTGCTTGGCAAGTTCATTAGTAAACAAGTGATCTGATTGGTCACTGCTGACCTCCCTGACCTCCACCAGTGACAATCAGTTTCAGCTCGTGCCAGGCAATTGCAGGTATCCATAGTTGTTGTTTTAAATGCAGTATTATATGTAGTTTTTAGATAAAGATTTGAAAAAAACAATGATATAAGTTTGAAAAACACTTTGAAGAAGATTTTGGAGAGATTTGGAAATACAATTTGATACCAGTAAGGAGAACTAGTGCCAAGACTAAAAAAATTTGAAAAATTTTCAATCTTACTTGTGGACCTGTCTCTTCTACATACAGCTTACTATTACTTTTCCCTTGGCCTATGTTTAAAAACTTCTGCTTGCTCAGAAAAAATGTGAAGTGGATGGAGGGGGATTTATATGTCTTTGCGATGGAACAAATTCACAAGAACTCGTGTATTTGAAAAAACTAAACTCAGTACCCCAGTAAGAAACTGGATATTATATCTCTGGAGAATGAAAAATGGGAAAATTTGGAGTCATAAGAATAAATTCAAGTAGCATGTCTTATCATGTCTTATATACACGTTATTACCCCCCCCCCCTTACATTTTTTCTATTTTTCAAAAATGAATCAAGTGCAATTTTTTTCTTTCATTCAACACAGGACTTTTGGTAGACATTGCTCTTGACCAGGGTATAAGTTTGTTATTCACCTTTCGGGATAATATGAGGAATATCCCTCGGTTGATATAATCCTTGTGATATTCCCAATATCAAATTCTTCCTGGTGAATAACTTCTTTATATCATTTTGTAATGGACTTACAATCAGGAATTGTAAAATACAACTTTTAATCAATTTACTTGGAGGGTGTGTAGAATCACTCAACAGTTAATGCATTTTTATATTATAAAACCAGTTTCAAATGTTTTACTTGGAAGATGTCTCTTAATCATAAAAATTGTAGAAATAATATAACATTAATATTGGTTTCCTTTGAACAAAGTTTATTAACATTTCAGTGTCTATTTACATAGGCCTATACAAAGACAAGTACAAGTTACATCACTCATTTCATTTTTCAAGACAAATAACTACATGTATACACAAATACTTCTACTTTTTGTGCACTTTTAATATGAAGGTTAATTTGTCTTCAACCTACTCACTTTTAATGCATGTAATGTGAGTATGCACTATGCATATAAGAAAAGTTCACCAAGCAAAGGTATATAATTTATCTAACCCTACTATCACACCAAACTAGTTCTCACTACGTTCTCGAAAACGGGCTTCAACTGTGTACGAACGGACTGGACGTACTAAGAACCGTTTGGGATCTATTTACAAACTTCATCGAACGTACTCAAACGGGTAGGTCCTCTAGAACTTAGACAGTCTACGATTTCGTTTTCAGCTCATACTTGCCAAGAGTGACTACTAAAAATTATTAGTTCTCGCCATATGAAATTTGTACTAGTCCTGTTTTGGGCAGGAAATGACACATAAATTAAACACAGACACGACACATAAAATAGTCCACCCGTGTAGCTCAGCGGTAGCGCAGGTACCTCTTACGTGGAACAATCTTCCCTAATCCGTAATAGACACCACAGAAATAAATCAATTCAAGAATGGAATTGATAAGCACCTGATAAGACAGAAATTTCTTCCCCATAACTAAACCCATGTCCCGCGAGCAATTAAACAACGCCCCACCCCCCCCCCTTTAATATGACATTAAAATAAGATATAAAAATAACTGGATCATACAGGACTATCCTTCTTTCCAGAATAATAGACACAGATATATTTGCCTCAAAAAATAGTATTTTTCTGACTCAAAAGTAAACAGAATTAGCTTTAGAAGAATGTTTCAAGTCAAACAATTCAGAGAAAACATGTTGTCTTATGAGAACATAAACATTGGTAGTCATGTGATCAGACCAATCATATACCAATACCAATCATGTTGTTTCAACATTCAAATTTAAAGAGCGAGGGAAAGTATCGCAACAGATTTTTGACAGTAAATAATTTTTTTCTAGTACTTTCTGGCTGTACAAAAATGAATGCATATGAAAGGCCAATGTATAATCTTTAAGAAAAATTCAAAGAATGGTTTCAAGATCAATTGGATTATCTCATTAGCCATGTTTAATCCACCCATCAACAAGCTTTTTTCAAAATACAATCGTCATTTGCACCATCGTCCCTCATTTTTTTTTACAATTTTCATGCAAAGTTACATTGTACTTGAACACATGTTTCATCACTTAAAATATATAAGGAACTCCTCGTGGATTAGGATTATGATAATCCAATATAAGGGGATCCAATGGGGCTATGCTTTTAGTACAGCACACTCATATAAGATGTCATTAGTGTGCCATAAAGTTAGTTCAAAATGTTTTCATAAATGAATGGTTGGACTTGTTTGATCCCCTGCTGTTTGATCCCCTGTTTAATCAATGGAGCATAACCGCAGCATTTCCCCAAAAATTCTGAATACCTGTCAAGTTGACTGTTTAATGTTTGAGTGCAGTTAAACCTGTGTGTGTGTAAGTTGCTAAGAAATTCTAAATACCTCTCTTTATGATAATTTCTATGATGCCTTATTATAGCATTTACTTTGAACAGGTTTTCTGTATCTTGTTTATCAGTAATGATTCACGAGGTACAGTGCTATTAAAATCATAAATACAGTACAAGAATTTAGTACATCATACCTTTGCCAATTATTTTATAATTAGTAAGACAAATATTTTGATCATAGGCCAAGGGAAAAGTAATAGTAAGCTGTATATAGAAGAGACAGGTCCACAAGTAAGATTGAAAATTTTTCAAATTTTATTGTATTCCCAAATCTCTCCAAAATCTTCTTCAAAGTGTTTTTCAAACTTATATCATTGTTTTTTTCAAATCTTTATCTAAAAACTGCATATAATACTGCATATAAAACAATAACTATGGATATCTGCAATTGCCTGGCAAGCTGAAACTGATTGTCACTGGTGGAGGTCAGGGAGGTCAGCAGTGACCACCAATCAGATCACTTGTTTACTAATGAACTTGCCAGGCAATTGCAGGTTTTCAGAAATTCTCTCTTTTAGACAGCATTATTCACTCTACACCATCTGACTGAGTTTCAATCTTAGGTAAGAGCTACAAACTATCAATTTTCTATCAACTGCCCATTGCTTTTTGAAAATAATACACTAAATATTGTTGAAATCTCCATCTCAACAAGTGGTCTAAGTCAGAGTTGTTCACCTGTCTCTTCTATATACTGCTTTCTATTACTTTACCCTTGGCCTATGATTTTGATCCAGCTTCTGAAAAAACATTGAACATGTTTCTATATGATGATGTGTTATAACACACTTCCTTATTTGAGTTTATATCCAGATTGATTATTCAAATAATGAAATGAAGGATGATATGCTAAGAATAATTTTTGCATATTCATCAATTCAAGAAATGTTATCCTAAGAAAATGTTATGAGTAACATACACTCATACCTTAATGTTAACATTAGGGAGATTAGCTTGCATATAAAATCGAAACGCCAACCTATGACCAATCGCCCATACAGAGCATCGCTAAATATTTTCCATTCACATTTAGGTTTTGAAAAACATTGCAAGCTTAAAGTCCCTATTGAGAGTCTCTGAAAACCACAATCAATACCATTGAGTGTGTGGTGTATACTACCTTTATCATTATTTCTAAGATTTACAATAACATCTTTTTAGCAAAATGTCAGATTTTCTTCCATATTAATGTGAACAAATATAAACAAACATAGAATGATTCTATTGGTTGAGTCAACAATTTCAGTTATTAGGGAGGTTAAGATCGCACTATTTTGATGAACGTACACATGGAATGTGTAAACTTATGGTCCCCTATTCACGGTATTATAGCATGACGGTTACATCAAGGCGATTTGCAAAATTTTGCGGTAACGATAACAAAAAATGGCGGATGGGAAAGGCAGCATGTCCTCTTTCTCGCCTGTAGGCAATATTCACAGATAAGATTTCCTTTTAAACTAGTTCCATTCGGTGACGTATATATGGATGGTTATAAAGACTGGGTCAAGTCTGCCAGGTGGTCTACAAGAAACAGAATATAATCTGTAAACCTACCGACTGAGTCATAACAGTACTCGTTCATGTTCAAGTTCTCACACAAGTGTTTTACACTAAGTCTGTAGCCAGCTTTTACCAAGGGGTAGGAGCAGTTTTACCAAGGGCAAAGTTTTTGCCTAGGGATGAACTTTTTGACAGTTTTGGCTAAAAAATCATGCGAAGTGCTCAGATTGGTGAGAAACTGCATCATTTTGAAAGAATCTCTTGGGGGAGCAGCAGCTCCCTTTATCTCTCCCCCTCTACCTGCCTACGAGCCTGTGTACTTAACCTCTCTAATGTTCATGATCAATACTAAATGTAAAGTTTTCACATTTTTCATATTTCTACTATTCATATTGACCAATCCCCATTCATTTCATTTTAACAGGTCCTTAATCCCTTGTTTTCTAGTCGTATGTGCTTTTATTATTCAGTTTCACAATCTATTGTTTTGCCATGCCAGTTTTACATGTTTGCATGCTGAGTTTGTTTTATGTAATGTTTTTTGTTCCTTATATGGTTTACACATTCACTCAGTTGAGTTGGGGTGTTGCCCCATTACTAGTTAATGTTGCCTAGAGTTTGTGACTGTACATGTACATACACAAAGTATTTCAAATATATATTTTAGAAAACATTTTATATTTGATTCCCACCCAAGGGTCTTCCACTCACCCATTAACATAAACAAAACATGAACTCTAATAAAAATGCCAACAAGACTGCAAGGGAAATTTAATCTATGAATTGGACTTTGCCATATCACATGTATTAGTCCCGTGACCAGGGAGGGGGAGGAGGGGGGTTGAGAGACGACCCTCTCCCCTAGGCACATTTTCTGTCAACATCCTGCAATTTTTCACCACTTTAGTACTTTTCAAGTGATGTTTGGATGAGGCTTTCATTTAATTGCTTGCACTGATGGTTTCTCTTGAAAATTCATGCACATAAGGTGATCTAGTATTTCAACACAGGACCCTAAAAGCGCTATTTGAGCTTGAAGTAGAAGTATTCATAGTATTACTGTTTGTATTATTAATCTCTATGATTTTTCAATAGGCTAACTCAGTCAGTGAATGCAGGATTAAAACACAACACACATGAGTAATTCACCCACCTATGCATGTTATTATTGAAAAACATTGCCATCTTTTACATCACTCCTAAATTACTTTTGTAAACATGCATTTTAAGAGGTTCATTTTTTCAAAAAAAACTCAAAAACAAACTTCATGGAGTTCCTTACATATTTTACTTGATGAAACATGTGTTCAAGTACAATGTAACTTTGCATGAAAAATTGTAAAAAAATGAGGGACGATGGTGAAAATGACGAATGTATTTTGAAAAAGCTTGTTGATGGGTGGATTAAACATGGATTATAAGATAATCCAATTGATCTGGAAACTATTCTTTGAACTTTTCTTGAAGATTATAGATTCGCCTTTCCCAAGCATTTACTTTTTACAGCCAGAAACTACTCACAAAAAAATTATCAACTGTCAAAATTATCAAAAGTCTGTTGCGATACTTTCCCTGCTCCTTTCCCACTATAATAAACATTCCTATTAAAGTGGCTCTAAGTGAATGGTCAACCTGCTTAATTTATGCAGCTGTTGCGTTTTAGAGTTTCCCTCCCCAAGATTTTAGTTTTTATTTCAAATCTACATGGTAAAATGGTAACTGCAAACTTTATTGAAGGGGGTATGCTTATTGAAAGCAATTACTAGTATTTTTCTCATAGATGAATTTCATCAGCTATTGCCCTGAACCGGTCCGTCTTCTCGCTGCAAGCAGATTGCCCCGAACCGGTCCGTCTTCTCGCTGCAAGCAGGATGAAATTCTTTGTCACAAAGTTTGGCATTTTTTATAAAATCAAACGCGCGTCATTGAAACTCACAAGATGTAAATAGCATGTCATTTACATCATACCTTGATGGGGAAAAATAGATCTTATATGTTAGAAGTACTAAATAAAAGTTATCGTGAAAATGAGACAGTCGTTCTCGAGAGAAAAGAGCATAAATGCGCATTTAGAGAGTTTTGGACCGTTTAAAAATCTGTAAAAAATTGGGGTACTTAAAAGCATCGGGAGGCATCATATATTTCAAATTAGACACGAGGAAGTCAATATTGAGCAAGTTATGGCTATTTTAAATTCAAATAAAACCGTTAACCCGTACGGGTCCAGCTTTTGACCCATACCGGTCAATTTTCGTTAGCTGCGTATACCAAGGGTGTAATAGGTTATGTGACGTCACAATTACTAGAACAATGGATTTTCTGGTCTATATCCTAGTATGTATGACCAATATCATAATGCAAACAGGTGCAAACAGGTGCAAACACTCACATTAATGGAATAACATACAATTGATGTCAAGTTAAGCATTACAATGTACATGTACTCCCGGGAAAATATAGAATTGAAATTTCACTGGATTAAGTCCTGACTGGTGAATATCATTTGATATTCAACGGAAGTCATATCACATCTCTTTATTTTTTTGTCACTTGTAGGGTATAAACCAATCAGAGAGTGAGGAATATACAGGTACGTGTACTGTATATAATCTTTTCAAAATCTTTTTCTGGAAAACATCACCTTAAAGGAACCCAACACCTTACAAAACTTCTTAACGGAGAGGAGTAAGGGAAAATGCTTGCTGGATTCTGAATCTGTGTATTTTTTAATGATTTTTCACCGTCTTAGAATTTCAATTTTTTTTCTTTTGAAAAAATGAGATTTGCATTGTTTTCCAATTAGACAAATGAGTAAACATGAATAGCTCGAAATCTAACGGTGAGATTTTGTTTTAAAAAATCATGGATATCAAGGCTAAATATAGCTATACAATAAACATAAAAAAGCAATGCTTGGACTCTTCATATTCACACAAAAAATTAATTAGTAAATGAGGTTTGATATTTGTGAGAATAAGTTGTACGAGTCGCAATGCTCTACAAACACCAGACTACAGGGTGGATTAGGATCAATGACACACATAAAAATCAATTAAAAAATATTTCATGATAATTATCTCAAACAAAAGCAGTTAGCGAAGGATACATTTCATTACACTCAATAAATAGTTATCACTTTTGACTATATATACATATCTCATGGGAATGTATTTCCATCTGCTCAAGATATCACATTTTAGCTTCGAAAATCACAATCGTTGGATAATACATTTGTCTCAGAATATAGGCCACCCTGTAGCAATGTAGCTTTCACTTGAAGTGTACCCTTGAGAATAATGAACTTACTTTCAAATTGGTCTTGCTTTTGTGGTGTATGTGGCTTTTTAGCAAATCTGACACGCTCATTTCTTTCCAGAACCATCTTGTTCACATGTAACACTAGGCTATACGCGCATGTATAGACAGATGACATAGATATACATATAAATTATATGTTGCACCTGTATTTAATTTACTTACATGGGAATATTCCCTTTGGAAAAATGCAAATGCATGAACATATATTTTCATCTTATATATGACTTCAAGCTAACATATTATTTCATATTTATATTTTCATAGTTAGTCTAACATAAATAATAGATCCATGAGAACAATATTCTTTGTTTTCTTAAAAATTGATGGGTTTACTGTGAATTCAATAAATTACAATTTGCAAGGGGTAAGTATACTGTATGACCTTAGTTGCAAAGTACTGTTTATATATGCAGCTCAATAGCATTAAATATGTTGAATGAAGCATATGGTATGGATTAGTCGTATGACACACAAACTGACCAATACATGAGGGTATTAGCTACTTTTCAAAGAAACCAAAGGAGGACAGTGCTTTTATTTCAACTGGGAGCTTACCTCCACACGACTGATCATGTGACCATGGTGTTGGGTCCCTTTAATATAAGTGTTTAACATTTTTTAGCCTGAGGGTAGGTCTGTTGGGAAGATGGCCAAGTCAACACCCAAGCTTAACCAGTTAGCTACTCATGTACCTGACCTTGTCAACAACCATGATCACAGCAAGCCATTCCCAAATAACATCAAGTTCAATGGAGTCCTCATGTTTGCTGATATTTCTGGTGAGTTCTGAATTTGATATTTAAATGACAATTAGGTGATTTGTTAGGTGGATTACAAGATACTGAACTACATCTACACTGTAGGGTAACTGTGATAGCTATCATACTTTGTTGTAAATTTTTAAGATGTTACAAAAAAGTTACAAAATTAGTCAGAATGGAATATGTGTGTAGAAACAAACTTATAACAAACTAATATTTAGCCAACTCTTATGTTTTGCCTTGCAGGATTTACGGCCCTGAGTGAGCGGTACAGTATGAATGCAAAGATAGGAGTTGATCAACTGACAAAGACTTTGAATGGCTACTTAGAGGCCTTAGTGGCAGAAATCATTGGTGCAGATGCAGATATTCTTAAGTTTGCTGGTAACTTTGAATTTTCTACTCAGTGCTCTCCCCACATTGAAATCTTTGAGGTACAGCACATCAGTGTATTTCATATCACCAAACTGATCCTCAATTCGGTTAAATATGAAATTTTGCAATAAAGAATATAAGGAAATTCAAATATGTTGCACAAAAATTTCAAATGTTGTATAAAATTACAAATTCAAAAAATGTTCCACAAAAAGTTACAGAATTCTGAAATGTTTGACAAAAAAATCCTACACAAAAAAGATTCTGGGCAGAGCACTGCTTGTATATATACAGGGTGTCCCGAAAGTATGGGCCCCCCCCCCCTAGGCAGACATACCACAATGTCCCCATAGTATGTGTCATATATCATTTTAAAGCTTGTCCAAAGTTACATTGATTTGCCAAGTATCATGGTTCAACTCACAAATGGGAAAAAGTTACAAACATTTCAAAATATAGTGTTTTACCAAAATTAAAGTTTAGTTTTACACAAAATTAATAGTCAGCGTGTTTTATAATCCTCATAAAACCTTTTTAAGGCATTTTAGAAGAGTTTCCTTGGAGTATCTGCCCTTATTAACCTCTTTTTACAACTCAATATTCATCCTCTCTTTGACGATAGCACCCATATTTTTAATCACATTCAGGTTAGCGGTGTTTCCAGGATACTGATTTTAACTTTAATTTTGGCCAAACACTAAGTTTTGAAATGCCTGTAACTTTTTCTCATTTGTAAGTTGAACAATGATACTCGGCAAATCAATGTAACTTTGGATAAGCTTTAAAATGATATATGACACATACTATGGGAACATTGGTGTATGTCTGTCTAGGGGGGCCCCCATACTTTCGGGACACCCTGTACAAAGTGTACACAAAGGCTCAGTGAGAGACAATGTTAATAAAAAGCAGTACAGCTCCTTAATACCCCTTTTCAGAGATTGACCTAATTTATACTCTAACTAAGGGCTAAATTTTTCAGCTTTTAACACATACTTTTTATCAATTGAAGACACTTTAATTAATTTCACATTCAAACTTACATAAAAAGGAAAAAACTGCATTTGTGATCATTAAGACCTTGTCAGCATCAAAATCTGTAAAGGACCTTATACACCCTCCATTGGGATCTCCCCATGGGAAAAAAATAATTCATCTGATTTTTCAAAATGAGTATTCTGCTTCAATTATTACATTTATATGCACACTAGTATCTTGTTGACCTATATTCAGCACTGTATTGATGTATAGGCCACTTATTAGGGTCATAATTCAATCATGAAGTGTAGAGGCATAGATTCCAAACCAGGAAGTATTTTTGTGTCTGTCAAAATCCATTTACATCCTACGCATCCCTGCATCTTATCCAAATATGTTACTACATAATGAAATATAATAGTATAATCTTTGGTTTTACAAACTTGTATGATATTTGATAAGTGTAAAAGTTGTTTTTGGAGCATTTTTCTATAGCCATTTTGTAGGGAAAAAAATGATGAAAAAATGTACATGAATTCATGTTGTTCCAGGTGATGCTATTTTGTCTGTATGGTCAGTAGATGGATTGGAGCCTGAGACGATGCGTGATGCCATCAAACACGTCATCCATTGTGCCTTAAGGATCCAAGATAGATGTGGAGAGTGGCTAACAGATGTTGGTGTAAAATTGCGCGTGAAGCTTGGTAAGTTTGGCCATGCTTCAAGATGTATTTTAATGATCTTAGTGGGAATGAAAGGTCTCATGGTCTTGCAGTTTTGGATTGTGATATTGACTAGCTCTCAAATGGTGAGAAAGGGGTGTTAGACACTGTTTCTGTTTACAAGGCTGTTTTTCTTTCTTTTTGATATGTATTTTTGGTATTTCTCTTTTTGGCACTTTTACTTGTATATCAACATGTGAAATAAAAAAGGTGCTTTTACATCCCCCTCATCCCCCTCTTTTGCATAAGTATGACACATATCTGACTTGGCCCTTAGAACGTTATCTTTGATTGTAGGTATTGCTGCAGGGGAGATGTGTGTCACATATATAGGAAATGATGAATTCAGGCATTATGTCACCACAGGGATCACAGTAGATGACGTTAACCTAGCTGAGAAATTTTGTGAATCTGGATTTGTTGTCATCTCTCCCTATGCTTGGATGTTGCTGCCGAGTGAACAATTTGAGTTCGAAGTTATGGAAGATGATAAACATATCAGGGTAGGTCTGGGATTTGATTTTTTTTTTGTCACCACCAGAAGTGGTGACATATTTTTATTATGTCACCACCAGAAGTGGTGACATATTTTTGTAGTCTCCAACATTTTTATGGATGGCTGTTGGCGTTTGGTGATCGGCAGTCAATGTCTGTAACAAATGGCAGGTAGTGACATTTTGCATGTTAATGCTTTATATACCCAAATATTTTACGTGTCTGTCTGTATTTATGTATAATTAATTAGAATTGTTTCCAGATGACTTCCTAAAAATGTTTTGGACAAAGTCGGATCTGTTGAAAAAAATGAAAAGCAAAAGTTCTTGTCTTTTTTCAAAAAATTCTTTGCTGCACTTGAAGATCTCCCTTGCCATACTTGGTTTTACAGCTGGAAGGGTTTTGAGCATGACTCCATCAACATGGCAGCTATTTGGAATGTTTTAAGAGACAGTGTAATGGTACATTTGAAAGGCACTTTTTGGGTCCAGTTTGCTTTCCTGTTGTTTTTTTCGCAAAAATATTAGTTCTGATCAATTTTATTGATTAGTAATTATCTTGAGCATGCACATTGCTCATATAGATTGGAAATATATTTTTTATGTTTAGATGGTGCTGCAATCTAGCTGTAAATAGGGAATTTCATTTCTTTTTATTCACCCAGGAGTTACAGATAGCAAATCATACAAAATAAAACAAACAAATTTTCATGTCGTTATCTGTCAACTCCAAGAATATACATTGTTTTGCATGGTGTTTAAGATATATGAACCACAGAAACCATCTAGAATGAATTACATGTACATTCATTTTTGTGATAGTAAATTACTTTACATCCATTATTGCGGATGCACAAAAACTGAACTAGAAAAAAGGAGCCTAGCATAGATTGCTCCTTCAAAAAATATCTTGGCTTAATCAGATTTTAATTTTTTGGGACACCCGATATATGTCTCTGGTTTAATTATACTTTTATTTTTTTATATATAGTTGTTATATTACATAAGAATAAATGAGATCACATTGTGTAGTATAATATGTAGATATTTCTATGTAATTCTAGGTGTTATCTTCTAAAGTGAGAGGTTCCTACGACATATCAAGAACATTGAGTATGGAAACTTTTGTGGAAACCCCAACTCGATCACCACAAAGTAAGAGGACGAGCCTTGGGAAAGGTAAGAAGTTATATTCTCTGATATAAAACTAGGAATCATAATGTAATGGCAGTTGCATTTTTTGTTATCTGTACAATTAAAGCCAGTGATAGATCTGATATTATGGAGAGGCATGTAATATTTTTCAGAAAAGCTTTTATCAGCTGAATATACAACTGATAGTGATGTTTTTCTGATATTAAAGAGATCTGTGTGATATTTTTTAGAAAATTGTTTATCAGACGGATATGTGGCTAGTATCTTATATCAGCCGCATATCTGATAAATGAATTTAAATTTTTTGAATTTTTGACTGTAATCATGGGAAAACCCAATATAAGATCATTTTATCGCCTCAAATATCAACACTCATTGGCTCACATGTGTTGACATTTGGTATTAGCATCTATAAAGATGATATCATTCAAAGTGGTCTGATCATCTGATGTTCTGTGCATATTTATTGATAACTTTATTTCCCATTTATATATTGAAGTATTTTAGAAATTGATACAATATAACTATATAACAAATCACAGATGATAAAGTTATACGTGCTATGGTTTCTGTAACCTAAACTACCAATGTTACATCTAGTTCTTCAGGCTATAGACTTTTTGTATTTTGGTTATACAAATTACATTTTTTTGAGGGGATGTGATAAGTTGATATGCTCATGAGCTTGTATTACTTGACTTAGAACATACCTGTAGAGTTCAATAATGTAAACTTATGAACAATACAAGGAAGGGTGATGTTGAAGTGTAAAAACATAAAATGTAACATGTTCATATTATCATATCCTTAAAGGCCATGGTATAGTTATTGTTGATTCAAAGTCCTCAATTTGCCACAAATGTGTAATATAGGTTGATCCTTGTGACCACATTGAAGAGAGAGAACATATTATTGTAGAAATTAAAGCTCCCATGTAAAGTTTTTATAATTTCATTTACTATTTTTCATGACTTTAAAAGTTATTTTGGAGATTTTTGAAAAAATATAAAAGTTGTCAGCTTTTTATTTCGCAATTATTAATTCCCGCCACTTTTCAAATAAAAATTGATTTTTTTATTAATCATCAAATATTCCACTATACAGTGCAAAACACATCTTTTTTAACACCTTTTGTGAAGATTGAATGAAGAACTTATATAGTATTTCAGCAATAAAATCCCATATCTAATGTGTGACATAAATGTTTTAATTTTTTTAACTTCTTTTTTAAACATTTTAATAGAATTATGCTCCCTAAGTGACATCATTGTGCTGTCCTTTAGTTTGCAAAAAATCTTTTCTTGATATGTGCAACTTTCAAAGAAATCCAATGTTGATTGTCTAACTAGGTTGAAAGGAAGAATATATATTATGTTTTAAATATTATTGTACCATCGGTTTCAATGAGAACTAAAATTTTAAAATGCATTTTTCTCTGAACCACTTCCATGCATGGATGAGTTCATTTTTCACTAATTTATCAACCAATTTTCTTTATTTTTTATCCCATTGAACGAAGTTCAGAGGGATATAGGGAACGCCTCCGTCCAGGCAATAACTCAAATACGGTTGGCCTGATTTTGTTCATATTTTCTATACCCTATGGGTGTAAGAGTTCTGTTGGAAAGCCAATTTTCAAAATCGCAACTCATTCAAAAAATGGCAATATGTAAAACTGTAATAGCAATATGTTTTAAATGTAAAAGAATTATATAGAACATTAATAAAGCTAGAAATGTAGATCCTAAAGAAGCACATGGGAGCCATCTTGAAAATGGCAGCCTTTACTCGCTATTTTACGATTTTTGCTCTAACTCGAAAAGTAGTGGAGCAAATTTGTTCATATTTGGTATGTGAATACTATAAGAATGGCACACTGTCTAATGACACTGTCAATGAAAACGTCGTCATAAAATGGACTGTACTCTCATTGGCTTCTAATTTCGCGGGTAATTGCGTCATTTAAAAAGCTGCTTCTCTATTGGTTAAATGTAAATCGTAAGCAAACATTTCATTCATAAATTAATTGTATCATATGTAGTGGACTTTCCGCGAAGAATCATATGACTATATATGCTGTCTCTAATCAAAATATTAACATAAACAAAGTACTGCACGTGTATCACTCAAAATTTACGAGCATCCAGTCAACAAACAAGAAAATCTGATGTTTAAAAATAGATTTCAAATGGTGGAAGGACCCGGGGGTCGCAAATATTTGACCAGATTTATTGCACCAAGGGTAGGGAAATTGACACATTTATTTGGCCCCGGGGTAAGGAATTAGACAGGCCAAAACTTTTTTTGTCAAATTCCCCACCCATGCCCGCATGGGGGGGGGGTCTCACGCAAACTTTTGAATGGTGCATAAGAAATGAATAAATAAAGCATGGACCTGCACTAGTTCTGGGAACTCATAAAAAACTGAAATTAAGACATTTTGTATTTTGGTGTGTTCATCTAGTTTTAGTTTCACAATGAAAGATAATGTTTCGTAGCACTAAAGGTTAAGTAAGACTTATGATGCTTTAAAACAATTGATATATCACGTTGCTATTTTGTACTTAACCCAAATGTCATCTTGACCTATTGCTGTCCTCCATCTCACAATGGGCATTACCTTTGGGGGGAATATATATAACTATAACACTCATAGGCGTATGCTTTTTATTTGTAGCTTCTAGCTCAATTTTGAAGGAAGTTGCATCAATTTTTGTAAAATTCAAAATTCAAAACAAATTTTCTGGGCCGCTTATGCCCTGATCGCACCCCCCCCAACTGAAAACCAAATTGATGATCGCACCCCCCCTGACTGAAAGTTACACTGTTATAGATCTTATTCCTGCCCACATTATTTTCTGGTACAAGTATGAAGGCATGGGTGTATTTCCTTGATTTGATTTGATTTGAAAACTATATTTATTCTGGGTACTTGAAATCATCCCTGTTGCATCTCTGGGTAAGGTAAATTAGAAATGGATTGTAGGTGATCCAACATGAGAAACTTGAATAAATTAAGTAATTGAAACCGCGCCCATTTGAAATATTCTTTTAGATATTGGTATTTAATGGAGTTGGCATTGACCAGATTTACTAAGATAAGACAATGCCATGATACTTTCCCACGAAAAGTAGGGAATACAACTTGTCTCCATATTTTATTTATACTGGGATATAACTTGGCCAGGTATAGTTTTTTCAAAAATGTTTATATACGTACGTTTGTAAAGGTTTATCTTTTACAAATATTTGCAGAAGTGTACATTTTGAAATACGGTGTATTTGTTCCTGACATTAATATGCTTAAATGCAAAATATATTTTTAAAACCATGGAAAAAGCAAATATCAAAGATGTCACCAGAAAATTATGATAAGGATATACAATTCAGAAAACATAATAGATAAGTTGATTACATAAACAAAAAGATGAGATCATTATGATTACCTCAACTACTTCCTTGTTCATCGGTTCACTAAGGCAGTTATGAATCACCTTTTGAAACTTGACCTAAAAGCAGTTTTGTTTCAAAAGAACAAGATTTTGCTCGATTGCAGGAATTGCTTATCTTCCTGGAATTTGAAATATTGTCGTGAAGTATCAATGGCGCATTATACCAAGTTTCTGATAGTGTTTGTCATGATGACACAATGCATTACTGGAGAAAATACTGACGTTATGAATTTCAAGGATGAAGGCAGTGTGAAATCTGAACCTGGAAATCAATTTGGAAATAAAACAATATGCAATTACAGAATTGCTAAAAATTCTGCGAATGAATTTCTACATTTAGTGCAGATCAAAAATGTGAACTTCATGTACATAAAATTGAATTTTTCTCAAGTGCCATTGATTAAAAAAGACAGCATGTTTTTGTTCCCTGCCTTTCTTACATGGACTTTCAAAGGAGAAGCAGGTGCAGGATACCCCATATTGTTTTATCCATTTGACTTTGATGTGTTATCACTTGGATTCCTTTCCTGGTACGTGTATGACTATCTCTCTGTCAATGTTGAAGTGAGTCCAGATGGCTGTGAAGCTGAATGGGGAGCATCAGACACAATGGAACAATTACTAATCATGCTGCGTAATTTAACAGATGCAACTGACCATCAACAAACAACAGTTTGGTGCTACGCCATTAGATTCAAATTAACACAATTTTATAACTTTATTGTACATGTTATTGGAGTAAATAGAGATTCTAGTGGCTTTCAATGCAGTGAACCGGAAAATCCATATCAGTTTAATAAAACTTATCATCAAACTCGTTGGTTAATATTCCTTCAAATTTGCGGAGGTTTTCTATTGTGCTACAGTCCCATAGTCTTACATGTATTTGACGAAAGACCGGAGAATGAAACCAAAGCAATTAAACTTGATAAATTGATAGACAACAAGCATGGAAACTATGAAGAAATAAAGGGAGAAACTACAAACAATGAGCAGGCCAAAGCTGATGAACATATTCTTTATCTTGGAGATGAGCCACCAATCACAGTTTTGAGCACATTGAAATGGTGCTATAGGAAATTCTCTACAGCTCAATCATTGTTTATAGCACGTTTATCAAAAGTTTTCCTTTTGATTGTGCTTGCACCAATATTCATTTATATTCAGATGGCTGTTTTCTTCAAATATAAATACAGAGCTGTATCTGGTCGCATTGAGCAAGATATCCCAGTTGGATTTAATGCAATACCATTTGGATTTCAAGCCAGTAGTCGTAATTGGAAGTACTTTTTAGGAGGACCCTATGTTATATACTCCTTGTTTTTTATAATGGCTGGAACAATTATCTGCATCCCTAATAACATTGCAGCAATACTTTGTGCAGGGTTAGGAGATGCCAATGGATCAAAGTTGCTTCAATGCCTGGACCCTGCCATTATTGAGAACCTAGGAGGACTAGAGTTCATATCAATGAAAGTTGGATGGTCTATGTTTGCAACAGCAATGCGAGCAAGATTATACATGCTGCTCAACTGGAAATTCTGGAAACTTTTCATCCACACATGGTTTATGAGATTGCAGGGTTTATCCAGAAGAAGGCCAAAATGTCCAATACAATGTATACTCATGATCCCCATTTGGCTTATATGTGTCATAGTTATTGTTTTTGATCTGGTTGCCTGTATCATTGTCTATGGAATCCCAATTTGGCTTTTGACTAGGAATTTGATTGGCAATTATATTGAATATTGTGTTGACCGGTTTAGTTGGAAAAGAGTTAACAAACAAAATGTTTTCCTGAATCGCATTTTGGTTTGGACTATGAGGTTGTTCATTTTTATTGTTTTCTTCTATGTTCTGTTCTGCTTCTATACTATTTATACTGTCTCTATGACATATATCTACCAGACTATTTCCTTTACACTTATAGGCATTGTGGCCTTCCCCTCTGAGGCAGTCACTTATACTATCATGTACACAACCATTATCTTGTATGTTTGGAAAGCAATCAAGCATATCAATCATGGCTATATTGACCTATTATATGAGACTATTCACATTTCAGAACATCTTGAAAAATCAAAACCAGTTAACAAAACTGAAGTTTACATCACTTACTATGAAAATATTCCCGGTGTGAATCAACACATATTTGATCATTTAGTGGAGAAACATCTTCCTTTAAGAGTTCAACTCTTTTTTTCTGGGGTATACCTATCGATCATAGGATCTTTTATATATTCAAGTATGTCAGTGGTTCAGGCATATAACAGGCAAGCTCAGTTGCCAGTTGTTGTTCAAGCTCTTGCAGCAGTTATAGCTGGAATCATACCACAAATGGTTGAATTCTGTTGGTCATCTGCAAATTCCAAAGCCAAAAAGAAAAAGTTCAAACGGACCCTGGAGTTTAGTATAGTTGATTATATGGAGAACAGAGGTAGGTATTTATCTCAAAGTGAATCAATAACAGTGTAATGTCATTAACCCTACTATCACACCAAACTAGTTCTCACTACATTCTCGAAAACGGGCTTCAACTGTGTATGAACGGACTGGACGTACTTAGAACCGTTTGGGGTCTTTTTACAAACTTCATCAAACATACTCGAACAGGTAGGTCCTCTAGAACTTAGAACATGCTCAAAATGCTCTCATGGTCGTCACATTCTACAATAAGAATGAGTGACAACGTACTTACGACGAGCTGGACGTACTACGAACCAAACCGTTGTACTTCAACCTACTAGAGACGTTTTTACGAGTTGAACTGTCTGGGGATGTATTGAGAACGAGGTAGAACTAATTGCAAACGGGTTTAAACTGACTAAGAACGTATTAAAGACTGCTTATGAACGAGTTAGCAAAAATATTGCTATCACACCAAACAAGTTGTCACTGCGTTCTTCAAAACTGGTTTTAAACTGTGAGCGAACAGAATGAACGTAGCTGCAACTTTCTAAGGTCTATTTACGAACTTCATGAACGTTCTCAGACTGGAAGATGATTTTAGAATTTTGAATCGATTCAAAATTCGATGGCGACCATACCGTTCTGTAATCAGGTCATGATGACCTTCTAGACTAAGGGACGCGTTACACGACGTTGCACACCAATGTGGTGCGACCTGAACGAACTGCGAATGAGATGGACGTATTGAAGACTGTTTATGAACGAAGTAGCTAATTATTTTAGACATATTTCCCGACCACAGCCAGATTAAGCCCGTTTACGACATTTTCGTAGGACTGGCAAGAACGGGTAAGAACTAGTTTGGTGTGATAGGGGGGTAAGACAGTGAGCTGGGTGATATAGTGAACATCTCACCTGTCAAATCCACATTTTAATTGGGAGAAATCCAGACTTTTTAGTGCTTACCCCAATTTTTTAGATTTTCCAAAATCCCGATCTTTCCAAATGATACCCTGATTTTTCATTAAAAATGAAAATGAAACACTCCAATTTCTCCTTAAAACTCCCTATTTATTGAATTTTTTTTTGAAAATCCTGATTTATTTTAGCTATCCAGATTTTCTTCTGATTTTTTTGAATTTTAGATTTAGTTTTTGTAGCTTGATTTTTTAGAAAACCTGATTTTCTCTTTTGTTAAGTATGATGACACATTATTTTTTACAGTTTGCCAGATATAGCATACATTTTGAATAATGGCTGCTATTTTACATGTAGCATTCATTTTTCTATTTAAAGGTATGAAAGTGTTATTGAAAATTATAAATAATATCATGTTTGCCACAACACGAAATGTCAAATGTTAGGCCTTGTAGTTGTTCTCTCTATGATAATACTGTATATTGAACATATATATTGAATCATAAAATAATCTGTTTCAAAACACATTTTAATATAAGTATTTTAAGGAGAAAGGGCCAAGGGTAAATTGTTCAAATGAATCAACCTGTCCCAAATCATCTGAAGCCCAAATGCTGTATCTTACATGTGTGTCAGAGTTTTGGTATTCTTGTTATTTAATTTTTTCTTCAGCATGTAATATAATTACATAAATATAGTATTGTTGTTTTTTTGATTGTGGTAAGGGCTCCTGAATGGTGTGAGAGGGAATGTTAGAGATTGCCTCTTGATGTGTTAGATCATTGGAAGAGATATTAAGGTTTGTTTCCTTATGGATTCACATCGGTCTTTTCCCATTTTGCACTTATGCTTACTTATTTTGACATCTTCAAGCATGTGGTGGGAGTGTATATAGAGGGTACAGATATATTTTCTAACTGGGATATCACCCCAGCACACAAGTTAATTCTGATGAGTACAATAGATGAACTGGAACAGCCACAACTTGTACATGTCCATATTCCATTGATTTGCTCCCAACTGACTTTTACTTGTACGGTTAACTTAAAAGAAAGCTCAATGGATGATTTAAGAAATTGTGTTGTGGGAGCATTCCAAGAAATTAATTCTCATGGATTTTGAGATGTGTTTGCAGAGTAGGGAAAAATGCATTGCTAATGGTGACAATGATTTAGAGTAATATGTATACAATAATTGTACAATAAAATGTTCATGATTTTGATAAAATAAGATGCTTGCATTATTGTACAATAAAATGTTCATGATTTTGATAAAATATGATGCTTGCATTATTGTACAATAAAATGTTCATGATTTTGATAAAATAAGATGCTTGCATTATTGTACAATAAAATGTTCATGATTTTGATAAAATAAGATGCTTGCATTATTGTACAATAAAATGTTCATGATTTTGATTAAATAAGATGCTTGCATTATTGTGCAATAAAATGTTCATGATTTTGATAAAATAAGATGCTTGCATTGTTATATAATAAATTGTTCATGATTTTGATAAAATAAGATGCTTGAATATTATCATAATATTGTCTTTCTAAAGTTTTAATTCCGTGATTTCCTACTAAAACAAGTAATTTGCCCTGGGTGACATCATAACCATAGTAACCAGAAAATTGACCAATAAAATAGTAGAACCTTTATAATAGAGGTACAAACTCAATTGAAGAAGCTGGCCAGTGTATACACCTGATCACAGATACTAGTTTTCTGCATGAAAAAATTCTGCAAAAAATTCTGCAAGAAAAAAAGCAAATTCTGCAATCTTTTAAAACGATGAAAATTGATGTAGCAAGGGAATTTTCTTCACAAACCTATCCATCGAAAACGGAAACGGAAGTCAGCTACTTTCTAGGTAAGAACTGCGCGTCATTAGCGAACTCGCTTTAGCGAATTTAAACGTGATAGAATGTTGAATTTCACGGTAAAATCGTACTTGTACTCAATAATGATTGATTGTTGGACATAAACAGACACTCTTCAAATACCCCGCAAAGGTAGGAGATCGTAAAATATGTAATTTCTGGAAATTCTGGTAATTCCGCGGGATTTTCATGAAAATCAGGGGTTCTGCAAAAAATTGAAGTTTTGTCAAATTCCGTCCACGCCGCGGAATTACGGAATACTAGTATCTATGACCTGATGTTTGCGCCTGTGTAGCTAAGATGTCAAATTACACCCATGTAGACTTGAAATTGTGCTTGTGAAGAGGTAAATTAAAAATAGGGCTGGCAATATGATCATATTGAGAGGTGTTCAGGTTAGAGAGGTGTTTGGATATATAGCAGGTTTTACTTCCTTAACTTGTAAAACAGACTTTAAGTATGACTGTGCCACTATGTAAGCAAAAGTGATTGGTTCACAATCAACGGTGTTCGAACACAAAACACGTTACTTAATACCTTGTGTCTGATTGGTCAGCAAAATGATATCTTATGACCAATGCATGCGCTGTTTGTGCCTGTGTAGACTGGCATATGACTATTTACCTATGTAGACCTGCATATGCACAGCCGTAATTTCTCGTCTGTACAGGCTTAAAACAAACGTCTGTGATGCCCTGTATTCATTATATAAATCAATAATTTGCACATGTGTGTGTTGTTTGAATGTCTGTAGAGTTAATATAATTTTACATCTGTACAGACATAATTAACGGAATGTACTAAAAACCCTTCGACCTACGACCCTACAACTTACTGGGTGTCAAGAATTTTTGGAATATATTTTATTGAAAAACCCTTCGACCTCTGATTTCCCAGTCCAGTTTACTAAATGATTATGTATAGTTCCAACTTGAGCTCCCTGTGTACGCAAATACGCATTTTACCTGGTAATTGTCAAGCAAAAATGTGTCAGTAGAAAAATTTCTAAAAAAGTTTGTCTACACAGCAAAAATACGAACGCCGAAAAAAAAACATACGCATTTCGTTCGGACTTTTCACGCGCATTATGTATATGTCACGCATTGCGTTCGAAATTTTTCGTCTTATTTTACTTTTTACTAAAACTTGAAAAGTAGTTGAACGATTTTGAGATCAAAAGTTCGATGGGATTTGCTCCACCTCGCGTTGCTGTTATCTAGTTCTGAAATGTTTCATATCTATGTCTAATAAATATAGTTGTATAGATGTGTTTGTAATAACATTTATGCCCTTAAAATGTATATATTCAGGGGGGGGGACATTCGTGGGTTCAAGTGGACCACTCCATTGGCCAAATATTCTCTCAAAATCAGTACAATTTTTCACGATTCTGAGCATTTTCAATATTTCTGGGCCACTTGAAAATTGTCAAATGTTCACCCCTTGATCCTTTTGAAAAACTTAAATTGGCAAAAGCTGGTTATACGAACCTGATATGACCTAGCTTGCAAGCTTTTTCTTGACGGTTTGTGTTTATTTTCCTTGTACCCTTGCATGCTTTGGATTTTGTAGGATGCAAAACAAAGAATCTACTTATTTAGTTGGCATTAGATTCTTAACTATACAAATCCAGAATGAATCAAAGTTGATAAAATCAAAAGACGGTTCTCTTTAAACTATATAAAAAATTTGACCTCCTGAAAATATGCACGATGCGCCACTGTTACAATGTGTTGGGAAAAGCACAAATATTTTTACTGAGGAGGTAAGAAACGTTCACATTCGAATGTGCTTGAATACATTAAACCTGCACATCGCTCCAAAACGCAATATGTTGACATATATTGTTTTTACATTTTCAAGCTCTAATATAAAGTTTATGTAAATAAAAAAAAAATTATCTGCGTAATGTCAAAGAACAATCATTAAGTTAAAAAAAATAAAAAGGCAAATGCGGGATTCGAACCCGGGCCTCCCGCGTGCTAAGCGAGCATTCTTCCGCTAGACCACCGTGATTTTATGAATGGTGGAAGTAATTAAACGCTACTTATTTTGAATGCTATGATTCGGAAGTGACGTCACGTTCTTAATTTAGAAACCTTTCCAAAATCATATCGCCGGCTCCGATCGAAGTCCAGCTTTAAATATCTTTAACTCTCTTGGGACAGATTCTTAAGTTCTATACACAAAGTAATATTTCCAGCAACTTCATATGGACTGAGAAATATCTAGAAGGTCGAAGGGTTTTTATAAAAATATATTTCAAAAATTCTTGACACGCTGTAAGTCGTAGGTTGCAGGGTCGAAGGGTTTTTAGTACATTCCATAATTAACATGTACACAGACACAAATAATGGCTGTATACTCTGGGTAGCTATGCTAACTGTAAAAACAGCCACAATTAAAGTGGTTGTTTTCCTGGAGGCCTTAAATAACTTAATGATTAAGTGTATAAATGACCAGGACATAATTGTGCTTTATAATCAAACAAAAAAACTTGGGGTCGCTGACTTTGTTTTTTCTACTACCTTAATTATTTTGGAATGCTAAACCTAGCACAAGCCTGTTATTTGACTTTGGAGTACAAATTTTGTCATGCACTGCAAATAGATGTAGATGTGAGTGGATGTATCTTGGGCGTTTTGAAGGAGGCAATACATGCTAAAAAGTCTATTTTGTTTGCAATTGGATTTAAAGTAGGCATATTTCGAAATGTTCGAATCTACAGGGTGTCCCGAAAGTATGGGGCCCCCTTAGGCAGACATATACCAACGTCTTCATAGTATGTGTCATATATCATTTTAAAGCTTATCCAAACTTACATTGATTTGCCAAATATCATGGTTCAACTCACAAATGGTAAAAAGTTACAGGCATTTCAAAACTTAGTGTTTGGCCAAAAATATAGTTCATTTCAGTCTCCTGGAAACAGCCCAGACCTTAATGTGACCGAAAATATGGGTGCTATTGTCGACAAAAGGATGGATATTGAGTTCTAGAAAGAGGAAGTTGAGGGTAGATACTCCAAGGAAGCTCTTCTAGAATGCCTTAAATAGATTTTTATGAGGATTACAAAATGCCAAATCCCTATTTGAAGCACATTCAAGGTCATATATGGACAGCATTCCTGCCGTTAACATGGCTAAGGGAGACACAACGACTATAATTTTAAATAGATTAAAATTCCTCAATTCACTAACCTTTTATAGCATTACTATCTAGCTTTCGACAACACCTGTTGCCTTTCTCAAGATGTCTGAATTTGGCGGGAAACTGGTAGATTTGACCTTGACTTGATCTTTGACCTAGCAACCTCAAGTAGACTCGGGGAAACCTTATATCCTAAGTCTCTGTTAAGTTCAGGTTTATATTTATGAATATGTATCGCTTCCTTTATCTTTCTATCAAAGTATTTAGACTCTGAGTCAATAATTCTATAATCCAAGTTTATCTTATGCGCTTCATCAAATGAATGTTGAGCGATTGCTGACTTGTCTGGGTTAATTCTTAAGGCGTCTCTGTGTTCTTTTATTCTAGTTCCTATGGCTCTCCCTGTCTCTCCTATATACTTCTTATCACAATCTGAGCACTGGATTTCATATATGACTCCGGACTTAAGGTCCTTGGGAGTGGGGTCTTTGGGTGCAACTAACGCTTGTTTGATCGTTTTCACTGATTTGAAACAAGTCTTAACTCCAATGTCTTGAAAAACGCGTTGAAGTTTGGGAGCGATCGAACTCACATAGGGAAGAACTACCTTAATATCCCTATCTTCACTGTCTCTAGCAGGATCCTGTTGCCTAACTGTGTGATTCTGAGCTTGGTTTAACATCCAAGATGGATAACCACACCGGGCTAATGCTTTATTAATATGGGTTTTCTCTGCTTCTAGCTCTGCGGGATTTGTAATAATTTCATTGGCTCTCTTGTGTAAAGTCTTAACGATTCCTTTCTTTGTTGAGAGTGGGTGATGTGAATCAAATTTTAAGTATAAATCAGTGTGTGTGGGTTTTCTATACACACTAATGGACAAAGATCTATCCTCCTGAATTTTAGTGACTGTATCTAAAAATGGCAACTTCCTATCTTTTAAAGCTTCAGTTGTGAATTTTATATCTGAGTCTACTGAATTGATAAAGTCTGTGAACTCTTGGACGAACTCTTCCTGTATAACTACCCAAGTGTCATCCACGTATCTCTTCCAAATGCGTGGTGGGTGCGGTGCTGAACTTAACAGAGACTTAGGATATAAGGTTTCCCCGAGTCTACTTGAGGTTGCTAGGTCAAAGATCAAGTCAAGGTCAAATCTACCAGTTTCCCGCCAAATTCAGACATCTTGAGAAAGGCAACAGGTGTTGTCGAAAGCTAGATAGTAATGCTATAAAAGGTTAGTGAATTGAGGAATTTTAATCTATTTAATCATACACCTAACCAATGAACAATTTCGGATAGACTATAATTTTGGTTCAAAACTGACTTTAATTTTTGCCAAACACTATATTTTGAAATGCCTGTAACTTTTTCCCATTTGTGAGTTGAACGGTGATACTTGGCAGATCATGATATATGAAACATACTATGGAGACATTGGTATATATCTGCCTAGGGGGCCCCCATTCTTTCGGGACACCCTGTATGTGAACGTTTATTAATCTTTATTGACTATTGGCTATCAAGCACCTCTAGACATGATTTATGTAAGTTGGTGGTCGCTATAAGATTACCCTTGTTTGTCTGCAAGGTCAAAAAGATAAAAGCTCTTGTTAGTTTGTATTTGATAAGAGATGACGACCAGTCTAGATTAGAAGATTATCTAATACAGTAAACTTGAATTATTACTTCCTTGTTTAGCAGTTTAAACACGTAGCAATTCATTTACTTCTCATTTTAGAAATATTCAATCAGTTTTGAGGAGTTATCTTAGAATTTTCAGTGTAGCATAAAACAATGGCCAAATGTGCTAGAATTGTCATAGTATTTCTTATGGCACTTTGTATTGTTGGAGAAAGTACAGAAACTTTTAATGAAAAGGATGATGCTACAGATGATGTTAAATCTGAGAAAGTTGTCAATAAGCTTGGTGAAGAAGGAACTCAACTGTGTAATTTTAAAATTGCTCAAAATTCTGCAATTGAATTTCAACATTTAGTCAATGCAAAGAAGATAAACTTTATGTATGTTAAAGTTAACTTTTCTCAAGTGCCATCAATTGCTAAAGACAGCATGTTTTTGTTCCCTGACTTTCTTACATGGACTTTCAAAGGAGAAGCAGGTGCAGGATACCCAATATTATTTTATCCATTTGACTTTGATGTGTTATCACTTGGATTCCTTTCCTGGTACGTGTATGACTATCTCTCTGTCAATGTTGAAGTGAGTCCAGATGGCTGTGAAGCTGAATGGGGAGCATCAGACACAATGGAACAATTACTTATCATGCTGCGTAATTTAACAGATGCAACTGACCATCAAGAAACAACAGTTTGGTGCTACGCCATTAAATTCAAATTAACACAATTTTATAACATTATTGTACATGTTATTGGAGTAAATAGAGATTCTAGTGGCTTTCAGTGCAGTGAACCGGAAAACCCATATCAATTTAGTGAAACATATGAACAAACTCGTTGGTTGATATTTCTTCAAATCTGTGGAGGTTTTCTATTGTGCTACAGCCCTGTGTTGCTATATGTATTTGACGGAAGATCAGACAATGAAATCAAAGCAATTAAACTTGATAAGTGGATTAACAACAACAATCGGAAAGATTATGAAGAAATAAAGGAGTTGGTGAATGATGATGAACAGGTTCCATCTGATGAATATATACTTTATCTTGGAGATGAGCCACCTATAACATTAATGAGCATATTAAAATGGTGTTTTAGGAAATTCTCTACAACACAATCACTGCTTATGGGACGTCTATCAAAAATCTTTCTTTTGATTGTGATTGCTCCAATCTTCATTTATATTCAAATGATTGTGTACTTCAAGTATAAACATGGAGCTGTACATAGACGCATTGAGCAAGATATCCCAGTTGGATTTAATGCAATACCATTTGGATTTCAAGCCAGTAGTCGTAACTGGAAGTACTTTTTAGGAGGACCCTATGTTATATACTCCTTGTTTTTTATAATGGCTGGAACAATAGTCTGCATCCCAAATAACATTGCAGCAATACTTTGTGCAGGCTTAGACGATGCCAATGGATCAAAGTTGCTTCAATGCCTGGACCCTGCCATTATTGAGAACCTAGGGGGACTAGAGTTCATATCAATGAAAGTTGGATGGTCTATGTTTGCAACATCAATGCGAGCAAGATTATATATGCTTCTCAACTGGAAATTTTGGAAACTTTTTACTCATACATGGATTGAGAGATTGCGAGGTTTAGTCAGAAAAAGGCCAAATTGTCTTCCTAAATTCATGTTTTTCATACTCCTGATTCCAATTTGGCTACTATGTATAATAGTCATTGTTTTTGATCTTGTTGTATGTATTATTTTCTATGGAGTTCCAATTTGGCTCTTGACTAAGAATTTGTTTGCTAATTATATTGCATACTGTGTGGACCGGTTTATTTGGAAAAGAGTTAATAGGCAAAATGTTTTTCTGAATTGGATTTTGGTTTGGACTATGAGGTTGTTCATTTTCATTGTTTTCTTCTATGTTCTGTTCTGCTTCTATACTATCTATACTGTCTCTATGACATATATCTACCAGACTATTTCCTTTACACTTATAGGCATTGTGGCCTTCCCCTCTGAGGCAGTCACTTATACTATCATGTACACAACCATTATCTTGTATGTTTGGAAAGCAATCAAGCATATCAATCATGGCTATATTGACCTATTATATGAGACTATTCACATTTCAGAACATCTTGAAAAATCAAAACCAGTTAACAATACTGAAGTATACATCACTTATTATGAAAATATTCCCGGTGTGAATCAACACGTATTTGATCATTTAGTGGAGAAGCATCTTCCTTTAAGAGTTCAAGTCTTCCTTTCTGGGGTGTACCTATCAGTCATAGGATCATTTGTATATTCAAGCATATCAGTGGTTCAGGCATATAACAGGCAAGCTCAGTTGTCAGTTGTTGTTCAAGCTCTTGCAGCAGTTATAGCTGGAATCATACCACAACTGGTTGAATTCTTTTGGTCATCCGCAAATGCCAAAGCCAAAGATAAAAGATTTAAATGTTCTTTGAAGCATAGCATAGTTGAGTATTGGGAAAAGAGGAATTGGTATTTATCTCAAAGTGAATCAACTGCTATTTGATATCATTAAGGTAGTTAGCTTGTCATGATTTGAGCTAACTTCTTAAATATCAAGAAAAGAAACAACCTTGTGAAATTTAATTTCCTCAAAATAGTATTTCATAAAAATGGAGGGCTCAGAATTTAAGTTTTTGTGTGTTTTTCATATTGATGAATATTCAGTGAGCTGTAGTTATCTTACCTCAAAAAAGGTATGATATTGTCATCATTGCTAGTAAAACAAAGCATGGTTAGACAATTTTTGACATTAAGTTGAAAATTAAAACTCTGAAGTCTATTGCTTTTCTTTCTATTCTTTGTTTGATGTTCTCTTGCTTTTCTTATTGTTCCACTTGCCACAAATTTTTGTAAGCAATTTTAGCATGGTACATGTAGTACAACATTGAAATATGAGTTTTGATACCAAAACATACTTTTCTCCAAACTAAATAAAGTTACTTGGTGAAACTTTCAGATGTTTATGATAATTAAATTGTCTTTCAGAGGAATAAATTTCAAGAATATTTCTTCCTTACTCACTGAGTTCTTCTATGTATATCTCGGTATAATATTTTGGGGACACCCTGTAGTTGAGCCACATGCCCTTCATTACACCTTTTTCTTCAATTCTTATATTTTGGAAAGAATATTTCACAAATAATTTTTTTTGTTTCTGAGTTACTTTATTGACTCTGTGATGTAACATTCCAAATTGCCAAAATGTTTAATATTTGATAATCCATTTAAAGTTCTTGGTGACTATGGCAAAGTACTTAATCAATTTTAATTTCACAAATGTAGTAGAATTTTATCTGGCACTCCCAGTTGTGGAACAGAAAGTCATCACCACCATATAGCACTACACACTTCTGGACATTGAGATTATTTGGCTCGTTAGGGCGCCATGGAGCAAACGATATGGGCTTTGTCTTCCGTGATGGACCACCCATCCACTGCCATGTCCCAAATAGCATGTTACCACCAACATGAAATGAGTTCCCATTTCTATCACCATTACCGACAATCCCCCTTCCTTTGATTTCATTTCGCAAAAAATCAAGCTCTTCTTGGGTTTCTATTGCAACCAGATTTGCATCCATGCCTGCGCAAACAGATAGGGCATCGTACCATGAGATCTTCTCAGATATGACGAAATTATAGCAGGATCCCAAGGCTGGATTATAGAAGAAATTCAATGGACAGACAGAACCTTGGTTGCAAGTGTCTCCTTGACCTTGTACATCTTGAATGGTCATCATTATGGTTACAATGACAGACAACAGAGTGATGAAACCTCTCATTGTAAAGTGTTGCCTGAAACAATATTAATAATGAATTAATGTGTATTTTATATAAATAACAAAAATCATTAATAAGTACAGGGTGACCGGAAAAAAAGGAGACCACTGAAATAGGCAATATCTCCTAAACTAGACTAGTGACATCAATGAAATTTTGCATACATCATGACAGTCCTATGGAAATATGTTCCTGAAAGTGTCAATACAACCAGTCAACTGGTTCAGGAGCTATGATCATTTACATAACATGCTCCAATTGAGACCAACGCAGAACTGGATACATATGGCAAATACCCTTACATATTCAGACCTTGTTATGGCATTACATTTAGCATTTATTGCCTTCTTTAGGTCAGCAATTGTCTCAGGATTGTTTTGGTACACATTGTCTTTCAAATTGCCCCACAAAAAGAAATCAGGTGGATTCAAGTTTGAGGTGTATGGAGACGAAGCTTATCTGACCTATGGCTTCTGACTCAGTGGTCCCACTCAGTTACAGTATCATCCTAAGGAGGTTTTGGGCAGCCCTTGGTTTCCATATGGGATTTAATTGTGCCATATAGTGGTTTTAGTAACATGGCACTATGCCCAATACCTAAAGAGACTCTTAAGATTGGGTAAATCAGCACTTTGGCAACAGGATGATGAACCACATGTCAGATAACCCTTCATTGCCATACAGCCTAGACTTGAATCCTGCTGATTTCTTTTTGTATGGATATTTGAAAGATAATCTATACCAAAACAATCCTCAGACTATTGTTGACCTAAAGAAGGCAATTACTGCTATATGTAATGCCATAATAATGCCATAGAGGGCAGAACATGTAAGGGTAGTTTGCCATATGAATCCAACTCTGCGTTGGTCTCAATTGTGCCTATTTGGAGCATGTTATGTAAATGATCATAGCTCCTGAACCAGTTGAATGCTTGTATTGAAACCTTCAGTAACAAATTTCCATATAACTGTTCCAGTGTATGCAAAATTTCATTGATGTCACTTGTCTAGTTTAGGAGAAATTGATTACTTCAATGGTCTCCTTTTTTTCCGGTCACCCTGTACATCAGTACAAAACCATGATGATTATAGGTGATAGGCTCTATGTGATGGTACAATACAGTAGCCACATCAACTCTGTTCCAGTCTCCTGAAGGAGAAGTCTCTCATATTGCTACCAACCCCAATGTCATAGTCTAGTCTTTTGAGTCACAAGCAGGCATTTGCCGGAGGTCATTTAAATATATTTAGTTGTGTATTTAATGTAAATGTATGAACCCAAATCACGATAATAAAACTGTATAATGTATTTGTTTAGATGTAATTTAAGAAACCATTTTGTTTTTTACATAATAAAAACAATTTTGAATATGACGTTACTTCTATCTTGAAATCAAATATAAACAGTATACAGTTTAAGTAACATATATAACATAACACTATGCTTTACTTACCAATAGCAAAGATGATACCAATGAGATGCACTTTTGACAAATGTACAAGCTGCCTGTATGATTTAAAAAAAGCTTTTCTTTTTTCAACTTTTTATATATGTAATTGACAGAATTCAGCTATTCTTAATTCTTAATCAAAAGATTGCATTTGGAAATTGTATGTCAAAAAATATAACGGTAATGAAAATTAAACTAATTTTAGTTCTGCTACAATATTTCCTAATTAATCAACAGATTTGCATTTGGAAATTATATGTCAAATAACTAATTATATGAGAGTTCACATTGACATATGCTTTATTACAATTTTTGCAGCAAGCTAAATTATTGTATATTGTAATTAAACTGGAAACAGAACAGCAGAATTCATTTTAACGTCTAGTTTGTGTGCCTGGAAAACAAGGGTGATTCCTTTTACATATGATATTAGATAAAATATTCCACTTTTGGGAAGGGCTTTATTACCATTTCATTCAGTGATATCCATTACTTTGGTTTTAATGAAAAATGCTTCCTTCTGTCAATAAATCTAAAGGGATATTATCAACTACTCAGTATTCGATTTTTTCTCTAACCTGGTGTTTCACTTGCACCCTTACAAGTATACTATATATATGAATAATAGTTTTGCGAAAAAATAACATACACTGTATTTACTCTTTGGTAGTTGTAGAATGCAAGATATAATTTAATTAAATGATTATTAGATTTATTAAAAGGACCAGATTCCTGAGATTCAGCACTATATAAATGGTTAATATTGTAGTTATAACAATTGTGTGCTTAACTATATGATAAATACAGAATATCACATCATTTTGAGTGATATCATTTTTATCGCCGAGTTGATATCAAATATCAACACGAGTGAGCGAAGCGAATGAGTGTTGATATTTGATATCTACGAGGCGATAAAATGATATCACGAGAAATTATGTGATATTGGGTTTATCCCATGATTACAATCACCTTGTGATGTTTTTTAATTTTAATTTTAAATTCTTCGTCAGACGAATTCGCACCGGCCATTTTGATTTGTACTTTACTCACTGCGCAGTAATATGCACTACTTTCTGTACATGATATACATGTAGTTCGTCATAAATACCATTTTTAATTGTTAGTTAGCAGCCTTCTAATCAAATTATATACACAATTGTAATTCAATACACCAATGAAACTTAAAGAGAATAAATTAACGGACGTATTTTCTCAAAAGAGAATAAATTATCTGACCTAATTTCCAACAATATTGTGGTGCGAAATGCAAATGTGATATCACACGGATATGCGTGAGATAAACGATATCACACGCATATGAGTTTGATAAACAATTTTCTGGAAAATATCACACGGATTTCAATAATATCTGAAATATCAATAGCTGTGTTATTGTACAGATAACACATTAATCGTGGGATAAATAAAGAATATATAGTACTATATATATATAAACAATATAAGCCAAATGTGAGGCTGATAAACAATTTTCTGAAAAATATCACACTAGCCTCCATAATATCAGAAATATCACTTGGTTTGATTGTTCAGATTACGCAAGAATCATGATGGGATATTACCCTGTAAACGTAACATGCACTTGTTTTTATTGTATTGTGTATTTTCAGACAGTGACAATGAACCCAAAACAACAGCAGCAGCAGGAGTGAAGGGTGGAACTGTTACTAAAATAAGATGTAAGTGCACAAAATCAAGGAGTCCAATTTTGAACCTGAATTACATCTTAAAATATGTCTCGGTCAAGGTGGTTTACATGAGATTTGACTCGCTTCTGAAGCCGTGATGTAACGATATCTCAACCTTCGATATTGTATTATTATTAACACATATTGTTGTATCTTCATGTTCCTGTCATTTATTGGAACCCAACCCAGTTTTCCAAATACAGAATGTTATCTCGAGTATAATTCATGACTGAAAGGAAACAACACTGAGGAGGAAGGTTTCTCAAAGAAACCAGGAAAGTACATTTCACAAGAAAATTTTTCCTGGTTTCCTAATCGAGGGAATTGTGAATATCCCAGCAATGGCACTATTAATTTCTAAGTTGTAATCATCGTATTTTGAAACTGTAACTCACAAACTACATACTTGCCGAATATTTTGTTGTGATTGGAGTTCCTCCCCAGTGCTATACTGACCTGTACAAGTACAGGTTTGCGTATGTATACATATTCCAAAAAAACTTTTTTCAGCAAAATGAAAACTGCTTCTTGACTAACTAAATTAATGGTTGTATCCATTTTATGGGTGACAATGCTGGTAATTTACACTGGATTGATTCAGGCTCTGATTTTTGCCTCATTTTGAAGAAGTTAGCTTTTTTATCGTACCTAACAAAAGGTACGATATTGTAGTCAGCTTGACGGGCGGGCGGGCGGGCGGCGTCTCACTTTTCAGCTTGTCTACAGGTTTCCAGCCAAACCATTTGAGGGATTCATCTGAAATTTTCAGGGATGTTTCTACATATCAACGTCAAGAACTGATTAGTTTTTGGGCATTCTGGGTAAATCTTAAGGTGGCCATTTTGGATTTTCCGTCCTAAAATCTTCACTTTCAAGACTTGTCTACAAGTTTCCAGCCAAACCATTTGAGGGATTCATCTGAAATTTTCAGGGATGTTTCTACATATCAACGTCAAGAACTGATTAGTTTTTGGGCATTCTGGATAAATCTTAAGGTGGCCATTTTGGATTTTCCGTCCTAAAATCTTCACTTTCAAGACTTGTCTACAGGTTTCCAGCCAAACCATTTGAGGGATTCATCTGAAATTTTCAGGGATGTTTCTACATATCAACGTCAAGAACTGATTAGTTTTTGGGCATTCTGGGTAAATCTTAAGGTGGCCATTTTGGATTTTCCGTCCTAAAATCTTCACTTTCAAGACTTGTCTACAGGTTTCCAGCCAAACCATTTGAGGGATTCATCTGAAATTTTCAGGGATGTTTCTACATATCAACGTCAAGAACTGATTAGTTTTTGGGCATTCTGGGTAAATTTTAAGGTGGCCATTTTGGATTTTCTGTCCTAAAATCTTCACTTTCAAGACTTGTCTACAGATTTTCAGCCAAACCTTTTGAGGGATTCATCTGAAATTTTCAGGGATGTTTCTACATATCAAAGTCAAGAACTGATTGGTTTTTGGGCATTCTGGGTAAATCTTAAGGTGGCCATTTTGGATTTTCCGTCCTAAAATCTTCACTTTCAAGACTTGTCTACAGGTTTCCAGCCAAACCGTTCAAATTTTTACATATGTTACACAGTGATAAGTTCTAGAGCTGATTAACTTTTCTGCGGCCATCTTGCTTTCTTGGTCAACAAGACCACAATGCTGTGTTTTAGGTACGATATTGTTCACGTCTGTGCCTTGTCATCAAAATATCACCTACCATACCCTGTGAGCCCAGTGAATTATAATGATGCCATTTTTATGTCACCACCAGAAGTGGTGACATATTGTTATAGTTTCCAACTTTTTTGTGGATGTTATTTGGCATTCGGTGTTGAATCATAATTGTGCCATTTTTATGTCACCACCAGAAGTGGTGACATATTCTTATAGTCAACAATTTTTTTGAGGACATTGGTTGGTGATTGGTGTTCCAAGTTTAGAGTCTATAACAAATGGCAGGTGGTGACACTTTACACGTTAACGCCTTGTTAATCATTTGCATGACTTTCATTCTATATTTACTCTTGCAGTTCGCAAGTCTGTACTAACCTCAATGGACAAGCAAACTGAAGATGCAGTTCGACTTTACATTGCAAGACCTGTATTGAAAAAGGTAACGATTTTTGGCCTTTTTTGAATTTTCATTTATTCATAATAATGAATGTTGTATATTCAGTAGTTGTCCAAGAAGCATGTAAGTGTGAATCGCATAAGGGCATCATAGCACTATAGCAGTGATTTTATTTTCAAAAAATAAAGCACCTAAAAATATTTTCTTCCAGCTCAGTGCTTTGCCACTGAGCTATAGAGGCAATGATGGCAGTGCATGTTATGTTTCTGGAAATTCAAGGTTTTTGAAATGGTCACATAAATTACTGACTTGTCCATGCTGAATGGTCTATGGCCATCAAATGCAATAAAATGTCATGGAAATTAGATGGTCGATTATGATCATTGAATGGCACCATTGCATTTCATGGTTATAAACACTTTTTTGCATTAGTTTTCCTTTGAAAACATCCCATTCTGCAGTATTCCATGGTTGAGAACCAGGACATCTCTGCATTTCATGGTTTCTGACCAATTTGAAGCAAGTTGGAAAAGTCTTTTTTGTCCTTTTTTGCCTTCAATATCTCAAGATTGGTGCAAAATTTTAATAGCTGATTAATACTAATACTGTATGTGTAAGATTTTTCACTTTGATAGAAATTTCTTTTCTGTCAAGTTCAGCCCAGGTCCCTAGTAGGACCATATAATAGAAAGCTAGTTGGAAGTAGGAGAAAATTATGTGAGGAAGAATAGAGAATAACGCGACACTAGAATTGTTTTCATGGCCTGAGTTCGTCGCTAACATGCTAAATTTAAGAGTTAGCTGACGTTTGGGAGTCTGACTTACCTTCTAAAGGTTAGAACCCAAATCTTAATGAAACCATATCACCTTTGTTGCATCGATGATGATGCATAAACACAGCATTTGATAGAAATTAGTGTAAATGCTTTTCCGACTTTTTCATTTTTCATCAATGTTGACTTCCGGGAAGGCGTTGTAGTTATCACGAAATCACGCATTGACCCTTGAACTTTACTTTGTTGACGTGTCAACCAAGCATGTCTGGTGTGAAAATTAAAAGAATATTAAGCAATGTTCTACATCCGCCAAGCTAAGTGAAGTAGCCAATATTTAAAATTACCAATTTCAAGTGAAGTACGCAACGAACGTAACTGCGTGATCTACACTCCCACTATTGGTCTGAACGAAATGCTACGTAGAAATATGAGCCATCTGCTGTATTAGTCGATTAATAGAGTAAGACCTGTTGGTGATGCTTTATAATTTAGACCAAAACATTGAAGAACAAACGAACCTGTAAATCGTGAAAACAATGAACAAATATTCGGTTTTCACATATGTTCGGTAATTTTTCGTATTGAAACTTCCGGAACTTACAAGGATATCATTCATTTTCACGGTCCATGATTTACCTCTTGGATGTTGTGGCAAATGCTCCATGGTTGACGGAACAAAGTTGATATGGTTTCATTAAGATACGGGTTCTAACCTTTTGAAGGTAAGTCAGACTCCCAAACGTCAGCTAACTCTTATATTTAGCATGTAAGCGACGAACTCAGGCCATGAAAACAATTCTAAGCTTACAAGCAATCTTATGGAGGACCCCATAGGCACATTTGAAAATTTGAAGTCAGTCAGTCAAAGTTCAAATCTCAAATCTAAGGTCATATTGGAATTTGCTCAAAAAGATTTGCTCAATTTGAAAGTTCCACTTTTTTGTCCTTTTGAAGGTCACGGAAGGTCAACCAAAGGTCACATCTCTAGATATGTAATAGATTATATTGGTATATATACATGATATAGAATAATATCAGTTCATAAAGAAAAAAAGAAAAGCTTAAAAAGCTATAGGAGGTGCTTTTCAGAGGGCCTCCTCATTATATATCAGATAGTAAAAATGCTAAAAGGTAAGACCATCAATAAGTTTTTTCTTCACTGACTAGATAAATGAATACTGTAAATCCACTTGAGCTTGTTAGATATTATATGGTAGCCCAACAGTTGCTAATGCTGTGTAAACTCATTTCACACTACATACTGTCATAAAAACAATTGGCAAGGGCCACTCTATTTCTGGAACCCACTAGAATATACTATGTACAAGAAAAAACAACTTCTTGGCTATTGCCTTAGATTATGAAAGCAGATCTATGCGATCTTCAGAGTTGCCATTCTTCATAATGCTGATATGTTTTCAGGAGGTTATAGTGCCAATTACTAAGGCAACAGGCTGATATGTCAGTTACCATGGAAATGCCAAGCTCAGTGAGATCATATCTGCTATTTTAGAGATTGAATGATAAATCTTCATTAATGACTTCGCATTTCTATATTGAAGAAAGATGCATATCATTCAGCAGATAATCACATTTTCTCTCATTTTTTATTCCAATTTAATACATATAAATATTCAGTGCATTGCTGAAGTTGGTGGATGTTTTTTACAACAAATTATATATCAGTCCTTGTTAGAGGACAATGTGCTAATGATATGATGGTCAAAGGGTAGAGTTCCTTGTGACATCATTCCGCAGATAATCACATGAAGAGCTCTATTGAAATATTAATAATAGAAAGATGAAAGAAAGAAAGAAGATGCATATCATTCAGCAGATAATCACATTTTTTTCCTATTTTATTCCAATTTAATACATATAAATATACAGTGCATTGCCGAAGTTGGGGGACGTTTTTTACAATAAATGATCTATCAGTCCTAGTTAGAGGACAATGTACTTATGGTATCATGATCCCTGTGATATCATTCTACAGATAATCAAATGAAGAGGTCTCTGTCCTAGTTAGAGGGCAATGTACTAATGATATGATTGTCAAAGGGTAGAGTTCCTTGTGATATCATTCCACAGATAATCACATGAAGAGATCTGTTTAAAGTTTAAATGAGGAAAACATGTTAAACATGATAAACTTCATCAGAGAAGAGTTTAGCTATTGAACAACAGTTTATATCAAAGTCAAGTCAGACTGTACTTTTTAGTAAAACCTGTCTTAGCGAACAACTCTCTTTATATTAGTGAACATATCTCTATTGGACACCCCTCCTCTATACTTACTCTACTGACTTCTGTATAAAGTACTCTCTCTGTAGAGCCTGTAGTGAGCACCTACCAACAATGAATGTTTTTTTCTCGGCAAAACAATGTTCATATTAGTCTATATATATACAGGATTTACTTTACTTGGGGAACCCTTGGCAATACAAATTTTTAAATATTAATAATTTAAATGATCAATATTTATTGTTAATTCTATTTCATGCATATTTAAGTTGCTAGTTTACACAGCAGAATTATTTTCAATTCTCTCTTAAATTTTTTCCCAAAGATATAATAAAATATAACATTACAGGATGAATTACAAACTGTCAAAAAGTGTGCTACTCTCATTGTAAAGTGATAAACATGATCTAAGATATATATGGAATTTGAGTTAGAAAATTGTATTTTGATAATTATTTCATTCATGAGTAGACTAAGAGAACACAAGAGGAACACAGACACAATAGATATCATTGTTAAAGTTTGTTTCCTGTCCTCGACCGCAGCTTCACTCAGTTGTTTAATATTCTTCTTTGATCGTCTGACAGACTGAACCAGTTTAAAGTTTAGTATTGAAACTGTGATCACAGGTCCAGTGTATTTCAAGATGATGCCAAAAATGTCAGGTAGTGAATTTTCACAGAAACCAACACAAAGGGAAATTGGAAGGTTTAATATAACGGATGAAATTGTCAAAACTCCCACTGATATTCTCATACGTTTGATGGTAACAATACTTGGAGCTTTAAGTGGTTTTGCGATGTGAATATATCGGTCAACTGTCACCAAGACAACCATCCATATTGCCAGTGTCCAAGTGGTGTTTGTTAATAATATTCCAGCTCTGAAGAAACCGACTTTCAGATTGATATAAAGATTTAAGTCAAAATCAATGTTTATACCAACTGGCAATGTAAATATGGTATAACACATCAAAAAGAGTAAGTCTGTGACAGCTAGGGATTTTAGCAGAAACACACGTGTGCCTTTTGTTTTATCTTTTGACAGAACTATCAGTACTAAAATGTTTCCTATCAATCCAAATAGAAGTGCAACTATTTGTAGTATTAATATCACAATGTAAAAGTACAAAAAGCAACTTTTATTTGCCTTGTAGTCCAAGTAGTCACTGTAATCTAAGCAGTCCAATTTGCCCAGTAGACTTTTGTTTGCGTTGAAGCTGTTGTTCAGATAAGTATTGTTGTAGTCCAGTAGGCGCATATTGTTCAGACTTGCAATGCTGGAGCTGGCATTGTTCAGACTTGCATTGCTGAAACTCACGTTTATCAGACTTGCATTATTGAATCTCGCATTTATTAGACTTGCATTGCCGAAGCTTGCATTATTCAGACTTGCATTATTTTGATTCATTCTTTTCTTATATGCAATACTCGTTATGACATTGTTTTAATATTTTGTATTACTTGTCCAACTAATTTCTGTTCCCACTTAAATGTTACAGGCATACTTTAATTCAATATGAATCTATCCATTGAGCTTCAGATCGTTTATTCTTTGTTTGAGTATCTCAGTATAGCTAGTAAAATAATAATGATTTCCAAGAACGGTGTGCCTATATACACAATCTTGAATCTAAATTATTAATTTTTACAGCCAAAGCATTTGTTGCAGAAGACTGTTACACTCTGAACAATTTTATAAACGGGGGTCCACTGTATGAAATTAGACAGATAATTTCAAAGATAATTCAACCATGCCAACCCAGTCAACAGAAGTCCATATCATCTACTCCACAAAAGGGCCCTGTTCCTGTGTCTAATCCTTGTAATGTTGGGGGAAGCCAACTTGATCATTCAGACACAAATGATGAAATGAATCTGATGCATGATAATTCTCAGGTTGAGTTAAATTCTCAGATAAATACAGTTGAACTGAATGATCTGCATATGAAATTTGCCCAGTATATGAAGAGGACCAATGAAATGAATGAGCTTGAACGTAAATGGGAACGAACATTGGATTCCATTGAGCGTAAGTTCAAGAAGGACCTTCAAGAGAAAGACTGCATTATCAAAACTCTGGAAACAAAAGTTGAATCTTTAGAGAAGTTGATGATGCTAGAAATTGATGAAATTAGGATGAAAATGAATGATTCTAAAGTGATGATTACAATTGATGAGGAGAAGTGTGAAAAAGAGAACTTTAAACCATCCAATAATAGCACTATGGTTGCATCTGGTAAACTTTCTCCAATGAACTCTGGGATTAGTGACCAAAATAATATGTCATATGCTGAAGCAATATCATCCAGTTCAAAGGATGATTTTCAAATGGTGAAATCAAAAAGACAGAAAAGACAAGAAAAGAAAAGGGTTAATAAGAATGAAAACAGTATTCTAACAGGTGTTAACAGTCAGAAGAGTGTTCGAATGTATGTATCCAATGTGGAAGCTTCATCTGAAATGAAAAATGAAGATATAATATGTAAAGTGGAGAAATATTGTAGCACCAAAGGTGTTAAAATTATAAGTGCAGATGTAGTAAGGGTCCGTTATAAGCGTAATAGTGTAGGCGTCAAAGTCTCTGTCTCTGATGGTGATTCATCAAAAATGATGTCTGAATCCTTTTGGCCGCAAAATATCCAATGTAAAAAATGGATAACTAAAACCAACAAGAAGCTTCAACAGGCAAAAGCGTTCAGATATCAAAAGCATGATGATGGCGAGGAGACAACGCTGAAAGGGTCTCAAAATGATATTCAATATAAAATTGGGTATGAATCAAAGTCATACAGAAGTAGGCATGTTGCTAGTGGAAATAGTAACAGATTTGCAAATAGAGACTATAGGTATTATAATGATGAGGAAAGTGAGAGGTGTTATGACAATCATGATGACTATGATGAAGATTATTGGTACAAAGATGAAAGGCATGATGATCAATATTATTCAAACACCAATGATCAGAGAGATTGGTGGTCTGATAAAGGCTATTAAGCTTGTATGTAGATGTGTATATCCAGTAACTCATTTTAATGTTAAGCACAGTTACAATAGTAATTTCTTTATTGTTATTTTTATGTTATAATAGTATACAAGAATCTAACAGAACTATGGAGAATGTAAATGGAATAAGGATTTCAACATTTAATGTACATGGATTTTCAACATGTAAACCATTCCTGTACAATTTATTATCAACTGTAGATATTCTAGGAATTTCAGAGCACTGGGTATACAATGCTGGTTTATGTAATGAAATAAGTACATTTCACCCGGATTTTGAATGTTTAAGTCTGTGTGCAAAGCGAGTATTTAAGATTGGTAGAGCGAGTGGTGGCATTGCTATTTTTTGGAGGAAATCTTTAAATCATTGTATTCAAATAAGTGATATTAATTTACATTTTGATGTAAATCATGTACTACATAAGAGAATTTGTGGTATAGAATTAACAATACAAGGGAATAGTGAGAAATTGTGCATTTTTAATGTTTATTTACCATCTAAGGATAATGACAATGGTATTGCATATTCAAATGCCTTAGATATCATTGATAATATTATTGAAACTAATGATATGCATCAGAGATGCATTATAATTGGGGATCTAAATGGTGATCCTCGTGCTTTAAATAGTGGTAACCCTCAATCACAAGGATCACTGTTATCTGAATTTACTCACAGGAATGAAATGAACAGTGTGAGCTCAATACATACACTTAAAGGTCCTAGGTATACATACACTGGATATAATGGAACAGTTTCTTGTATTGATCATATTTTAATACCACATAATATGAACAGTCAAATAGTTGAAGTTTCGCATATAGAGAATCCTGTTAATACATCTGATCATTTGCCAGTGAGAGTAATTTTGGAATTAAAGTGCAATTTCCAAAATTCTGAGAATGTTATGCAGTCCTCTAAACTTGCATGGAATAAGGTGTCTAAAGATTTTATAAATGACAATTATTTTCCTTTAGTGGAATCTTTATTTAAGAGGCTGAATGAAGAGAAATCTATAGATAATGACAACACATTTGATAAAAGAAAATTCTCACCTAGTGAAATAGAGGAGTTTATGGAAAGTATAACTAAAAATTTTAATTCAGCTGCCAATTTATCTATACCTAAAATACGGTTCAGGAAAAAGAATGGTAAACCCTACTGGAAATGTAACCCACTATTACCCCAGATAACAAAGGATAAAAAGATTGCTTATGATAACTGGTGTGCAGCGGGAAAACCAAGGGAATCCAATAATGTTCTTTGGATTAAAATGAAAGAGTCTAAAAAGGCTTTAAGAAAAGCTTTAAGGCAAGCTGAGTATGAATATAACAAACAAATTGATATCACAATTGAAGATGCTAGTGTTTCACAAAAAGACCTGTGGTATTTATTAAACAAAGGCAAGAAAATGTCAAGATTACCTGATGTTATACTTGATGAAGAAGGAATTTTATTGACTGATGCTGAAGAGGTTAGGGAGTCATGGAAACAATATTTTGAGAAGTTAGCTTCACCTGACCAAATGAACAATATATATGATGATACTTTTAAATGTGCAATTGAACAGAGAATAAAGTGTATAGAGGATGAAACTGGTCATGATTCTCCACAATTTCAGAATGTTATAACTGTAGATGAAGTCAGGGAATCCTGTTATAAGTTACCTAAGGCCAAGGCACCAGGTTATGATGGCATACCATATGAACAATTTTTGTATGCTGGTGATCACACTTTTAAAACTATAGCATTTCTATTTAATATGTTGATTAATGAAGAATATTCACCTAAGAACTTTAAACGGGGTGTTATAATTCCAGTATATAAAGGAGGAAAAAAGAAGAAACTTGATAAAGATAGTTACAGACGTATAACACTTCAATCATCATTGTGTAAACTATATGATGAGATTTTACTTCAGAGGGAATTGCGGTATGGTCATAGTTATCAGACAATATCAGAGTTACAGGGTGCTAATAAGATTAAATGTAGTTCTCTTCACTCATCCCTTCTTCTTCAAGAGGCTATAGCTCATAATGTTGAAAATGGAAGTAAGATTGTTGCTGCATTTTTAGACACAAAGAAGGCATACGACACGGTGTGGATTGATGGGTTATTTGCTCAAATATATGACGCTGGTATTAAAGGGAAATTTTGGAGAATTTTGCGTCAATCTTATATAAACTCTATGGACTCTGTTTTCATACATGGTGCAAATTCTGAATGGTTTGTTAATAGACAGGGTTTAAAACAAGGTGGAAAGATCTCCATGTATTTGTACCTTTTATTTATAAATCCACTTATTAACTTGCTTGCAAATAATAACTCATGTAAAGTTGGATCATTAAATGTGAGTTGTGTGTGTTATGCTGATGATCTAGCAATTCTAGCTATACACAAGAGTAAATTAATTGATCAATTAAAACTTGCTAATAATTATGCCAATAAGTGGCGATTTCAATTTAATGCTTCCAAGAGCGCAATTATGGTTTTTGGAGAGACAAAAAGTCAGAAAAAGAAAAGACAACACTCTGAAGGTACCAACATTACAATTGAAAACCTTGTAATTAATGAGGAGAATTCATATAAGCATCTTGGTGTTAATGTTTATGCAAATAATAATTCTGATAAGTTGAGGAATGTTAATGCTACAATAAGTGATGCAAGATGTAATTTTTATGCATGTGTAGGAGCCAGAATGAGGAATGATGGTTTAAACCCCCTAATACTTTCTAAGGTTTACCAATCTGTAATGATACCTAAAATGCTATATGGAGCAGAAGTTAGATCTTTTAATAAGCAGGAGGTTGAACTTTATGAAAAAACTCATAAACACATGTGTAAATCTATTCAGAATTTACCTCAGAATACACCAAATGATGCATGCTTGGCATTATTGGGGTGGAGAGGAATATCATATAATATTGAGCTATGTAAGCTAATGTTCTGTTTCAACATATTGTCCTTGGGTGCCAGTAATATTTATAGAAACATTTTTATATTTAGAGTGTTTGAATGTTTAGTGAATCATCAAGCAGGTGGTATTACTAAAGAGTATATTACTATTTTAAATAAATATAAATTGTTGGACAATGTTGTGAGCTTCATGTACAATGGTTGTATAAATATGTCAAAGTTTCTTTGGAAAAAAATATGTAAGAACAATGTTAGGGATTTTGAATTTAATAGTTGGAGACAATCTTTATCAATGAGTATTCAACTTCAAGATTTTAGAACTGTACAGTTGCATGTTGACATTCCTTCTATCTGGTATTACTTAGGACTTAAACATCCTGAACTTAAGCAAAAATGTAATATGATGATTAAGTTGCTATGTGGTATACATAATTTAGAAATTAACAACCATGGTTTACCTAGAGAAAATAGGGAATGTAAGAAATGCAATAATAACTCATTAGAGGATCTTTATCATTTTATTATGGGTTGTGATAATTATGTTGATATCAGAAAGATTATGATTGAAAATTTGATTAAGGAAAATCCTACATTTAAGATACTTTCATGTGAGGTATTATATAACATTATTTTAGGCATGGAGTTTCCAATGAAAAATTGGGATCATGTTTTGATTATTTCATGTAAGAGTGTATCAATTATGTACCACAGAAGATTTTTTAGCTGATTTACCAATGTATCCATTGATATTTTGGGTCTAAATTTTGCCCATGTATACATGTATAATTCATGATATTGTAATTGTCTAATTAGCATAAGGTATAGTGTAAGATTGTTTTAATTGTCAAACTATTCTTCAGTATTGGAGGCTAAATAAATAAATAAATATTTCTATATGTAAATGGGAGTACTATATGTGTTGTTTTACTCTGCTGAATATGGGATTCACAATACTCTACTCCATTAATGTCATGGTTTCTGGCTAGATAGGATGATTCATTATACCTGTATATCAGGATAGCAAGCTTTTATCTTCTTGCTCACAGGGCGTGATCTTGATACCACAGCATTGCAATTAGTTATGATGGGAGTTAACTTGAATTAATCCGACTGTTAATTGTAATTACAGTGTTAAACTAGTGTATTCCTTCAGTTTTGTATCTCTTTACAATGGTACAACAATCACAAGAATCCCATCTATATTATTTGACTGGAAACATTCCATTGCTGGTAGAATATTCAGTTGTTGAGATTAAAAGATAGTGATGCGTTCAGAATTAAATGAGCTTTAAAATACAGTTCATCTCAAATCTTACTCATCATTATAAGTAATTCTAATTTCTAAATAGAGTAAGAATCCATCCAAAGTTAGTAAAAAGCTGTCCATACAATGTACTTTTACCTAAACCACCAAGTGGATCAGTTCCTTGGTATAATGATCTTCTCTGTAGCTGTTAAGGGGCCCCACAACCTTGTTTATTTTTTAGATGTAGTAGATGTCAACCCTACTTATCCATGATATGAAGCATGCAGAAGATGTAATATAATTAAAGCTCCCTTTCTTTGATTTCAACTCGAGGCTTTACATACATATACCACATATTTTCATATACTATTTACATGTATACTACTGTTTCCTATCTCTTAATTCACAAGAAGTGATGACATTGTTATTAATTTTCCAACTTTTTCGGGGACAGCAGTAGGTGTATGGTGGTCGACATCTGTAACAATTGGCAGGTGGTGACATTTTGCATGTTAATTCTTAGTTTAAACTTGGCAAGAATGATATTTTTCTAAGGGGATTCATAGAAGTTAGAGAATCATTTAGACAATGAGGAAAAGTGACTATTTTGCTAACCATTTTCATTATTAAAGTAAGACAGATATCCTACTTTATTCTGATGAGGCAGCATTTAAAATGTTAGGTAGACCAATTTAGGTATTTGTTAATTCAGTTAGAAAGGTCTGTGTTGGCATTGTGTTGGTCTAACTTGGCATTTAAAATCATCTTCAAGAGATTTGACCTATTGGTGCTCATTTTCAAAATGCTTTGAGCTAATGAACGTGAAATTGCCAGAGTGCTAATTTAGTACTATACAAATACTCATTTAGTACTGAAAAATCAATGGGATAAGTATTATATACTTCATATTCGTATTTCATCACATGATACGCTTACTAACATACATCTAAACTTGTTGAGTCAATCAACCAGTTGTAGCTCTCTGATTGGTTGAATCTCAAACTTTAAATGATGTAATTTCTCAGAGGATAAAGTGTACTAGCAGATGTTCCCAGGGTATTTTCAATCATTTTAAAGATATATCTAAAATAGTAGCAGGGTTTCCTCTGCATGTTTGCAATCAGGTGCTTTAACATTTGATATGCCGAAGTTATCAAACTTGGTGTTGCTTTCAAAATATGAAAATGCTTTAGAGATTAATTTCATGGTATGAATCTCAACTTTGTAGGAGGTATGTTACTGATGTTTCCACAGGATTGTTTACACCTTGTTGCTAGGGAATGAATAAATTGAACATTTGCAAGGGAATAAAATACAGTGAAACATGTAAAGTGGAACACCTCTAGAAGTAGCATAGTACACTTTTCTGAGTTTCAATACCAACTGACATAATGTTAAATGAACCACTTTAAGTGGAACACCTCCCAAGTGGAACATTTCCAGAGGTACCAAAGGTGTTCCACTTAGACATGGTGTTCCACTTAAACAAGTTTTACTGTACTTCAATTCGATACCAGAGAATCTTTCCAGTGGTGTTCCTATGGAAACAAGCTGTGAGAAGATGTAAAGTGTTAAGTCAGAGTGTGTATTATATTCTCATTGGATACATTCATCTTTTTTCCCATAAAATTCCTTCTTATGGAATCCCCTATTAGTTTATTCCTTGCTTTAAAGATGGGTACTTATAAATAACATAAACAAAACACAATTTGTCAATTATCTTAGAATCTGTTTGTTTTCATTTTGGTCCTTAACATCTTTTTGTCTTATTACTCCCTTAATCATCAGTTCTGTTTTCTGTCAAATAGCTCAAATACACAATTCCTGCCCTCTCTCTCTTATCATGAAATCTCTTTCTGTATTACTTCTTTAATAAAACAGAATGCTTACCCCCTCTTGTATCTTGTAATCCATTGGTGCTGGATCCCTCTTTCTAAAATGCTGGTTATTATCCCACCGAACGAAGTTAGAGGGGGATATAGAGAAGCCGTCCGTCCGTCCATCCATCCGTCCAGGCGTTAACTCCAATACCGGTTGACGGATTTGGTTCAAATTTTATAGGCTTATGCCTTATGAGTGTAGGACCTCTGCTCGAGAAGGAATTTTCAATATGGCCGCTCAATTCAAATGGCCGCCATTTTTCGTAAAAAATGTAATCGTTGATAACTCAAATACAAGTCGACGGATTTGGTCCAAATTTTATATGCTGATGCCTAGGGACAAAGGAGTTTCGCACAAAAAGAGATTTTCAAGATGGCCACTTAATTTCAAAATGGCGGCCATTTTTCGTAAAAATATGTAATCTTTGATAACTCAAATACCAGTGAACGGATTTGGTTCAAATTTTATATGATCAAGATGGCCGCTTAATTTCAAAATGGCCGCAATTTTTCGTAAAAAACGTAATCTTTGATAACTCAAATACCAGTGAACAGATTCGGTTGAAATTTATATGAATATGCCTAGGGACACAGTAGCTCTGTTCAAGAAATAATTTTCAAGATGGCGGCCAATTTTCGTAAAAAAACGTTTATTGAACATTTTTTTTCCCAGAAAAAAATCCAGTGTTACTAGGTGTTTCTATAGAGAGAGTAATTTACACAGAATGAAGGCAGTAGAGTATGTATGGAAGAAGGGTCTACTAGAGACAGGTGTTCACTAAAGAGAGGTGTTCACTAAGACAGGTTTTACTATATATAATCATATGATAATTATTGGAAAGGTAATTTCATGAATTCTTTTATTTTGTTTCATATAGTTAGATGATGATCAGCCTTTGGAGTACCTCTCAGAGAACAGACAGGTGTCCATTGTCTTTATGAACATGGTAGTGGCTCCTGTTCCATACAGAATGGCCTCAAAACTATTATAGAGATAGGTGTCATCATATATTAATAATTGGAAAGGTCTTTTCATGAATTCTTTTATTTTGTTTCATATAGTTGGATGATGACCAGCCTTTGGAGTACCTCTCAGAGAACAGACAGGTGTCCATTGTCTTTATGAACATATTGCACACATTTGTGTTCTTGTTTTGTTTCATTTAGTTGGACGATGACCAGCCTTTGGAGTACCTCTCAGAGAACAGACAGGTGTCCATTGTCTTTATGAACATGGTACTGGCTCCTGTTCCATACAGAATGGCCTCAAAACTATTACAATCAGCATTTGATATCATCTATCCTGAAGTGCGATCTATGCTAGGTGAGTACTCATTTTTGTCCCATGAGCTTTTATACTCAGAGAATTTACAACTATTTTCACCTGTCCAGTTAGCCTCACCTGTCCAGATGTGACATTGACCTATATGATTTTATTATCTGTTGGTGATCTTGATCTACATTTCAAAATCTGGTCCTAGTGAGTTTTATTTTTTCTCATCGGCAGTTGAAATCTTCTACTCTGCTAAAAAAATTAATATGGTTATCACACTGAACGCAGTTGGAGAGGGATATAGGAAAGCCGTCCGTTCCATCCATGCATCCTTCCATTCGTCCGTCTGTTTGTCAGTCTGTCAGGCGGTAACTCAAAAACCGATCGACAGATTTAGTCCAAATTTTATAGGCTTATGGGTGTAGGACCTCTGCTCGAGAAGGAATTTTCAATATAGCCACTCAATTCAAAATGGCCACCGTTTTTCGTAAAAAAATTAATCTTTGAAAACTGAAATACTAGTTGACGGATTTTGTTCAAATTTTATATGCTGATGCCTAAAGGCAAAGGAGCTTAGCTGAAGAAGACATTTTCAATTTCAAAATGGCGGCCATTTTTCATAAAAAAATGTAATCTATGATAATTCTGTGTACCGGTAGACAGATTTGCGTTCACATGATATGCTGATACCCAGGGACGCAGGAGATATAGTCAAGATGGAATTTTCAAGATGGCTTGATGCCATAGGACAAATGAGCACTGCTCAAGAAAAAATTTCGAAGATGGCACCTGAATTTCAAAATGGCTGCCATTTTTTCGTAAAAAAACATAATCTTTGATAATACTCATATATCAGTTGATGGAATTGGCTCAAAATTTCTACGCTGATGCCTAGTTGTTCTTGCAATTAACTCCAGGCTGTCTCAACAAAGTGTTCATGTTTGACAAAGGCTGTACCTTCCTTGTCATATTTGGACTGCCAGGCTACAAACATGAGAATGATTGTGCGCATGCCCTCCAGTGTTCTTACAGGATGAAGAAAAAACTTGACATGATCAAGAATGTACAGTAAGTTTTAATCTTCTCGTGAAAATAGTTCAAAATATTGATGAGTATGTTCATTGATGAATGATTTTGACCAGTGTTTAAACCTGTAGTAAAACCTGTGTAGATGGAACACCTTTTGAAATTCTTCCACTTAGGAGCTATTAATTTACAATTATTCATTTAATGTTAGTCAGTTGGTCTTGGAAATCTGTGGTGTCCCACTAAGATGGGTGTTCCACTATACAAGTTTTTTCAATTCTCTGAAACCTGGGGGGTTCGCATCAAAATTTTTCCATCTTGATGGATCTAATGATTTTTCTCATTGAAAAAGTTCAGACAATTTTTCTTTTAGAGATGCTATACAATTGATAATTCAAACATTTTCCCAAATAAAGTATTTTTTATGACCCAATCAATATGATATAAAACCAAATGACAAAATTAATTGATCTTTTCAGACAGACATCAATAGGTGTCACCACTGGTATGACATTCTGTGGTGTAGTGGGACACCCCTATCGTCATGAATACACCGTCATTGGGAAGAAAGTCAATATGGCTGCCAGATTGATGATGCACTATCCGGGGAAAGTAACGTGCGATAATGATACGTATCACCACTCTAAACTATCTAGGGCAAATTTCAAGAATCTGGAGTTGAAGAAAATGAAGGGATTGATCAATATTGGAACCATACGAGAGTATACAGAGGAGGCTGTGGGGTAGGACATACTATTTTTATGTCATCACCATAAGTCGGTATATTGTACAAGTCTTTTTTCTGGATGGAGGTTGGCATCTGTAACAAATGGCAGGTGATGACATTTTGCATGTTAATGCCTTGCTATTATTTTGTTGATAATACATGCTCATATTTAACAGTGAGAGATAGTTTATGCTAGAAGTTTACACCATAAGTTCGGTTTCCTACTTTTGTCTCATTTTGTTGAAATTAGCTTTTTCATCTTATATTATTAACTAATTTAAAATAAAAGGTCATCATCTGTTTTTGAAGCAACATTTAAATGATGGATTCCCATTTCAGCAATTCATTGTATACAAGGGCCCCTGGAATACAAGAGTTTGATTTTCCCATAGTTGGACGAGAAAATGAGATCCGTATTCTTATGTACGAGATTAAGTCTATCATGGAACATAAAGGTGGGACTGCCACACAACGTCAGGTGATCATATTTGAGGGAGAAGCAGGAATCGGGAAAAGTCGTATTCTTGATGCGGTTGTGTGTAAAGCAGAGGAGAGTCACATCAAGTAAGATGAATAATAACCTTCATTTGTTTAACTGAATTTGTTTTCCTAACTCAACTTTTTATGTATTAACGAGTTTGTATTCTTGTGCTTAATATCCACTACATAAGAGATTGATATTAAATTGGAACCTTGTTCTTGCATTATACGTTATTTTGAAATATAATTTCATAGTAATTTGGAAAAGACGTGACAGGATGCTATACTAAGGTTGAACATTTCAAATTTCAGGGTGCTTTCATCATTATTATCGATGCATGAAGCGATGCCAAACTTTGTTGTATGTACAGTAGTCTGTTGGTTTTTTAGGGTACTTTCTTCATCGTTGTCTATGAATGAAGCGAAGACCCCATACTTTGTTGTACGTAGTCTGTTGATGTCAGTGCTTGAGTTCAGCCTGACCATGTCACACCAGGAGAGAGAGGACGGCCTTAGGAAGTATTTCCAGAAAGATATGTACATCATGCAGAATCTCTGCCTTCTTAATGACCTCCTAGTTGTTCAGGTAATAATTGATTACAAGTCAGGAATGTTTTCCATTAGGTTTATTTGAGTATAAACTGTCTGTTGATTTAAAATATGGAAATTAAATAACCTTAAAGGCCCCATGTACAGTTTGAAAATATAGTTTAATCACTTAAATCTTACTTTCCATTACCTACATTTGTACTTCCATTACTAAAAATTATTTGAGACATTTTTTGAAAATGTGACTTTTGAACAGCAAGTTATTTATTTTATAATTTTCAAATATTTGATAAGTTGTATGTTTGGTTGTGTTGATCACTTTAATATATACAGAGAATATCTTATAATTTCTCTTCAAAATATTGAGGATATCCCATGATTTATGAGTGATATGATTTTTATCCATTAATTGATATGATCTGCATATGCGAGCATAACGAGAATGAACATTTTAGACTAATTTTGATTTGCTCATTCCAGATTTTTCAAGGTATGCATGATTTAAAGGCATATAACTCTTGCTATTTGCAGTATAACATGTATCAGTTCCAGTTACATATAGTGATAATCAGGCCCGTAGCCAGGGGGGTTCGTAGGGTTTGGGTGACCCCCCCCCCCCCCCTGGCCAAAAATTCTTTCAAAATCATGCAGTTTTTCACTTTGAGCACTTCTCAAGTGATTTTAGCCATATTTGGGCCAAAATTGTCAAATGTGAACCCCCCCCTGGAAATTTTTGAAAACTGAACCCCCCCCCCCCCCCTTGGCAAATCCTGGCTACGGGCCTGATAATGATATATAATGTTTTATTTCCAGTTCTCTTGTGATGCTAGTGTTCGGAACATGAGTAAAGAGGAGAGAGCGAGTGGACTGCGGAAGCTCCTTGTTCACATCATGCACCAGGTAGGGAATCTTTATTAAAGGCCTTTTAGGAAAATGTAAGAAAAAACATAAATTGTTATCATGACTCTAATCATGTTAGCTATAGCCATCAGTTGTTGAATGAAAGATAGAAGTGAACCATACTTATTCAAAGTAGTATTCTTGTACAAAACTCCAGTTGAGCTTATGGAGAGAAATATTCTAATGTGATTTTTTTTTGGATTAGATAATTTTAAATGCTAAAAAGTAGGGGTTAATTTGAAAGAAAACCACTCTGCAGTCTGCAGTTTTGGATAAAGGGTTTATCCCATGGGATAATAAATACTTCTCGTTTATTAGATATTTCCCTTGGGATAAACCCTGTATCCAAAACCTCCAACTACCTTACCCTTATCATATACTGGCCACATGTCAAATGCATAGAACTGTTTGTAGATCACCACCAAGACTGGCTTCATAATATTCGTGATTGATGATGCCCAGTTTGTTGATCCCGAGTCTTGGACGTTTATGTCAGACATGGGGAGGGATGATAAGACTCTTGTGGTCCTCAGTAAGATTAACCATTTTACGATATAAAGTTAAATGTTTATTTAGTGTGTCCTTTTATGAAATCTAGAAAAATATTCCAAGATATAGGGGTGTTTGTATGCTTGTTAAAATCAGGATGCATTGAAGTACCCAAACCTATATATTTTAAATAACTACATTGGCTAATCTTGGAAATCGGGGCATTATCTTTCTTTATATATCCTCGTTGGGTACATGGAGAAGTTTGTCTCGAGGTCACATATTCTCAACAGACAATTTCAATGAAACTTATTTTGATTGAGACATAACATGAGCAATGGCATAATTTTTGTTTCAAATAATAAAAAACTATATGTACGGTACTTGTATTTTGTATTATTACATAGGTATGAGACCATTCACAGAGACGAAAAAGTCACAACAGCCAGTTGCATTCTGGGAGGTTCTCCACAGTGAGACCTCACTGACGATTCGTCTAAAACCGCTTGATGAGGAGCACATTACTGCCATAGCCTGCCAACTACTAGAGGTTGCCAAGATACCTCAAAAACTAGATGAGTATGGAACTCCATTAAATTCAATTCAATTCACTTTATTTCAAATGTTTCAGATACAGTCTTTTACATTGACATGAAAAGACACCCCATTTTTTTTTTTTCAAATAAACATCAACGATGCATCGCTACAAACGGAAAAAGGAACTACTACTTGTGGATGGCTTCGTAGGAAAATTAAGTGAGTGTCCTTTACTGCGTCATCAGCAGGCGTCTCAGATCGTCACATTTCGCCCCTTAGCCTGTATGCATAATCTGAGTGGGGCAGCGATGGTAAGGTCTTAAACATCGCTCGCTGAAGGACACCACTTGTCATTCCTCTTGAGCCAGAGCCACCGTGAGCTGGACTCTGCCACAGCACCTACTGCCTTAACTGCCGACTTCAGCTTGGATGGTGTTAGTCCTAGCTGAGATAGAAGGTAGCGCAGCGAGGAGGCTGGGAACCCCCTACATCCCACTTCTATTGGGTACTGCACTGCATGCCACCCCCTTGTTATGGCCTCGTCTACCAGATCTTGGTATTTGGCTTTCTTAAGCTGATGGGATATTTCCAGTCGGTCTTCCCAGGGTACTGTGAGCTCGATGATGATGATGCTCCTGCTGAGCTGAGATATCAGCAGCATGTCGGGACGGAGCTTGGTAACTACTATATCCTGTGGGAAGACAAGTTTTTGGAAGAGGTCAGTTCTTAAAGTCCAGTCTGTTGCCTTGGTGAGAGTGTTGGGCTGGAGTACAGGCAGAGATGGCTTCTGATGGGCTTTGCTGCCTTCTTTGACAAACTTAATGAGTCTTGGTCTTACATTGCCCCTACTGGTGTTGTGGGAAAGTCTTTGCTGGTCTATCCACTTGGCTACCTCTTGGAGGACCCTGTCGTGTCGCCATCTATATCTTCCGTCACCTAGGGCTTTAGGGCAGCTGCTGAGAATATGGTTAAGTGTACAATCAGCAGCCATACACTGAGGGCAGTTAGCTGTCTCTTCCTTGCCCCAACATCGGAGGTTTGATGGAGATGGTAGCAGGTCAGAGAAGGCTCTTAATAAGAAGCTGAGTCTTCCTTGGTCCATGGGCCAGATGTCTTTCCATTTCAGGGGACGCTTCAGAGCAGGTTCCCAGTTGGTCCAACTTCCTTGCTTAGCAAGACTTACAGCCTTTACCAGTCTGTCTTCCTCTGCCTTGTTTCGTATCTGTTTCGTAATCTGGGTTCTCCTACTATTGCTGGTCAGCTGATGTGGACCATAGTGCCCTAGCCCAAGTCTTCCCTTGCAAACAGTTCCAACAATCTGTTGGTGACTTAGTCGGTCGCTGGCTTCTGCTGCAGCATCCTGTGGTTTCCACACTCTTCCGCAAGTAATGCTTTCACCAGTCTTCCGGGCTTTGGGATCTTTTGATTGTTCTAGAGTCGTGACTGTTCTAACTTTGGTGGCCTTGAACTCCTCCACAACTGATGTCACTGGTAAGGAGAGTTTGGAAGTAGAGCTGTACAAATTGACAGAGCTGAAGGAAGGGGGCAAGCCTAGCCATTTCCAAAGGTGCTTGCTGCATGTTTTCTCCATGGCCTGGACAGATGATAACGGTATATCATACATCTGGAAAGGCCATTGCAGCCGAGGAATAATGCCATACTGAAAGCACCACACCTTGAAACGCCCTAGCAGGTGACTTGAATCAATGGCTCTTAGCCACTTGTCTAAATCCCTTGCCACTTCAGCTGTATTGTTCACATCTCGTAAGGTCCTGTCATAGTTCTTCCCGAGGCATCTGATTCTTTGGTCTTGTACTGTAGGTATTAGCTCCCCCTGGATTTTAAACTGTATGGGAGAAAGCTTCCCATCTACCAGTACCATGCTTCTTGATTTGGTGGGTTTAAACTGCATTCGGGCCCAGTTTGCCATTCTTTCTAGTGCTGACAAAATCCATCTGGCACCTACTGCTGAGACTGTCATAACTGTGATGTCATCCATGAAAGCTCTGCATGGTGGGTGTTTTGTGCCATCATTTGCTTTTGGACCCTTACACTGCATTGTACCTGCCTTGAGCAGTAGGTTCATTGCTGTAATGAAGAGGACTACTGATACAGTGCATCCGGCCATTATGCCTTTTTCCAGCCTTTGCCAGTTGGTGGTGAACTTGCCAACAGTGAAGCGCATCATCAAAGAGTTCATGTGGCCCATTGTCAGGTTGATTACATCATTTGGTACATGGTAGTGAGCTAAAGCCTCCAATATCAGTTGGTGAGGGACACTTGGGTAGGCCTTAGCGAGGTCCAACCAAACTACTGACAGGGCCTTGTTCCCCTTCTTGGCTTCCTTCACTAGTTGACTTATAGCAGCCGTGTGTTCGAGGCAGCCTGAGTGTCCTGAGATGCCACCTTTCTGGATGCTTGGGTCGATAAACTGGTTGACCAGTAGAAAAGAGGTAAGTCGCTTGGCCACAATAGCCCACAAGATCTTCCCTTCCACGTCCAGTAATGAAATCTCCCTGAACTGGTTCAGCCCTTCAGACTTCAACTCTTTAGGAACAAAGCAACCTTCAGCCAACGCCCAACTCCTTGGCAGGTCTTTCTTAATCCAGATGCTTCTTAGCAATCGCCATAGACGTTTGAGCAGTTTCGGGCAGTTCTTGTACACCCTATATGTCACACCTGTTGGGCCCGGTGCTGAAGCTGCTCTTGCCTTTTTGACAATAGCTCGTACCTCGTCAAGCTTGAAATCTGACTGGTCAAATGGTGCAGTTGGTATATCTGGTGGGATGTCAATCGGGAACTCGCCTAATGGCAGTTCTCTGTCTGGGTCACTGTGTGCTGCTGCAATACTTGCTTCCACTTCCTGCTGTGTGCTGGAAAGACGGCCACTCTTTGGCTTCCCTAGTAAATCTGAAGTGAACTGGTATGGGTTTTCAAAGAAGGCCTTCCTTGTTCTATGCTTCTCTCGTTGTCTTTTCCTGAGAGACTCTACCTTACGAAGATGAAGAAGTCTCTTGTGAAGAATCTGCTGGAGTTCTCTAATTCCATCTCTTTCGCTGGCCAGTGATGAAGCTTTCCATCGACGCTGAAGGCTGCGCCGCTCTTTCCGAAGGGAAGCTATCTCCTGCTGTCTTCTACTTGGCCCTGCATGGTGCTTTCGTTCTGATGTTTCACTGACTCCAAACTTCTCTTCACAAGTTTCGTAAACGATTCTAGTCATAGTCTCTACCTTTCCCTTTGCGTCTCCTCGTAATGTGTTTGTGAGGATAATGTCAAGCTCCTCGTCGAGTTCTATCCATCGCTTGTCGGTTGCTGCAGGTAACTTTAGTCTAGGCTTCCTCCCTTGAACGAGGTGTTCAATTGGGCTGGGTAGACTCTGAATGAGAGGATTAGCTTCAACTAGAAGGTCTGGAGCACTGTGGTGTGTCTCCTGGCTACAAACCTTCACCGAATTATTAGCAGGATCTACAGCCTTGGCTCGCGCTTCAGCTGAATGACCTGCTTGACGTTGTTTTAGCTTTTCCTTACATTTGGTTTTCCCTTGGTGTATTTTCACCCCTCTCTCGTTCTTGAAAGTGCCGCCGCAACTTCCGCACCGTCTTCTTGTTTCTATTACGTCAATGTCTTCCTGAGTCCTAATTGTAGTCCGTAATTCGCTGCTTTGGTCAAAATCCATACTTCCTGTCGGGTGCAGATCATCCTCCCCCGCCTTTCGGTCTGCTTGGGGGCATTCTCTCATTTTAATACTTGTAGCTATTGTGAGTTAGATGCTTCGGGGTGCTGACCCTGGCATCTGTGTTGTCGTCTTTCCGAAACTGTCATCTGCTCTTTCGCAGAAGTCAATGGGCCTTTCCCCATGGTCACTGAATTATCAGGATACATTTCAAATAAACATCAACGATGCATCGCTACAAACGGAAAAAGGAACTACTACTTGTGGATGGCTTCGTAGGAAAATTAAGTGAGTGTCCTTTACTGCGTCATCAGCAGGCGTCTCAGATCGTCACATTTCGCCCCTTAGCCTGTATGCATAATCTGAGTGGGGCAGCGATGGTAAGGTCTTAAACATCGCTCGCTGAAGGACACCACTTGTCATTCCTCTTGAGCCAGAGCCACCGTGAGCTGGACTCTGCCACAGCACCTACTGCCTTAACTGCCGACTTCAGCTTGGATGGTGTTAGTCCTAGCTGAGATAGAAGGTAGCGCAGCGAGGAGGCTGGGAACCCCCTACATCCCACTTCTATTGGGTACTGCACTGCATGCCACCCCCTTGTTATGGCCTCGTCTACCAGATCTTGGTATTTGGCTTTCTTAAGCTGATGGGATATTTCCAGTCGGTCTTCCCAGGGTACTGTGAGCTCGATGATGATGATGCTCCTGCTGAGCTGAGATATCAGCAGCATGTCGGGACGGAGCTTGGTAACTACTATATCCTGTGGGAAGACAAGTTAAATCTTATGTGACCAAATCTTTTAGTAACTTCATAAAGAAATAAAATTGTGGCAAACTTATAGCTTTTATGATTTATGACATAATATACATGTACATGTATGACCGAAAATTTTATTCTATTTTGATCATTGTTCAAGTACGTACATATGTTTGTCCTAAAAGTGCAATATTGTTCACTGATCGATATGTCTTTGTTTTGTAGCTTTCTAAAGATGAAGACTCATGGAGTGCCTGCTTGGTGTGAACAGATCTTACATGAGTTGTTCCATGATGCAAAAATCACCTTGGTGCCTGAAGGCCACCCTGATACTAAAGATTTCCGCCTTGTTGGACCACCACCAAACTTTCTCAAGAAAAAGGAACGCTTTACGCAGAAATCAAAAATATCCAGTTTGGTATGTGATCATGTACATGTACAGTACCTCCCATACATGTAAATACAGTATTTGGTTATCAGTGATAAATCAGAATTCAGTATATTCTATCCGAGTGGTTAATTTGCCGAATGGTCAAATTTTATCATTTTCCTGATTTTAATTATCCTGATGACAAGGAACTTCCCATTAGATAGCATTATGAAGATAATGGTTCCGAAATTTAATTTTCCGAACCTGGCAGAAATTAGGCTATACATGTAGGTAAATTAAATGATTGGGCAAAATTACCTCTTATACAGTGTGTTCAGTAACACCATGTTCATATAATATTCATACTTCAATAGATGTCTGGTTCAGTTTACATACTTCTGTCATTGTCGAGGATGTCATATCGGAGCAATTGCTTATGATTTAATGGGAACATGGGCAAGAAAGACCCTTTAAAATCTGTACATATGTACATGTAATATGGTTCATGCATAGACTGAGACTCCATTAATTGAACTTTGAAACTTTCATTTGAAAACTTAAATCATTTTTCATTTCGTTATATATTTATTCAATTTAAAAAGTATAAAGTAGTTACAGTAGTCGCTGCCTAGCGCAGTATGAATATCAGTATGAATATCAAAGTAAAATATTTCAGCTTTTAGGAAAAATATTAGATTGCACTTTTGAATACTTACTGTACAGGGGCAAAGCTCAGAAGAAGAGGACCACACCATAATGGAAGGTGGCAATTTAGAGGGTGCATCTAAAACAGCCAACTTAGTCTGTGTACTTCAACCAGATGTTAACCTCAGGAATGTTGCCCTGTCACAGTCAATGAAAGGTATTGATTATGAGTATCTTTGTTGAAATAATCAATTCTAATTTGTGCTTAAATCAGTGGAAATTCTGATATTTCTAAAATATTTGTCTTTCAATATCTGCCAATTTAATCACGTTTAGAGTAGATGGTAAATATTACATTGTGACATATACAGATTCATGAATATAGTGTTTGTTGGAATGTGCTACTCCATGCTTGGAGTTGCTGATTTCTAGTTGTAGAGTACGAATGCATGTTATATATCATTATGTCTTTTAAAATGCTGCATTAAAAATGATGTGCCATATTTGTATTTGGGTCATTTGCAGGAATGATGATGGCTCGTATGGACCGAATGGAACCATCAGATCAGATGTTAATCAAATGTGCTTCAATCATTGGTGCCAAATTTTCAAGGAAAATGGTAGAAGTGATCATGCCGAACCAGATCCCAGAAAAAATCAAGTAAGAAAACTTTTTAGCACACCATCGGTGGGATATAGTCGTCATAGTCGTAGTAATCGTTATCGTGATCGGCCCGCTTTTTTGTCATCGCCATTTTAGGAAAACCATTTGTCGGATTTTCTCCAAATTCGCACACAAGATAGAGGATATCAAGTTCTAGAGTTGATTACCTTTTGGGTGGCCATCTTGTTTTCTGGTGCCCATTTTGAAGGAATTCCAGAAATTCTTGTCATTGCCATTTCAGGAAAACCGCTTGTCAGATTTTCTCCAAATTCGCACACATGATAGAGGATATCAAGCTCTAGAGCTGATTAACCTCTTGATTACCCAGAGTGACAAGATTTCTCTTGATTGACGAGAAAATCCGTCATAACATTTTTCACTGAAATTACTCTAATTTTGACAATTTTCATCCAATTTACACCAAAAATGTTTTAAAATGTGTAGAAATGATCTCTACCAACTAATTTCACTAAATTAAGCATCATCTGTTGTTTATGCATGTAGTAAAATGTCAAAGGCTGGCAAAATGAAAAATTCCCTGGTTTCAACCCAATTTTAGAACCTGGGATTCAAGAGGTTAACTTCTGGGCAGCCATTTTTTCTGGCAGGCATTTTGAAAGTTTTTTGATGGCGTGATCTCGTTCACATCATGTGGCTCGTTATATATTAATTTCACTTCTAATAATGTCATCCTCCGATCACAGGGCTTCAAAATCCACAATATATATTCTTTCTTTTTTTACCCCCTGCGATAAGCAGTTAGCATTTCCCCGATTAAGAACTCGCAATCTGATTGGCTTAAATCGATTCAGTTAAATCGGGCGCTTCCAAATAAGTTATAGCAGGGGGAAGAAGGAGGTACGGATTCTGGACACCTGCTTAGGAGGATGAATGATGTATGTTGTGCAATTAAAATCTGTACAATGATGTTACCTAGGAAAGGGACCTGAAATTGGAATTAATATTTGAACTAAATCTTCAGTGTTCACCTCAAGACATCTTCTGTAAACTTCTCAGAATTGATCATATTTGATAAACAAATATAGAAAACATATTTTGTGAACAGAGTCATTTAACATTGATTGCAAATTGCAACTAAGAGGTGAAATTTTATCAGGTTAATGCCTTGGTAAAGTTTTTCCAGTATTGTCGTCTGCTAGACAGGCATGTGGTGCATCTCACTTTTCATATCTGCCCATTTCCATATAAATCCCTAGGCAGAATGGTATGAAAATCTTGAACAGATTAGTTTTGAGCATATTGTGTAAATTTCATAGTGGCTATTTTGGTTTTAAGTTCAATATTGTTCACTATGTGTCTTGTTTATATACAGGTACCTGTATCTGTTAAATTATTTCCCAGGGCTTCGATAAAAAGATTGATGGAGTCTGGTATACTTGAGTGTGCTAGTGATTCTCTGGCACAGATGAAAGAGAGCAAAATTTGGAACCAGAATAGTGGTGGTATTGGTAAAGACATCCATGCCTTAAGCTTATTGACCAGCAAGGCAGAGTGTTACTGTCCACGTCCTGATGGTAAAGTAAGTACATTGTACCGTTGTAGGCCATATGTATAATTCAAGCCTTTTTGGAAGGTCAAGATTTCATACCATTTTATATTTCTCATTGATGCATAAAATTACTTGTCATATCTCTGTTTCCTGATTTGCAAACAAGTAATAATCATGAGCAAGATGAACTTTATCTGGCTCTCTGTTTCCTGATTTGCAAACAAGTAATAATCATGAGCAAGATGAACTTTATCTGGCTCTCTGTTTCCTGATTTGCAAACAAGTAATAATCATGAGCAAGATGAATTTTATCTGGCTGGTAATAAAATTCAATATAGTCAACAGGTCATTGCTTGTACCACACTCTTCTTCATACCATGGTATTGCTCACCTTCATTGGTGGTAAACAAAATACAATACAATGAGTGATTGTTATGTCACCACCAAAATTTGTTGACATATTGTTATAGTCTCCAACGTTTTATGGATGGTGTTAGGCGGTTGGTGTACAATGTTTTTGTAGTTGGTGTCTGTAACAAATGGCAGGTGGTGACATTTTACCTGTCAATGCCTTGTTTATACTTCAATGGGCTAATACATGCTACAGGACTTATTAATCAGCATTAACAAAAAGTATCTGTGTGATGGGTTGTAGATGCATTCATGAAGCTTTGGAGCAACGATTTGTCCTCAAATGAGCTATAAATACATGTATTTGATCAATTAAAGCACCGAGCCCTGTGACACGTTTTACACCATTAATGATTTTTACTTGACAGTATCTAATGTTGTTCTTTATACATTCTCACTCCAGCCTGGACCCAATGACTCTGTCACAAATTGTCAATTCTTGCGATTCCACAATGGTCTGATGCAGGAAACAGCATACGAGACATTTCTGGGGGAACAGCGACGTATGCTTCACATCGAGGCTGCGGGATTCCTGGAGTCACAGGCCCATAAGTGCCCATCTTGTGGGGGTGGAGAATTCATTGCCTGGCAGTCGCTCAATAATGTTGTGGCGGAGAGAAACAGACGTGAGAGCAATGTTAAAGAAATGAATAAACATCCAAAGTCTATAACAAGGGGCAGCATCAAGGTATTCAGTATGATAACTTTTTTTTCAACAATTTAATATAAAGTTGCTTGTTTAAGTATGTTAAATCTAGTAACCTTGTGTGTTCATTGTGATGATACGTCACACGAATGCTCCATCAAGTTATATATATGTCCCCTCAATCCTGGCGTCTTAAGTTTCTGCTATGTACATGTATGTACTTAGTAATTTGAATGTGACATTTTAAAGGTTGATCGTCAGTTCAATCCTGTGGTCTGAAGTTTCTGTAATGTATTTATTAATTTGAATTGCATAGGTTGATCGTCAGTTCAAGCGTGACAGGAGATCCTCAGCCGTGACACCAGAAATAACATTCTCATCCGTACCAGGTATTTCTCAGTCTCTGAATACTTAAATCGTTGAATTATTGTTCCTTTCTTTCTTTACATCTCCCATGGGCTGCCCATGTATCTCCTAATTTCCTCAGATTTTGAGATGCTTCTTTAAGTGAATAAATTCTCAAAACTTAAATGTGTAACAACAGATATTCAGTTTCTTAATTTTGTTGAATCAACATTTTGCTAATAAAAATAAGGATCTGCACAAAAGAAAAAATGGGCCACACATACAAATATAAATGCTTGAAGAATGGGTATTTCTTGTAGCAGCTATTAGCCCTTTGACATACTGTATTTCTTTGGGTCTGAATAGTTTGACAGGTGTACATACTCTTGATAGCTTGACAGTTAAACATTCTGTGAATATTTCAGTGAGTGTAGAAAGTTTGACGGCAGAGGAGCTAGAGGAAGCTCGGGATCAAGTGGATTCTAGTGCCCTGCTTCGATTGGCCAACACGCAGCAGAGACGTGCCTCTATTAGGATAACATTAGGGTGTGTACCATTATAAAAATGATTTTAAAGATAATACTTTACATTTAAAAATGTGATAAAATACAATAAATTAGAAATAAATAAGATAATTGAAGGAGTGAATACCATTGGTGCTTGTCGTAAGGATTCAGGCATGCAAAATGTACTGAGGTTCTGTTCAAATATTTTTTTCAATGTGAAAATCTATTGTTATGGAGCAGCGCTATACCCTATATTCTCTAATTGATAGCTTTTAGACCTGTTTTAATTAAAAATATGGATCTGTGATTGTTAAAATGATTAATTGAAGATTATGCTGTTGACCCACTTTCATTGAAATGACTGCTCAAATACCCCTTTAATGGTAAAACTGATTTTTTTATTTTTATGTGACCACCAGAAGTGTTGACATGTGGTTATAGTCTCCCACTTTTTGTGGATGGTGTACGACATTTTCACTCGGTGGTTGGTATTTGGCAGTCGGCTATCAGCATCTGTAACAAAAGGCAGGGAGTGACATTTTGCATGTTAATACCTCGTGTAAGATTGTACTCATTTGTTCATGAATGCATTCATATGTATTGTGCATACGCCCATAAGAACATTCATATTCATCCATAGTACTGTTTATGTATCATGGTGTCATAAAACTATTTTTACAACCACTTTTATGTACAGATAAATCATAATTTTGTATTACAGATTAGATGAGCCTACAAAGACAGAATCTTTTGTTAGTACAGTTATCCCAGATGTTGATTTCCGCAGCTGTGAATGTGTTAACATTCTTGCATCTGTCTATCCACAGCTGGTGAGACATTGGAGGTCAGCGGGTAATGTGGGAAAGACTGTTCATTTCTTACTGGAGGCAGCAGCTGCCGCTACAGCCACTCACAACACTATGCAGGTACATACAGCTTTTGCCAGATTTGATCAAGACTGTACAATTAAACCTCTTAAGTGGAACGTCTCTTGAAATGGAACACCTCTGTTAGTGGACTTTGTAGAGTCCCAAGACCAATTGACTTAATGTTAAATGAACCTCTAAGTCGAACACTTTCCAACACTTTTGAGGTACCAAAGGTGTTCCACTAAAACAGACTTTACTGTAGTTTTTAAGTCATCTGGAATATGAAGCCAAGTGCAGATTGGAATATTTTAATTTCATGAATCCCCTGTTTCACACTTAGCTTATGCAAATTGTGTCGATCACATTTCGTTTTGACACTACCAAGAGTGTTGACATATTGTCATAGTCTCCAATTTCTTTATGGACAGCATTCAGCATTTAGCGGTGTCTGCAACAATTGGCAGCTTGTGACATTTTGCATGATAATGCCTTGTTTTACTTTAACAAAGATGAGCTTTATCCCTCCTTAACCCTTGAATACCCAGAGTGATGGATACAATACATCAGTCACAGAATTTCTCATAAAAATGGCTCTAACTTTGACAAATTATTTCAATTTCAGACCCTGTCCTTCTTGGAAGAAGCTGCAGAGATTGCTGAAAGAGTAACACAGAATAAGAACCCCTTCCCTAATGATATTGCAAACATTGAAGAACTTAGTGATTTCTATGTTGATCCTGAGGAGATAGCTCTGATAGAGAGTCTTACTGGACAGGTAGGTCACTGAAGTGGTGCCATCTGAAATGTCCTTGCATTTAATTCAATGTGTGATCCATTTTTGCTTGTCATTCAGATTTTTAATAGAGTTGTCTCTCGGACTAACAAAGTAAATGCTTATAAAGATCAAATCAGATTGTTGAATGAGAAAATATATATATCATGATTTTGGGTGGTTAGTGATAGCGATCAATGATGCATTATCTAAGATTTTCCTTCATTGAAAATAAGTCACAGTTTCTGTTCATTGATTTTGGATTCTACATTTAAATTACTTTGCTACTTGCAGTCCAAGTTCCAACTTGGGCAGATGGATGAGGCGCTACCACATTTCAAGTCGGCACTGAAGATATTGGGGAGTAGGCAGCCTGAGACAAATATAGGAGTCAATTTTGAGATAATACGTCAGGGAATGACGCAAGTGTTACATCTGAAAAATCCCGAAAGATTCATTGGCTCTGCTCCGTGAGTATCTGCTTTCTTCCTTACTTCCTTAAATACCCTAATTTCAATACATGAGAGTGTTATGCCGAATCTTAAGTCATTTTTCCAAGTTCTAATTTGATGTAAAAAGGCACATTTTGTCAGTATATCAGATGCTGTGTAGAACTATCAAATAAGGGTCATTAGTTGCTAGGTCTTGGTCAAAGGTCTAGGAATTATGTTTTTTGGTGTTTACTGTCCGTAAGAAGTAAATTCTTTGTTTTTTGTCTCTGCATGAAAGATTTAAAGTACCATCAGAGATTCTGAGTACACCACAAACCATTTGAAGCTATTCTTAGCACACATATAATTTGCATTCAGTATTATTCAGTCTACACTGTTTTGAGATCTGATGGCAAGGCTTGACCTTCATTGTACATACAAAGTCAATATTTCAAATAAAATCAATAACAAATACAATGTTAACCAATGTTTTCCATTTTATAGAGCGCAGAAGAAGGTTCGTCTAGTGGAGCAAACTAGATGTCTGTCCCATCTGTTCCAGTATTACTACACCCAGGATGATGCTCCTAAAGCTCTTTTGACTGCCTTACAACAAGTGAACAAGTCAGAAGAGGCTGACAGTGACCTACACGAGGTATATTGATGGCCATTTTGAATTTGGAAACCATCTTGAAAATTCCCCCTCTAACAGAGGTTGTGTACCTGCAAAGCATAATCATCTTAAAAATGGACCAATTTGGTTGTGCATTAAATTATAGATATAAACATATTCCTCTGGACTTATTTCAAGCCCTTCTTGGTATGAACATCTGGATAGGTTTTTGTGGCATGTTGAGTTTATTGCTAACGTGATGTTCATTAATTACCATGTATTTTGTTGTAATTGTAGTTAATCTTGGCATACACATGTTTGATGGAATGCTGTCAGTTGAAGAACTGGCCTAACCTGGCAAACAGATACATACAGATAGCAATGGATAAGTAAGTGTTGATTTCTGAAAAATGTATAAGTATTATAGCATCACTTGATACATGTATCACTAGAAAAACTGAAATTATATTTAACAAGTTAAAAGTGGACCTATTTTTAAAAAGTCGATTATTTGCTCATCATTTTACAAACTTTGACACACCAGCCTGTAACTGTGGTCATGAAAATGAAACCCCTACACATTTTTTCCTCAACTTGTAGATGATAGAATCCAATACTTATAGATCTCCATATTATTGGTTGTTTAGAAAAATCCTTAGATTGAACACTGAACTTAGTAATAAAAATAATACACTTCTTCTGAAAGCAACTTTAAAATTCCTTTAAGCAACCAAGATTGACTAATATAACATTAGCTATAGACTGAATTCCTCATTTTCATTCCAAAATATAAATTGCAACTTGAAGTCCAGAATACATTAGCCATGGACCCCATGAATCTTGAGTCATGGACTTGATTTGTCATTCCATAATAATAATACCCATGTATTTGATTTGTCATCCCATAATAACAATACCCATGGACTTGATTTGTCATCCCATAATAACAATACCCATGGACTTGATTTGTCATCCCATAATAACAATACCCATGGACTTGATTTGTCATCCCATAATAACAATACCCATGGACTTGATTTGTCATCCCATAATAACAATACCCATGGACTTGATTTGCCATCCCATAATAACAATACCCATGGACTTGATTTGTCATCCCATAATAACAATACCCATGGACTTGATTTGTCATCCCATAATAACAATAGCCATGGACTTGATTTCTCATTCCAAAATAACAATAGCCATGGACTTGATTTCTCATTCCAAAATAACAATACCCATGGACTTGATTTGTCATTCCAAAATAACAATACCCATGGACTTGATTTCTCATTCCAAAATAGCAATAGTTACTGAACTTGATTTCTTCTACCAAAATAGCAATAGATACTGAACTTGATTTCTTCTACCAAAATAACTGGATTTTCTCATTCCAGAATTACATTAGCCATGGATTCAATGAATCCTGAAGATTGGTTGACATTTGCCCATCTCTTCAAGTCAGCCATGACTGTTCAACTCTCAAATAGTCACATAAAAGATGCCATAGAGTCAGGTATGAAACTATAATCATATTTTTTAAAGTGGTATTATCTCTCAGTCTCAATCATATATAAATATTTGGACATGCATTGTTACCTCTTAATGCTCAAACATGTCAGGAACACAAAGATATTCAAATGGTTGTGATTCTATGTCATAAAGAATCTCCACAATAAGGTCTTGTATAACTGTTTGACCAATACTGTCAGCCTAAGTTTCCAGTAATTCATTCTCTGAATTAATAATCATTCCGACAATTAGTTTCTTGATATCACATAGTGTACAACCAGATTTAGGTTTAAATGTTTTCATGCTTTCTCAATATTTAAGCTGAGAGTGGATTTGAACCTCTAAAATATTTACATGCAGTATAAAATTACTTTTTAGCAATCATCAGTTGACAGTATTCTCCCAATTAAGGATTTGTTTTTCAAGTGGATGCAGTACCTACTTGCACCAATGCTTGGGAGATATTTGACTTAACGGGAGTCTGTCTTCTTTTGTAGGCTTTGCCGCAACCAGGATCATAGCCAAACTCCATGACACTGATGCCAAGATACAAGTGTTGCCCTTGATGGGCCAAGCCTTGCTTATGACTAAACATTAACAGTAGAGCGTTCTTTTGTAGGCTTTGCCGCAACCAGGATCATAGCCAAACTCCATGACACTGATGCCAGGATACAAGTGTTGCCCTTGCTGGGCCAAGTCTTGCTTATGACTAAACATTTACAGTAGAGCGTTCTTTTGTAGGCTTTGCTGCAACCAGGATCATAGCCAAACTCCATGACACTGATGCCAAGATACAAGTGTTGCCCTTGCTGGGCCAAGCCTTGTTTATGACTAAACATTAACAGTAGAGCGTTCTTTTTTATTTAGGCTTTGCTGCAACCAGGATCATAGCCAAACTCCATGACACTGATGCCAAGATACAAGTGTTGCCCTTGCTGGGCCAAGCCTTGCTTATGGCATGCAAGTGAGTAAATGAAATAGTATGATTATTTTATTATCCCATCGAACGAAGTTCAGAGGGATATAGGGAACGCCTCCGTCCGCCCGTCTGTACGTACGTCCGTCCGTCTGTCCGTCCGTCCGGGCAATAACTCAAATACCGTTGGCCCGATTTTGTTCATATTTTGTACACATATACCATATGGGGGTAGAAGTTCTGCTCGAAAGCCGATTTTCAAAATGGCTGCTCATTTCAAAATGGCGGCCATTTTAGTGACGATTTTACAGTAATTTAGGTGCAATATGTAAAACTGTAATAGCAATATGTTTTAAATGTAAAAAAATTATAAAGGAGATTAATAATGCTACAAATGTAGATATTAAAAAAGCACATGGCAGCCATCTTGAAAAATGGCGGCCTTTACTCGTAATTTTACGATTTTTGCTGTAACTCAAAAACTAGTGGAGCGATTTTTTCATATTTGGTGTGTGAATACTATAAGCATTGCACACTGTCTAAAGACACTTTTGGTAGAAGGCGGCCATTTTGAAAAATGGCCGTCATTTTAACGAATTTTACTATAACTTGAAAAGTAGTGGAGCGATTTTGTTCTTATTTGGTATGTGAATACTATAAGCATGGCACACTCTCCTATGACACTTTTGGTAGAAGGCGGCCATTTTGAAAACAATTTTGAAAAATGGCCGCCATTTTAACATATTTTACTATAACTCGAAAAGTAGTGGAGCGATTTTGTTCATATTTGGTATGTGAATACTATAAGCATGGCACACCGTCTATTTCTAATGACGCTTTTGGTAGAAGGTGGCCATTTTGAAAAATGGCCACGATTTTAACGTATTTTACTATAACTCGAAAAGTAGTGGAGCGATTTTGTTCATATTTGATATGTGAATACTTTAAGCATGGCACATTGTCTAATAAAACTTTGGGGAGTAGTCGGCCATTTTGAAAAATGGCCACCATTTTTATGTGTGTTATTTTACAAGTACGTGTGCGATTTTTCAAAAATTTTAGAAGTGGCTACTTAAAAGCATATTATTTCTTCTGATGACAACTTAGCTAGTGAGCAACCATTTTGAAAATGGCGGCCTTTCTGGTGTGTTGTTTTATGATATTTTTGCTTCGTTTGTAAAAATGCCAGCCATTTCTGTTCGATGGGATTCGCTACGCTTTGGCGTTGCCGTTGTTCTGGTTTTGAAATGTATCAAGCATTTGAAATCGAACTCCTTACATTATACCTTTCCTCCTTTATTAACTAACACTGTCATCTAATTTGAAAAGAACAAATATAGTCTCATATAGATTAGTATGGCACAGGCCCCTAAGCAAAAATTCTTGATGTTTTCTTGTTCCAGGATATCTCAGTACATCGATAACACCAAAGAACTAGAGTTCATCACTCATGAAGTGGATTGTAAGGTTGGAAAGGCCTGGTTTTATGCTTCATGTATGGACCTTGCATTGGAAACAGGTAAAATTGTGATCATTATCTTAGGTGGGGTTAGTTCTTAAAGTTTCACAATATATTCCAGGATAATTCACTTGGATTATGCTTTTCCTCTTTTGTCTTCCTATACCAATATACACGCACAAGTGCCATGTAGATAATATGTCCTGTTTTTCATTGCTTTTCTTGCTTTTTTACTCCACGCTTTTTCTACTCTGGCTGTTTTGTGCTAAAACATGACAATTGTGACATTTTATGTATAACTAAAAGGGCTTGTATAAGAATTTAGTTTATGTTAGTTTGATTCTGCAATAGGTATCTGAACTTTTTCACTTTGCACCCATTCCATTTGGAAAATCATGAAAGATACTTTGACCAGTTATAGATATTTATATTGATCCGATGAGGTAATTGAGAATGTTGTTACCAATTGAAAAATAAATCATCTGTCCAATTTATCATTTATAAGAGAAACTGATCTGAAATTATTTCATCTATTCATCTGTCCATCCATCTGTCCCATCCATCCATCCCTTGCTCCTTCAGTCCATCCATCCAACCACCCACCCATCCAACCATCCATTAAAGGTTATAACCTGATCTCAACCCTTCAAGGCTTCAAGGTTGACCAGAACGTTACAGATATGCTAGCTACTATGAAGGAACTGGTAAATGAACCTGCCCTAACTGAGAACCTGGTCAAGTACTATCTCACTGCATGTCTAACCCTCTGGTAGGTGCTACACATTCATGCTATGTGAAAGAGCATATTGCTATGCATGTTTTCGCTTTAGTATAAGACAGTTAAGTTTTCATTTACTGTAGATACACTTAATTTGGCTCCCGTTTTAATTTGACGGATTGGCGGATTCAGTTAATCCGCCAAATTAAAAAGCCGTCAAATTTCAGTTTGGAATTTTTGTCCATTGCACTTCTGAAATTAAACTCCTGGGGCCAATGACATAAACATCTCCAAAAATTAAACTTCAGTCCTGAATCCTCCACCAATATTTTAAATTGAGCAAATCCGTCAAATTAAGTAGCGTCAAAATAAGTGTATCTACAGTAATATTTCTGTGTCATTGAACACCTCTTCGTGAGAAATAGGAGTGGGTTGGGAGGATACAAGACTAAAGTATGTGTTAAATTATCCTGCTTTAACCAAAGTCTCTCCATATTGAAAAGTGGTGTTAACTTTTTGCTACCAGTTGTGTTCTTTGATGTAAGTTTTACACACACTAACAGATAGGCTCAAGAAGACAAATCAAATGAGGTAATTCTTTTAAATGATGAAACATATCTTGTAAATAATTGACCAATCTTGTAAAAGATGAGGCATATCTTATCAATGATTGGGTATATCTTGAGACTATGTGCAAAATTTCAACTGTATTTTAAGCTTAGATTTTGTAGTTTGAATGTTTTATGTTATGTCCATATATATTAAATAATTAATGAAAAATCATTATTTCATAAATTGAAAAAAAAATATTTTCATTTTCGCTACATGTTTACTTTTCAAATGTACTTAAATTTGTTATATTTAATATAATTTATTTATTTTTCTCTCCATCCACCTCCTCTTGAAATATAAGTAAAACAATAATTTAAAAAGCCAGTGCCTGTAGTTGTCATCCTAAATACCCTAAAAAAAATTAACTTATAACAATGGGCTAACTTAAAAATGTCCCTACATAATGTCTAGGCACAGTAGACGTAATGAGTGGGATGAGAGTCGTACTTGGCTGAAGGTGATGGACTCTGTCTACATAGAGAAGCACACCAGTGTGCTACAGTTGCATGCCTTTGTGAAGGCCTTGGAGTCTCACCTCATCCAACTGTCTGTCAACATCAGACTGAAGAGGAACAGCATCACCAGAACCATCATGAAACTCGTCAGTAAGGTAAATGTGAATACAGTTTAATAAATGAGAACAACAATTTAATACATGTTGACTAACATTCCCCAATCACAGAAGTGCAAGAAACAAACATTTGAATTTTAAAGTTGAGAAATCTATTTTGTTGAAACATTCAACATTATTATATACCTCAAATGTATTCTAGATGCTCATTGGCTTATTCATAGTCACATGACATGGAATAGATGAACTAATTCCCTGGAAAGTCCTAAATCCCTGCTTTCAGGGAAGATGAATTGTACTAATCACCAGTTAGGTCATGTGACCAGTCAATAGTACATTTTATCTTCCCCCAAATCTGAGATTATAGGAGTTGAAAGGTAAAATGCCTTTAAATGCCAATAAGAACCTGTGAACATTTGATATTGAAATGAAAAGACTTCTCATTTTGTTATGTCCCCACCACATAGTGTGGGGCCATATTGTCGGCCTAGGCGCGTCCGTCTGTCCGTCCGTCCGTCCGTACGTCCGGGAGTTTTCTCCAAAACCGCTACAGATATCACCTTCAAATTTTCAGGGATAACTTATGAGTGCATACAGATGTGGATGAAAAAATTTGAACTCGATACCTACTTCCTGTCGGCCATTTTGAAGTCAAATGCTAAAATCCTTGTCTGCAAACTTTAAGAAAAACGGCTTCACAGTTGCTTTTAAAACTTTAACATCTTGTTCAGCTCACTTCATTCTAGATCTGATTAGGTTTTGGACCTGTTAGCTCAGTCATGTCAGCCATTTTGAATGTCTTAAGAAAAGTTAGCGCACGATAATACTTTGTATCATATTGAATGGTGTTTTTGAGTTTTCATACTTTAACTATTTAGTAGCTTTATAAATAATTTCAGATCTACTTTGTTGTAAAAGCCTATGTTATTGTTAACAGTAGTAATATGTGATAATTTTGTAAAAAGAAATCAGCAAATACTCATAATCACTTTTTTATTGTCGGCCATTTTGGATTTTTCCGTCCTAAAATCTTGTCTGTGAAGTCTTGTCTACGTGTTTTCAGGTGAACCGTTTGGTGGATCAATTTCAAATTTTCAGGGATGATTTTTAGTATAAAAATCTAGATCTGATTAGTTTTTTGGCATTCTGGGTAAATGTCAAGGCAGCCATTTTGGATTTTCCGTCCTAAAATCTTGTCTGTAAAGTCTTGTCTACGCGTTTTCAGGTGAACTATTTGGTAGATCAATTTCAAATTTTCAGGGATGATTCTTAGTATGAAAATGTAGAACTGATTAGTTTTTTTGGCATTCTGGGTAAATGTCAAGGCAGCCATTTTGAATTTTCCGTCCTAAAATCATGTCTGTAAAGTCTTGTCTACGCATTTCCAGGTGAACCGTTCTGTAGATCAATTTCAAATTTTCAGGGATGATTCTTAGTATGAAAATCTAGATCTGATTAGTTTTTTGGCATTCTGGATAAATGTCAAGGCAGCCATTTTGGATTTTTCGTTTCAAAATCATGCCTGTAAAGTCTACACGTTTTTAGATAAACCGTTTGGTAGATCAATTTCAAATTTTCAGGGATCATTCTTAGTGTGAAAATCTACATCTGATTAGTTTTTTGGCATTTTGTGTAAATGTCTTGTTTACATGTTTTCTATTGAACTGTGTGACAGATCAATTTAAAATTTTCAGGGGTGGTTCTTAGTTTGAAAATCTAGAACTGACTAAATTTTTGGCATTTTGGGTAAATTTTAAGGTGGCCATTTTGGATTTTCCGTCCTCAAATTGTGTTGGTAAAGTCATGTCTACTCATTTTCAGGATAACCATTTCATGGGATCACCCATTGGTGGGGACATATTGTACACATTTGTGTTCTTGTTTTTGTTTACAGAGTACTTATCAGGTATATAATAAAACAAATAGTGACTGCCACATTTTCGGGAAATAGTGTAAAAATTTTCCTCTCGGGAATATCCTGTCCACTGACTTGTTCCCTCGGCCTGCAGCCTCGGGAACATGTCAGTGGACAGGATATTCCCTTGAGGAAAATATTTTGCACTATTTCCCTCAATGGCAGTAACTAATTGTACACTAATAACTGAACATAAGAATCTCTAATAGCCCTTGATTACCCCAAATGTGAGTTGATGTGACGATTTGTAGATTTACTGTATTAAAATAAATAACAATACACATGATTAATCTCACCACGTGCCATTTGTTACAGACACCAGCCACTGAACGACAAATGTCAACCTACAAACACCATCCACAAAAAAGTTGGAGACTATAACAATGTCATCAATTGTGGTGGTGACAAAAATACAAATGCATTTAATATTGTCAAAACATTAAATCATTGTTGTTGTTGTTGTTATTATATTACCATAGCAACTGAAGCAGTTGAAGACTGTACTGAGCCAATTCCCCGTGTTCAAGCCTAGATACCTGCACCTAGCTGCATACTTCGATATGCTCAATACAAAGAACAATGCAGCACAATCAAAGATCAGCAAAGCAATAGGTAGTTAAGCCTTTACAGTAACACACCCTGAACAGTTGTTTATTCTAATTGAAATTGGTTTATTCCGACATTTGACAGCAAACTCTTTAAAAATATAAACCATTCTGAAATTAAATCTGAAATTTAACATCTGGTTTATTGGTAACCAGCAAAACTATATCTTCTTAAACTCTGCAAATTCTTGGTCGAGGCTGGGCAAACATTTCAATAATTATTGCTATTTTAGAGTAATGTTTGTTAGTTATGATTTTAGTAAAGATTTACAAATGTTTACTTTTCGTAAATTCAATATACCATATATAATGGGTGATGCCATAAATAAATAAATCATTAAAAAATTACAAATGATATCTTTAAAGAGAGAATCAGATATAGCGAGCAGGCTGAACAAAAAAAAGTTTCAATTTTAGAATATTTTTGGCTTATGTCATTCCTTGTCATGTCTATTTTCTAAAAATCACAAGAGTGCATACTTTATTCCAGGAAAACTAAAGATTTTTTACAATAATGCATTATTTGTCTATAAGAATGTTACCATTCTTATTATTTGGGAGAATTTAAACATTTTTCACTCATTTTTGCACTTTGAATCATTAATAACTTCACCAATTTATTACATATTGTGAATCTTTTGGGAGATATTGTATTTGATATTGTAAGGAATAGATTGGTAGGTCAATTATACATGTTGCTTGTAATTTTGTCAACCCATATAGATCAGATTCTGCCTTTAATGTTCCAGTACTATCTGTACAGCAGTTTAACTGTGCGGAAGAACAGTGGCTTAAACACACAGAGAAGGCTTGGTTCACTGAACCTACGCAACATAGCAATCAGGTAAAATATCAACTTTAGGCATGACAAGTATCAAATAAATTCAATCCTATTAAGCCTGATGCCTTGTTGTCTCATGAAATTGAACAGTTAGAAATTGTTTTGATAATATTTGATGCTTTTACAATGCTTAAGTTTTTGATATGTGCTTCTACTTTGTTGTTTATTTCACGATCATGGATTCATGCTTCGCAACTAAATCCAACAAAGACCTTTACTAACTAGTATAACAGTTAGCATCTAAGAGACTGCTATAGACAGCTATCATGCGCCAGTGTCCCTCCCATCAAACCGGAAATTGACAACCCAAAATGAACATGGTGGAAATCAATTTGTTGATATTGTTCATAAGAATATTACTGTCAATAGATATACATTTCCCTAAATTTCTAATTTATGTCCTTGTGCATTTTTAAAACCAGACAAAATAAGTCTTTTATCATTGAATAGATATGACCTGCCTATGTTTCACAACTGTTTTTGCTTCCAGAATGATGCCTGGGTGCAATGTAGCTCTGACCCCCCAGACTGGCATTTAGGCTCAGACACAGACTGTGTAGGGGCATACCAGTTCTATGCATTGCCTCTACCATACTAAACACTAGGCTCAGTCACACACTGAATTAAAGGGGGACAGATTCTATGAATCAACATTACCATACTAACCAGAGGCAGATTAAAGTGACATTAAAGGGGTACTGTTGATGTCACTTGCATACTACATGAAGATACAGGGCAAGGATGCACACTCAATTAAAGGGCACAGATTCTATAACAGGCAAAAGAACCATAACAATGTGACATCTAGACTGATTCTGATTAAAAATGTAATTGAAATTAAAGAATCAGATGTGAAAGATGACAGAAGAAATAAACCTGAACTGTACGTAGATGTGAAGAAGAGATTATTGTCAAAATATGTTCTCAAAAATAACACTGATTTTAGCCTTGCATTAAGCCCCTGTACTGCTCATACCCTATTCTCTGTTAAACATATTGATTGGGGATATATAGTTGGAGGAAAACTAGAGACTAGATGCGAAAATATAATTTTTAATAGGCATTAAGGTCTTAAGGTAGGTTGAATGTAGATGCTGGCTTACACACTGATAGCTCATGTTAACAGATCATGAAGGTATTCTACAGGACCCGTTATGTTTTTATGTCACCACCACAAGTGGTGACATGGTGACAATTATTGTTATAGCCTCAACATTTTTGTGGATGGTATTCACCAGATGGTTACAAATGGCAGGTGGTAACATTTTGCATGTTAATGCCTTGTATATATTTAGTGATCATCTTTATGTAAAAAACTATCAGTGATTTTATAATGAGGAGTCAAGTTGGTGCTTAGGCAGGTCAAAATGTTGACCTTGCAAAATCTTCACAAAAAAGTTTCTGGTTGAATTTCTTTTTTTTAATGATATTGTTCAAAAGCTTTTGCTGTCAAGAATTTAAGCAATCGACTCAGTGATGATTTAATGTGCCTGCACAGCGCAGTCTGTTGCCCTTGTTTGAAGTTTCACACAAGTGCCCCATGCCTTAAAATCCTACAGTTCATTGTGCCCTGGGCTTAAATCCTATGGTAGACCATCAGTTAAAAAATGTTTATAGAATATTCAAATAAATGATATATGTATATGTATGAGTATAACTAGTCCAAATATGTAAGATAAGTTATAGAGTATTCTATGATGTACTTTTTGAAAATGTTAAAGAATAAACATGTTATAGATTCATTTGAAGTATTGCATTTTTGTTTGTATCTCATGAAGAATTGATTATATTGTACTAGGCTTAAAGAATACACAAGCATCGTTTTCCTTACTATATAATGTCTGAAAAAGATTTGGAAATTTAAAATGCATAATCTCTTATTTCCATAAAAGGAAATATTCACTTTTCAGAATATTGCTAAAATTAAGGCATTTTCATTAAAGATGGAATTCCTGGGCTTTCTAGAAAATAGGTAGATGAAAAATTGTCTCACTTTCTAAAAGTTACTCAGAACTCATCTGATACTTTTGCTGCAGGGTATTTGGATATCAAGGTTCCATCCCAAGTAATATTGAATTCTCATTCCTTAAACATACATTCTGGCACTATTGGCATATTGTAAGGTAGTTGAAGTTGAACGCCATTTATAATGATCTTGGTCATCATCAACATGTGACCTGAATATTAGATTACTGGGAATTGCACTATCATGGAATACTAAATGATCTGTAATAATTTCAAATAGTACCAACAAAAAGTTTTAAAAAGCAGGCCCAATTTCCTGTTAAAGAATCCATATTCTTACTTTTGAAAATGGATTCTAGCAAAACTATCCAACATGAATCTACTTGATGAGACTAGATCTGAGAAAATGAGGATTTCAGCAAGGGTGCATTGACTTAATATGGGGACATACACCATTGACCAACAACTTAAGATCCAGATACCATCATCTATCACCATGTTACGTCAATGCACCCTTGCTGGAATCCTCATTTTCTCAGAAGAACTAAGGTTATTTTATTGAATCTCATCTAGTACATTCATGTGGGATAGTATTGCTAGAATCCATTTTAAATAGTAAGAATAGGGGTTCTTAAACAGAACATTAAAGCTATACTAAGGCCCTTTTGAAATTTTTGGTTAGTACTAATACATGTAAGAGGGATGAAAATATAAAACAAATAATCTTAAAATCATTTTTTAACTTTTTTATTCCACAATAAGTTAAATGGTGACATAATATGATATAATATCAAATAGGCTACGTATGTTAGGTGATATTTACAGTGAACTTCAAAACACACCATTCGATAGACACATTAATTAAAATATAACCTCATAATAAGGTTCTTTAATTTATACATTTTTTAAAATTCAAAACAAAATAATCAAAGTGCACCTTCTGAACACCCCTCTCAAGGGCAAACAATACCAAAAAATGCTCATTTTCAAATATAATTCTCTCCCCCTTGTAGATCATCACCAACCTCTAACTTGATATGAACGCAATTATATTCTTCTGTTTTAAAAGAAAATACTAATATAGCCAACTAATCCACTTCATGGGGGTTTCCCCAAAGAGGGAGATGCATCACAGGTTCAGAAAAAAACATGAAACCTATCCATGTTGCTACTTGCTTTTAGGGCCAGATATCACATCTACATGTACGTTTATCAAAATCATGAGATGCAATAAGATCTATCATAATTTTACATATTTTCATATATTTTGGAATGTTTTATCAATTCATAGTTTTAGTATCAAGATGGCAACCAAAGCCAATCTACAAATTCTTGTATTTTCTCAGAAGCACATAATGACTAGAAAATATTATATCTCTAGTTTATTTGCATAAATGTCATTATTGATCAACATTTTTGTCAACTAGAATCCTAATACAATAATATGGCAACATGTAATGTAAAATAATAATATTTAAACATATTCTCGTACATCAAATGTACATATTCTCATACATCAAATGTACATATTCTCGTACATCAAATGTGCTCTCAAACGTTATTTTCTAAAATATTTCAAACTTAAAAATAATTACAGTTGGAATGAAACGTTCTTCTTTGAGACCAAGCCTACATCTTGTTTCTTTAAATTCCTCATTACTCATATTGTAATTTCTACTTAATGTTTTTCAAAATTTAACTCAGAATGATTTCTAACTATAGATTCATATCTAATTTGAATCCTTTTACATAAAAGTAACCCTACATTATGCAAAGTGTACCTTTACATTTTGAAAATAAATAGGGGTTTATATAGGCTAATAGATACCCTTGTTGTACCCCATGTTCAAATTCTAAAAGTATCCCTAAATTAACTTAAATTATTAATGATTGGTGCTAATAGGCCTATATGGTGGATGTTCTTCAAAATTCCTCAAAAAACAAATGGAAATGAATTTTGCATTTCTTAAGTATTGGATGTTTCTCCATAAGGCACAAAAATTGGCATTTTACAATATCACATAATCTTATACAATAATATAAAATAATACAATATTACACAATAAATACCAATGTGCATAAAACAATGACCTTTCTCTTCTCAAATTTCCCCTAAATATAATTTATGTACATTTTACAATTGCTTACACGTAAATCACAATTAAACCTCTAGGAGTGAACACTCAAACACCTCTCAATCTGAACATCTTTAATTGACTTCAGTAGAGTTGACTTAGTAAGGCTTGACAGACTGAACTCTAATATCACATCAAGAATTCTGATAAATCAAAAAGACCAACTTTAGATTCCCGTAACACTATGGCATTTAATAGTTGCTGTGACTAGATGCTCAAGTTTCACCTGTAACATATTAAATATTTTGGCCTCATTTTAATTTAAAATTCTTTTGAAGAATTTTGAGCATGTTTGACATAAGAACGAAGGAATGATTTAACATCTCTCGTTAAAACCCTAGCATTAGACACTAGATCATAGGTACTATACTAGTATCAAACAATTAATAGGACATGATTTTTACAGCTACACAAATCTAAAATATTGAAAGTAGACAATAACTCTGGAGTTACAGTAAATATGATTCTTTTTAGGTCCAAAATACACCATTTTGGACCTTATCACATAAAATTATATTCAATTTCCATTAAGTATATTATGAATTTGCTTATATCAATGCTGCAAAACTTTTATTTCCCTTGGATAAACATAATCCAGCAGTATATCAGTTTGCATTCCGTCCTAAATGTACTTTTCAGTGAAAAATGGCTGAGGGGATTCCAAAATATTCTACCATGTCTTGATTTTCTTTATTTCCCACTGCTGGTTGGACTCATTCTGGTTGCATTCTCTAAGCTCAAGTCCGGATGAACCAATCGCTTGCACACATTTATTCAGATCTTTGTTTCTTATTAATCCAGTGTTCTGCAAATATATTGAAGATCAAGTCAATGTTTATTTTCTATAATGCATTCACTGTCATGACAACATTCCATGACATCAAAGAAACACAGGTTATGACATCACAAGTAAATACAGTTGCTATGTAAGTATTAAACCTAGCAACAAAACCCAATTTATGACATCACAGGAAACAATAGCAACGTTGCTAAGGTATAATGTACATAACAACCACAAATAGTGATGTCACAATCAAATACATATATAACAATTAACATCACCAGGTGATATAAACAACTTGTTACCATAGATTATATCAACAAAACATCATTTCTTTGCAAGTTTCTGCTCTGGCTAGACATAAAAGCAAAAAGTATGGCGAAAATGACGACTTTGTTTGTTTTAGTGAATGTTTGTATAGCACTCATTGCTTACAGGAGTTCTACATATCTTCAGACAGATAACATCAGGTAAATTTATGAAATTATTGATTTGTAATTTGGAAAATGTTATAAGTTAATTAATCTTCAATTTACATTTTATACACAGTAAATATTTCAATTGGAAAAATATAATGATACACAAAATGCATATGTTTTATAATGACTGTCTATAGTCTATTTTGCATTTATTTCCAATTTCAGTCTTCTATAGTTTTAATTGTATCATTTTCAGTATGGACTGTGTGTTGAACAAGGTTAAATCCACTTCTTATGGTGCCTTAGATGTCATCAAGACGACCTCAACTGCCCAAGCAAAATCAACGCAGATCTGGCTGACCACATCTAAAGATAACATCATTGTATTGACCAGAGACTGCACATTTGCTACCCGTGATTGGTTGAATAGCACAATCGGCAATGTCATTGATTGGTTGAATAGCATGATGGGCAATGTCATCGATTGGTTAAATAGCACAATTGGCAATGTCATTGATACCACACATGAATCTATCTCAACTGTAAATGACTGGGTGAATGAACATATTGATGATATAGCAGAATCTGACTTTGGAATCTGGTTTATGAAAAATGGTAAGATAAAAGTTATGATTGAATAAACCTTTCTTAAAGAAAACGAACACTTTTGTGAAATTAGTCTTCCATTCAATGGAAAAATGTGATTTTTCTAAATGCACCAACTCATTTCATGTGATACCATAGCACATAACATGTTGTAATCAATTGCCATGTTTCCTTTTTCAGATCCCTTTAAAGGACGAGACACAATTGAAAGATGCATTATCCATCTGTTAGGCATATTGGCAATCATAGCATGCTTCATCAAAGTCCTCATCGTGGAAACAGCAAGACTGAGTGAGTTCTAATTGCCATATCTTGCTAAACTAGATATCTGACACCAACGAATTGTCATCTTATTTCAATAATTTATATGCAATTCAAAGTCTTCAGTCTTCACTACGTGGCTGTTTACCTAGTTTACTGGAAATTAACCAGAGTCATAATAATTCCTGGGAATTCTATGAAAGTACTTTCACTTTCATTTTACGACATATGTTGTATAATTTTCACTCAGTTCAGAGTGTAACCCTACTATCACACCAAACTAGTTCTCACTGCGTTCTCGAAAACGGGCTTCAACTGTATACGAACGGACTGGACCTACTAAGAACCGTTTGGGATCTATTTACAAACTTCATCGAACGTACTCGAACGGGTAGGTCCTCTAGAACTTAGACAATGCTCAAAATGTTCTCGTGGTCGTCACGTTCTACAATTAGAACGAGTGACAACGTACTAACGACGAGCTGGACGTACAACGAACGGAACCGTCGTACTTCAATCTTACTAGGGACGTTTTAACAACGAGTTGAACTGTCTGCGGACGTGTTGAGAACGAGGTAGAACTAATTGCAAACGGGTTTAAACTGATTAAGAACGTATTTAACACTGCTTATGAACGAATTAGCAAAAATATAGCTATCACACCAAACAAGTTGCCACTGCGTTCTTTAAAACTGGTTTTAAACTGTGTGCGAACGGAATGAACGTAGCTGCAACTTTCTAAGGTCTATTTACGAACTTTATGAACGTTCTCAGACGGGAATGTGATTTTAGAATTTTGAATCGATTCAAAATTTGATGACGACCATACCGTTCTGTAATCAGGTCATGTTGACCTTCTAGACTAAGGGACGCGTTCTACGACGTTGCACTCCGACGTGGTGCGACCTGAACGAACTGCGAACGAGATGGACGTATTGAAGACTGTTTAAGAACGGAGAAGCTAATTATTTCAGACATATTTCCCGACCACAGACAGATTGAGCCCGTTTGACGACATTTTCGTAGGACTGGCAAGAACGGGTAAGAACTAGTTTGGTGTGATAGGGGGGTAAGGCAAATATATCTTGTAAACATTATATGTGATGTTAGTATTGTTATGTTATAACTTAAACACCAATATTGCATTTTAAATTAATACAAATATATTTTCTCCAGGATACATCCCTCCAAAAGCAGATGACTACCAAGCGTACTGTCGTCACATTGAAGCACTGCTATCTGAGAATGATAAACCAGCTAAAGAAATGCGAGTGATCCCAAAACACGGCTTAAATAAGAACCAACGACGTGGAATCATAGATTTATCAAACAAACACCTGGCAAATGTTGTTCTAAGACGTCAGGAGAAAGAACGGGAACTTAAGAAAAAGAGAAAATCTAAATCTCTAACCAGTGTTCTATCTGTTATTTGTGGACTGTAAATTCATAACACTTAGTATAATTCATCTTTCTTCATTACTATTATGCATGTCATTACTGTTGTTCAATAAATATAATATAATTCATTCATCAATTAAAATGTGGCCACTTAGTCTGTTTTAGGAGAATAGCTCTATCTGAAGTAAAGTGAAGTAAAAATAATGACTAAAAGTGTTATCAATCTGAACAAAATATATCGTTCAATATTCAAGTTATAGTCAAAACCTTCAACTAAAAATAGCCACAAGTTAATCAGATAGGATTGGGTAACAAAGTTACATGTTTTTAAATGCCAGATAAAATATGGCCATAACCACTTTAAGAAAATTAAAGATTCTTTCCTCTCACCAATCCTGAGTATCAGAATTATCTCTAACTCAAAGAGTGAAGACGAATCTCTCTTTTAAAGGGTACAAATTATCCTAATCATAACATAATAAATACCTGCTCCCAGTCCCAGGGTCCATATGGTTGTACAGGGCACACATCAATACAGATCTTTTTAGTCTGACGTATGTGCTTCAAACATCTTTCACCATTCACCAGTTTACCTTCAGTGTTCAATCTAAACATCTGGGACAATCTTGCTTTGTTTTTACTTGCATATGAAATGTATTAAGTTAGTACCTCATCTTGCATTAGTTAAGTTAATGCTTTCAACCATCTGATTTGTGAATTCAACAAAATCAGTGCACCAAAAATGTTGTGGTTTTATGAAACTCATAAAGGTCCACTTCTCAGTACTTCCTCTCATTCCATTAAATAAGACCAACAAAGTTAGTACTTTTACCTCACGCTACTTTTACCTTTCACCCATCTGATTTCCAAATGAACCAAAACAAAATTGGTCCCCCGGAAATGAAGCTGATAAAGTGTTTACTCAATCAGATATTATGAACCTCACTGCCTTAGAAAGGGAGATTCTAGGATCAGATTTTTTCAGACTAGGACTGAGTGAAAATTCTGTTCTTACATCCACTTCATATTTTAAGATAACACCATAATACAAAGCAGACTTTACATCCCCTTAAGCAAAGTAATTAACAACTTGCTCCCACTAATGTCCAAGTTTTTTCAATTTTTATCAGATTGTGAGGAAAATGTCATGGGGTCGATTATTCTGTACAACTTATTCAGTTAAATACAGTTAAACCTTTTTTATATCTAAACACCTCTCTCGTCCTTTAGCATTTTATCTGAACCGTTTTTAATCTGCTATTGACTTTCATGTTAAAAACCTTGAAATATGAATATCTGCCACTCCAGACACGTATGCCTGTTTCCAGTGGTGTTTGGGTTAGTCAAGTTTAACTGTAATGTCATCAACTTGCCTATTTACTTACAACCCTGAAACATTTCATTTTAAACAACCAAAATAAAAAAATAACCAACAAAATCTACCTCGTTCCAATCCCAGGGTCCGGATTGTTTCACTGGGCACACCTCAAGCCCCATGCCCTTTGACCTTGCAGCAAGGCATCTCTCCCCATTAGCCAACTGACCCTCCACATTTAACCTAAATAGCTAAAAAACAAAACCGAACAAAATCCATAAAATATCATAAAAAAATGTTAGTATGTCGTACATTGTTTTTTACTCCATTTCAATATTTTACAATAGTGAGATAAATAGTGTCAAAATAGTTCATTCTTGGAACGAAGCGTGAAACTTTCCATATATCATCAGTATACATTTATCTTTGATTTAAGAGCATGAGACATTTTATTGGTCAACTAGAACGATAAAAAATTACAATTATCCCCTCCCCCCCACCAAATCCTGGGGGTGGGGGTGAGAGAATTTTTTTTCTTTTTAAAAATATGTTTGAATATACTCATATTGCAGTTTTAGTATGCTTTTAGTATGCTCAAAACAATAACTAAAATTACATCAGCATTTCTCATGGATATCCATTGTTAAAGTCTGACTGGGGGGCGACGCCCATATTATCAACGAGTTAAGTATGCAAGTTAGTGAATCTTCTGATTGTGAATAGGAAAGTAACCTACTTTAGCTGAACAAAATGGATAAGGATAAATCAGTTGATGATATTTATATAATATATGCTATAGGAAAGTCAATTCTGTTGTTAAAGGCTTGTTATTGGCCACGCCCACTTTTAGTGATTAAGATATAATATGTGTTAATCACAAATATAAATTGATTCTGTTAGGTTTTAATGAAAGCACTCTCTGACTAGTTGACCAGTTACCTTATTAAGTACCCATATGCACTCAAGTATTATATATGCCATTATCAATTAATGTTCACATTCCCCATTACACAAATGCAGGGTAGTACATTGAAGATTGGCTTTAAAGCACTTGCAGCGTTTAGTTGAACTTTGTTGCTTCCAAATGCATTTTTAAAAGCATCTGAGGCTTGGGGTAGTGTCTTCCACATTGGAACCAAAATCATTTTTCCAGTCTTGGTGTTGATTGATTCCCAACCCCATTGTGAGGGTGATGGAATAACTGGGGTGGCTATAGTGGACTGCCCCCTTACATATACTGCCTGGTAAATGACACACTTGCTGCTCTAAAGCGTCTAATGTTGGGGGAATGTTCTCAATTTGATTGGTTTTCTTCATGAACATTTCTTGTCTTGCAGCATTTATAGTTGTTTTGTTGCTTTCTGTATTGTATAAAATAACAATGAAAGGTTCAATGATTGGCATAGCTACGGCTAACTTATTTGGATCTTTAGCCAAAATTGGGCGTTTGTCAATTCGGGATAAGCATTCCATTGTTTCCATGCTGTTGTTTTGGATTTACCATGGAATCCAGATGTGGTGTCTTAACCAGTGAGAGCATGAAATAAGGGGAGACAAGTGGCCATGCTAAGTCCAAGGGACCCATTTCATGGGTTGGATAATTTTTCCAATTTCCAAAAGCTATCCATCCACTTGGCGTTGTTTGCCTGTTCCTTCTTTCTGTCTGGTTGATAGTTTAAAACTGTTTTCCAGGTACTGATCCCACACAATGTCTAGTCGTTCCACTCATGCTACCTGGGAAGAAATATAGTTTTTATTCATTGAACACATGATCTGAGTACTGTTTGAATATTTTGGCCTGTTGGAGTTTCAAAAGGTGCACAATAGCTGCACCATCAAGGAGCAATGCTTCTACCTGTGGGCATTCAACTTGTTGATTTCCAGTAGGTAGCTGCTCTAATGGTTTGAGAATGCCAGACTTATTTGTCATTTTGAGAAAAGGGCACAGTCATTTTTTAATGTTTCCTTGTTTATATTCATCTTTGTTTTCTGTTCTTTAAATATTTTGTAGTTGTTTCTCTTCATAGTGTCTGCTTAAGGGTTTGTTCTGTCAACCAGTCTTTCCTTAATGTACAATGTGTACTAATCCTGAGGGGTCATTCATCAAGCTATCGCAATCACTGCGACGTCGCAGACACTGCGACCACCGTGCGGGGTCGCAGTCGCACTATTCATTAACAAATCGCAGTCTGCGATGTCCATGCGACCAGTCGCAGTGATTACCATGTGGACGTGCTTGTACACGTGTTAGTTATCCTTTCGAGATCCTCTTGTATCATTTCGTAAACTTTTATAATAGTTAACCCTAGGCATATGACATCGCAAAATAAGGTCCGCATCATCGTTTATTTGAAGAGGATCTGTACGATCTCTAAGTACGCGTTCTCTACGCAGAGCATTACGGTTGAAATCAACCATCAGTTGCGCCATTTCGAACGAATAAACGCTTCCAACGGACGATTAACGTGTCATGCAAGATTGACAATATGGATACTGAGTGGGCACAGTCACGTGGGTCAAAACCACAATCACACAATCACTGCGACCGGTCGCACGGTGAAGTACTTAAAAATACAAGCCGAAAACTAGCTGTTTTTGGTAGCATCACAAACATGTTAAACATAACGCATATGCTCTGCAATTTTAATATAACATGGATCGAATATCGAACTATACGTCCTAGAATTTCTATATAATTTTATAAAGAAATTCAACTAATTTAAGACATTTTTCGTGAACTAAAATCACTGCGACTGGGTACTACCGGTCGCTTAAATTTGGGCCATTTTAGGGGTATTTCACTGCGACGTCGCAGAAAATTCTACCGATCGCAGTCGCACGAGATTGATGAATAGGACGTAATCCCTAAAAAGGGCCCTTGCGACATCGCAGGCTTGCGACGTGCTTGCGATAGCTTGATGAATGACCCCTCTGGCCAGCTTGCTCCATTTCATATAACGGTGTTGATGATACAACTTCTTTGTTGTCTAAGGAGTACAAGTCTGTTGATGTCTCTTTTGATGAACTTTTGTTGAATACTTTTGCTTTGTTCATGATTAGATAGGTCCTCATCTTGATGATCAAATATATTATTCTCAAACTCGGTGATCAGTCTGGATAATTCAGGCCCTCAAACCATCCACTTCTGTAGAGCTGTCTGGGTTATCAAAGAGCCCCACTGCTCCACCATCTGATTTAACAAGATTGTTTTTCTGCTCATGAGCTTGATCGATTGCTATGGCAGAAAAGCTTCGTCTCAATTTACACACAGTGAAGTAGCTCTTCAGGAAGGCTTCATAGATCTCTGGGTGTTTTTCTGGTAGTTGCACCATATCCCTTAGATGTACCGGAACCCATCGAGCATAGTTGGAGTGGTCAAAAATGAAAAAACGGGAGAAGCTTGCTTATTGATTGGAGGTAAAGCTGAAGTTTTCCGATAGCCCTCACATAGTTAAGGCAGAGGAGTTCAATTTGAATAACTAGAAACCAAAACATGAAAACTGGTACATGCTGTTGGGCATTACACCAATCATCAAACTCTTTAGGTATTCCATTGTCAAGATTCTCAACAGATGTATATGTAGCATAGACTTTCTTCAGAAGAATGTACTGAAGCTGTCACTCTGTGGCCCTTCTGGTTCTGGTTAAAGTGTGTCACTTTCAGGAAGGAATCTGCTTATAAGACTTAAAGGATATTTAAAAGCTTGCATCTTGTTCTCATCCATTCCTTCTAATAAAAAAATGACCTAAAGGCTTTAAAGTCTCAGGGAAGTTATTGGGAATTTACACCAAACAGGAAATGAAAAAATCATGTAGATTTTAGAATTTTTTGAAGTAAGATAACAGAGTTCTGCTTTGATCTTCAGTCAGTTGTACTACTCCCATATATCATTTACATTGCCAGGATCACAATGGTCATGGTCAAAATGACCCTTTCCATGCAGAAATAGCCTTTTCAGTGCTCTGAAAATGTGACTGAAAATAGTAAAAAGTTCGTGTTTCTAAAAGGTCGGTGAACAGAATAATATAATGGGCACATTTTCTGAAAAATCCAATATATTCTGTTCAGTGACCTTTCGGAAGTGCTAACTTTTAACTTTTTTCAGTCACAATTTCAGAGGGCTGAAAAAGCTATTTCAGCATGGTAAGGGTCATTTTGACAATGACCATTATGATCCTGGTCATGTAAATAATATATGGGAGTAGTAAAACTGATAGAAGGTTAAAGCAGAACTCTGTTATCTTAGTTCAAACAATTCTAAAATCCACATGGTTTTCTCATTTCCTGTTTGGTATTTTCTGATGACTACCCCAAAACCTTAAGCAATATAACTCTTAGATTAATTGCAACGCCTAAGATCATAATTAGGAAAGGAATCTGATGTTATCTTGCTGAAAGGTGAATAGCAATTATTTCTTAGACCGAAAATGGAGATCTGATTAAATGAATATATTCAATATAGGAAAAGTGGGTGTCAACCTCGGTCAGGCTTTAAGAATGTTAAAATTCATGAGAAATCATCTTATTATAATGCCAATCTGTCTTAACTAAGAAAGAAGTATGCTAAATCTGCAATATGAGCATATTTAAACACATTTATAAAATAAAAAATAAATTCTCTCTCCCCCACCCCCCAGGATTTGGTGGGAGGGGGCATTTGTAATAATTTTGGTCGTTCTAGTGCACCAAAAAAATGTCTCATGCTCTTAAATCAAAGATGAATGTATATAGAAGATATATGGAAAGTTTCACGCTTCGTTCCATGAATGAACTATTTCCCTGTTTATTTGCACTATTGATCTCGCTACAAATACATATATACTTTGAGAAAATATGATGTCAAATATTTATCAAAATTATTATTCAATATATGTGAAATACCAAATTGTTAGCAGAATTGAAATTGTACTAATTTTATCGTAATTTACATAATGCTAAATTGCATGTAAAAGCATGGTGTCCAAAAAGAGTATAAAGCAAATATTTAATATTCACCAAGAATCAAGTGAACTATTTCCATGTCTCAATTCTACAAGGTGTCAAAATATCAGGAGAGCAGAATATATTTTTAGCTAGAATACCTGACTTCCTCCATAGTGGTGGCAGCCGCCTATACCGATAGGCTGACCTAGTGGCTTATTGAGGGTGTCAATGCAAGAATAGCCATTCCTGAGCTTTATCTATAACATACAATAAGCAAAAAACAACATAAAATAACATTACTTTCTATGAGACTACAGTACTGTATGGTTACACTAAGTATAGTACAGTACAGTATACTACAGTGCAATATACTAGTAGATCAAAAGAATCTAGAAGGAGAGACAAAGATCATTGGGAAGATGCAAAATGTAGGCTAAGGAATAGAAAGGGAATGGAAGCGAGGTCACATTGAAAATGAAAAAAAATTAAGAGAAGATGAAAGAGCTAGAAAAGTTGTAGAATAGAGGCAAGAGCTCATGAAAATTAAACATTATCAGAGATGTAGCTAGGATCCATAAAAGCCGAGGCAAAACATTGGATATTACGCATCTGTCTCCTTGGCTATGGGATATAGTTTTCAAAATTTTGGCAAGGTCGAAAAAATGTCACTAATATATTTTTCTGCAATATTACTGCCTGGCCTCAGTGGCCTGCCTCATAGCTAGCTTCAGAATTATGCTGAAAAAATATAACTGGGTTCTAATGTGTACAAGGATAGCATTTCTTGGACACAAAATAGATAAACTTCGGATAGTGAATGATTCATTTCTACACAGTGTCCTTGTAACATATTAGGACCCGGTGAATATGAAAAAACAGAAGCAGCATTCATCCAGAAGATGTAGGAAGATATACTCCTAGCATTCACCTCCTGAATAATTAGAATTGAAATAACATGTGTAAAAACAAATCTATGTTAATTTCTAGTGTAAATCAAAAGTAGATTTCTGTACAACATGTAAAATCTATCTACCACATTTCAAAACTAGTAAGCTCAATCCTAAAATATCTACAATTTCTCTTAAATGTTAAAAATAAAAATTCTCGGTGTTCTTCCAACAGTCTAAGAACTTTTCTAAAGGTGCAACATTCTCTTTTCCCTCCTGTAATCTCTGGGTCACATTTGCTCCGATTCATCGGCCGGCGCCTGGTCGATTGAGTATCCTGCTCACAATTGTATTCAGTTTTGAACAGAATACTCAATCGTCCGGGCGCCAGCTGATGAATCGGAGCTAATGTGACCCAGGCATAACTAGGCTTTGTCCAAAAAAATAAAAATTCTATATATTCATGATTTTTCATACTGGATGAAAGGAAGTCTGGCTATTGGATAGCTAAAAATACAATTCTAAGATTCTAAAAAATCTAGCAAATTCCTTGGGCCTTCATTGCCAATTAAATCCAAGTACAATGTAAATATACATATATATTAAAGGCACTTGGTCAAACAAAATCACTGATATTTTGAAAAAATGTGATTTATTCTCATATTGGGAAACTCAAAAGATCGATGATGATTATATTTTTATGAAGATGATAACAAAAAAACTGTATCAGAATTATAAGTCTCAGTGGCAGAAAGATATTTTCAAATATCCTATTTTAAGAACTTACATAACATTCAAAAATGTCTTTGAAAGAGAGGGTTATTTAAATATACAAAATAAAAATTACAGACAAGCAGTTAGTAGATTGAGGCTTAGTTCACACAAATTACATATAGAAATTGGTCGTCATTTGAAGCCTAAGCCAAGACCTTTGGATGAACGTTTATGTAATATGTGTGGTATTTTAGAAGATGAACAACACTTTATCATGGTGTGTAAGAAAAATACAACAGAAAGAAAACTTTTGTTTGACACCCTTACGCAATTTCGTAGGAAGTCCTGACTTTATTTTCAAAAAGCTTTTGTCTCATAAAAATTCTTATGTAATTTTACATCTAGCAAAGTTCATTTATCATTCATTCAAAAAACTGGATTAATATTGTAACAATGATACATCACACTGATGTTTTAAATTCTGTCATGTTGTATCTGTATTTTACAACTATTTCATATTTTTGTATTTTACATTTTGTGATGCTGTAATTGTATTTTACAACTTTGTATATTTCCTATGAAGTAGTTAGTTTAGTCTTAGTTTAATTTTGTATATTGTAGTTTGTAGTGACTAATATGTCATTGCAATGACATCAGAGAGTCAATAAAAGATATATATATATACAAAAATACTCTTTTGGGACACCATGTTTTTTGCCCAAGTAACTACATGTACTTCTTTTAATTCTCCTGAAAATACTTTGATGAGGAATTAATGCATATTCCCAATTTTATATTCCCAATTTTTTATCTCAGAAAAGTAAGAATAAATCATTCATTAAGATCAAAAATGGTAAAGTGTAGAAACTTGGGTGGGTAAGCGAGTGGGGATACCTGGTTGCCACCTAAATGATGGCATCCACTGATGCCAATGGGGTCTCCACCCAGGGGTCTGGAGAGTGTGTCCCAACACAGGGTGCTACCTTGTGCTCTGGGTAAAATCTAGAGGCAAATTAATATATGGGAATTTAAAATACCAAACTCGATTCTATCAGACAACTGATGTTATATCTTTTATAAACAATGTATGATCTAAATGTACAAAGAAATGAGTGGGTTTAACATATTTCAAAATCACTTGTTCTTCCGTCTTCACAACTTTTAGTTTTCTAATATTATACAACCATTACTTGAAAATTTTATGTTTACAGTATTGTCACCATTCTGCTAACCATACACTGTCTATGATATATCTTAGTTTAATGAACCATAAGTTCAGTTTTATTTCTATGGTAGCAACATGAGAAATTACAATTAATCTGAATTAATGAAATGTTAAAAGAATTTTTGTTAAAATGTCTCAGAAGGCCATCAAATATTTTGAAGGGCTGTTGTATCAATATAAAATGTATTGATCTGTTTTGTAAATATGTTTCTTTATTTTTGTGAATAAATATTTTAATAAAAAAATAAACAAAATGTATTTTAAACTTACCTCACCCCAGGCTTTATTTGGAGGTGGATACGGAAATTTATCCGTCACCTCATAAGCAACATTCTCCATGAACCATTTAAAACTTTTACAATTATGATCCTTTTTAAACTGCAATTGTTTAGATATATCTCCAATGTCGTAACCACGTATAGTTGGTTCTCGGGTGTAGAAATATTCCTTGAATTCGTCATCTAGCCACACTTCAACCACCCGCATATAGTTCTGCAACAAAGAGTTTTTCATTTTAATCAGTGGAAAGGGACGTCCCTATCATGTGAACCCCCCCTGGAAATTTTTGAAAACTGAACCCCCCTTGGCAAATCCTGGCTACGGGCCTGCTCTATATACAGTAACAAAAGCATTGGTATATAAAATTTTAACCAAATCTGTCAACTGATATTTGAGTTATCATCCTGAAAGATAAATAGACTGAATACAACCAGACTGTTGAACAGACAGCTCATTAATATAAATACAATTTTGAACTGTAAAGAGTTCCAAGATTTTTTTTTCACCTCCCGTCTTCCTCAGATTAACCCCTCAACAAACCATGAAAGATATACCAGTCAACCTTGAATGGCCTAAGACTAACTTACTACATGGAAAAGCATAATTGTATTGAACCATCTATATTCTTTATTCGGTTTCAGTATAATGTTCACACTGTTCTTAGAAACAGACAAAACCAGATTTAATTTCATTCAATCAACCCTAATGAAAATATTCACAATTAGTGCAAACAACTAAACATTTGATTTTGGATTTCATTGATATCCTGTCATAGCCTTAAAATGTATTTTACTGGAACATTATTTTTTCAACAATCATGCAAAATTCCCTGACATTTCCCTGACACATCTACTGTTTCAAAATTCCCTGACATTTTTGGCCTTTTTTGACCCAATTTTAAAATTCCCTGACATTTCCAGCACCTGGAAAAATAAATCAATTTCCCTGACATTTCCAGGTGTGTACGAACCCTGCTATGTTTAGAATTTAGTGTGAATTCTTAATTTTGTTAAACAGCAGCTCAAGTCATAAAATATACAGATGAAAGGTATCCCTTTGGGTAAATCATTATTTTGCATTTCATTTGCAATTTATACTGAATTATCAAAATGACACTTAAAAACATATACCTTCTACTTTATTGGTGTATGCATTGAATGTAGTTGTAGTTGTACTCCTAAAATAACTATTATTAGAATCATACTTACGAGTAAAATTACTGGTATTTTAGGATTGATGTCTCCGAACCCATACGGCATGTGATTCCTGTAAACATGTCCCACTCTAGAGCAAGGGACCCATTCAATGCTGCCTCCACATTGCCATAGCTACAACACAAAATATATGCTATAGACTATTTCAAATATAAAATATTTCAAGTTTTGAATCTGTATTAGCCATTGCATTATCATGAATCTGTATTAGCCATTGCATTATCATGAATCTGTATTAGCCATTCCATTATCGTGAATCTGTATTAACCATTGCATTATCATGAATCTGTATTAGCCATTGCATTATCATGAATCTGTATTAGCCATTGCATTATCATGAATCTGTATTAGCCATTGCATTATCATGAATCTGTATTAGCCATTGCATTATCATGAATCTGTATTAGTCATTGCATTATCATGAATCTGTATTAGCCATTGCATTATCATGAATCTGTATTAACCATTGCATTATCATGAATCTGTATTAGCCATTCCATTATCGTGAATCTGTATTAACCATTGCATTATCATGAATCTGTATTAGCCATTGCATTATCATGAATCTGTATTAGCCATTGCATTATCATGAATCTGTATTAGCCATTGCATTATCATGAATCTGTATTAGCCATTGCATTATCATGAATCTGTATTAGCCATTGCATTATCATGAATCTGTATTAGCCATTACATTATCATGAATCTGTATTAGCCATTGCATTATCATGAATCTGTATTAGCAATTGCATTATCATAAACCTGTATTAGCCATTGCATTATCATGAATCTGTATTAGCCATTGCATTATCATGAATCTGTATTAGCCATTGCATTATCATGAATCTGTATTAACCATTGCATTATCATGAATCTGTATTAGCCATTGCATTATCAAGAATCTGTATTAGCCATTGCATTATCATGAATCTGTATTAGCCATTGCATTATCATGAATCTGTATTAACCATTGCATTATCATGAATCTGTATTAGCCATTGCATTATCATGAATCTGTATTAGCCATTCCATTATCGTGAATCTGTATTAACCATTGCATTATCATGAATCTGTATTAACCATTGCATTATCATGAATCTGTATTAGCAATTGCATTATCATAAACCTGTATTAGCCATTGCATTATCATGAATCTGTATTTAAGCCATTGCATTATCATGAATCTGTATTAACCATTGCATTATCATGAATCTGTATTAACCATTGCATTATCATGAATCTGTATTAACCATTGCATTATCATGAATCTGTATTAGCCATTGCATTATCATGAATCTGTATTAGCCATTGCATTATCATGAATCTGTATTAACCATTGCATTATCATGAATCTGTATTAACCATTGCATTATCATGAATCTGTATTAGCCATTGCATTATCATGAATCTGTATTAGCCATTGCATTATCATGAATCTGTATTAACCATTGCATTATCATGAATCTGTATTAGCCATTGCATTATCATATATTCATTAGAGATATTCAAAAAATGATTTTGCTCAGGTTGAATAACAGTGAAGTTTCTGAATCTATATTTGTTTCTTCTTTTCCACTTTTAATGTATTTCTATTACAAAACTTCTCATTTTAACAATTTTACTCACCTTGAATGAGAGTTCAAAATTCTCTCCACCCCAGATCTGCATCCCCTCATCATAGGCTCCCATTTCAAAGAAATATTTTCTATCCATGGCAAACAAACCTCCTGCATGTGTAGGGGCCCTAAACATGTACAGATCATTTAAAATAGCCTTATCATTTCATATTTGTGGTGTATTTATTCTTTATCTTTTGCAGTGAACTTTTTAACTAGATTAACCAGATTTATTCAGATTACTGTATAAAATATCAGATATTGAGTTGGGATATCACGGATTGGAAAAATTTATTATTTAATTGCTAAATATAAAAAAAATCCTATTTTCTCACACACAATTTAATCTATACATTAAATTATATAAAACAAAAATTAACAGAAGCCAATTCAGTACTTTAACTAATTAAGAAAAAACATGCCTCCATTATCCATACTCTTAATATAATTTTAAATTCTTAGTCTATGTTATACATGCCTGTCATGCAGATATTTAGAATATAAAGTATCAAGATGTGTGTCTTGACAATGGAAATATTAATACACAGTAATACTATTAGATCTCAAGAACTGTATGCTTGCATTAGATAATTCAACATAAATGAAGAACTTATTTTCAGATTAATTCTAGAATATAAACACATCTAATGTTGGACACTATAATTGTGTTAAAAACAATTTGTGAAAATAAATAAAAAATTTGAGGTGGACTATCCATGCAGGGTTAGAAACAATAAAATTGGGATTTTCATTCTGCAAAAAAAGCTACCATATATGCAATGGGTTAAACGAGAGATTGATTTACTATGGAGCTTACTTGTAAGGTTCGCTGTCATGTGCTCTTGTATTAAGCTCCCTATCTGGGACGCGGGATTCCTTATATAGAAAACCCCATTCAAAAATACCACGGAAATGTTCTTTGGAATATACTGGTGCATAACGGAAGTTGTCCCAGTCAATACCATCAACTATAGGAACGGCCATTATGGTTCTAAATAAATTGTGAAAAAAGATGTGAGAAGGGAGAAAAGAAGCGCAATACAAGGATTGAGGACTAAAGAAGGGTGCCATCTACAAAGACCAAATTTTCATTAGAACATGGGAACAAGAAAGGAGTTTTGGTTAGGGAAGCGGAATGCTGGGGATGAGGTACCTCTTCCTAAAATAAAAAGGGAATTTTAAAGCTTGTAGGGCATTTTGCAACATTTCCTCTCCAAGTATGGGGTGATTATGGGTGTAGGTGATTGCTGAGATTGTTTGAAGCAAAGCATTGGACATGGACATGCATGAACCATTCACCACCTTAATATCTCAGTGGTCTTATATTCTGTATACATATACATGCATACACATGCTTTATAAAACATGCCTAAAAGGTGGAGAAAAAATTGATGTTGTCAAGATTGCAAAAAAAAGTTTTTTCACAATCTTGATAACAGATCTGCCTTGATTTCTGGTATTTCCTGGCCTTGTATCAATTCCTAATATTTTTTCCAAATTCTCTCCTTAAATTTTGTTTCACATTTTAAACATGCCAATTAGGGTATGAGAGGATCCTGCACTTTTAAAGTTTGGAAATTCAGAAAGCAAACAAAATGAATCTTTCCAGGCATAACCTAAATGTAACCAAGATGGCTTCAAAAATACATGATCGCCTTATCGTCTGTGAGTAAAGAAATTCATTTAGTAAGATAAGACAAATATACATATATATAAGTATCTTGGTTACATAAGAGGTTGCCACTGGAGAAAAATCTATGTTCTGTTGGATCTGATAAAACAGTTCTACGAGGGTAAAATATGTATGGTCCACTAATTGTTTTAGTCACTTAAAGAGATGCTCATGTTTGAATTTTTTTAGTATTTCCATAAATCATATTTTAAACAACTCCGTATTAAGCTACAACCTAATTTGCATCTTTTTACTGATTTAGAATTTTGATAGTTTTGTTTTTTATGATCTAGTTCTCTAAGAAAGTGCATGTCAAAATCTATAATTTCTTGAAAAATTGTAGCAATCTGTACTGGAACATAATAATACCAAGACAAATAATCAGTCAGGCCTAATTTAACTTTTGTTTGAAGTAATACTTGATTACCCTATTGCATGAGCATCTCTTTAAAACCTGTGATGTCGTGAAATGGTGTCAAGCAATCAAATCTAAGAGGCAAACAATGCACTGACGCATCAATGATGTCATGTCAATATAAAGCACAAATTCAAAGCCATGATAAATTATGACTTGTCAATATCCAAAACTGTAATTATTTAGACACCATACCTCGCTTATTTATGTTCTAATTTAACCCAACCAAAACCATTCTTTCCCAAGTTAGTTTGTAAGAATAAGTCACAGATTATGTAATGGTGCTATAAATGCTTTAACTGGAATCTATTATGACATCACCAATACATCACCATGCAAACACGAGAAGCAATCAAGCAATCAACACAAGAGAGATCAACATTTCACATCTGGTAATTTTTCATAAATTCATAGATTACATTTCAATTTTCTTTAACACTTTTAAACCTTTTTAGAAATGAATTTTACATGATATATTGTTTCAAAATATAATAACATTAAATAAACAAACTTTCAAAAACCATTAAAAATGAAATATTGAAACATGAAGATATTTCTACCAGACATGAGATGCTGACCTCACTTTACAGGTATACACTATATATATAGCACTATATGCACTATACAGCACTACACACTACTTCTGGGTCCAGCTCACCAATACGGCTCACTTGTGTGAGCTCTCTTATTCAGCTCCCTTTCTGGAACCCGGCTTTCCTTATATAGAAAACCCCACTCAAATATTCCCCTATAATTGGTTCCAGCTTGATATGTGGGACGATAGCGGAAATTATCCCACGCTATACTATCCACTATTGGAACTGCCATGATAGTCCTTGAAAATATTAGTATATAGGGTGTCACATAATTGCTGCACTAATGTTAATTAACATGCATGGTGTCACAAATACAAGTATTGTCGAGCATGGTCCCAAAAATGCCCTTGGGGTGATCTTGCATTCAATGTATACATGTATTTCCATAACATACAATTAACTAGAAATACTACAATTAAAAGTTAGGATTTCATCATAAGTTAACCTCATTACTACATCAATAAGCTGAAAGCAATATACATATTGTATACATATTGTACACATATTAACACAGGTTTACAGGTCACAAAATTCATAGAAGGACTCATTAATAGCTCATTTTAAAGCAATCATAAAAAGTCTCCATGACAAGCCAAATACATGATAAAAGTTGAAAGAATATTTTACAGGTTTGTAAACAACATTGATTCAATGATGAACTCCTCTAGAAACTATTCGACTTTATTCAACATGTTCAAATTCAAATTTGATGTAGAGGGTCTACATCTTTGAAACAAACAAATATTCAAATATATCTTTAAGATCTCAAAAAAGAAATTTGAAAATATTGTTTTTATGAAATGAACATGTACCTGTCATATGCTATTCTAGCCAATAGAGGGGGCAACCAGTTATAATTGCATTCACAATGGGCATCGAGGAATATGATCACTTCCCCAGTTGAGTATTTTGCTCCTAATGTTCTCGTCATTATCAGCCCCTCACGCTTGGTATTACGGAATAGTTTAACAAGCCCATCAAACTGTTTGAGATATTCAGCTAGCTTATCTTTAAGATGAGCTGAAAAAATAACATAGTAAATTGTTAAAGGTTATTTTCAACTTCTCATCACATCAAAGAGAGTGACATCACTGAAAATGACCATGTTGAAAACGAAATCGATATATCTGCATATAACAACACTAAAGTATGACAACATTGTGTCGATTACTTACTAAGCAAAAAAACTTTGAATTTTAATTTTAAAAAAAGTCACCCTATCGGCGTCAAGAAAATGTTTGACAACATAGTGTCGATTGCGAACTAAGCAGAACAACATTATATTTTTAAAAAGTCACCTTTTCAGAGGTCAAGAAAATGTTCTGATCAAGTCTTTACAGAAAGAAGCACCCCAGAACATATGTATTTAATCCCTTAAACAATTAACTCCTTACGTTTATCGCTAAAGTCATCCACCATAACAATTTCATGTAGTAGTTCTTTAGGAGACATGTTGATGATGCTATGTACAGTCCTTACCAATGTAGACCAGCCCTCATTATGGAAGACTAGGATAACACTGGCCTTGGGTAACTGGGAGGCTGAAGGATAGTCCCAGTATTTGCACCTATAGTGAGAAACATGATGTAGTTTTGAGCAAGGGTGAGCAGCCCTCAGATTACAAGCCAGTAGAAATATAGCAAAAGGAAAGTCAAAAGGGAAGTTTACTTAAATGTTAATAAAATATTGCTAATTCAATTATATGGTAGTTGTTGATTTAAAAGGAAGTAGAGAATTTAGTTTACAAAGGCATCCGGACCTGTAGCCAGCTTTTGCCAAGAGGGGGTTCACTTTTCAAAAAATTCCAGGGGGTTCACATGAAACACTTTTGGCCCAAAATCACTTGATAAGTGCTCAGAATGATGATAGAAAACTACATGATTTTGAATGAATTTTTTTGTGAGGGAATTTGCTTAAAATCCAGCTAAATGATTTCTATATAAACATGCTGAACATTTTAACTACTAAAATTCCTAAATTCATTGTAAGTGATTCTTAACTTGATATACCAGGGGTTTCAATAGCAGCAGGCAATTTTCACCAGTTGTTTTCACAAAATCACCTGTTGTTTTTAGGGACTTTTCAACTTTTCCATGTTAAATGTATGATTTCCATTAATTTTGCCTGTTGTTTTCATTTATTTAGCCTGTTGTGAGAAATTCTAGTGAAACCCCTGTATAACTCATTTTTCAACATTGGGCTTCATAGCTAACAAATTGAAACCCATTTGATCATAGATTATACAAATAGGGATGTACCCCACTGTGCTTGTTCAACAGTGGTTACTTATATTGGTTAAAAACTTATCCAAAATTTACCCCAATAGGCTCACCTAAAAGGCTTCTTAAATTCAAATTCTGCCCTACGAGGCCCACCTTAAGAATCACTTACTCATCCATCCTTGTGTCTGGCACCCTACGTGTCATAGATATCTTATCACTGGCCACCATGTTGAAGCCAAACTCCTGTGTACTTCTATCTCCTTGAGCCTTCTCTGCCATAGATATGTACACTGGCTCCCCTCCCTCTCCTGAAACAAGAGAAGTAGTGCATTAACATGCAAAATGTCACAACCAACCATTTGTTGCAGATGCCAAACTCCATACACTGAATGCCAACTGCCATCACAAAAAGTTGGAGACCATAACAATATGTCACCACTTTTGGTTAAGCTTTGGGGTCAACAAATGGTCTTAATTAGATATCATCATCAAAAAAATCATTATTTTACTGCTTGGTACTTTTAATTTACAAACACTATGATTGATAACAGTACGGAGTTTTTAAATGCAGTAAGGCTAACCATGGATACGACTAAATACAACAAGGCATTAACATGACAAAATGTCACCACCTAGTTAGGTCATTGAAGGTCAAATGTCAAATCTTAAGTCAAATCTAAAGTCAGATTTGAACTTCTGAGAACACGTAGATGATTTTGAAAAATTTTTTTAGTCAATTTGAAGCAAGTTGAAAAAAGACCTTTTTGACCTTGAGAAGGTCATTGAAGGTCAAAGGTCAATCTAAAGTCAGATTTGAACTTCTGAGAACTTGTAAAGTCAAATTTGAACTTCTGAAAAGATGTAGATGATTTTGAAAAAAAAATTTGGTCAATTTGAAGCAAGTTGAAAACAGACCTTTTTGAACTTTTTTGACCTTGAGAAGGTCATTAAAGGTCAAATGTCAAATCTAAAGTCAGATTTGAATTTCTGAGAACATGTAGATGATTTTGAAAAAAAAATTAGTCAATTTGAAGCAAGTTGAAAAAAAGACCTTTTTGACCTTTTTTGACCTTGAGAAGGTCATTGAAGGTCAAATGTCAAATCTAAAGTCAAATCTAAAGTCATATTTGAATTTCTGAGAACATGTAGATGATTTTGAAAAAAAGAATTTAGTCAATTTGAAGCAAGATGAAAAAATACCTTTTTGACCTTTTTTGACATTGAGAAGGTCATTGAAGGTCAAATGTCAAATCTAAAGTCAGATTTGAATTTCTGAGAACATGTAGATGATTTTGAAAAAAAATTTAGTCAATTTGAAGCAAGTTGAAAAAAGACCTTTTTGACCTTTTTTGACTTTGAGAAGGTCATTGAAGGTCAAATGTCAAATCTTAAGTCAAATCTAAAGTCAGATTTGAATTTCTGAGAACACGTAGATGATTTTGAAAAATTTTTTAGTCAATTTGAAGCAAGTTGAAAACAGACCTTTTTGACCTTTTTTGACCTTGAGAAGGTCATTGAAGGTCATATGTCAAATCTTAAGTCAGATTTGAAGGTCAAATGTCAAATCTAAAGTCAGATTTGAATTTCTGAGAACATGTAGATGATTTTGAAAAAAAATTTAGTCAATGTGAAGCAAGTTGAAAAAAGACCTTTTTGACCTTGAGAAGGTCATTGAAGGTCAAATGTCAAATCTAAAGTCAGACTTGAACTTCTGAGAACATGTAGATGATTTAGAAAAAAATTGAAGTCAGTCTAAACAGTATTTGTTAAGTTATAGGAAGTTGTAAGAAATTGTTACAGACGCCGGACGCCGGACACCAACCTCCAACCTCCAACCACCAACCACCAACCGCCGTCGGAAAAAAAACGGAGACCATAACAATATGTCACCACTTTTGGTGGTGACATAAAAACCATACAATAAAATACAATATGTTATGATAATATGATACGCAATTCAAATATTTTTACTGACCTGGTCCAGTGATTTGAGGAATGTTTTTGGGTTCATAATTGCCCAGAATGCCATCTTTAAATACTGCTTTAGGACCATATTGTTTTACTTCTTTTAAAACATTTTGTTGATTGGGATCTGGAGGTGCTTGCTGCATGTGCTCAACCTGCAATTAAAAATAATAAACGCATAATAGATATAAATAAAGTAATAATTAGTATTATATATTTAACAAAACTGAGATAAAGATTGTTTTTCAAATCAAATACATGTACCTGTACTCTCAAAAGGAATCCTCTGTGGTAGTTTTCCTCAATCATGAGCTTTCTAACTTCAAATCCCAAATGAATTAAGGATTAAGTTTTTCTCATATAAAATACTCTAAAACAGTAAGACATTCTTACCTCTGCATCAGAGTCCAGTACAGGATTTAAGTTAACATGGGCCTCTGGTGGTTTTAGGGCATTCACCAACTTCTGATCATTCTGAAGTTTGTTCCTCTCATTTTTTTCTTCTTGATACCTCTTATGTATATCACTTCGCTGCAAATATCAAGGATAACATTACACAACAACATTGCAAATTCACACTTGTTGGCACTTGGTAGTGTGTAGTAGTGTGCCAAATAATGCCAAATAATTCTCTGTTCAATGGAAAGCTTAAAAATCCATGTCAAAGAAACATAATCTGATACTGAATATTGATACCAATATAGAACATTTGTACATTTTTTATATTTAGTTACCATGGTTACAGAGTACTGCAGTATTTAATTTGAAAAAGATTAGATAAATTATTATTTTCATGTCCATAACGAAGTCTTATAATGACAGATTACATAACTTGTTGAGGGCTTAGGCTAAAAGCAATAGAGACCCTCTCATTGGTTACTAATACAAAACATTCAACACGAAGATGTTACAGAATGCCTCTAAAAGGAACTTGGTGCCTGGGGGCTTAACTCCAATAAACCTCTTAATTGCCAATGCTGCACATACCCACCCAGATAATTTGGAGTGAGCCCCCGGGGCTTAATGCAAGAATTAGATAGCCCTGGCATACTCTGCGACCACCAGACAGATGCTATCATGCACTTATGCCCATCAACAAAAGAGGACAAAAAGCACTTTGAAAAAGTATGATCAAAATAATCTATTCTGGAATTGATTATTTTATAAGCAAAAGGAGTAATAAATCTAACACAGGTGCATATATAATAGAATAACGAACAGTCCTGATTGATGTATGATGCTACATGTACATGTATATACCACATCAATTATTTCATCTCTAAGTTGGATCAGACATTTAACCACGATATAGTCTATATAAAATCAATATCACACAACAGTGATAATGATCTACGTTGATCACTACAATTTATTATTTTGCATGTACATTGATACAATAAGGGTATGTTCATTTCACATTAAATTGTAACAATAGAACAATAGGAGAGAAATTGCTATGCTCTATTTTATCCCATTTATTTCCAGAGTAAACACTTTCCAGTTAATTAAGTTTATTGGGCATTTTTTGCTTTAACACAGCATAGGATGATTTTACAAATTCTATAGCCATGACATCAGGATTGTTCCAGCATTATGACTTCTTTGGTAACTTGTGTTTGTTGCTATTAGTAACCTACTGTCACCATCAGCAACAGCATGAGACTCCAAGGTGACATTTAGCATTGTTTCTGAATTTTCTTCCTGAGCATACTTATCAAAAATCATTATGAAATATGTATAATCAACAGAAATTACATGATCATAACACATTGGTCATGAAAAACAAAATTGATCTGCTACATTATTTTGCCCCAGGTATAACTCTGCAATTAACTACATGTATTGGAAATATGATTTCAAATGCAGCCTCAAATTGCAAACCCAGTCAGTTTTACCAGATTCTCTTATACGAACACATTCTGTTGTTTTGTCTTAAACTCGAATGTAATGATAGAATATTCAGGTTGAAGCATACATCAATGTAAGACATGTTCAACTAACACTCCTTCTATCAATAAAATTGATCTTCTAGGTCGATCTAGATCCACAGACTTAATAAAAGATATTAACTGTTATGTGTTTGCCATTGATAGTGCAACAGCTGTTACTAATTTATCTTGAGTAGAACGTACAAATCATAAATTATTCCAGAATATGCAAATTATACCCACATTTTTAATGTTCATTTTAATAATAAAAAAATTTGAAAAATGAACAACTGAAACTAGAAGGAATAACCACAGAAACTAACAAGACCTCAATATGCCGCGAGAATTTTAGGATCTACGTAAAGCTGTATCATTCCTCATCATTGCATATAGCCTCGTGCCTTGATTATGATACCCAGTGAGCAAACTCACAGTATGATGAAGTCTGGTTTTTACCCAGGCCTGTAGCCAGCTTATGCCAGTACATATTCAGTTTTCAAAAAATTCTATGGATGTTCACATTTCCCATTTGACAATTTTGGCCAAAAATCACTTGAATGGTGAAAATTCACCAAGAAGGGTTCATGGATAACTCTCATCACTGTATGTGATAAACTTAAGTAAGAATACAAATTTTGTTTCTCTTCACAAGTGGTCATAACCACTTTCATTCATCTATAATATTCATCAAGGCATTCCATATGACTGTAAGGAATACACTTGTTTAAAAATATGCTTGTAGTTTAGATATTTTTCAGAAAAGATGGTTCATGCCTCTTCATTTAATCAATATAACAATATTATACAAATATTTAATTCTGTGGAGTTGAATATCAGTATATATTTTTGAAGGTGTATACACCGCAGCCCGAATGGGTGAATACATCCCTCAGAAATATATACGGATATTAACGATCACAGAATTCAATATTTGTTTTATTATTTCCTCATTAAAGTAGTACTTGATATTAAAGTTTTCTAAGCAGGGAGACAATGGTATCACTGACACATGGTATCTAATTGATCAATGAGAGAACGAGTATCACGGCATTGAAATAATATTAGTATTTATTGATCTGGGGGAGCCTCTTTTATGTCTTGTTTCTGATGAGTACTAATAATCAGTAAGCTTTCATAACTTCCCAAATTGTAGATATAAGTGTGATAATACAGGGTGTCCGGAAAGTAAAGATACAAATGCTCTAACTTCAATAGATTTACCTGCTGTGAGATGAAATTGCTACAGATTGTAGAATGACATTTCAACAATATATCCTGTAACTGTCATGACATATAGTTTCAAAATGAAAAAGTTATGGTCGTTATGGTAACAGGAGTTGGGGGTATGTGGAGCAGCGTCACAATGAATTTTATTGTATTTTATAAATCTTTTTCCTATTCATATCATCATGGCACTCAACCCATTTGTTCCTATAAAACATCAAATTATGTCCCACAACAGCATGACGATTAGTACTCTAATATTATTTTATCATTTAACATGACTACTATTATCCGGTATTATGTTTTCCCCGCATTTTCTATATGTTCATGGTGCATCTTAACCAGAGATTCAAAGACCGGACAAAACCGCTGCTGTTCGTCTCCAGATTTCTGATTGCATTCGCTTCCAGTTGTGTCTCATTTGAATACTGAACTTCTAACAAATATCGCTTTGAGATGCTCGTTAAGGTAAAAGTCTAAAGAGGCCTTTTCAGGTAAATATGGGGCATTGTACAAAAAAGTTTAGTGTCAAGACCCATTTTGAGATTTGTTGTTGGCTTTCCTTTGTGAACTGGTGCATTGTGGAGGTGGATTATTGACTTTCCTTATTAACCCAGGGAACTTTTGTTTTAAGCACTTGTATAATATTTCTTTGATTACACTATGACATAACATAGTTCTAACATGTATCATTGACACCATTACACATAAGAGAACATAATAGCAACATCATACAATATTGAAGAAAACAAAACATTGATAGAAAACACAATGATGAACACTCTTTCAAATGGTTATATTTTAGCAATTAATCAGATTTTAGCGATGATCTGGAACTGCTCCACATACCTCTCACCTCCGTAACTATGACAACTGTAACTTTTAACGCTTTAGACTAAATGCGATGAGAGTTGGTAGATACATTGTGATAATGTTCCTCTACAAACTGTAGCAATTTCATTGCAAAACTCTTAAATCTCTTAAAATAAGAGTATTTGTATCTTTACTTTCCGGACACCCTGTATCTACAATGATAACATTGACAAAGTAAATATTTTATAAGATAATTTAAACACATCCAAGTAATGTACAAATCAATTATTATTTTTATCAGTTAACCCTTAGGTGGCTAATTCAGGTCAGATAACATGGTAGATATATTAGAAAGTTCCCTTAACCCTAATGCGGGTAGGGGGATTGATGACTGTAGGGCTTTCATTAGCAGAAATTTTCACCTGTTATTTTTACAAAATCGCCTGTTTTTCAATTTTTTCATGTTAAATTTATGATTTCTATTAATTTTGCCAGTTGATTTCATTTATGTAGCCTATTGTGAGAAATTCAAGTGAAACCCTGTGACCATTAATGTTATGATAAGTAAGTTGCCCTCATTACGGTTAAATATTTTTCGGTTCTACTAGTGGATCAATTGGGCTCAACCATGGGCTTTCAGTTCGTTGAAAGCCCATGGTAAAACAAAATATTATCTTTCTAATAAAAATGATATTTCACTTTCTGTGATTTTGCAAGTAGATTTCAAATATGATATCACTTTGACTTATTATATAACCAACCATGGAGTTTCCTGAGTAGTCATGATACAAATTACAAAAGCTAAACAAAAAGCGATATAAAAACCCGAAGCATGTTTGGATTAGACAGGTTTCAGTACATGTATATTCAACCAAAAAAGATCAGAAACAGTGGTAACTTCAGTAATCTCGGTTCGAAACAACATATCTAAGGACTTGCATGTAGAAGATCGGGAGGCAATGCCGTCCATGTAAGTAATTGTTGGACACTCAGTGCAGCTACAGTATTTGTCCAACAACTACCTACATGGACGACGTTGCCTCCCAGTCCTCTATCTACAAAGAACCAATAGGGGCGAAGGGGTGTAATGTCGACAACATTTAGGGGTAACTTCGACATCTTAATTTCCAATCTAGGGGGAAGCCATGTTTTCTTTCTCGTAGTGCCTTACGGTAATGCCGGGTTGTCGGCAGCGGCAGTAGATACTCTCAATTGCCGGTAATAAAATTCATTGCCGATAATCGCCATGCTGCTGCAACATGATGATTGGCATTGCGATCCATTGTCAAATTTACGAAACAATGTTCGTTTAAGAATATTTTATCAATCATGTATATTTCAATCTCCACATTTGAAGAGCTAATCTGTCAATCAAATGCAAAGCATTCGTAGCGGGATGATAAGCAAAACCCCACCCACTTCTGTCAATCATCTCCCATGCCGCGAGGTTAACAAATCACGTGACGTGATATTTCGGTGAAGTAAAAACAAACACAAATAGTTTGATCAATTCTGATCGAATTCACTCTATATTATCATTCAAAGACTTCTTAACAATACACAATCACACACGAGATACACGATGATACAATATATCCACTGTAGTTGATGTGAGCGGGAAATCAAGCTGAGAAATCGGCTTCGTTAAGGATTTTTCCAAATATTTTAGTTTCACTTTCAGGTTTTTCCCCGGGATTTTAGGAACATTATCAGTATCAACGATAATCGGTAACGGTAAGGTAATGGAGATGAAATTTACCGGCAGTGAGATCCATTACCGTTGCAAGCACTACTTTCTCGTATGGATCGAGATCTCGAGAGATTTAATTGTTCCAGAAAGCAAACATGGCAGAAAATCGAAATTCCACTTCTAATAAATAAGGGTCGTAGTTACCCCGTCTCAACATTACTCCACAAGTCGCCGTTACACCCCTTTGCCCTACATGTATCTTACCTTTTTATACGTCAACTGGTTTGACCGTTTTTTCTCGTCTGAATCCAGTTGTCCCATAAGATATGGTCCGATAAAGATAAGCAGCACTATGGCTACCAAACATTTCGCCAGAAATTTAATTGTGAACCTCATTGTCTCTTATAGTAGTTTTGATATAGCTACTGAGTAGTCTATTCCAATGTTGAATGAATGTTTATTTTCAACGTGGCTCCACTACTCAACTTCCAACATCCACAAATCAAAAAATAATTGGGATGCACAATCGTATAGTTGCAAATATGATACAGTGCATATCCTTCTGCTATTTATGACTTCCTTTTGTTTCTTATGTTCCCTGGAAGTTCCTGGAATCAATCGTTTTATGAGAGTCCAAGTTCAAAACTCAAAAAATATTTTAGCCGGAAGTGCTTTCTGTTACTAGTGAGACACCCAATAAAAGTTTTCGGTGCTTTTAATTCAGTTGGTACTTGACTATATTCAAACTAATTAATGAAGCCAGAAAATTACCATTAGACTTTGCTAAATTATCGTATACTTTTATATGCTTTTATCTGAAGGAATCATGGTATAAGTCTTGATCTTATTTTATTTTTATACGTATCATGTTTTCGTTTCACATTTTCAAATCCTCATTCACATCCACAAATTGGAAAAATTATTAATTTATGAACGACAGAACAGTTTTACGATTTATGGACATTTCGAGGTGTTATGACAGATATAAGACAATGTTGAGGGTGGGGTGCACAACAAGGACAGCCAATGTGCTACAGAAATGACTGAGTTTAGCCCTACTGGAATTAAATTAAGAAGATTCTTGCTGATCTTTTTCATCTGCGGAATTTCTTGGTTTGTTTACAAACGTCATGTCACCCATCAAGAACAAAGGTCCAATCTTCTGGAGTGGTTAAGAGAAAACGGACTAACCAACATTGCTACAACTGTTCTCAATACAGGTAAGTGTTATGTAACATCAGTTTTGTTGGTATTTTTTCACATTTTCCTTGTTATTCTTTGCATTTGTTTTTCTCTTTGCTTTTGTACCTTTCAAGCTCTCCTGTATTCAGAAAGAGAACTTGCATCAGATATATTGCTGTTTTATTGTATTCAGCTATTCATTCAGTTCTCATTTGTGTTTTTACTCATTCTTTACTTATGAAAAGAATTATATTCGAAGCAACATATAAGGCTGAGTCGTATCCAACAATCATTGACCTATTGTGTAATTTATCGCATCCTACGACCCCTTTAGATTGTGGCCGTACGCCTGATTCATTGGTAAGCCTGTCTTTCTACAATGTCGGAGAATGAACTACGCATTGCACTCTTAAATGACCTACCTCGATACATTCCAGAGTATTTTAGAATTCTTTTTATGTTGTTAGATCGCCAATTGTATGGGTTTATCGGCAGAACAAAGAGACTTTAGTTTTTACATCGGAAATATGTCAGCAATTTTCAAAATGTCGGAAGGGGAATTCCCCAGGGATTTCCCTTATGACTGGTGCATGCCGGGAACTGAATGGAGGAATTTGACGGTTGAAATAAGTTAAATATTACACGCAAATATTGCTATCAAAAATGAAAATATCATTCTATTTTTGAACATGTCTTAGACCTCTTGTTGAATAATGTTTTCATGCAATAAAAATCAGAAAAAGAAGATCCTCTTTTGAGTAAATAGGTTCAATATTTTGAAAAAAATGTTGACATGGGGTCCCTATTCATGAATTGTTTGATTTATATTTTTATCATCATGGGTACTTCACTTGAAAGGAAACACATTGTTTTAATAAAAACCGTGTATTTATGCCAGAAAGTACTCATGGTGAAAGATATGAGCGTCTAAAATCACTTGCCATACTGCATGTGGTCCTTTGATTTTCAAGTCGAAGTAGTGATATAATGGACATATTCATACTTTTTAAGAAAACAATTATGAAGAAGAAGATGTTAAAACAAGAGACGCTCTGATAATAATATAAGTCCAGAATTTCCTCTATACTATTTGTTGCTCCTTTGACATACGTTTGTTTATTTCTCAATAGAATATGAGTTAATATCTCTGTCTACATTCATAACATTGTGTATTATATTGGTTTTACGAGTAGAGTTTTACAACCTTTGAAAAGTTGAAAAGTTTAAGTTAACAATTTTATATGCCTTTCAATATGACACCAGGATAAGTCAAAGGACAAGTCTGTTGATATAGTCAGTAAATATTCACCATGATAATATGCACTGTCTAAATCCGAACCTTGATTGTCCTTCCAGAATCCGTTCATCCTTTATTCTTTTTAACAATTATGATTTTTTTAGGATGTGAATATATTCTTATTAATTATCTTACATTAGGGATAGGCATGCCATTGTCAAATTTATTCTATATAGAGTATTTTATCAATTCAGTACTAACAGGAGATGAGGGACTCATGGGACATAATTACACATCTTATATTGATTTATTGTAGATGATAACTTCGTCAAGGCATAAGGCTGCCACGCCATCTTTATTAACCAACTTACATTAATAGCATATAGGAAAACAATAATTAAGAAATTGCAAACTAGAAGAATGAATGACTGTTCAGCATTCAACAGTTGGTGTTTGGTGGTTGGTGTTTAGCATTCGGCATCTGTAACAAATGGCAGGTGGTGACATTTTGTATGTTAGTGCCTTGTTCTAAATTTTCTTTCAGCTCGTCTCTATATCTGGTATTCCCTTTAAGTATGATGCAAACATATATTCATGAAAATGAATTTTTTCAGGTGTACACAGTGTTGAAGAATTAGCTAATAAAGCTTCAACTGACTACGAATTCCGAATACAAGCTCTAAATAAAGAGGCAGAGGAGCGTATAGAAGAAGGCATAAACAAAGCCAGAGATTACCTACAATTTAAGCACTGGCTCACAGACAACCAGTTGGGCCAATTTTTAGACAAGTGAGTATCTGTTTACCTGGTCTGAATGATTCACATTTTTGAACATCAGAATATTTCCAATGTGTCATTATTTAGTAGGGTACTTTTGAATCAACATAAAAATGTGAAAAAAGTTTACCTAACAATTCTTGTTCCAAAAAGAGTGATACTTCGATGAGCATTCATTACCTTCTTGTTTTACGACGAAGATATTCCAGGCTTCTGTAAGCCATTGCATTTACTATTTAGTCATTTTGCCCCCTCACCATAACAACATAAATTTGAGCATGGGCTTTCAACTAGATTATTGAAAGCCCATGATTTGAGTTAGGACATTATTATTCTTATAGGGTGATATTGTATTCCCATGTAATTTATCCAAGGGATGGTACTATTAAAACTACATGTACATGTACAGTATATTATTTGTCACATATGCAAAGTGACTTATTTTAGAGGGAGTGCATTATCCTTTATATAATCTTTGAGTTTTGTTGACCATCGGTCTTAAAAGATGGCATTAAGGTACAGCTGGAAAGTAACATTTTGGTAAAAAATTGCTATACCTGCACATGTTATTTTCTGGTACAAAATAAAGTATGAAGGCATGTATCAATTTCCTTGCTTTTTTCAGGAAAGTATCATTACATCGTCTTCTTTTAGAATATCTGGTAGGCGTTCAAAGGGAACTCCAGGGAATTCTGATATTTCACACTTCCTGTTTTTCCAAATTTTCTTTCAAAGTTTCCAGACAACACAGGAGCTACCACTGACCTGTTTCCAGGTTTACTAAAAGTAGACAGTGCAATGATACTTTCCTGAAAAAAGCAAGGAAATACACACATGCCTTCATACTTAATTATGTACCAGAAAATAACATGTGCAGGTATAGCAATTTTTTACCAAAATGTTACTTTCCAGCTGAACCTTAAGTGCTAGCTTTTCAGTTCCAAGGTAATGTAGCATTTTCCGTATGTGGTCTCTCATGACAAAAGTTAGTTTATACAAGTGTTTTAAATATTCACTTTAGTGTTAATATTTCAAATTCTTTGCTATGGACACTAGAGATCTCAGGGAAAATTGGTTTGGAACATTTTGCTTCGGAACGGAACAATTAGGTTAAAATAAGTTAATTAAATAGGTCTATTTGGTAGCGAAAAGCCCTTCAAATTCTTCAATGAGAAGGAGTGAAAAGAATGAACTTCTTTTGGAAAATATTGAAAAAATGCTTTTTTCTGGAGATTTAAGGGCCACAACTTGTGAAAGTGTAAGATTTTCTTGTTCCGGAACTGAACCAAAATTCTTAATTTTTGTTCTGTGTTCCGTTTCGAGAGCGTAATTCTGCGGGTCGGAACAAAATCGGGTATCCGTGACACCTCTAATGGACACTGCTATTATAAGCAAGCACTTTGCCAGATTAAGATTTTCCCCAGTGAGCGATGTTCAATGAACTTACTGGATTGTACATTTCTTGTATAATGCTACAATGTTTTTTGATGAAGTTGATGAAGTGTCTTTAGTTTTCACAAAAGTCTTATGTTTACAAGATTCTTTATTTTCACAAGGGTCTTCATTTCACAAAGGTTATCATCTTCCAAAATTGTTCATCTTACAAATATGTTCATCTTACAAATGTGTTCCTCTTACAAAGGTATTAACCTTCTGTAGATTCATTTCACAAAGATGTTCATCTTGCAAAGGTGTGTCTTGTGTTTGGTTATCATCTTCCAAAATTGTTCATCTTACAAATATGTTCATCTTACAAATGTGTTCCTCTTACAAAGGTATTAACCTTCTGTAGATTCATTTCACAAAGATGTTCATCTTGCAAAGGTGTGTCTTGTGTTTTTATGTCACCACCAAAAGTGGTGACATATTGTTATGGTCTCCGTTTTTTTGCGACGGTGGTTGGCGGTTGGAGGTTGGCGTCCGGCGTCCGGCGTCTGTAACAATTTCTTACAACTTCCTATAACTTAACAAATACTGTTTAGACTGACTTCAATTTTTTTCTAAATCATCTACATGTTCTCAGAAGTTCAAATCTGACTTTAGATTTGACATTTGACCTTCAATGACCTTCTCAAGGTCAAAAAGGTCTTTTTTCAACTTGCTTCACATTGACTAAATTTTTTTTCAAAATCATCTACATGTTCTCAGAAATTCAAATCTGACTTTAGATTTGACTTTAGATTTGATATTTGACCTTCAAATCTGACTTTAGATTTGACATTTGACCTTCAATGACCTTCTCAAAGTCAAAAAAGGTCAAAAAGGTCTGTTTTCAACTTGCTTCAAATTGACTAAATTTTTTTTCAAAATCATCTACGTGTTCTCAGAAATTCAAATCTGACTTAAGATTTGACATTTGACCTTCTCAAGGTCAAAAAAGGTCAAAAAGGTCTGTTTTCAACTTGCTTCAAATTGACTAAAAAAAATTTTCAAAATCATCTACGTGTTCTCAGAAATTCAAATCTGACTTTAGATTTGACTTAAGATTTGACATTTGACCTTCAATGACCTTCTCAAAGTCAAAAAAGGTCAAAAAGGTCTTTTTTCAACTTGCTTCAAATTGACTAAATTTTTTTTTCAAAATCATCTACATGTTCTCAGAAATTCAAATATGACTTTAGATTTGACATTTGACCTTCAATGACCTTCTCAAGGTCAAAAAAGGTCAAAAAGGTCTTTTTCAACTTGCTTCAAATTGACTAATTTTTTTTTTCAAAATCATCTACATGTTCTCAGAAATTCAAATCTGACTTTAGATTTGACATTTGACCTTTAATGACCTTCTCAAGGTCAAAAAAGGTCTGTTTTCAACTTGCTTCAAATTGACCAAATTTTTTTTTCAAAATCATCTACATCTTTTCAAAAGTTCAAATTTGACTTTACAAGTTCTCAGAAGTTCAAATCTGACTTTAGATTTGACCTTCAATGACCTTCTCAAGGTCAAAAGGTATTTTCCAACTTGCTTTAAATTGACCAAATTGTTTTAGGTGGTGACATTTTGTCATGTTAATGCCTTGTTCTAATTTTACCTTCGACACTTGTCTTGTTAAAGTTATTGAATTTGTATTATGAAATGATACAATACTCATTTTGATACTCATCATATCTGATTTTTTGCAACAGAAAGACTTATATGTTAAAGGCTGTCTATCAGTTTGTCAGTCTATCAGGCCAATTGGGCATTTCCCCAGTCATGGGTGGGTAATTTTTTAATCAATTTTATGTGGGAAGACATGGTGCCTAATTGTACACAATATGGCTGCTACCCCAAAAATTATAGGCATTTCTTGGCAAAAATTTCAGTCTTGATATATCAATAATATATGCATTTATTATATGCAAATCAAAGATATTTAAAGCGTAGGCTGCAAATATTATTGTGACACTTTCACATTCATGCACACTCGATTTAAGGAGTTGATTTTTGTTTATTTGGATTTGATACTCAAAGGAGTTTTGTATATCTCATTTCCAGTGAACAGCGATCATGTCACAGTGCAGTATCTATGGTATTTTGCCCTATTACCAGCGTGGCTGTATATTTAGCCAGGTCATTTTCCTTTTAAATAATTAATGATATTATAACTGTCACCATTTTTTACTTGTTGCATTAGCACCTGTTCGTCCTTGGGAAAATTATAACAAGTAAAATTGGCTGAAGATCAAAGGAATGCAGTCTCTGGTTGTATTTATAAATATTCTCATTAATGAGTAGAGACATTCGCATGCAAATACCTCATAAAATATTTCATTTTTGTAAACGCTCTTATCCCTTAAGTACTCTGACGATGTAACATTTCCTTTTTATTGAGGTAAAACTTCACTTGAAACCTGGAAATCATTTTTTACATCATTTTTTACGCCGCTATAAGTCGGAATATATTGAGAAGTTGTCTTTCTGTTGCTGTATTGTATTGATTTTGCACTCATGTTCACGGTAAGCTAATGTGAGACTGATTTTACGCAGAATGGCACAGATTATGTGTGTTAGATCGGATTTACTGCAACTGATAACACAAAGGACAACTTCCAAGGACAGTGCTAAGGACTATCGATAAAATACCCTGAAATGAATTAAACTACTATATAAAGTGTAGAAATCAAGGGTAAGCTGTTTAAAAATTGTCAATATATTGTAGTCAGAGTCATAGGTAGTTTTGTGACTACTGGCTATTAATTTACCCATTTATAGAACTAGTATTGTAGAAATTCAAGGGTAAGCAGTTTCTAAAATTGTTAATATATTGTTAATATATTGTAGTCAGGGTCAAAACTACTCTTGTGACTACTTGCTGTAATGTTAACTATTTTTAGAACTACACTACATAGTATAGAAATTCAAGGGTAAGCAGTTTCTAAAATCGTTAATATATTGTAGTCAGGGTCAAAACTACTCTCGTGACTACTTGCTGTAATGTTACCTATTTTTAGAACTAGACTACATAGTATAGAAATTCAAGGGTAAGCAGTTCCTAATCGTTAATATATTGTAGTCAGGGTCAAAACTACTCTTGTGACTACTTGCTGTAATGTTACCTATTTTTAGAACTAGACTACATAGTATAGAAATTCAAGGGTAAGCAGTTCCTAAAATCGTTAATATATTGTAGTCAGGGTCAAAACTACTCTCGTGACTACTTGCTGTAATGTTACCTATTTTTAGAACTAGACTACATAGTATAGAAATTCAAGGGTAAGCAGTTCCTAAAATCGTTAATATATAGTAGTCAGGGTCAAAACTACTCTCGTGACTTCTTGCTGTAATGTTACCTATTTTTAGAACTAGACTAGTATAGTATAGAAATTCAATGGTAAGCAGTTTCTAAAATTGTTATTAATATATTGTAGTCAGGGTCAAAACTACTCTTGTGACTACTTGCTGTAATGTTACCTATTTTTAGAACTAGACTACATAGTATAGAAATTCAAGGGTAAGCAGTTCCTAAAATCGTTAATATATTGTAGTCAGGGTCAAAACTACTCTCGTGACTACTTGCTGTAATGTTACCTATTTTTAGAACTAGACTACATAGTATAGAAATTCAAGGGTAAGCAGTTCCTATAATCGTTAATATATTGTAGTCAGGGTCAAAACTACTCTCGTGACTACTTGCTGTAATGTTACCTATTTTTAGAACTAGACTAGTATAGTATAGAAATTCAAGGGTAAGCAGTTTCTAAAATTGTTAATATATTGTTAATATATTGTAGTCAGGGTCAAAACTACTCTTGTGACTACTTGCTGTAATGTTACCTATTTTTAGAATTAGACTAGTATTGTAGAAATTCAAGTGTAAGCAGTTTTTATGTTGTAGCCACAAGTGGTGACATATTGTTATAGTCTCCAACTTTTTTGTGGACAGTGTTCGACAGCCACCAGTTGGTGTTCAGTGTTCGACAGCCACCAGTTGCTGTTCGGTGTTTGGTGGTTGGTGTTTGTACACGTGACAGGTGGTGATATTTTGCATGTTAATGCCTTGTTTAAAATTGTCAATATATTGTTGAAGTTACGGTCAATGCTAGATTTAAGATTACTGATGGCTCAGTATGTCAGCATTTGAAATTATAAGAAAAGAAAGCAAAAAAGTTAAAATTGCATAAAATGAAAAAGCACACATGTCTACTACATCAATAGGTTTTTAGTAAGGAGAATGGGTGTCTACTGAATAACTGTTTATTACTCTCAATACAGGTTCTATAGGTGATAATTAGATTATTTTGAAATATGTAGTCATAAAAATATGATGCTAAGTGAATTTACATTGAATATACATTGAATTTATATTGAATATATTAGAAGTGTTATTTTATGTTTAAGTGTGTTTAATGAAATCATAATTATTAATGAAATTAATTCTGTTGACAAAACATATTATACGTGTCAGTAGCTACTTAAACATGTCAGATTAATCTGAAAACAAAAATGAGATAAGGAAGAATCTCTCATGTGGCTTAATCATAGATTTACAACAACAATAAATGTACATTGTTTCTTGAAATACCTGCCTTTGAAGCTACATCAACTGAATATTCTGGAGATTCTGTTTTTTGAAATTGTTTTCAATTATTTTTCCTCGATTGTCAAGTCACAGTTGCACATATCAATCGTCTGAATCAGTCGAATTATTATTAGATTGTAGTTGCTATCCCTAGTTTGAAAATTCCTATTGTTTGTTTAGATAACATTCCTTTCTTGACTATATAGAACCTATATTATCCTGTCTTGACCATGTACAGTTGTATTATTCTGTTTTCACTATATTTGTAATATTTTGTCCCTTTTTGAGTGTATGGGTACTGTTTTGTCCTGTCTTGACTATATAGAAGCTAAATTATCCAATCTTGACTATAGGTACTGTGATGTCCTGTCTTGACTAATGGTACTGTATTATCCTGACTTGGTCATATAGAAGCTGTATTATTCTGTCTTGTTTTTGGCTATATTGGTTATGTATTCTCCTGTCTTAAGTGTAGTGTATGAAACTGTGCCATCTTGACTATAGAAACTATGTTATCCTGTCTTGACTATAAATGCATTTTTATTATACTGTCTTGACTATATGGGTATGATATATCTTGTCTTGGCTATAGGTACTGTATTATCCTTGTATTGGCTCTATACGTATCGCACTATCTTGTCTTGACTATATGGGCACTGTATTATCCTATCTTGACTATATCGATACTCTATTATCCTATCTTGACTATATGGGGGATACTTTATTATCCTGTCTGAACCTTATAATTGTTTTAACATGGGGGGATCAATTTGATCATTATAAAAAGTGTCTTAAATCTAAAAATGATTAGATGCAAGCTAGTGCCTTAGCATCCCTTGGGGTGGTATGGTAAGTTTAATACAATTTATTAATTGAATCAAATTCATGAGTCTAGGAACTTCAAAAGCTCACTTCTCTTTCACTTTGTAGTAAATAGTCCGCAGACCTGAAATCCATGTGTCAACTGATCAGAATTACCTTGGTGTCTTAAATTGTTGCATCACTTATGGAAAACTATTGTTTGAAAAAAGAATTTGTTCACAGATTACATGTACATTTATATATAATAGAAAAAATTAAAGATTCAAATATGTCTGTGACACTTAAATAAATAAATGGTACATTTATCAGTGTGTGAAAAACTGTAGACAAATTGAGATGTTCAATTAAAACATTAAATATTTATTGACTTTGCTTTTAATGACATCAAAGATATATCTGATTGAATTTTAATTAAGCATGATGCAAATTTGCCAAAGAAAATCTAATCTAGTTCCATTTTCAGTCTAGTTTAATGTACCTATAAGAAAGTAAGTCTGAAGCGCTGAAATGTATTATAAAACTAGGTTATGTTGAACTGTACTCTAAAACTCTAAATGATTAGTTACTTTTCAACATCACCTTGATTATGTTATATTAATTACAATGTCCTTCTGATCTTCACAGAACGTTTAACATAGCTGCAGACTTGTGACACTGTTTTACCTATCCACCTTGATTAGCCAGACGAAAATGAATGTAACAGCACAAAAATAGGAGTTAATGTCATTTTCACTCATATTGTGTCTTATCACATTTTCCTACTTCATGAAGAATCTGAACGACGTAATTAGAATAGATTCTTCATATGAAGTGGAGAATGATGGTCTATATATGGAATGGTATATTTTGGCAATGCCTATGCTATAAATATAATATTCAGTGTTTTTTACAAATTTAATTAGGAATATGTAATTATAATGATTCATTATTTTAAGTCTTTCTATTATGTCAGTCTTATGTTTCGTTTTGATGACTCTTTTTCGTCATTGTCTATTTTTTAACCTTGGCTATTATATCATGCTTCTAAGTATACAAAGGTCACAAAGTAATGAACCGTTTGAAGCATAAACGTGACTTATCATCAGCTTCATAGATAGGGGACAATCAATAATAAGGAAAGAATATACATGAACCATGAAGGTTTACCATAAACTTTCTTACTTATATGGTCTGAAAAGGTCATAGTACATATTATGATGTGAAAACTCAATGATCGAATTTTCTATTATATTATACGAGATAGATTTTTCATATGAAGTGGAGAATAATGGTCTATACAGGGAATGGTTTATTTGGCAATGCCTATGCTATAAATATAATTTTCAGTTTTTTTACAAATTTAATTGGGAATATGTTAGTTTCATTTGCCTTCACTATTATAATGTAGCTGATGATAAGTATTTATAAATTCTTCTTTAATGATTATTCCATGCCATTTCTCTTGTAGTGGTCATAACCTGACACCCCCATATGGTTCTCCCAAAGACACCATTATGACACCATTCCATTTTCCTCTCGTTTTGATGACGTGTCTAATTTTCTATATACTTTTAGGTATCGACCATACTGTTGTTTAATTTGCACCTTTCTAATTATAATCCCATATCCTAAACCTCCCATAACATAACCTTCATTTACCCCATGGTACTACTACTTCCCGGTGATATCTGTATTTCCTTCAGGATATACCCCATATCCAAAGCCTCCTATAACCATCATATATTCTGCATGTTATTCAATGGTTGTGGGATAGAACTTTTTTCTATATTTGGATATATCTTACATTACTGATAGAATATGTTTGATTGTGCTAATCGATAAATGTATGTTTCATTATACAAGTAGAATATGTTTTATTGTATAGATGCATATTTTATTGAAATATTAGATACATATTTTATTATACTGGTGGAATATATTTTATCGTTGTGGTAGATATTTATTTTACTCTATCAGATATGATATATTCCGTTGTGCTGCAAGTGTGATGACCAGATAAAATCATGATAGATGTTCTCAACAAAAATATTTGACCACAATATGACATATCGCTGATGAAATGGAAATCAGAAAAATCCCCCAGGATTTCACTTCTTTATTAGCCCCATGGTATGTAACACTGAAAACCTTTCATGATCAAGATCTTCTATTAACAATATCATTATAAAAACCAGTGGAACAAAACAGTGATCAATCACTCTATAAAGTAATTTCAACTAATCTGATTCGTGTTGATTTGAAGGATACTAAGCATTCAAATTGTTGCACTTATTTATGACGAATCCGGGATGTTCCGTTATGAATAATTGCATAAAAAGTAGGATATCCCGGATTTATTTCTCTATTTATTTGATCTACAAAACCTAACTTTTAGTCAACAAATCAATAATATATTTGCTTATTGTCAATGTAACTTTCATTTATTGAGCATTTCTGTCAGGTTTGATTTATTGCTCGAAGATTTTTTCTCTTTCGTGATTTATTGCATTTGCCATGCAAAATTGGGACATGAAGGAATTATTAGGTTTCTACAGAGAATATGATAAGTTGTAAGTTCCCCTTCACTCCAATTCCTTGTCATTCCTCTGTATCTGGTTGATATATTCATGTGATGTTAAAGTATTAAAGGTATTGTTATCAATAACTATACAGAGCAATGCCTTAGTCATATTTGACTTCCAAAAATCAAGAAAAATGTGCTGTATAAAATACAGTATAGGGATAAGGATGTAGATTTTCTATTTCGATTTTGTGAACCTACAGCCACCACACGGCGACTGTAGAGCAAATGTGACTGAGGCTTAAAATAAGTCTTGTATGATGACTTTTCCAAGTGGTGACATTTCATCATGTGAATGTTTTATTAAATCTATATGTAACTCAACTTGATCATCCCATGCTAGTGGTTTGAACTTCATCAATTTGATTGATTTGATTCTGAATAAAACTCGCCACAAGGTCAGTGCTTTATTGAGGAATTATCACTGATCTGAAGTGAAATTGTGGCTCAAAAGTAGTCACAGTTGAACTATTTCCTAACCCCGTTGCATGTGTCTGTTATTACCAATCACACAGATAATTTGTAAGCATACTGACAGTGAACTCCAGGAACATGATTTAAGTATTAACCCATTTGTTGTTCATCTGAGTTATACAGGGTGATCCAGAAGTAAAGTCAAAGATTCTACCATTTTAATGCTACAGAACCAATCTTCTTTACCCTGCATGCAGAGTCTAGTTAAACTACACTCTGCCTAGTAGAGACCATATTACAGTTTTGCAGCCCCGCCCCCACGACGGGTACTGGTGACAGTTTGGATAATAAATCACTTTTGACCTACGCGCTGACCTTTCTTCCACCAATCAGCGAGCTTGAAGAAACATATGCCAAATGCGTTCTTATTAAATATGCGCATGTCATTGGTCAATTCTGGGCTCAACGATGACGTCAGAAGGTATGACCATATATAGAAAGTCGGTCAAATTTGGCCGACGAACACTGATTGGCGGTGTGAGTTCACAGGTTTATTTTAGTTTGAAAGAGTGAAGACGAAGCTCTCTTTTAAGAAGTGAAGTCAAACGAATGCAAAGAGTAAATCTTCTTCGAACTATGGACAGATATTCCCCCAACGTTTTTTAGTTAATACCTCAAAAATAAAACTTCTACTATTTGATTAGTGCATTTTATGACTATTATGATTACCCGATGTTAAGTCACTTCTGGATCACCCCGATAAGTTCCTGGTTTTATGATTAATCGATGTGAAGTCACTTCTGAATCACCCTGTAAGTTCCTGGTTTTATGGTTACCTGACGTGAAGTCACTTCTGGATCACCCTGTAAGTTCCTGGTTTTATGATTAATCGATGTGAAGTCACTTCTGAATCACCCTGTAAGATCCTGGTTTCAGTCACTCAAGGTCATTAAACTATTGACCCATTTGTAAAGAGCACATTTTTTTATATTCTCTGAGGAATAAAGTCTAACAAGCTGACATCCTTATTGCATTCAATTATGCACACTGTGCTTGCAGAAAACATTGAGGTTTTCATACTTTAAATAAAAATATATAGACAAGGGTGAAACCAAAAGATATAATTTTTTACGCCATGTAGAGTAGACTCCAAATTATACAGAAGTCCAAGAAAACAGTATAGTTTTAGAGCGATCAGAGTAGAATATGTACAACTAGTGAAAATTGCGATCAAAGGTTTTGGTGCTAATCTGAGTGATGTTATGTCAGCTCGTCAGACCTTTAAAGCAGTAATTTAAAATTACTACAGAGCACAGTAAAACATCTATATGTGAATCCCTGTCTTGTAAACACCTTCAAACACTAAATTACCACTGAGCACAGTAAAACCTGTGAATACATCTCTATACATATCTTTATAGTAAACACCTTCAAACACTAAATTATCACAGAGCACAGTAAAGCTTATGAATGTGAACACATGTCTGTAGTAAACACCTTCAAACACTAAATTATCACAGAGCACAGTAAAACCTATACATGTGAACATATTTCTTTAGTAAACACCTTCAAACACTAAATTACCACTGAGCACAGTAAAACATGTGAATACATCTCTATACATATCTCTGTAGTAAACACCTTCAAACACTAAATTATCACAGAGCACAGTAAAACCTATACATGTGAACATATTTCTTTAGTAAACACCTTCAAACACTAAATTACCACTGAGCACAGTAAAACCTGTGAATACATCTCTATACATATCTCTATAGTAAACACATTCAAACACTAAATTATCACAGAGCACAGTAAAGCTTATGAATGTGAATACCTGTCTGTAGTAAACACCTTCAAACACTAAATTATCACAGAGCACAGTAAAACCTATATGTGTGAACATATTTCTTTAGTAAACACCTTCAAACACTAAATTACTACAGAGCACAGTAAAACATCTATATGTGAACCCCTGTCTAGTAAACACCTTCAAACACTAAATTATCACAGAGCACAGCAAAACCTATGTTAACACCCTTTTTAGTAAACACGTTCACATATGAATAATTATGGTCTAATATTTTATACACCTTTGTCGATTCCAATCCAAGAATTTATTTAGTTATAAACTTCCCTTTACCTAGTATAGACCATATTATACAGTTTAGCAGCTCCTGCCTTACGACTGGTGCCTGTGACACCCCTCATCATAAACCATTTCAAGCCTACCCTGTTTACCTTATTTTACAGTCAATCAGTGAAGTGGAAGGAACATGCGTTAAATGCATGCTCATTAAATCAGTAGAAATGACCAGATATAGAAAGTCATTCGTATTTCAACAATCAATTCTGATTTGCTCGGTGAGTTCAGAGATTTATAGTAAAATGAAAGTGGAAAAACGAAGCTCTCTCTAAATGAAGTTGAATGATTTGCGAAGGTTAGGAATTTTTAGAATATTCATTAGGGATTTATATAACATTTATATTTATTTGGCCGAAACATTGATGCAGAATTGAGGGAGAAATGATTTCACAAATACAAACTCACATCTTTCTAAATCAAACTTCAGAAAGAAAGAATGTTAAATGAACAGCAAACAACATTAGGACATCAAATTAGGCGTAAATGAAGGACAAAATAACAAAATATTTTGTCCAGTAATGGCAAATGATTAGACATTCATTAGGATTTGTTATTTCTTTGTTGTTTGAGCATGTTAATTCATGGTTGTGTCATCATGAACTGACGCTGAATTAGCCGTGAACTACCAATGATAACATAAAAGGCTTTACAGAGACCCAATGTAAGAATTAATATGGTCATCAAATGAAATGCAAAGTAGAGTAAACAAGAGTGAATTCAGCAAGAAAGAAACTAACCAGGCCTGATGTATATACTCCAAACTTTTTACAAATTCCAAAAAATGGGACACTTTATTCAAATTTTAGAGAGAAATCGGTGAAATAAATTTAATGAAAGACAAGTTCAAGGTTGGGCCCTTAGAGTACATAGTTAGTTGTCATATAGCTTTTCTCGCTACTGAGAGCCAAGTAATAGAGATTCACAATTTCTCCAGCCTGTAGTCAAAACAAAAAAAACAATTGTTGGAAATTTGATTAGTTTTATTGACACAATGGATTAGTATGGATAATGCAATATATTTATCTTCTGTAAACTTGTTTATATTCCTTGATCGCTGCGGCATCTCAAACCACTGTTTCATTTGGATAGTAACAGTGTTCAGCTGACTTGCGAATCTGACATGTTGTTGGGGAACACGGATGTTATTAGAAAGTACCAGCATTGAAAAACAAATTTTCTCTCCTGGGAAAAAGTCTTAAGTCACACAAATTGGATTAAAAGTAGGGTTCATGTTATTATGTTTAGGAGACAGCTTTATAAAGAGGTATTCATTAAGGTGTTCATTTTACAGAATACAGACATCTTCTTTTTACAGCAGAAGTGTTCATCTTACAGTTAACATTATCATGAAAGTATTCATTGTACAGGAAATGTTCATTTTACAAAAGTGTTCATTTCTTGTGTGTTCATGTGACAGATGTAGTGTTCACTTGCAGATGTTTGACTGTGTATTTTACTGTAATAGGAACATACGATCATTATTAATTATTGAATTCGCTGTTATTGCAGATTAAAGCGACTAAAAGTACAGAGCCTGCATCAGTTATGTAATACTGAAGGTGTCATTCTCAAGGAGTTATTGGAAGATGCTTCGCTTGCAGAGAATTATGAGGATTTCTACACAGCGTTAGATCAATTGAGAGCCGATACGAGTCAATGTACCCCTCCATACAGTCAATATACATATAAAACTGGAGATAATTCACTGCTATGTAAGTGTTTTTTATTTAGATGATAATATAGCAAACCATGGATGTTCTATCATTTTTATCTCACCATGCATCAGAAGTGGTGATATGTTATTATAGTCTCCAACCTTTTTGTGGACAGTGTTCGGCAGTTGGTGTTAGACATTTTGTGGTTGGTGTTCAGCGTTCTGCGGTGTCAGTAACAAATTCTTACAACTTCAATAACTTAACAAGTACTGTTTAGACTGACTTCAAATTTTTACTGTTACCATGACAACGTATTGAAGGTCATGAAAAGGCCAAACAGTTTTTTTCAACTTATTTCAAATTGACCTTTCAAAATCATCTACATGTTCTCAGAAGTTCAAATCTGACTTTAGATTTGAGATTTGGCCTTTGGTTGACATTCATCTGTAACAGTTGTTACACTTTTGTAACCATCTGGAGGACAATTTATGGCAAATATGTAAGTTAGGGATGTCACGGTCTCTATTTCTTAACTCAATTGAAAAAAATGTCAGTCTTAGATCATAACATGCATTTGGGTAGTTTAAATGGCATTATACAGGATATCTTTCCCTCAAACATGGATCAAAATTTTGGGTTCACGGGGGCTGTCCCATCTCTAGAGCACAAAGTTCTGAGAGACGTCACAATATCATCTTGTCACAGACAATAAACATCAACCAATTCAGGAGATGTTGTTATGGCAAAATCCACCCTTAATTAAATAAGAATAGAAATCAACTTACACATAATCGAGAAAAGTACAAAATATTATGATAATACAGTTATTGTCTAGAATATTGACATATCGTAGTGATTGATTACTCCTACCCTTGACACTTGATGTGTAATCTATGAATGAATGATGTGTCTTAGTTATGGCGGGGAATAAGAATTAGCTCCGTCTGCTTCTGCTTGGAATGTTTTATTGCATGGATTTGCTTATTCGACTCATTTCGTACGTACTAACATTTGATTGAAGGGTCTGGTTTTTTATTTAGCATTTTTGTACAGCTTAGAGTTTGGACTGTATGCTTGTTAACTCTGTTCCTCGGAGATTCCTTTTATTGAATCATATTTTAAACCATGACCAATTTGTTTTCTATATTTTCAGGCAAAATGTTATTTACATTGTTCCGTGATTTCTGCCTCTTTTCCTTGCAGATTTCTCTCATTTAGACATCTTTCTCCATTTTTAAAGCATGGCCAATTTCTTTTTTCTGTTTCAGGCAAAACATTTTTTAGATTGTTACATGATTTCTGCGTCGAATCCTGCAAATCCTACCTTGAAATAATCGCAGGGGAAATCATAATTATTATGTTGAATCAAACCCTTTTATCTTGATCTACAAGGATTTCACTTGTTCTAACCTCACATTTGCAATTTCAATATCACATGGGAAATGATGATATGAATAGATCAAATGTATACATTAATAAAGAAATAATCAACATGATGATCTTTTCCTAATTTCAGATCATCATTACCCACATGGATTTGTATCTCAGATATGCATTCGAATAAGCATTTCTAAAATTCCCAGGGTTAAAATATCTGTATTATATTTTAGCAGTAACCCATACAGATTTCTCTTGATATTTCTGCTTCCTTCCCAGTAATCAAAAACCAGATTTTTTTCCAGGCCTAAACAGTCTGTTTCATAAGAAACTGCAAGTTACAGCAAATGTAACTTTTGAAGTAAGAAGGTGAAATATCCCAAAATTCATAGATGGACCTATCTCCATATAAGGGTAATCCTCTAGATGTTCAGATTTACAAAGAGATGTGTTCATCTATGAATTCTGGGGAATGTGTAATCCCTCTGCTTATTTGAATTGCAGATCTGAAGTTCAGACAGACAAATCAACAGATAATCCTGCATATTCAGGGATTCTTTTGTATTTTATCAAATGCTTCACTAAAGATGTCAAGGGCCTTAATAAGATCTGCTGTATGTTAATGTCAGATAGATAGGTCATTGAGTCTTTTTGAGGCTGCTTAAGATTCCAGATGTAATCATCTTGACTGCCTCTTTAAAATGTTCAATAATTTGTCTTGGCTTAAAGTTTTGAATTTTTTATATTGGTTGAAACAGTATAGGGATTTTATTGATTTTCCGCCAGAATTTATATATTTTGCATTTACAATTTTTAATGGGAGTTTTATACAAATTAATCACAAATTAATCACAAATTAATCACAAATTAATAACATTGTGTTCAATTATCTCTCTTCATATACAAAATTTTGTAATGATGATTTGTCTTTCACTTGAAAAATGAAATACAAACACTCTTCACTTATGATATCATCATTTACTTCTGCCACAACTGTTTGAAAGACACTATCCCTTGTGACACACAATTTGATTCACAAGGTTGCAGTTGTTCCTACCTCTAGACCCTATTGGAAAGCTACAATGTCATCATGTGATTTTATGATTACCATATTCTTTAAATAAACGTGCACCAGACTTTTCTATGAAGGACTCTGGCAACTTGAGTCATAACAAAAACCAAGAAAAAATAGTGATAATAGGGTAAATTAAATCCTCAGGGATTTTTTCATTCGACACATCTCCCCCAGGAGAATTTAGGAGCCACACTGTGTTTATAAGGGAGAATACGGTACCAATAAGTTCCTTCTCTCTCTTAATGCATGCTTTATATATGTACATGTAGATGTTGTCTTTAATTGTAGGGATAATACTATGGCCTCTATGGATGGTGTATGGCTTACTATCAACTGTTGTGCTCTTTACCTTCTGGGGTGAGGACCAAAACAAAAACTGCTCAGTTTTTAAATTTTTTAATTATGTGTGTTTTTAGAGGTTCTGTAATTAACTTTTGAAAGGCAAATCTAGGCTCATCTTTGATGTCTTGAACTCTGTGTTTGGATGATAGTCTAATATATTTTGACAGTGTGTGTGACAGTAGTAATATTTGACCTTATAGATATCTTTTTTTATTTTCATTTTCTCACTTTCTCTAAGCAAGGAGGCTTGGCCCCCAGGGACAATGACATAACTTTATATTTTCCAACAATAAAAATGTCAGAATGTCGTTATTTTCTGAAATTATAACTGACTATAAATTAATAATCAACAGTCCAAAAGATTCGAACTAATATCTCAATCCTTTCTTGTATGTTTTGGAATTTTTCATTTGGAAATAAGACCAAAATTCGCGATTCAAATTCTGAAGTGAACAAATGGTGGCTGTTTGAATTCGAATTTTGTAATCATGACAATTCCATATATGGCAGAATATCAAGTTGGAACCCTGGGAGCCAATGCTCCTTGTTCTCTAAGATAATATTTTTCTCTCAGGTGTGTGTGTGTACTGCTGTGTATTTGGTGTCTGCATTAATGCCCTTTCTATTCATTCCACTTAAAAGAGAGCTTCATCTTAACTTTTAGCTAACCTCTATCCTCAGGGCACTGCTTTTTATGTCACCACCACAAGTTGTGACATATTGTTACTGTCCCTAACTTTTTTGTGGATGGTGTTTGGCATCCAGTAGGTGGCGTTTGGAGGTGTGTGTCTGTAACAAATGGCAGGTGGTGACAGTTTGCATGTTAATGCCTGGTATGTCTGTTGTCTGTTTCAAATACAGTTGAGGACGTGAATGTGAGATTTTGAATATAATTCCACTAAGGGTTTTCATTGACAGGTATCTCTGGGACCATCATATATGATGTGTATTTATTATAAGACCCTTGTGTATTTGAACATTAGCTGGAATATTGAAAAGAATCATTGTTTTATCAACCATAGGTTCTTCAAGTTGTCTTTTAACTGAAATCATCTGAAGGATAATAAATATAATATAAAATGCATCCTCCAAACACAGGCCTCTAGAACTTGTACCTCCCTCTTCTTGGAAGAAGGAAGGAACATAATGGATGATGTCTAGAGCCCTGCATTCGGAAGATGTATGAAATGCTAATCATCATATTATTATTGTACTTCTCATACACAGGGAGTTAATCACCCCTATATTCTGTAGCCTATATTAGAAGTTTTTTATATGATATAATAGAGAGAGACTTAACTCCCCGTTTTCTCATATTCAAATTTTGACAGTAATGACACTTTTACATTAACACATTTTACATGCATTTCTTGTTAACACATAAATTGGTATTTTATTGCACTTAAGTGCTATATGTTCTCACATCAATGTCATCTCACAGACAGGTTAAAATGGATGGCTCAAATATCAATATGCTGTGTTTTACAAAATTTATTTTTCTGTTATATCATAGGGATGAAGAGGGGAAAGTCAGGTTTTGTTATAAAAAAATATTCCATATCGATTGGAACAAACAGAATTTTTATATCAAATTTAATTATATAAGAACCAGTAAACCTGCCCTTAAAGTCTTTAAGCCCTGAGCACAATGGCGCTGCTCTTCAATTATGAATCTCAATAACTTATTTCAATAATCATAATTCTTTCTCTTGTTTTATGTGATTTTCATGTTCTTCTTTATTGTATAAAGCACTTTCTTTGATTATATTCATCCCATTGTTTTCATATATACCTCACATTATCTTAGAAACAAGAAGATAAAATGCTATATTATAATTCATTGTGTAATACTCTTGGGTAGGATCTGCTGAAATATAGGCTACACCGGATGCTACTCTTAAGTTTTCATGATAACAATAAACCAAAAGTACAAAATTTTGATTTTCACATTTATAAAAAAATTCTGTTCTGTTATTGGGCAGGTTTTACTCAAAATACACGATGTCACAAAAGTAATGATCATTTACTAGTATGCTCTAACAGATTATTTTAAAGGGAAACAATCTGAATGCATACCAGATAAATCTTTACCAATAATTTTTCTCAAAATTTTTATTTCATTTTCAGCGCTGGTATATTTTAGTTCAATTACCTTTACTCTTGCAACAATGGTGTATGTGGCAACCACCACTGTGATGTCATGGCGACAAGGCAACCCTGGCAGCGGCACCAATAGCAAGTACAAAACCAGCAGTATACTTGAGTATGTCATGGGGAACTACCTAGAACCAAAGAAGTGTAAAGTTCATTGGGAATGGGAGGAGCCCCAAACTGTTGGCAAAACTATGACATTCCAAATAAAGGTGGGTAAAATACAGATGCATTGACTTGAGTACTTCCCTGTAACACCCTCTATATCTCACCAGGGGTAAAATACAGATGAGTTGAATTGAGTTCTTCCCTGTAACTTTCTCTATATCTCACCAGGGGTAAAATACAGATGAGTTGACTTGAGTTCTTCCCTGTAACACCCTCTATATCTCACCAAGGGTAAAATACAGATGAATTGACCTGAGTTCTTCCCTGTAACTTTTCTATATCACTAGGAGTAAAATACAGATGAGTTGAATTGAGTTCTTCCCTGTAACACCCTCATATCTTATTTGGGGATGTATCACAAAAAACCTATCTTATGAATCTAAAATTCACAATATTATCATTATCATTTTCATGGTCAATGTACTCAGTACTTCAAAAACAAAAAGTACAGGAGAAGTCTTTTTAACAATTTGTACATTCATTCAGGCGTAAGTGATGTTATTCCTAAAGTTTGACCACATTCAAGCCGTAATTAGCTGTGATAAAAATGGATTGATTGCACGAACGAAAGGCTAATCTAATTTGTGTCAAGTGTCCGAGGTAATTTCCTGCTTTGAATGTCTCTGCTCGCAATTAGTAGGTTGCTTCAATGTCTTTTTGTTACAATGTTTTTCTGTAATTAAAAAGTGGTGACATATTGTTATAGTGTCCGTTTTTTATGGCGGATGGTGGTTGGAGGTTGGCAGTTCTTATAACTTCTAAATAGATCTGTTTAGACTGACTTCAATTTTTTTCAAAAGCATCTACAAGTTTTCAAAAGTTCAAATCTGATTAATTTAAGATTTGACCTTCAATGACCTTTTCAAGGTCAAAAAAGGTTAGAAAGGTCAAAAAGGTCTTTTTTCAACTTGCTTCAAATTGACCAAATATTTTTTCAAATCATCTACAAGTTATCAGAAGTTCAAATCTGACATTAGATTTGAGATTTGACCTTCAATGACCTTCTAAAGGTCAAGAAAAGGTCAAAATGTATTTTTTGAACTTGCTTCAAATTGATTTTTTTTCAAATCATCTACAAGTTATCAGAAGTTCAAATCTGACATTAGATTTGAGATTTGACCTTCAATGACCTTCTCAAGGTCAAGAAAAGGTCAAAATGTATTTTTTGAACTTGCTTCAAATTGACCAATCGATCTCCAAGTTCTCAGAAGTTCACATCTATCTATAGATTTGACTTTCAATGACATTCTCAAGGTCAAAAAAGATTTGACCTTCGATGACCTTCTCAAGGTCAAAAAGATATTTTTTCATCTTGCTTCAAATTGACCAATTCTTTTTTCAAAATCATTTCCAAGTTCTCAGAAGTTCACATCTGACTTTAGATTTGAGATTTCACCTTCAATGGCGTTCTCAGGGAAAAGTGTGTTTTTAAACTTGCTTTATTAAAGGTTATCCAATTAATTTTTTCAAAACCATCTACAAATTCTCAGAAATTCAAATCTGACTTAAGATTGAACTCATAATATTGTGAGCAACTAAGTGGTGACATTTTGTCATGTTAATGACTTGTTGATGATTTACATGTAAGTGCTAATCCAACGTAATGCCATGGAAACCGGGAAGGTTATAAAACACTGTGTTAAAACATATGTTGAACCTGATTTAAAACTGAAAATAATGTTATAACAAGTGGAATTAGGTAAACAGAAATGTAGTGAACACTCCATCTTGAAACAAAATACGATGAAATTATGGATATTTTATTTAAATGAAGAGTGAAATAGAGTGAAATACACATAACATAAATTTATAAGTAAATTATAAGCACAGGATATGTGATTAAGTCTGTGAAATGGATTCATGTTAACCTCAAAGATGCCTTCCTTCTTGAGTTATTGCATGAGTCTCATATCATAAACTCCATATAAGGTTATCGGGATTCTAGTTTCTTTTATCAGTGACAAACTAAACCTTAAGATTTGTTTAGAACATTTTTGGTCTATATACATTCAGAACATCTCCAAACAAATGGCTCATCAGTTTTTTCATTAGCGGTTGTTTTCTAACAAATTGTTTGTGTTTTATGACATTTTGCAACTATTTCCATTTTAGAGTTATAATTTCATATAATTTTGCCTGTTGATTTTATATGTTATATGTGATTGTTAGAAAACATAATGAATCCCCTGCTTGTCTAAAATTAAGAAAAGAAACAATGGAGTCATAGTTTTTATGTCATCACCTATAATGGTGACATATTGTTATAGTCTCCTACTTTTGATGTCACAACCAGAAGTGTTGACATATAGTTATAGTCTCTGACTTTTTTTTGGGATAGTGTTGGGAGTTGGTTGTCATTGTCTGCAACAAATGGCAAGTGGTGACATTTTGCATGTTAATGCCTTGTTTTTGATTGCAAAATGAGCAAGAAAGACTGCCTTAATGAGGGTGGTGATCATATGATATGGGTAGCTGAATATAACAGTATGTTGAACTTTGCGTGCCAGTTTCTTGTTTGGTTTTCTCATCTTATTCATTTAATGGCATTCTATCTCTTTTAGTTACCTGGAGCAAATCTATTTTGTCACCTTTGGCATTTAGATAATGTGAGAGGTATAATAGGAGGAGAATAGGTTTTCATGTGTTAAATGCATATTTTCGTTTTCCTTGAGGTGATATTTCTGATTTCGATATAAATATCGCTCTTTCTCGTGTAATAATGCCATATAAATTCTACTAAATACAATAGAGCAACGAGATAATGAGATTTGTTGTTTTCTTTCAAGGTTAATAGCTGTGTTTTTTCTCCAACTTTCCAATGATTGCCCCACCCTACATATCATATGGATTCACCCTCCTTTTACATTATCATTGTTATACATAGATTTTCTACCCTATTTAGCTTAGTATGAAATTGGCAGTAAGACCCTGATGAGACTATTTATCTCTGGGCAAAGTGGCAAGTGTTGATCAATTTTCTCCTAATATCCTGTGCTCATCTTCTCCAAGGTTATAAGAGAAATAACTCAGACTGCCACCTCTGATAATTATGTATGTCTGGGAAAATTAAATACAGACAGAAGTAATATGTCTTCTAAGATTGTCCATGGCTTTATCTTATTGCCCAAGGTTGTCATTGACTTTTCTCACAAGATTGTCCTTGACTTTATCTTATCTCCCAAGATTGTCCTTGACCTTATCTTTGAACTTGTCACTCTTTAATAGAATTTGAAAAATAGATTTTTGTCGAAATGTGATCAAACTATCCTTGATTTTCTCGCTATATATTTCTTGAATAAATGATGTTTCAAACCATTCTTGAGTATCTGATATCAAATTATTTGAGGATTTTTAATCATCAATTGTGCATGACTGTACTATCTGCCATATGGAAGCTCTACATATCCAAAACAACTGGGAACATTGATTGTCTCAATAACTGGTTGATTACCTTCAAAGTGAAAACAGCCCATCATAGACTAATAGACTATTAATCTAGTAAGAGTTTAGACAACTATTCCCAGTTGCATTGACTGAGGAGTAAATTATGCCTTAGTGAAGGAACTTCCTTTAACAGTTTTGAAGTAATATTTCTCCTATACTTGTTTGTGTAATATACTAGTATTGAAATTATAACAGGAGATATTACTGGAAAGTAATTGTCTCCTCAGTTTGAAACAACCAACATTCTATCCAGTTGCAAATTTAACAAGACATAACATGCAAAATGTCTCCACTGTCCATTTGTTATAGAGGTCAAACACCGAATGCCTAACACCAATCGCTGAATGCTGATTGCCCAACACAAAAGAGCTGGAGACATAAAACCTACATTGCATCTAGTTGAAAATATATTTGCACCTTTTAGGCAGTTTAAGAATTTATCGAAAACTACTAAACAATGTTAACTTATCTATTGTTCGTGTATTTGCAGTTCTTCCAGAAGAATGGAAGAGCCTATCCTATCTCAGATGCAGATAATCTCGTAGTTGAGATCATGAATATGAACAACCGCATGACAGCCTCCGTGCAACACGGGAGCAGCAAGTCTGCAGAGGCCAACACGTCGCACGTCATGTTTACTGTACATAAAAGTGGGGAGTATAAAATCTCAATCATGGTCGGGGCCACACATATAAAAGGCAGCCCATTTATAAAGGAGTTTGACCCTGGTAAGTGTTGATTCACTATAAATAAATAGCAGGGGGTGGGTGTCTTGTTTTGCAATTTAAAATTGAATTGAATTGAATGGAGCATCGGGTCTTGAGGATTAATAGAGAAGCTGCAGAATATGTGTAATAAATAAATGAAAAAAAATGAGAATTGTTAGATATATGTCACTGGTGACAAAATCAAAGAGATGAGATTATGGAATGATTGATTATTGAATAATGTCAACTAGTTATTGATCAACTCATATATATTCATCCAAAAGAAAATGTGAGAAAAATAATAAAAGGCCAAAGTGACATTTGAAATATGGGAAGATTTATAATTTATGGAAACTAAACATTTTCATGAATCACATCCCTTAGCAATTACTGAATAACCCTACTCTCATCAATCTTGTGATTTAATTATATTTATACTGAATGATCCTGAAAGATGAAGTCATATATTACAGATCTAAAATGACAGAATACCCCTAATCTCATGTATCTACCTATTTGATAAATGAATTCAGTATGCTATGAGTAAATGAAGTCATATAAAAAAGAAGAATTATTTTTTAGGTCCCATAGACGCGTCAAAGACTCGGATAGCCAATCACAGCTCAGTGATTGTATGTACCCAGGGACAAGATCGCCCTCTAGTGATAGAACCAAGAGACCAGTATGGCAATTTATGTAAATACGTCGTCGACTCTGCGGAGCACCACTTCAATGTCAGTATAACAGAAGTGAGTAGATGTCAATATAATTGAACTGAGTTAAGATGTTGCAAACAAGACAGATGTCAGCTTAAGTCAGCTAGACAAATGTCAGAAACTTTCATAAAGTTAAGAATTTCCAAAAAACTCTTCTTATTATGACATTAGTTCCATTGTTAAAATTGAAATAGGAATATTAATTTCATGAATTCTTCAGGTTATGTACCATAAATTCAATACCAGTCTGTAATTTCAGTCATGCGAAGGGAATAAATCTTTTAATATTGTTTTGCAATATTTGCCCCACATTATTGTATATCTTTCCAACTTATGTTTGAGGAAGATAATGGGAGTATTATGAGTGGCAGCTATAGGGGTACTCTGAATCACATGGTACATTAAGAGTATGGCACTGTGTGATACTGTATGAGTATGGTGCCATACAGAGTTCACAGTACTGTACAGTACCATACAATACCATAGCAAAAATGGTACTGTTAGAGATTGGCTGTATCCATGTGGATATATCCACGTTTAATTTCAAAATTTCAAACTACAGTAAAACCATTCATATCCACTGAAAGGTGAACACACTTGTGTCCTTGCAAAAGGTATTCAGCTTTGGGGATGTTCATTTTAGAGAGGTGGATTTAACATGTAGGCCAATAAAAGGAATAGAAATAGGACCTGTGAAAATGTTTTCATGCAAAGGTGTTATCTTTGTGTTCAAGTGGAAGGTTCTATTTTGTCGATATATTCCTCTGTAAACACCATACCATGGGCGTATCGCCCAGTACGCTGGGTACGCACTGGCGTACCAGATGATTGCAAATCCGCTCCAAATAGAACCAAATTAAAAAAAATTCATGGGGGAAACCCCCAGACCCCCCTGCATGCTCATTTTTGATTCACTCAACTCTTGTTCCTGTGGTGGTGGCGTACTACTTAGAAAAATAGCGCTACGCCCATGCATACCCTGTTAATATGGTATTGCAAAAAGGCACATATATGAATAACCTGATTGTACTACTTAATACTTACTTGAATTGTAATTTTAGCCAAACAGTGGGGCGACAACCTGTCATAATGGCCGACTAGTGTATGAGTCATCAACTAAGCACATTACAATGCAACTAAAGCTCTCAGATGAGGGATGCTACAAGGCAGTAGCTACATATAAAAATACTAAACTTCACAATGGAGAGTTCAGTATCTTAGTCTTAAATGGTAGGTAATATATTGACATTATTCCCATTACCCCACCTCTCCAAAGTATGGTACATGGTAGGGAGGCTAGACATTGCTATCATTTCCACTCTCTTGAAGTATGGTATAAAATGGTAGGTAGGCTCAACATTGCTATCATTACCACCCTTTCTAAGTATGGTACAACATGGTAGGTAGCCTCGCTATTGCTGTCATTCCCACTATCTCAAAAGTATGGTACATGTAATATGGTAGATGATACATAAATATTATCTCCTGTAGACCCATGCAGAATGGTATATGAACATTTGAATGACATATCAGCATATACATGTAAGAAATATGAACATTGTGAAAAAAGATGACACTTAAACGAAATTCAAGGATTTGTTCCAATAATATTCACAAAAATAAAACTAAATGAATATAAAACAGTGACATACAAACAGTTTATTATGTCTGCTATTAGATTCGTATAAACCCTAATTCCCCGTTGCCTTGCATCACTCTATATGCAAATTATCGGAGAAAATAGCGCAGACTGTTTGTTATTTTTGCAGTAATCAGTGTTATTGCTGTTTTAATGGGTAGATTAGAGTAATTACTCTCAGTTTCAACGCAAAGCACCATTAGTTTGAATGCCTGTAGAAAATAGAGGTCAGGTGATCTTTTTTCGGAGATTTTCCAAAATTGCATGAATTTGTATCATTTGTTTGATTTGATTATTTGTATTTCAGAAAATGATAGTAACCTAGTTAAGAAAAATACCGCCAAAAAAAGCCACAACATTTGGTACGAAGGCCGTCTGCTCAGCTCGAACAATGAAAAACTTTCAAAAGCAAAGAAAGTCTTCTGCTATATATCTCCAAAAGTAAGTGAACTTGAATGTTGGGGCTGGGGAGGGGGTTAGAAGTTGATTCCTTTCACATTGGATTATGGTTTGGGATAGTTGGGGTTTGTTTTTCTTATAACTGGTATATATACAAATATATGTTCTGATTTAATTTGATCAATTAAATTATGTTTCATATTATTGACACCAAAAAAGATGCAGAAGTATGGCCAAGTATAGTAAACCTGTGTTAGTACCGCCGAATAGTGTTTCACTTGGGAGATGTTCCACTTAAACAGGGGTTTATTTTACATTACACTAATGGGTAACTAACCTTTGAAAAGAGTTCCATTTTAATTTATGGAGGTATTTCACTCAGAGAAGTGTTCCACTGGTACAGGTTTTATTGTACATGGATACTCAATTGGTAATAAAGTATATTGTCCGTTCAAGTCAGCATTATAAAGTAAAATTATCTTCAGTATGTTTCCTGGTATTTATAAATTCTGGGTTTTATCTACAGTGAAAATAACACATGAAGCATTGTGTAATAAAACTTAAAACTGATCAAATATTTTGATTGAACTATTAATTAAAATCTGTTTTTATGTCACCACCACCAGAAGTGGTGACATGTTGTTATAGTCTCCCATTTTTGTGAACAGCATTCGGCATTCAGTGGGAAGTGATCGCCATCTGGCATTTGGCATCTGTAACAAATGGCAGGTTGTGACATTTTGAATGTTATCCCTTATATTACATAACTGTGTAAATCAAAGTTATGATTGTGGAAAACTTTTCACTGAATTCAAATATGCTATCAAAAAGAAGGAAAAGTCATCAGAGGTCTAATATGCAAATCTCTTAAAATCTGACAAAAATGAGAATTAGTGATATTTCCAAGCTATATAAACTCTTCTATTCAGAAGAAATGCTTCATAGACCAGTTTTTCCTCCTTGAGGGGTTAACATGGTCGCAAAGCAATTGAAATTATGAGTATGTTTAATATGAGAGAAAGCTGTGCTAAAGTACATTGGCCAGACACGTCACATATTATTAAGTTTTGCTAGGTTGAATTGTACTTTGGTTGAGGTGACCTGACATTGCCCATGATTATATATTCCAGCCCTGTGGCAAATGACCAAAGACCTGGATTCCAAGGTTCCCATGGTAACTGAAAGTGACATTTTAAGATACACCAGAGATGTGATATAATAAAATGTCAGAAAGAATATCCATTGTTTAATTCATATTCTTTTTATAAAACTCTTGAATACCCAGACTGACTAGAAACCTTGCGTAAACGTTTTCATCAAAATGGCTCTAACTTTGACGATAGTTATCCTATTGACATGCCATACATTTTAAAATGTGTGACATTTAGTCTTTACTAATACCAAACTGAACATCATATCTTGTAGTAAAATAGTAACATCACTGGCAAAATATGAAAAAATTTGTGAAAATGATGGAAAGGGGCAGAAAGTGTAAGAAACAATATTTTCAAATGAACATGTCATTGTGTCCCTTGCAATTCCAAATCTAATATGATATATGAAAAAAAGATTTGTGAGCAGTGTCTGGGGTCACATATTGGCAGAACTGTTCAAACTCATTAAAATGTTTCCCAAGTAACCTTAGAAACCAAAGCAATTGTATGAAACAAAACTCTAGGAATGACAAGAAATGCTGCGAGCAAAGAAAACATACAGTTTTACTCGCTACCCATGTCTATTCTACTTACCGCTCTTTATTTGTTTCAGCAACTCACCATCAAAGAATTTTATCTGAAGATCATCCCTAAACGACTATTCACATTCCGGGTTTGCCCTTCGACCAAAGTAAGACTTTATGTTAAACAGTTTGTTAGTTTGTTTGTTTGTTTGTTTGTTTGTTTGTTTGTTTTGTTTGTTTGTTTGTTCAATAATACCATGTTACTTTACCATAATATAGTAGCCACCTCACCTAATAGTAGCACATATACATATGTAATGTATCTAAGAGGATAATGGTCTACCTCACAAAATTGCTGATTGAGAGCAAAAAGCCCAAAAATGTAGGATTATTATGCAAGTGTTGAATTTTTCCATTTCACCTGATAACAAGTGAGGAAGTCCTTTTCTCATGATATTTATTAAGTAAAATAATTGCTCCTTTTCAATGCAAACCTTACTGTTGTAACCATGGGCCTTCTTTAGAAAGGAGAAAGGTATACAATGTCTCAAATTCCAAATACGGGCATTAAATAATTGTTTTTGGTTTTCAAAATTGGAGATACATGTATAATGATTAATGATGTATTCCAATAAGAAAGTAACATTCCATGTTTAGAATATCTAGAAGGCCAAAAATGTAAATAGTATTGATGAGTATATAATTGAGGCGGACACATTCATTTTTCAGTTCCTATTCAAAGGCTACAGCAACCACTACGACGCCCCTGTGCTAACTATAGATGATGGGGCTCAACCACCGCTAGAACTTGCCACTAAAGACAGAGGAATCATAGCTGCTACATTTACTAACTTTTTACTTAAAAATATAGGTATGTCTTAAGTCGGTGTTTATATGTTTGATCAAGGCACAAAATGCAAGTTCTGTACACAGTGGAAGGGCTAAGTTGTTTGCCTGACCCAAGTCAAAATAACAAAATCTCAGAAATATATTTAGTTAGGACACATTCAAAATTAATATAAATATGAGGGTTTCATTAATTCATACTAACTGAAAATGTGAGAAAATACCCAGAAAATAAGGTATTGAAAAGCAAATGTAGAATAGAAAAATCTGGGGCTTCCATTGATGTTGGACATGTACACTACACAAAAATACCCTGTCACATACTCCATTAATATCCCTACTACTTACAGCATATCAAATGCAATGTTTTAAGTACCACATGCAGTTGTAATATGAACAGCTGCATCTGATTAACTTTTTGTCTATTTGTCATAGGTGGGTCTGAGACATTCAAAGACAAGCAGGACTTTTTCTACCATGAGGTGAGACAGCTGCACCGAAGGAGAGACACCAAGTTATATGTACAAGTACAGAGAGCTAACATTTTAGAGTCTGTAAGTAGAACGTATATAGGTATATGTTTATAATATGTAGAATATAAGGTTCAAAAACACTGTACATGTGATTCCAGTTATTATAAGATCGTACTTCATTCGTTGTTATTTCAATGTATGTGTATATTGTAGTTTTTTAAGTTTCAGCTAGCTCAGTTTAAGCTGTACAGTGTATACATTTCATTATCAGTTCTTATAATTTGATTCCAGTCAATGAAGGCATCTAAGAATTGGAGCACATCAGATTGGTGCCGGAACTTTGAAGTGACTTTCCAGGGAGAAGCAGGTTTGCAATTTTCTCCAAATTATCAGTTTAATGATATAAATGAATATATAGTTTGGCATGGTGTAATTTTTATACAGTAAGTTTTGGCTTATATATGCATTAATCATTTTTCTGTATATGCCAGGTTTGGATTGGGGTGGTGTACGCCGTGAATGGTTTGAGCTGGTGTGTAGTGAACTATTTGACCCCAGCAGTTCAGGTCTATTTACCAGGTTCACAGAGGATAACCAAGGCCTGGTGAGTGTAATGAAACTAGTCTACTTTTGAGACTTTAACCTCCATTGGGGTATACAATACTATGGTTTAGTGGGAGTCCAAATGTATCTCCATAGTTAATTATCTGAATATTGTTATTGTACCACAGGGTCTGGTGGGACAAGGCTGGTATATATTGCATTATTTATAGACCCCTTGGATCTTATATGTTTTGGTTACCTCGTCATAAATCCTCCATTCATTCATTTTAATGTGTAAACACATTAAATTCACAGACATCTTGAATTCGTGTTGATTCACGTGAATGTAAATTGCAAGTATAGCACAAACTGAGACACTTGCAAAAGAATGTGGAAACATGAAAATGCAAAAAGAACCAAATGTATCTGTGAAAATTGTTCCCTTGAATTCAGTGTGTTTTACAGTAGTTGAATTTATTCCAGGTCCATCCAAACCACAAAAGAGTTAACTACTCAAAGTTGAAGTATTACGAATTTGCTGGTAAGGTAGTAGGGAAATGTCTGTATGAGTCATCACTTGGTGGTAGCTATAGGCAGAATGTCAAGGCAAAGTTCACACGCTCATTCCTGGCACAAATCATTGGACTGCGGGTCAGCTATAGGGTGAGTGCTAAATGAGCTAAATGCTATGGTAAAAGAAGGGTTCTCGCTTTCTACTTTTTGTGGAAAGGAATTTGCTTAGTACTATGTAGGCTTACTTTTCTGTGAAAAATGAATAAGAAAAAGAACAAATCACAAAAAATGAATAGGTGATGAATAAAAAATCACAAAATAGCAAAATTAATTTGCATTGTTTAGTATAATCATCCAAGGCTGAATATAAGATCATAAGAATAATATTTTGCCACAGTTTGCAACATTTCTGCAACAATGAAGTTAAATGTGCCATGGTTCAATGCCCTTATTGATGTATTATCACTCCTTTTATAACAAATCCTGGCTTTAAAACAGTCTCAGTTGAATGAATTCCTCACTTCATCAAATGCCACTTTGTAATCATGCTAACTGTGAACTCCCATTGCACATTTTTATTTCTCATTAACAACAGAGAGGTCATAAGTAACATGTAATCAAATCTGCACAGTTCGGTGGCTCAAATAGAAACATTAGTATCTTAGAGATTAACATTCAGGACATTTTCGCAGTGCCTATTTCCTAAGTTTTATTCATAATACATAAATCTTTTTCTTTGTAGTATTTTGAGCAGGATGATCCGTCTTTCTACATGAGCAAAATCAAATACATAGAAGAGAATGATATCACCGATATGGAACTACTTTTTACGGAGGATGAATATGACAATGCAGGGAAATTAGAACAGGTACTGCTTGTAAAAAGGAATTTTCTGAAAATGGATTGAAAATGGATATGAATAGTTTGATATAAAAATAAATTAAAAAGAATGTTTTCTCAATTAGGTTAAACTGTGTAGATTTTTCTAAAGTGCACACATTATGGCTATCGTGGAGTTCATTATTTTCATTTCTGTCTAATCTTTAAATGAATGACATGTTTAAGTTCAAATGACAGAATTTTAATTTTATGATTTCAGGTAATTGAATTAAAACCAGGAGGAGCAAAGACAAAGGTAACCAACAAGAACAAGCTGAAATATCTGGACAAGCTGGCGCAACATAGACTGGCTAACTGTATCAAGGATGAGATGGAAGCCTTCCTAAAGGGACTTAATGACCTCATTCCTGACAACCTGTTAGGCATCTTTGATGAAAATGAACTTGAGGTATGATTTGACAAAATGCAAACTCCAAAACATTTATTTACATTTTAGCATTGAATATGCAAATTGCATCATCAATGAATTTTAAAATTGTAACGCAAATGAATTATTTTGCCTATCTATTTTATTTTTATTTTATTCATAAAATGTGGCAAAATACATTCAAATAGTTTGACATGTATTTCAGTATTTAATGGTTATTTCACGAGAATTGCTCAATTGGGCTTTGAAAAATATTTTGGGGAAAAACATGCTGTATATCATAAATATTTTACTAATGTATTTTCCCATTGCAGTTGTTGATGTGTGGCACCGGTAGCTATAGTGTCGCTGACCTGAAACAGTTTCATACAGTAACCACCCACACACAAGAGTTCACACAGGTAACAACAATCACCATAAGACTATGACTGGTCAAAAATTGCCAAATTGTGGTCGTTAAAACCACTTAAGTCACAATATCATAAAATCAATTGATCAAACCTGAAGATTTTTTTTCCAATTTATTTCTGTACAACTACAAATATGAGATACAATTGTGTAACATCAGGATAAACATCATATCCTATGATATTTATCATAAATATGGGATAACATCTTTGTGTTTATTATATTTTTCTCAATACATCTTAATGAATCCAGATCATTTTGTTCAGATATCTATCATATCATTTCAAAGATATAATCCATATCCTATGATTCTTATCACATATATAAGATAACAGTTGTGTTTTTACTCTCTAGGTTTTAAAATGGTTCTGGACGATTGTGTCAGGATTTACGCAGGAAGAGATGGCCAGATTATTGCAGTTCACAACAGGATGTTCCCAGCTCCCTCCTGGGGGGTTTGCAGAGCTGAACCCCCACTTTACCATATCACCCTCACCAATGTATGGTGTTCTACCTACAGCACACACATGGTAAGTTCATGTCAGGCACATCATTGGAGATCAAAGCAATAATATGTATTTTGATATAATTGCTCAGGAGATATAGGTGTCTGTATTAGGATGATGTTGGCACACTTGATAGTTATATATTCAAGATGGAAAATTGTTTCAACGGAAGTTACAACCCCCTTTAGATATTTATAATTCTGTTTGGATACAACCCTTTAAAGATGATATTTTAGTATGATTAGAAAGATTTAGTAAAATTTATGATTTAGTAAGTTTAGAAGCTTAAAGGGGTATTCCTTGCCAGACCATCTCTCTCTTAATATGGTAGCTATAACCATATACATACTTTGCAAGTTTATCAAAAAACAGAAAATGTTTTGAAATGGTCAATATTGATCACGAAAAAAAGTAGTGCTCAATTCCAGTAGGCTGCCATCTTTTAAAATTTCACTCAGGAAGTGATGTCATCGACTCTCAACTTTGCATATAACATAGGTAAGGAGCTATTAGAATTACTAAACCAGCTGAATATTTTTTTCAATTTGGTCTATGATTAAAATCCTTTTGATGATCTCTTCTTTAGTTCTAAGTTGACAACTCCTGAAAATATTTTTACACGGAAGATAGGGGCTTCTTGTTTAGAAGTGATTTTGAACTTCTTTCCTATACTGTAATAGACAAGGTTATAACAGGAGAGAGTCGATGACATCACTTCCTGAAAGAAATCTGAAAAGATGGCAGCTTACTGGGAATGAGTACTACATTTTTAAATGATCAATATTGACCATATGAAAACATTTTCCCGTGTTTTGCTAAATATGTCAAGTATATATATGATTGTAGCTACCATATCAGGAGAGAAATAGTCTGACAAGGAATGTTCCTTTAAGACTTAAACTGTGATAGAAATAGTTTGGAAGACATAGGCGATCTTGCATCAATAGTTCAATTTTATAATCTACTGCAAATAAGAGATAACAGGTTACATTATGATAACATATATTTTCTATGTACTTTCAGTTTCAACCAGCTGTGTCTTCCAGACTATGACAGTATCGACCACTTTCACCAGTCTTTGGTGATAGCCATCAATGAGGGAAACACAGGCTTTGGCATGGTGTAACATGCTTTGGTATAGTGTAACACAGGCTTTGGCATAGTGTATCATGTGCTTTGGCATGGTGTAGCACATGTTTGCCATAGTGTAATAAATTCTTTGGCATAGTGTAACACATTTTTGGAATGGTGTAACACAGGCTAAAATAATCAAACAAGGAGAAGTCACAGAATGAGTGGTGTCGTAACGTTTCTTACACGGAGGGCTATCATATTTTTTTCACAAGCTGTCATAATTGTTATGATGTTCAATAGATCATTATGTGGAATGTAAGGACATGTGTGTATAGTGAAGACCTATTTTTCAAATGTGGACCATGTACTATGGTTTTGGATAGCAAGGAATGTGTTGAAGATTACAACTGTGGACTACATGACCTGTAATCGTTTTTTGGAATGTAGGACCAGAAAAGGAAATATATGTGTAGTGAAGACCTTTGTGACCAAGATGTGGATAACTACAATGATGGATTATACATACTTCACTTTTGGATTACATATACTGTACTTTGATTATGGAGTACATTTCATGTACTGCATTTGTGAATAACTTCAATTGTGGATTACATGTACTTTGTTGAGGATTACATGTACAGTATATCAAATGTGGATTACATGTACTGTGATCATGGATCATATGTACTTTGATCAAAGAATACATATATTTCAAATGTGGATTACATGTACTTTGGTGAGGATAACATATATTTCTATTGTGAACTACATATACTGTGGTTTTGGATTACATATACATTGTTGAGGATTACATGTATAACATATGTGGATTACATGTACTGTGATCATGGAGTTCATATGTGGACTACATGTACTGTACTGTGATTATGGATTATATGTACTTTGTTGAGGATTACATATGTTTCAGATGTGGATTATGTATGTGTACATGAGCTGCTATTGTGGTTGATTGTGGATTATATGAAATTTGGATTACATCTATCATGATATCTCTAGCATTTCAGGTTAAGGCCAGGGTGCATGTTCAGAATTTTCCTGCATTCCTCAATTGAGTCAATTGTTATTTTTCAAACAGGAATCACTACTTCCACACTTTGTCTACATCTTCCAGTTTTGCACAAAGAGTGCACTTATGTACCTAGAAAAGACTGGTGAGAAGATTTGTTTTGTAAAATGTATAAAAAACGAGAAAATCCAGTGAAAAAATTCTGAAAATTTTCAGAAATTTTTTTCACTGAATTTTCTTGTTTTTTATACATTTCATCAAAACATTCTTCTTTGCATTCTTTTCTAGGTACATTAGTGCACTCATTGTGCATAAGTGAGAGGTGTAGACACTGTGGGGAAGGAATGATTCAAATTTGAAAATAACATGTGACTCAATTGGGGAATGCAAAACAAAAAAAGTCTGAACATGCACCCTGACCTTAAATTATAAAGTGAAAGCATCACTCTGGTCCACATGATATGGATTATTCAATTGTATGAATATCTATATACAGTAAAACCTGTCTAAGTAGAACACCTTTGGTAGCTCTAAAGTGTTCCGCTTTGGAGGTGTTCCACTTATAGAGGTTCATTTATATTTTTAATATATCTGAAAAGTTTTCCAGTAACAGAGGTGTTCCATTTCTCGAGATGTTCCACTTTACAGGTTTCACTGTAGTACTTTTACATACCACAAATGAAGTTCAAGTCTGTTACACTATTAGGCATCAGTGAACATATGCCAATCTATAATATTGTCTATTGCAATACATATCGACATATGTAAAAGAAGTAAATTGCATGGTATGTTACAGCCACTTCATTGCAGCCAAGATTTTTTAAAGTTTTCTCACTATGATTTCACAAAGTTTATTAATTTTCTATACAATTAGTTGTTCATGAAAATTTCTTTTTACTATATTTACTGTATTTCTTTTTGCTATGTTTTATATGTTGTTTTTGTTATTATTAGTATGATAGATATGTTTTATACATAAGCAATGTGCTCCTATTATGCTAGTCTTTCACACAGCCAAGCAGACATTTGCAAGAAAATATTGGCAGTTTGGCAATTGGGCCCACATAAGAAGGCATTTGGCCCCATCTTTTATTGAATCCCAGCTATTTGGTAAAGGACGATTAGATTTGAGGCTAGGGTGAATGAATACAATATTTAAAGCATATAGTCCCTCATGTAATTTCAAACCATATTATGATTAAAAGAACCCTGGGTCATATATGAGAAACCTTGATTTGAATATCTCATATATTTTTAAATATGAAAGACCATCTTTTTTACAAGAAGTGGATTAATGATGAAGAAACAGTTTGGTCACCCTAGCTTTTATTTTGGAAGTTGTATTTTATTTACATTTTCTTATTAACCATGACATACTTCAATGGGCATTTTGTGATTATTTGCTAAGACCTATTGCCTATTACAGCAAGGAACTAACCATATACACTGACCTCTCTAAATATAAAAGGTAAACTGGCCTATGTTGTATACCTCCATTTTGATTGAAGATATGACTTTACACAGAGGTTAACAGTGAATCAAGTTTTCCATAGGGGTATACAATTTTTGTTGTTTACTAGTGACTGTAGGTCAACAATTGATTTCAAATTGCCTAACCAAAGTGTAGAGTTTAGTCACTGTAAGAAAGCATTCAGCATTTAAAATGCATAAGTAGAGCTTTTAGATTTATTTTCCTCGAATGTTAGCTAAATTCCGTCACCATTTTGATATTTGATTTAACTAAGGACTTGTAATACAATATTATTTGAATAATCTTAGGCATCATTTCTGATGTATAGTCAGTAGGGTTGAGAATACCATTTTATTGTTAATTGAGCACTTTTGTCAAATTGAACATTGAATCTCTGAGTCAGTTTAGGCGTGCTATCCAAATGTCATCAGTTGGGAATGATGTGTTTGATTTTGTTAAAGGGGAGGGGGAAATGACAGTTTTATGTAAATGACAGTTTCACCACAACTAATCTTTGGATACCACCCCTTAAAATAATCATGTGATTTTTTTTACATATTTTACACATTACGCATGTAAGTCAAGATCCATAAATATCACAGTTTTATTTATTTATTCAATTAATTAGATTTTGTACATGTAATTTGATAAATAGTGATCATTGATGTTGTAATCAATACATATATTTTGGGCATTGCATTCTCCATTTGCAGGATTCACCACTAAAGCAAATGGAGAGAAGCATAAGAGAGTTCTCCAAGCCTGCATTTTGGGGAATGTTGTTCTTTATATATTTATGTGCAATATATTTAATGTTAAAATGTAAAAATTAATGTTTTTGAAGATAAAATCATCTTAAAAATACAATAACTGAGTTGTTCAATATTTCCCCAAAATATGGTAATAAATAAATGGTGGGAAAGTATAGAGACAATATAGAGTATAGGGGAAACAATGCAATGCATTGACTGCAAGCTAAGAAGCGATGATTGACTTTGTACCCCGCTTTGTGGTTCGTTCCATAAATTATTGGAGTATATGTGGCCATCCCCCCTCCCCTTTTATGAAGATTCTCGAAATTTGGTGACCCTAATAACAGGTTGAATGCCTAATATGCTGTATATAAGTTATTTTATAGATGTCATACGTTTAATTCATCCAATATAAAAACAGTGTCTGTAAAATATTTTACATACAAGTTTCCCCATTTTATAAGACCTATGAACCCATTCCACAATCTGAACATGTTCATTATATATTCAAAAAATGAAGTAAATAAAAATTGATTGTTGTATCAAATAGCAAAAGCCTTTTCTGGGTCGCCGCGAATGGCATGATTTCCTCGAGTCTCTTCAGTTGCAGGGCAACCATACTCAGGGACCGATTCGTGTCGTTCCACTACTGCCCTTGGTGGGGGCTCGCTACCATACTGTATGACTCCCGGTGTCTCCCATAGCCCGTCAGTGGAGGAACCAACCACAGTCTCACAATCTGTCTCCGACGAGAGCAGTCAAAGAACCAACCCAAGCCAAGGGCCGGTATACGGTTGGACCTTCGGACCGAGTGTCCTGTAGGACTATGATCTAACGCCGTACCTGGGGCTCGAACGCGGGACCTCCGTATCCCCCACGGTACGCTCGACCACAAAGTACCACTTTGCCTAGGTGTCAAAACTGCTCAAAAATGTTAAAGTTGTTATGATCATTGTGATAGTTTGCTTGGATGAACACGAGTATGTTTAACTAATCCTATTTACTGAATCACTTGTATTTTCTATTCGAATGACTAATTATTAACAGCGGCAATCACAAAACGTGTAATTGGCTCCTTCGTCTAAACGTACGTCTTCTATTCCGAGGAATCGAAGACGGAGAAACGATTCCATTAAATAAAGAAGTTATGTTTCCGACTCAAATTCTAAAAACTGGTCATAATGGCATTTAAAAAGTGATTCGACAATGCTTACAATTTTGCCTTTTGCCACTGAATGGTCGAGATACAGCGACTGATTGCGAAATTAAAATGGAAAAATCTAAGCCCACTGCATCTTATAATTGTTTGTTTGAGCATAACATGTTGAAAATGCCCTCATGACTAAGCCTTTTCTACTCAAAGATGACTCGATAGTTAGAGTGAAAAACGTATGTTTTAACTAAAAAATATCCAATGCTTTATTTCTTGTTTGTTTCACTTTCACTTTGCTAAAATGTTATCAAATACGACAATAAAGGCACATATTATGTGCTTCACAATTCTAAATATTGTTAAAATGCACGGGACCAGGAATGTTTTGTTATTCCAAAATTAGAAGATCCCTTTGGCTTCAACTCAAAAAGTTCAAATAAGAAATGAGAAGTAACAGATAGTTTGGTCCCGCAGGGATTATTATCCCACCGTTTCCTTTTATCAGAGGTAAGTTACACGCATTTGGAAGAACTTGGACGTAAACGTGAAATCACGTTAAAACGGTGTTATGGCAACTTATTCCCTCGCAGCGTTGAACGTCAAACTCAGACGGACAAATAAAGGCCAGTGAGTGGATCATAATTTTACACGTTTCGCGTACACGTTCTTTAAAACAGTCCCTATTGCGCATTATTGCTATAGATATTAACTAACAATTGACTGTTAATGAATAGACATTAACACTATCTTATCACATATTGTTTTATAACATGATACCCCGATAGCAGTTAATACATGAGCGAGAATCGAGATATTAGACTGTTGGTTTTGCATTTGGTATATTTGTATTCTGGTGATCATTCATTCAAACCATGGAAATAGAACGACCAAGACGTCATGAATAATTGAAATCTGCTAATTACTTAATTGACAACTAAATGAACGCTCGTTTGTTCTGATATGTGATGTAATAGTCTTGGGATATAAGGTCACCCTCCAGAAAGGCGAACGTCATCATCTTTGATACCATGAGCGAGACCATGAGGCACTGACTACTGACGATAGTACTATATTTCAAAGAAGTAAATTCAAACTATTAAAAGGGTAAGACACAAGATTATCTTCCCAATGAACTACTAGGTACCGTGTATAGAAAAGGTTGGGATAATTTAAACACTGGGGTAGATCAAAATGACTATCTTCTAGACCTAGATAAAGATGGTAATGTCAATGCCGCAGAAGCCCAACGAATAAAGAAGAACGTCCAAAGAGATGCTCGTGTAATAAATTGGGCACTTGACTCTTATCTGAACAGTTAAACCAACTGCTCGCATGAGACAAATGCAATGCCCCATCATGTGGACCAGATTATGTTCAACATAAATGTAACACAAGTCATTTAGTCAATGAACGAAGAAATCAAAACGGTGAAATTTTCACAAAAAAGAGTATTTTGTTATTCCTCTAAACATGATCATATTGTTTAAAAATCCTCATTCTTTTTTTAAACATTTTAGATTTTGACTTATTCCTCGTTGAACTCGATTAATTTTGACGACTTTGAATTGAAGTAGGCTATATATTAATGCTGTGGGAGAGATTAAACTGAGAGTTGGTCCATATATTATATCATCATCTGCCATTATTTATAGATTGGTGTGAAACTCATAATCCAGATTTTTGCATAATATAATTCAAGTCATATACAAAGACTTGCCGAGAATTAGGTGAAGTATCTCGATAAGAACTGAGTGAAAGAAACAATAAATGGAACGCCAACAATAAAAACGTGAAAATCGGTTTAAATTAAATTAAATCAAAAGCTATTCTTACATTTGATTATATTGGATTTAACGGATGTAAGAATAAAAGTTGATGTCGCCATTGTATTTGATCACAAATTTTTGGCAATAAAGGTAAATGAAAACATTTCAAGATTAGCGTCCACAATAATAAGTGAATGCCAAGATTACAGTGAGAAATGACCTGTGAATGTACATTGTTGTAAGCCTGGTCTTGGCGAGTCGGGCAAAGAGCAACCAAAACAACATACATTGTATTGGTACACATGATTTAAACATGCATCAGGGAGTTTGTTAAGATGGATTTCCGACTGGTTTATATTTCAGAGAATCTCTAACAGAAAAAATATATACCATATGCCTACGGATTAAAATAAAACTGAATTATCATCAGGATGGTGTTCTTAAGGATATAATAGCTGTTAAAACATGTCACGGCTAAATAGTGCTTGAAGAATATATAAACAGGACGCGTCAAAGACCAACTTGTCGGTATTAATAAGACGTTGTCGCATGTCCACACGATCATGGATGATTCGTCATCCATGCACGATGATGTGCCTCTACCTTCACCCCCAGGGGCCACGACGTCCAGTGTCCCTCCCTCAGGACGAGATCTCTATCCCCCAGGAGTAAGAGTGGTAAGAGTTCTGACTTACACATGTTAGCATTCAAACATGGCGATGGTTGAAATATAGGATAGACTCAATTATGTTTTCAATTTGCCGGGCGAAGCGAGCCCTAATTGAACTATTCTGGCCTGATTGTTTTCCCGATTTTGGACTGCTGTATGAGATCACAATGGTGCCTTATTGACGCATTTCTTTTGTTTTACGTTTCGAACAATTAATAATTTATACACAACTTCGGATGACATTCTAGTTTTTTCTGCAACCGATTTGGTATAAGCTAGGAGCATTTATCTGTAAGTATAAGCTTTATTTTAGTTTGGTTACAATATCGTAAACCCTGCTCAGCTTCAATATATTCTTTCTTTTATTTTAGATTAGCCCACTATCCAATACTTCGGACAAAATTTACTTATCACAAGATTTTCTCAATTTGGATAAGGAAAGGGAAACGAACTTTAGGAAGATGGAGGAACAAGAGCCGCTGACAGATGATGCCAAAGTTGCAGCAGAAGAGACGCCCGATACATTTCATTTGACCTCAAAGATAACCTTATCGACGGGACAACCGAGTTTTCAGGCCATTCTAGATGAAGTGGATGCCGAACTTGCATCTCTAGATGAACATGAGCAGTATGCCAAATACTTTTCTCTTCAGCATGTTCAGTGTTACCGTGGTTATTGATTATATAAATGACGCAATTGCTAATTCGCAATCAACTAACAAGTATAGTATCAGTTTCAACAACCATCTCCATATCTCATTTCAGTTTAATTAATATTAATTTTTTCAGTGACAAAAAGAAACTGGAGCCAAAAACCTATGACTTATCGGATCTCGAAAATAACAGCGAGTGGGACACTGACCTAGAAGATGAAGGTATTGAACCATGTATATAAAATTCCTAATGTCTCTTGAATAACGACCAATAATCGTTATACGTTATGTTGCTCAATTTTATGTTTTTATCATTGTCCCACGATGGAGAGTTCTCTCTCGTCTTTGGGAAACTAATGATCTTGCTATGTGTATCTCCATTGGCCACTCTACCATATTTGTCTTTCAGATGAGCGCGTTGAGTATGACGTGACTGGAAAGACGCTCTACATGGAGACGTGTAAAGAGTTGGGAGTGGTCCCGGTGTCGTACTTTCTCCGGCACATGAATGGAGAAGACATCAAGATGAAGCACCATGGACTAGGACCACTGGGAGCAAAGGCATTGGCCGTACCTCTTGTGGTAACATTTAATTTGTTAACAATTGTAAAAACATTAAATTGATTGTACATGTCAGTAGTTGGTAATTTAATGGTTCTGGTACAAATAATTTTCTCACGGCTTGTTACTTCGTATCTAACTTATACACAAATCTTCACTCGTTATTTCAAACAAACACTTACATTTTCTCCTCAACAATTACTAGTATGCCAAACAAACATAAGATTTCTCTTCGTACGAACACAAGTTTCTCTCCGTGTAAATATCCATCTACACATTGTTTCAGACAAACACAAACGTTCTTACACTAGATCTTGAGGATAACGGTTTGGAGGGCGATGGTGGTGTCTATATAGCAGACATGTTGAAGGAGAATTGTTATATAACAGAATTGGTGAGTAAAACAATACGTCCAGCAATTAATAATTTACAGTTTATAATATGAGTATACGAAACCTGACAAAGGGATGATGATGAATAGATGATACTGTACTTGTGACAAAGGATTCATATCGTTAAAAGTACGTTACGTGTACATTAGAGTACAAAGTTCTAATCCAGTGATATTGTATCGTTTCATTATATTGTCAAATTAGAATATCACATGGTGGAGCTGCCGGGTATAATAAATGAAACAATAGAATATTACAATTCTGTGAAAATATTTGTCATACTCAATTAGTCCTAAAGCTGCCTGTACAATTTGGGGTAACACAATTATCGTATCTGGTTGGTATCGACTTGAACATGAAATACTATGGCTTACTCTACTTGATTCCTTAAATCTAAATTATATTTCACGATTTGTTGAGCTATTTGTATTAAGCATCTTTAATATGTTGAGGCTTATGTTGAGATGTGACAGCACTCCCAATTCCGTGATATTGTCTAATATAATTTATTCAGACCCTGTCCTACAATAAACTTGGAAGTCTGGGAGGATGTGCAATGTGTGAGATGCTGCTGCAAAATATAACCGTCACAAAAATGTCTCTGGCAGGTAATGTAGACTTCTTTTGACTGAAATACTGTATAATTAATGGCAAAATATCTGGCATTCATGTTGAGAAGAATTGAGTAGTGTTAAAGTTAACTCCGCCATCTGGCATCCTCCAAACACAGGCCTCTAGAACTCATACATCCTTCTTCTTGAAGGACAGAATGAACGTAATGGATGTCTGGAGCCTTGGGTTCGGAGGATGGCCGTTTGTTTGATCGCGTGCTCCGATTGGACTCTCATTCAAGAGACAACGAGGCTTGGATATTGAGTCCTGGAAGTGGCCACTGATCCAAAACATGCCAGTCTAAATTATTAGAATCTTTTTTTGAAAAATCAAGTCCATATTTGAAGAATAATAATCAAAGAATACAAATTATGTCACAGCCTGGTTGATTTTACTTCCAGGGAATGAATTTACAGACAAAGACGCAGACTATTTCGCTAAAGCAATTCTTGAGAACCAAACTCTAAGAGAGTTTGACTTGAGTCACAACCAGTTCAGTGAAGATGGTGGCTTAGTTTTGTCTTATGCAATAGGTAAGTCATACAATGGGGTAGTTAAGCTACACACTGGAGAGGTTAGCTCCCGGGGGTTAGCTACACGTTTTTAATAAATATAAGTGGAATACTTTTAGTGTCAACAGACTTTTACATAATGTGAGATGTTTTCTAGGTGAGAATGAGACCTTGGAATCTTTGGATCTCAGTTGGAACCACCTGAGGGGAAACGGTGCTATAGCGATATGTGATGGTGTCAAGGTAGGTCTCAACGTTGCTATAGCGATATGTGCTGGTCTCAAAGTTAGATACATCTTTACTAAAATAATGCTGGTCCTTTCCGGGCCCCTTTCTGTGCAACACTTTTCTGATCTTTCCTCAAAAGTGCTCACTTGAAGAAATGATAACTGACATTTACTATCTCTATAGAGCACTAAAAAAATTTCAAGAGACAATTAAGCAGAAATACACATTCTGAAAATGCTCCCATTTTCCCATTTCCCTTACAGAACAATGCCAGGCTTAAACACTTCAATATTGCCTGGAATGGTCTGGGGAATACAGGTGCACTAGCTGTTGCAGAGATTTTGAAGTTCAACAGGACCCTAACTACCTTGGACATTACATCCAACCGGATAACCACTGAGGGGGCTATAATTCTGGCTAAAGGAATAGATCCAAATGAAACACTAAAAACATTCAAGGTAGGCATTTGACATAAGTGTCAATTGATGGCTATTTTTTAAAATTTCAAAAATTCATAAAAACATAGATTTAGGACAAAACCTAGTATGCCCCCCCCCCCCTGTATGCCCAAAATCCACCAGTGCCATTACATTCAGTGTATGTGAACATGTGTAATAAATGTATCAATTTTTCTTCATTCTCTTCAGATGGGCCTCAACCCAATTGGTACAATGGGTGCTCTGTTGATGCTCAATGGTATCAACAATGACAGGAGTATTATGGATACCCTAGACATATCAGTAAGTGTCATAATTCACATTATCTTTATAAAAGACATTGAGATGCAAAATGTCCACACCTGCCTTTTGTTACAGATGCCAAATGCTGATCTCTGAACATTAACCACCACACAAAAAATTGGAGACAATAACTAGTGGTGTCAATTTACAGCAAAAATCATTGGTCGATTAACTGAGGATTTCTTGGTAAAATTTCTTACTCGAGTAAGCTACTATCGGCGGTTAACCATTAACCGGTTAACCATCGACAGCCCTAACAATAACAATATGTTACCACTTGTGGCGGTGACATATAAACTGTAAGAATATGGGTGTAGCTCTAATTATTGCATTCTTTTACCTATTTAGAGAAAATATGGTGCATATCTTTAAGCCTACCCAAATAAATCTATACTACTCCACTATTTGGTAATTTCAGAATATTCTGATTGACAAAGAGTTTAAAAAGATCCACGATGAAATGATTGAGAATGGGCGTAACTTGGTTGTTATCCATGGAGGACTCATTGGGAACTATGTCATTAAAGGGACACCAAAGATAAATGGTAAGAAATGTTTGATGAAATTCATTGTACATATCAGAAGAATTGAGCTGTACAAGACGTTTCCTTTATTTCTTAGATGTTTTAAATGCAGTTATAGGGTATCAACTATCAAGGAATGTGTTAAAAAGCATAAAAATATGGTTTTATAGACAGTACAGGGTATCCATGAATTTTGTCATAAAATGCATGTTTTCTTTACAATAACAGGGTGTGCAGGAAACAAAAAGTAGCCCAGGCAGGGTTCTAAAAACCAAAGAGAATTAATTATAAAATATATAATTTCAGTGGAACTAGGAAGTATGGAAGACTTACATAGACTTGTCACAAAGAAAAGCAGCGCATTAGATGATTTCCTCAAAAATGACCCAATGGCAATCCTCAAAGCTTATGTGGAGAAAAGACAGTTACGCCTGGTGGATTTCTTCAATCAATTTGACAAGGATAAAAATTTTAAAATTTCCATGGATGAATTTAAAAGAGGAATTGTGGTAAGTCATCAATTATATTGTGGTAGGTTATTAATTTCATTTTGTTCTTCATAAAATAATGTAATAAAAATAATTCAAATCTGACCTGCTGACTGCCTTAACATTCCTCATTTTTATATTCTAACCAGCTGGGTACCTTAAAGTTCATAAAACCATTTTTTATTTATTCAGATGGCAAATATTGGTTTGACAGCTGAACAGGTAGAAACCTTACTACACAGGTTGGATAGTAGTGGGGTCAGTGACAAGGATGGCATGATAGATTACAGGTAGATAGATTAACAGATTAACTGGAAATTAATTTTTCAAATATGTGATATCAAGAAAATATACATTAAGATGAAAATTCGTCAAATCATCACTTTTATGCATAACTACCTTAAGTACAACTTTGTGTACATTATTATTTAGATATCACCTAAAGATATGACGTAATCGTCAAGAATACAAATATTTTTCATTTTCATTTTAGCTGCTTGGTGGACACAAATACAAAAGATTAGAGACAATTATAGCATGAAAATATATAAACTTTGATATTGTACTAGCATTTGAATGAAAATATCACAGATTAATCACCATTTTGTTTTTATTTTCTTGTTCTATTTCTTTTTCTTGCTCGTCACTCCTTTCTTGACTTTTCTCTCGAATTCAATGTTGCTTCTTTAAATCTGAAACTCTGATCTTGAATTCTCTCTCTTCTATTATTTCTGAAAATCATTTCCATTGGAAACACCATTCTTTTCCAATATCTTTCAATATCAACATTGATGCAATTCTGCCTATCAAATACACCCTTACTTTGGCTGTTCCTCTCCCCTCCCTCTGCTAACAACTCACAGGGAACTGGTGTCTGGAACCGTGCAAATGACGTTGGAAAAGCGACGCTTGATGCAAGAAGAAATGGATGCTAGAAATCCATCAATTATCGCGGAAAAACTGGAGGTGCTAGAAGCCATGCAAACAGAACGATCAAAAAGTCCTTTCGGGAATATCACCCTAAAGGAACCAGATTTCCATACTTCACTTAATATTGATAGAGCAAAAAGTCCAATACCAGACCTTCCAGATCTAAATACTCTCAGACCTAAAAGTGCCCGTAACTCAGGGTGTAACACACCAGTGAACTATTTAGGAGTCAATGAACTGTTACCTCGAGAAATGAATCATCTGGCACTTGGGAGGAGTCCGGGGCATAGTCGGGCAGGTAGCAGAGTAGTTAGTAGAGTAGGCAGTCCTGAATCAGTAATCTCAACAGGTGGTGCCGCTTCACCAATAGGTGGCACTACCTCACCAATAGGTGGCACTACCTCACCACATTCAAATAATTTTCTAACAGTTAATATAACCCCTGTTTCACATACTACTGATATAAAATTCTCAAATTAATTGAGGTTTATCTAGAACCTGAATCACACTGTTTTCAGTATATCTATTTGTAAAGAGGTGGTTGATAGTTTGGCTTGACATGTTTCAGCCATTCATTTATATTGAGTTCTAATGATTGATAGCTGAAGGGGCAGAAGAATTAATTAGCCAGATTTTCTTGAGACAGGGCACTAGATCGATAGACTATGATCATCATCTTGATTATTGTCTGAGACTAACATAACATAGTTGTATTAATTACTTTAAACTTAGTGGTCTACATGCGCAGTTAAAGAATGACATGGCCAAAAGGATGGAATTCAAATTCATCTCTTATATAAATTGCTAGTCAGTTAAACTCAATTCTAAGCAAAGGTAGCTTATTTTAGTTATAATACTTGTCTTCGTTTGCAAAAATTCTCATCAGTTAGTTTTCCAATATAACGCGTCGTCGTGATGTTTTAATCGATGTATACTCCTTACATCTTTCATTATCTTGATGTGAAGTAACAAGCTATGATATTGGTTAACGCGCCAGGAATTAACATAATATTATTCAAAGCATTATTAGAAAATTTTGAATGCGTAATTTTTGTTTATCGATTTGGACCAATCAGAGGTGCATGTCATCTCAATACAGGTTTACATTATAAGCGTACGTCATCTTTGAACTCTGGGGTTAATCCCCCCCTGGTGCAGATGTGAAGTAACTTATTTTTATATACACATGTACAATATCAACTAGTTTGGTGGGAGGGGTTGTTAATGTAAGATAAAAAAAACATCCATGTAGTCATACTGTTTTATTTTATAATTTATTGTTGTATATCTGAGTAAATATATAATAGACTATAAAATCAGGTTCTTTGGATTAATAAATACATATTACTAAAAGATATCCCAGAGATATTTGAATTGACTAAAATTGATTAACATCAAGATGCAGTTATAGATGGCTGTCTGCGTAATAACCCTGCAAGCAGCAACCAAATATATGAACTTTTTACCCTCATCGCAACCTCATACAGAGTCAGAGAAAACAGACTCCATTGTCCTTTCACTCGAATCCCAAACCTCGAAGTAAAATTATCGGCATTTTCAAGTTTGTGCTGGGTGAGTGCACGTACGCAACAACGAGACATCCCAATAAATGAACTAGCGTCAGCACGTGATTCAAGAGCGTATTCTATTCCACGGAGTAAATCATTCGTTTTTAAAATGAGTAAAAGTTGCCGTGGTACATTGTTCAATATTCCTGTTATCTCAGAAAGGTAGTTTCCTGCATTTTCCTGGATTTCTTGGTCCTGGAATGAAATCAAAATAGTGTGTCAAGTGGGCATTCTTTAAATTTAAGGTAGAGAGGTAAAGGCCAATATAATGTAAAACGCATCCAATTTCTCCACATCTTACTTTTAAGTGAAAGATGGTACCATGTAAAGCAATAATCAGACCTTGAGAAAGACAGAACTGTGCAATTGATCTAGCAATGTTCAATATATTGTTCCTTTTCAATATATACTATGCTATACTATAGTACCCATGGGCTTTAGCCAAAATACCTCACCAATTTAAATGGCTCCCCTATTTTTAGATCCTGGCTACTGCCCTAGTATCTCTCACAATTTGAAACAAATGCACACATAAATGTTAAATCTAAAATCTCTGGAATAAGGATATAACCTGTTAAATTATTTGGAGATTGGTTTTGTTGATATGTTTGAAAGAAGCAAAATGGTCCCTGAATTTCTTATTATCTCGATGATCCCATGACTAAAAACTAACCTCAGAAGCAGTGGCAGGAGCCTTGTCTATCCCCTTGGTGACAGAGTCCCATGATCTGGCTGTGATTATACATGCAAACAAGGGATACATCTCTCCACAGCCCATCCTCTCAGCATTTAACTTTATTGCCTCCGTATCAGCTTTTATTAAAGACATCCATAACTCACAGTAGTCAAGGCGGAATTTATCGGAGAGTGACTGAAGTAATATATAAAGATTAAAAGAATCATAATTTGGTATGGTAAGTTGGTTCTATTCAGCATTTCAGTCTTATTTGATCAACTTCACATTACATTTTTACATTTTAGCTCATATATAAAGGTAAAACCTCCCTGTGTCATCCAAGAGAAACTTGGCCATGTAACTTCCTAGCAAGCCTTCCAATATCCATATTCTATTGATTAGTCAATCCGCCATATTAATAGCAGGTAAAATTCCAAAATCTGCCCAATCCGCCAAATGTAATAATGACTTTAAGCAATTTACAGTATGCAAAATATGTAAACTCTCACCTGATACAGTCCATGGTCTAAGAGGACAATTTCTGTGTCCCCACTGCTGGTTTTGTTGACTAGTACATTACCAGGGTGTGGGTCACAATGGACATATCCCTCCACAAATATCATCTCACTGTACAGCTTACCAAGACACCTGGTAACCTACAGGGACATTAGAGATTAGTACATGGTGTTGTTGTCATGTTTATATGGAGAAGTAGAGTGGAGAAATTAGAGAAGTGCTGAGTTCAAATACTTTAACTGATATAAAATGCAACGGAAACAAAATCAGTCACTTTGTACTTTTGAGATAAATACATGGTAATGTCAGAATGTATATCGTTAAACTACACAGAAAAGGGCAACTCCATGGACTTGCAAAATCACATATTTGGTGAAATCACATACAATATCGCATCTAATTTATTACAACTACAGTTCAGTGTATGGCAAAAAATAGTTAAAATCTAGTCACTATTTTCAACATTATTAGACTTTCAGTTTCAATAATTTTCTCATTGCAGTTCTGAAATTTGTCAACCTGATGGCATAAACTATTGGATTCATCCCAGAGTTAATGGTCGCAAGCAGGTAAGCAGTAAACAATCCAGTGTTCACCGTGGGCTCATTGCTGTCGATTAAATCTAATTGAATGAGTGTGACATAACAAATAAAAGGTGTCCAACACACTACAAACAGACCAATCACAATCAGGGCAGTTTTTACGAGTTTCAAATTTGAGTTTGACGAGGCCACTCCATTTGTTGTTTGAACTTTGTTCTGTTGGGATTTTGCCCTCATGAATATGCAACTGTAGATCACAATATGTGGGATTAAGACTATAATGTAAAATAAGGGATAAGTCATCCCCATAAACCGCGGCAGTCCCGTATTAGACACGCAAACTAAAATTGCCTGTTCCAAGTTACTCTCATATAGAAAGTAATTGTCCATTAAAATTATGAGAAAATAAATCACGCTGAATGTCCACACCATACATGATGTCATTATAGCTCTTTTATGCGTCATAATCGCTTCATATCGGAGTGACCAAATATGGCAATGAATCGATCAATGGATATCATAAGGAGAAAAAGTAGAGATGCAGAAAATGGAACTGTCGAGAGCAGCAAACCAATTGATTGATGCTTGAAGGTACAGTACATTGTCAATGGCATAAGTCTTATGATGAATACAATCAACAAACTTGCAAAGCCAGTTATGCCATCGGCTATTGCTAAGTTCACAATAAAAAAGTTAGCCACCGTTTGTAATGGGAGGTATGTTCTATATGTAACAATGACAAGTATATTTCCTAATATTATCCATAAAGTAATAGTAACTCCAAATGTTATTTGTAAAGCTATAGCAAAGTCTCCTGAATCTGCCGACTCTGATGCTCCAGAACTGTTTAACATGGTGGATGAATTATCCATGACTCTGTTATGTCCATTTTACAACTATCGTTTTATTTCATTTTTTCAAATTTTTTTATATCTTGAGATAATTAAGCACCAATGCACTCAAATATCCATCATAACGTCTTTCCAACAAAGGCAGATACTTATAGATGAGCTCTGGATCTTTCAGAGATGTCCAAATATCTGTATTACTTTCAAAGTGACAAATTGCTTTTAGAAAAATTTCTCTTGCCCATTTAACCGTTACCAAGGGGACCGGGTCAAATGTTATCAAAATATGCCAGTTTTATCATTTATGCTAACTGTGGAATGAGTAAATAGAAGTTCAGTTTCAACAAGACAAATATTGGGATTAAAATTGAAAACGATGTTAAACTTATGTAATTGTGTTGAACAGGGGAGTAAAGCTGAACTTTCTTTGAATTCATTTCACGAAAAACCTTTAGATTTTGAACCAATCCCGATGTGCTTATTCTTTATGCTCATGAATTGCGGTATCCATTTAACTGTGCAAATAAGTTTACATTAACAAATATATATTATTAATGCAATCCCATTAGAATATATACTTCTTTTCTCTATTCCTGATTCTATCTATTATTTCATTAGATTTTGCACTTAAGGGACAAGATGAGAATCGCCAAAAGGGCATTTATTTATTGGCAATGACCACACATAAATGAACCGAGTCATTACATTTTACATTCTACATTAACAAAAATCAATAATGTAGCAATTAAACCCCAACAAAATATGATTTCCAAGATAAACATGTAAGTATTTTTTGTTACGATAATAAGCAATTTATAATTAAAAAACACTTAGAAATGGCCATTTTGAAAAACATAATTTTGCTTAAAAATTCGATGAGTATTTGCTAATGTTGACAAAATGTAATTTCATGGACTTTCTGTAAGTCCATGGTAATTTAGATAAAACAGAAAAATTGATGAGCAACTTTTTTTCTCAGTTAAACTTTGTTGGGATAATAAAAACAATCAGGAAGTCCATTTTGAGGCTATTTGTGGAGGGCACACATAATGTGCTGTTCTTTTTATCGCTATCACCCTTTACATACCTGATCCACCGGAATTTTATGCTGTTCCATGTATTGTTTGTCTGTAACTTTACCCCCCTCACAGTACTCCATGGTTAGAACTCGGTCAGTGGAAAGGTCCCAGTAGATTTTTGGCACCTGTCATTGGTAATCAAAAGATTAGAATTATGTTCAAAGATGAGCTTTATTTTGAACATTTTTTTCTCAATGACAACAATATTTTGACTATTTTTTTACAAATTTTTAGCGTTAAAAACTATTTCCGTACATGTATGTTTCTATGATGGATATGACTAGGCTCAATTGAAAAACAAAGTGTGGTGAGATTGGTACCTTGAGGAATGAGAAATCTTTGTATATTTTAGCAACCCTTTCGCAGTTTGCTCCTTCATGAAGAAAGTCCATTTCTAGTGGTAGATTTTTTTTTGTTTCTTCAGATATCCAGAGAAACTGAAACTCTGGAAACAACCAAGCTACACCTTTCACCAATACCTGTAATATAAGAAAATATCATATGTCTATGAGAATCTAAGCAATTTGATAGGTTAATTACTCAGATGCGAGTATGGAGTTGCCACTTTTGCCACCAGGTGGCTGATTTGGGGGAAATAACATGGCAGGGTATATGACAAAATTCCTTTAAACTTGAATAATCATCAGTTTTAGTGGTTCACTTTTTATATTACCCTTATGTGTCTGATAGTTATACAAATTAAAATATGTCCAGTAAAAGAAAATGTTATCTGCCCAACACAAGAAAAGATATTTCACTTTTTGTGATTTTACAACATGGGATCTATGGGAAATCTCCCCTACCTAAAAGTCACATTTTCAAAGAAAATTAAATTTTCAAAGTTGATAAACTCTTTTCAAAACCACATTTCTAGTTGTAATTTTACATGAAGATTCCAAATATGACATCATTTTGCCTGAATTTTTAAGGAAGTTGATCAAGATTTTTTCTAATCGCATCTGGTGTATTGTGGTGCTGCATATAATAGCATGTAATAGACTGCGGACTATTCTGTAGAAGTGCTCTAGAAATGGATCTCGCTTTTCATGGAAGGTCACACATTCCAACATATTTCAAACAATTTGTATGATTATAATAAACACTTTCTGGGTAGTTGGACTTCATGTAGGGGTGGCAGAAGGCCCTCAGGCCAATTTATACCCCTACCCCAACAAAACCTTGGGGGTACTTTAATACCACCCAATAAAAATAATACTTATGCATATCAGATATTCATCGTTTTATAGTGGGTAGGGCATGCCATGGTTAGTCAGTGCCAGAAATTTCCAATCTCTGACTTATATGGTTACCATGGAAACAGTATTTATATCTCACAATCTTCTCAATTTGACCCCGTCCCAAATGTGTCCTTAAGTTCTCAAAGTGAAATATTTGCAAATCTGTTTGGATTTTGTGGCTGCAACTTTGTCAAAAGTTGAATTAATATGTATGTATTCACACTAAAGCACTAAAAACTTGATATAATGATCTCATAAATTAATAATATTTATCAAATGTAGTCACACACAACTGCTTTTAGGGAAAAGTGGGCGTGGCACTTTTTGGTACTTGTGTAATTGTTGCAGCATTAAATGAAAAATACTTATTACACTAACAACAATTGACATTTAATTAGCATCTACTAACATTGTGTAACATTCTAGTATGTTCATTATCATTATTAGATACTTTAAATATTTTATATAAGTGTTATCATGACCCTTCCCTATCATAGGTCATTAATGGTCAAATTAACTTTTAAGTCCTAGAGGTCCTTAGTCTTTTTAGCTTGTCAAAGTCGTATTCATTGACTTGAAGCTAGAATATAAATAGTTTCATTGATCAAGAGCTATGAGTTAAAATTGATTAATACATTTGTCAGGGTTAGAGCCATTTTACCCTTTGCATTCGTTTGACTTCACTTCTTAAAAGAGAGCTTCGTCTTCACTCTTTCAAACTAAAATAAACCTGTGAACTCACCGCGCCAATCAGTGTTCGTCGGCCAAATTTCACCGACGTTCTATACAAGGGGCGATCCATATATTCTGATAAAAATGCTCTAATTTTGTGATTTTTTCACATATCCCTTTCATTTTTTCAGAACATGTAGGTTATGTAATTACACATACAATGCTAAAATATTTAAGCTATATCTTAAATTAATTTTGAAATAAGGTTGCCATGGTAACCTGTATTTAGGTTAGGCAGGTCAGTTAAATTATAATGTCTAAACTAGATAAATATGTTAATTTAATCATTCCTTGGTACCTATTTTAAGCAGATCAAACCCATCTTCCAGTCATTGCCAACTATTCATTGATCTGTTCTATACCCCTGATACCCTTGTTTGATAATTTACACAGTGGGATAGCTATCTTTTAATAAGTAACATCTCAATTTATCGTAGTGTTATTCTCTGTCAACAAGCTCTTCTTGCAACCAGATTGTGGATGATCTTCAACAGTGACCATGCCTTCCTCTTTACAATACTACCTATAGATTCTTTATGTAGAAATAACACCTTACCCATGCACTAAATGAGTCCATGTAAGTCTCTGACAGTGTCCTCTTACTTATTCTTGAAAGAAAATAAAATCTAATGGTATTCCCTAATGTATCTGTTAATGTCACACTATGCATCAGCCACATTAACCTCATCTGACAATTTGATTTTGGTGTGTCTCATAACATGTAATGTCAATTGGCCCATTCTGTCCTACAATACTATTGTGATTTGTTGTGATGTTATAGTGAGCACATATTATAATAATTTGTTTAGCAACAAACAACGAGTAACAATAGCAAACTTTTTTTGAAAAAATGCATGATTTCCGTATGCTTTAAAATAATTAAGATAACAAGTTATTATGATATTTATATGTTATAATTTAATTGACCTGCCTACCCTTAATACAGGTTACCATGGCAACCTTATCTCATTGATAATTTAAGATATAGCTATAATATTTTAGCATTGTATATGTAATTACATAATCTACATTTTCTGAAAAAATGAGAGGGATATGTGAAAAAATCACAAACTGAGAGCATTTTTATCAGAATATATGGATCGCCCCTTGTATATGGTCATTCCTTCTGACGTCATTGTTGAGCCCGGAATTGACAAATGACACGCGCATATTTAATTAGAACGCATTTGGCGTATGTTTCTTCAAACTGGCTGATTGGTGGAATAAAGGTCAGCGCGTAGGTCAAAAGTGATTTAATTACCCAAACTGTCACCGGTACCCGTCGTGGGGGCGGGACTACTGAACTGTAATATGGTCTCTACTAGGCAGAGTGTAGTTTAACTAGACTCTGCACGCAGGGTAGAGACATTTTATGCAATTGAAAAGTAATGGACCGACACTGATCAGTACCAAGTGAAGGTAACGGCCATAACCTTCGCATCTAAGATGGCGGACAGTAATTGTCGATTTTGATATTTTTAATTTTCATTGAATTAAACTACTTTAGAGTTGATGTTATGCTTTGACATTTGCACCAAATCAGGCTTAAATGACATTGGAACCATAGATGTAGTAAACATGAATAAACGATATGTGAAATGTTATGCCCTGCCTTAATACATAACTAAGATTTTCTCGGATAAATGGTGTCTTACAATTGACTAACTGATTCTATTATCAACATCAGGTAATTAGTGTGGGAGCAAAAGTCCAAATAAGAGGTTCCGTGTCCTTTTTAGAGGCGAGCTAAGCGACATATGTTTTCATGAACTATACGTGATACTGATCAAGAAAAATGATGTTGGCAATTCTGAATCCGCGACGGCGTTGCTATGGTAACCAAGTGAATATGCCACGCCCACTTTTAGGGGCTCTTTTCAGTGTATGGCCCCTATCTCTGTCATTATTGCTCAGATTTAGATGAAATTCACACCAAATGGAAGGTAATGGATAATGCAATCAGGAAATATTAAGTTGGCAATTCTGAATCCGATATGGCGTTGCTATGGTAACAAAGTAAATATCCCACACCCACTTTTAGGGGCTCTTTTCAGTGTTTGGTCCCTATCTTCGTCAATATTGCTCAGATTTAGGTGAAGTTTGTACCAAATGAAAGGTAATGGAAAGAGCAATCAAACAGTTTATAAATTATGCAAATAAGGTGATTTGCATATTAATTATGACGTCATAACCATTTGTTCTTGCACATTTAATTTTATTCATGATGTATAAATCTGGGAAATTATTGTCATTAAAATGGTCAGTAATGCTTTATTTTCGTTGAGTTTATGAGATTATGTCATTCATACATGTATGGTCATAAAAAATTGAAAAAATGTTATGAAAATATCCAATTCAAGTTGTTGCTATGGTAACGGTATGTTGCAAAACTATCTGCTGTAAAAATAATTCTTTGGGAAATGTTACATTTTGACCAGTTGACTGACATGTATTCCTTCGAAAATTTGACGGCAGAGAATAACCTAATAACGATAGAAACTTATCTAATTTAAATTGTGTTATATTATGATGTCACAATGGCAATTATTAATCAGGGGTGCAGCCAGCTTTCAATCAGGGGCGCAGCCAGCTTTCAATCAGGGGCGCAGCCAGCTTTCAATCAGGGTGGGGGGGGGGTGCGATCTCGGCATAAGCAACTCAAAAAATGTTTTTTAAATTCCTTCAAAACTGAGCTAGAAACTTCAAGTCAAAAGCATTTTAAATCTCTTCTTCTCTCTAATGGTTCTACCCTGGCTATGCCTATGTTTGCTATGGTATTTCATCAAATGGAAACTAAAGAATCAGACAATGCATGGGGAATGTAGATTGACAGACTGGCATACCTGTTATGTTAGGACTATCATAGTTGTTTTCGTGATTATTTTCTTGAAATAAGGTAAAATTGCTCAAGATGATTCCAAATTGGTACCTTTGGTCCGTTGACATTCACCATAAAAGTAGGTCAAAGCTGAAAACTATTATTGATTTTCATTCTATTTCTTTACATGTATAAAGTATGATCAAGAAATAGTATGGGCAATTCTGATCTGCGATGCCGTTGCTATGGTAACCAAGTAAATATGCCATGCCCATTTTTAGGGTCTCTTTTCAGTGTTTGGCCCCCATCTCCACCATTATTGCTCAGATTTTGATGAAATTCAGACCAAATTGAAGGTAATAGATAATGCAATCAGGAGATATTAAGTTGAAAATTCTGAATCAACAATGGCGTTGCTATGGTAACAAAGTGAATATGCCCCACCCACTTTTAGGGGCTCTTTTCAGTTTTTCGCCCTTATCTTCTTCATTATGGCTCAGATTTAGATGAAATTTGCACCAAATTAAAGGAAATAGATAGAGTAATCAGACAGTTAGTAAACTTTGCAAATAGGATGATTTGCATATTGATTATGACGTCATAACTGTTTGTTCTTGCATATTTTATCTTAATCATGATGTTCTAATCTGTGAAATTATTGTCTTTAAAATAGTCAGTAATGCTTCTAACTAGTTATTAATTAATTTCTTTCTTTTAGTTGAGTTTATAATTTTATTTTATTCATACTTGCATGGTCATAAAAACTGAATAAATCTCCAATTTATGCTGTTGCTATGGTTACAGCACGTAGCACAAATATATGATGTAAAAAGAATTCTTTAGGAAATTTTACATTTTGACGAGTTGACTGACACATGTATTCTTTTTAAAATATGATGACAGAAAATAATCTTATAACTATAGAAAATTATTCAATTTAAATTGTGTTATATTATGATGTCATAATGGCAATTATTAATCAGGGGTGCAGCCAGCATTCAGTTAGGAGAGGGGGGGGGTTGCAATTGAAGCATAAGCAACCCAAAAATGTTTTTTAAGATTTGTTTTGAATTTTACAAAAATTGATGCAACTGATGCTCAAAACTGAGCTAGAATCTTCAAGTCAAAATGATTTTAAAGCTCTTCTTCTATTTAATGGTTATATTTTTTTGTTCATAGGGGCGCACCCATCGCATTCCCTGGCAATGCCTGTTAATCCAACATGATGTTGCTATGGTAACTAGGTGAATATGCCATCCCCGCTGTTCAGGGCTTTTCCAAAGTTTTGCTTCTATCTTTGTCATGATTACAGCTTGAGTGTATATGAAATATTCACCAAACTGAAGCTAAAGATTCAGACAATGCATGGATTATGTCAATTGACTGACTGGCATACCCATTGTCGCATTAATAGCTGCTAATGGTTTTGAAATCCGAAAAATATGTTCAATGTCAATTTACATAAAAAATAATTTTATGGTATAGGTCAATACTTTAGCCTATTTCATCTTTTAGGTCATGTAGACATAACTGTACCAATTTTGAACCGAATGGTTGGATGTCGGATTTCAAAACCAACAGCATATCTGAAATCAGGGGCTTCCATACTTCATACTTGTAAAGAAATGGAATCAATCATAGTTTTTAGCTTTGGCCTCATTTTATGGTGAATGTCAAAGGACAAGGTTCCAATTTGGAACCATTTTGAGCAATTTTACCTTATTTCAAGAGATAATCACAAAAAGCAGCTATGATACCATAACAGGTACTGTACTCCTGGTATTTTTCGCCTGCTATTCAGTTTCGTGCTTGGTAAAATCACAAAAATTAATCTTAGCGAAATTGTCAATTAAATCCCAGGGATTTGTGAAATTTATTATTACATTTCGTGTTTTGTAAAATGTTTGTCAAGTGTTTTTAGGGGATTAATGGAATAGTTAGTACCAATGTCTATTACAGTGGAATCATTTTGAGCAATTTTGCTTTATTTCAAAAAATAATCACAAAAAGGAGCTATGATACCATAACAGGTACTTAGTATGTCAGTCAGCCAATCTACATTATTCATGTATTGTCTGATTCACCTAGCATATTCACCTAATGGTTACCATAGCAACATCATATTTGATTAACATAGGGAGTGCTTAGAGGAATGGGGGTGCGCTGGGTTCACTCACCCCCTAATAACCAATAAAAATAGAACCATTAGATAAAAGAAGACTTTCAACTTGAAGCTTTTTGCTAAATTTTGAAGGAAGTTGCATCAATCTTTCTAATATTCAAAACCTATCTTATAAATACTTTTGGGTTGCCTGTGCCACGATCGCAGGCCCCCTTCTGACCGAAAGCTGGCTGCGCCCCTTATTAATAATTGCTATTATGACATCATAATATAACACAATCAAAATTTGATAACTATGGTTATTAGATTATTTTCTGTCACCAAATTTTAAAAATACATGTCAGTCAACTGGTCAAAATGTAACATTTCCTAAAGAATTCTAGTTTACAGCAGATAGTTTTGTTACATGCTGTCACCAAAGCAACAGTGTGAATTGGACACTTTCATTATATTTATTCAATTTTTATGATCATACATGTATGAATGAAATAAACCAATAAAGTGAACTAAAAGAAATAAACTAAACTAATTAAAAGCATGATACTGACCATTTTAAAGACAATGATTTCCCAGATTTATACATTATGATTAAAATAAAATATGCAAGAACAAACAGTTATGACGTCATAGTTGAAAGGCAAATCACCATATTTGCATATTTTAAAAATTGTTTGATTGCTCTATCTATTACCTTTAATTTGGTGCAAATTTCATCTAAATCTGAGCAATAATGACAAAGTTAGGGGCCAAACACTGAAAATAGCTCCGAAAAGTGAGTGTGGCATATTTACTTTGTTACCATAGCAACGCCATTTCGGATTCAGAATTGCCAACTCAATATTTCTTGATTGCATTATCCATTACCTTCCATTTGGTGTGAATTTCATCTAAATCTGAGCAATAATGGCAGAGATAGGGGCCATACACTGAAAAGAGACCCTAAAAGTGGGCGTGGCATATTTACTTGGTTACCATAGCAACCCCGTCGCGGATTCAGAATTGCCAACATCATTTTTCTTGGTAAGTATCACGTATAGTTCATGAAAACATATGTCGCTTAGCTCGCCTCTAAAAAGGAAACGGAATGACCTTTGCTCCCATACTAAATGCATGATCTATCCAATGTATTAACGAAAATACTTAAGAGGCACTATTTGTAAAAAGGGGGCAGGACACCATTGGAGGGTGGCACATGTCAAATTTTATATTTCAAAAATTTTATTCCTATATGAAAGTATGACCATTGGGAAGCCAAAATATGTTATTCATTTTTCTCACAGATGATTGGTTAGTGTGTGACACCGTTGCTAAGCAACCCATGTTTGTTGTCTTTTTACAACCTAGAAAATGCACCAAAATCAGTGAAAAAAGACATATTTCAAGCTTATGATATGCCAAGAAGATAATCCAAAACCAGTTAATAACCATTTGATTTGTATATGGGACATGTTGAAGAGTTCATATGTATTGTTTATCATGACGTCACAATGGTTGCCATGGTTACGGAGCCTTTTCTGGAACATGGGTCAATTAAGAGACGAAATGGCAGCAATCTTTGGACCCAGTTTGTTTAATAAGCCAGATGTCCCATGTAGAGTGGGTATTACTGTTGGAAAGAGGAGCATTAGAGCTTTCATAATCTGCAATAAAATAACTGGGATTTTGGGTTTTCAAGATTTTACAAGCATTTTACTTTTAACTTTTTTTTCGATGTTTTCGGCCATTTCTTCAAGGTTTTCGTGATTTTAGTTGTAAACATGAGGGTCAATATAGAGACGAAATGGCAACCATGTTTGGATCCAATTTGCCAGAAAAGCCAGATGTCCCATGTACAGTGAGTATTACTGTTGGAAAGAGGAGCATTAGGGCCTTCATAATCTGCAATAAAATAACTGGGATTTTGAGAATTCAAGATTTTACGTGCTTTTTACTTTTCCCATTTTTTCGCTATTTTGGAGTATTTTTCAACTTTTTCATGATTTTAAGTTGCAAACATGATATTGTTTAGATGTAGCAATGATTATCATATTATATCTAAATTTGCCACATATGATATATGGAGAATAAGGATGAAATTGCTGGCACAATAAACCCTATTGGCCAAAATGGAAGGATGTTAGGTCAATATAATTGTCTTAATAAAGTTCCCATACCCCATTTTCATTGCACAAATTTCCCACAAAATAACATTTTTATAACAAATAATGCGTTTTATCAAGCATGATTATTATTCAACCTTCAAATGGAATATAATCCTGTAATGCTAAATATCTAAGTATAAACATCAAATTAGGGAAATTACTAAAAACCTTAAAGAAGCCCAGAAAGAAAAGCAATCTCTAAGTGTAAACCTTATATTGGAAACTATTCAATAGCACAATTTCAAAGAGAGCCAATATTTTAATTTTGCACCATATAATGCAAGAAGAATGGTAAATACAAAGCATTATAACATACAGTACATATGATGATGTATAGTGCAGAGTGTACACAAGACAGCGGGCCAATATAAGTTTTGAAAAGCCCGCGCCCGCTAACTTTCTGATTGGTCAAGGCGCTGACGTCATAACCAATCAATCGAAGATAAAACTGCGCGAGCAATTTTTCTAAACTCATTTCAATCATTTTCAAACCATTTGTTTGTCAATTCTATAAGAAAACGGTACTCTCTGACCAGTCTACATCATCATAGGTATGTTATAAATCGTTTATGTCACTATCGTGGCACATATGCCCTCAGTTCTCAGAGATCAATGTCCCTCCCAAGGTCGGGCCATATATCACTCGGGCATATATGCCACGATAGTGACATAACCTCTAAATCCAACATCATTTTAGAGCTGTCAAGTGTCCCGCAAATGGCGGGATTATTTCACGAATTTGATCAAAATTAGGCTAATTCGCGTGTCCCGCAATGTCCCACAAAGTCCCGCAATGTCGGCGTTGACCTCCTAATAAAGTATTACAAAAGTTGTACGCATTACACTGAATTTGGTAAACACTAATTTATTATTAAAACCTGTATGCGTTACTTACTCTTCCTCAGTGCTTTCATTTTTCCTGAAGTTTATGTTAAAGTAAACGATGTGTGAAGATATAACGGAAACTACGTAATAATATTCCTATGCATATTGTGTGAGATTTTGTTGACGTTTACTATACATTATTATATTGTTATTATATTATTACAGTGTTTAAGTTAAGTGCATTATATTTGATTAATCATCAGTATCTGAAAGTTGGTTTGAGTACTTTTACATTAAGTCCCAATCGAGCAAATCCCTTGAATGTCCCCCCAACATCCCGCGAATTTAGTGTACTTTGTCTAAAAAATCTGTTCAAAATTTTCAAAATGTTGAACTTATTTGCTCAAAAGAGGATCTTCTTTTTCTTATTTTTATTGCATGAAAACATTATTCAACAAGGGATCTAAAACATCTTCAAAAGTAGAATGGTATTGAACGTCTAGTTTTGAAGATATCAATCTTCGATGACCAATATCATGCTGAAAACAATGGATAGCATAATTTTTCCCTAATATAAGGAAGAATAACATGGGAAATGTGGTTTTTAACTTTATCGCATTTCAATACCCATGCCCTTTTCAGAAGTTATTAATATAGTGGAGAAGAAACTTTTGATACGTGTAAATTGAGAAAAACAGATCCTCTTTTTAGAAAATAAGCCTTACATTTTTAAAAAAGTGACAAACTGGGGTCCTAATCCATAATTTTTCGGAGAGTTGGATTGGTATTTTACTATCATGGGGACTTCGCTTTAAAGAAAACATATTATTTTAATAAAAACCACTGTATTTAAACCCAGAAAATGCTCATGGTGAAAGATATGACTGCCTAAAATCACTTGGCATACTGCACATGGACCTTCGATCAAAATTTGGCCTATTAGCGCAATCACGCAAATCCCATAAATGTCCCGCGAAATTTGACAAATTCAGGTGGATGCCCCGCAAAATCCCGGGAATTTTGGGCACTGGGTCTAAAAAATCTGTCCCCCGAGAAAGTCTTTGGGGGTTGACGCAGTACTGACAGTAATGACATTTAGTGTTTGATGAAAACCCTTTTTAATAAATCCATATGGAAAATGGAAATACAATTTTGAGTAAATAATGACCAGAATGGAAATAACCAATATTATACCATATTTAAATGGGTCGTAGAATTGATACCATCTTGGATCTTCTTTCAACTGAAAATACTGAAGATTTTAACATTTTATTGGCACTAAAGACTGAAAAAGCTGGTCCTGATTCTATTTTAGTAACTAGAAAACAGCCACTCCACAGAGTAGTAAATCCCACCGAACAAAAGATGTTTTGATAAATAGCCCCCATCTTGAAAAAAATTGCTTGAACAGAACTCCTCTTTCCCTAGGAATCAGCTTTGAGTCAAATCAGTCCGCTGGTATTTGAAGATTATGTTTTTCTGAAAATGGCAGCCATTTTGAAATTCAATGGCCTCTTGAAAAATGTATTCTGGAGCAGTGCTCCGTTGTCTGAAAATGACAGCCATTTTGAAATTCAATGGCCTCTTGAAAAATGTCTTCTCGAGCAGTGCTCTGTTGTCTCTAGGTATCAGCATATCGCGCATACAATTTTAACCAAACCAACTGGTATTTGGGTTATGAACGATAACATTATTTTACAAAGAATGGTGGCCATCTTGCAATTTAGCTAAAATCTTGAAAATGTTTTCGTTATAAAAAATGGCAGCCATTTTGAAATTTATTGACCCTCTTGAAAATCTCTTCTTTATCAACATATATAGGTATCAACATATACTCTTTGGACTAAATCCATCAACTGAGTGGCCATTTTAAAAATTCTTTCTAAGCTAAATTGTCCTTTGCTCGAAAGGCATAAGCCTGTAAAATTTGAATCAAATTTGTCAACCAGTATTTGAGTTATCGCCCAAACACATGGACAGTGGGACAGGACGTTCTGACAGTTTTCCTGTATCCTCGTTTTGATGGGATAATAAAATGCTTAAGCAAGATCGAAGCCATCCCACTAGCTTATGAACTTTTGAGACTTTTTAATAAGATTAAGCGTGACAGTTGTACGCACAGGGTAAGGTACATCACGAGGATTATGGAATTTGAGCAAACTGATGTTTTCATCGTTTCAGAAAGATTTGGTCTAGTTTCTAGATATTTTAGATGTGAATGTCTGTAACAACATCCAGTGAACAGACAGTAGATTTCATAATTAAACCTAAATAAATTCCAAATGTAGTATAGGGTATAAACGCACGGGTACATTTACCTGAGATACTGTTTAGCGCAAATTCACATTCTTTGTGTTGTACCTTACCGTTACGGCATGTCATACCATAAACTACATTGGGAATTTGTGTAGGTTTAATAATTATTATGAAATTCACCTGTCAACTGCAGGAGTTCCGCATGGATCTATCTTATGACCCATTTTGTTCTTTTTATACAGGGTGACACAAAACATGTCACTCACTAATTTTGGAATAACTTTTTCAACAATTAATGAATCTTCATATATGTCAGGTGTCGACAGAGTGTTCAATAGAAAAACATTTTTATGCTTGCATAGCATCAACAACTTGGAAATATTCCAATTTGCCGTGTAGGTGTGCTCTGACATAAAATCACTCAAAACTGTTAGAATTAAAAATCTGTTTTCCTTAAAATTCACCCAATAAGCGAGTCAGTTTATCAAATTTAACAGAAGATTTAAGAAAAATGGGTTAATATGTCATACTATTGATAATATATGTGTAAAGAAGTGAAAGCAATCCAGAAAGGACCATATGCACTCTCCATTGGGATCTCCCCATGAGAAAAAAATAATTCATCTGATTTTTCAAAATGAGTATTCTGCTTTAATTATCACATTTATATGTACACTAGTATCTTGTTGACCTATATTCAGCACTGTTTTGATGCATAGGCCACTTATTAGGGTCATAATTCAATCATGAAGTGTAGAGGCATATATTCCAAACCAAGTATTTTTGTGTCTGTCAAAATCCATTTGCATCCTACCCATCCCTACATCTTATCCAAATATGTTACTACATAATGAAATATAATGGTATATTCTTTGGTTTTGCATTTGGTTTTGTTGATGGTTTTACAACGTTTGTATGATTTTTGATAAGTGTAAAAGTTGTTTTTGGAGCTTTTTTCTATAGCCATTTTGTAAGGAAAAAATGATGAAAAAATGTACAATCTTTTAATTTTAAGTATGACCTGAATCGATTGCAACCTTCATATTTGCACATTTGATGAGATAAACTATTTGTGTCATATTGTGAAATTATTATTATAACAAAAATACCAAAAATACACTATGACCAATGGAAACCAATGCCCTCTATTGGGATCTGCTGATATCCTCATGTTGAAGGCTGAATAAATAGTGCAGAGACGTATCCAACGATCATGGTCCCGGTGTCAAAATATATCAAATTCTGGATATTTCATCAAGGCTAACACCTATTTTCATTAGCTACAAAGAAAACCCCCGAACATACCTAATTTCTGCCGATATTCACAATCACTGGCATCCTAAATCCCCGGGAATCTGCTCCCGACATCGACAGAAAAATCCTCACGTACCTTTTAATGATTTTCCCGGTCATATTGTCATTGGATTCCAGCCCCGTTTTCACCGCAGGTTCTATCCAACATTCTGTTTCCTATATACCATGCGTGTGTCAAGAAGATCTTGATATGGGCAGATTTGAGTTGTTTTAGTCTTCGATTTTTTTGATTTTTCTTCGTCAGTGGACCAGGCTAACTGCAAGAGTCGCCGGTAATAGACCGTCAACGGCAGTCATATCCTGTACATGTATAGGGTTATATCAGACAACCGCGGTTATACTGTAAACATGCTTATATGCGGTCTTACCTAATCTCAGCTGCAGTTAGAATTTTAAATGGTGGACATTCAGAAATGTTTCAAAAAAACAAAATGCGGGACGTCCAACCTTTCAATTGCTTATTTAGAAGTCTATTTGCAAGTCTACATGGTGGTATTCATCGACAAGTGCATACATTTTAAGAAAATAGGTATGGCCAAGAAGACATTAGCCCAAACGTTGCACTAATAGCTCGGGAAAGGTAAAATGATTCCCAAATTTCTTCTATGTTCTTTATTGAGCCTTTAAGTCAATGATGCACAGCCCCATGTAAGTCAATACAGCCTATCTCAGCCAATGTGTGCCAAAGCACTTTAATACTTTTCAAAGAATTTTATGACATTCTATTCTTCATGCTACACTAAGAATGATTCATTTTGACCATAGGGGTATTTGCCCAAAACGCACCTCTTCCTTTAAGTAAATTGTATTTTTGAACATTTTTGATGATTTCACTGAGAGCATACCAGGACTGAAAACATGATAATTCTAAATCATTTTTCCATTGAACACTTTATCTATACAAAAAGCCCATAGATTCCTTGATTATTCAGAAAGTTATTTCAAAATTAGTTGGTGGTATTTTTTGTGTTATCCTGTACATTAATGGCATTGCCGATGAAGAGAGGAGAGAAACCCGAGGAGGGAATCCCGAGGAGGGAAAGAGGAGGGAAACCCCCGGAGCTTTAGCAATAACAGACATATTATGTCTCTTGTGTACCACCTTTGTTTGCGCAAATTCTCACCAGTTGATGTTTTAATCAATTTAAGCATATTCCTTACATCTTTCTTCACCATGATGTGAAATAACAAGCTATGATATTGGTTAACACGCCAGAAATTATATTGTTTTATTGTTTATTGTTCCATTCAAATTATTTACAAAACATATTATTACAATTTGACGCAGAGCGTATATTGTGTGCTAAAAGGTTTAAGGTTATGTATAAGTAAGATAATTAATTGGTGAAGTATTGGAACATAACAAGTAATAATATTATTCAATAATAATATTAATGTTTGTCGATTTGAACAAATCAGGACGATAGGTCATCTCAATGCAGTTTTACATTATAGAAGTGGTCATCTTTGAACCCTGGGGCTTTTCCCCCTCTTTCGATGAATAAGCTAGTAACAAATGTTTCCTTTTAGCAGAAGACTTATATTTTGCCCCTATATCCCCACTTATTCCATCCATAACCTGGAAATTTTACAATCAGATTAGAGTGCTATATATGTATAAAACGGTCAGTAAGATGGGAAATGAACTGCATACCAAGTATATCATGTACAGTATGCGCCAAGAGTTTGCGGATGTTTTCCAAACATCAATTGTGTTGTATTGCTATGTAATCCTCATAGCCTCTTTCTGTTTCACCTTAGGGCTGAGAAGGTTTGAGATGTCATGGTTTATCATGATGGATATAATACGCAATAACTAAAAATAGAGGTGTGGATATTTTTTCTTCTTATACTTAAAGTTTCTTGTAAATTGAAACTCTGACTTGAAATGATATAATGTGCCGACTCAGCACTTTTGAGCCTGATTCAGAACCTGTCACATATCAATTTTTCATGTCTAGAGGTTTTTGGTCAATTCCAGGCTGGCTTAATCTAGTCAATCAAATACATTGCATGTCTTAATACTCCATACATGATATAACTCTAATCTTAAGTGCTACTTGACTTAAATTGCCAATTACGTTGAAAATTTATATTTTGGAAAATGGGGTAGGGGTAGCTTAGTATTAGCCAATATAACATGAGATTGGTTAAAAGAAGCATTGTAACTACTTCATCCATCAATTCAATGATTATAATCCATTTGAAGTTTAAATTAATAATCCTGCTTGATAACACACATTTTTTTATAAAAAATATAATTGAAAGCCCATGATTTGAACAATGAAAAATGGGGTATGGGCACTTTATTAAGACAATTATATTGACCTAACATCCTTCCATTTTGGCCAATAGGGTTTATTGTGCCAGAAATGTCATCCCTATTCTCCATATATCATATGTGGCAGATTTAGATATAAGATGATAATCATTGCTACATCTAAACAATATCATGTTTGCAACTTAAAATCATGAAAAAGTTGAAAAATACTCCAAAATAGCGAAAAAATGGGAAAAGTAAAAAGCACGAAAAATCTTGAATTCTCAAAATCCCAGTTATTTTATTGCAGATTATGAAGGCCCTAATGCTCCTCTTTCCAACAGTAATACTCACTGTACATGGGACATCTGGCTTTTCTGGCAAATTGGATCCAAACATGGTTGCCATTTCGTCTCTATATTGACCCTCATGTTTACAACTAAAATCACGAAAACCTTGAAGAAATGGCCGAAAACATCGAAAAAAAGGTTAAAAGTAAAATGCTTGTAAAATCTTGAAAACCCAAAATCCCAGTTATTTTATTGCAGATTATGAAAGCTCTAATGCTCCTCTTTCCAACAGTAATACCCACTCTACATGGGACATCTGGCTTATTAAACAAACTGGGTCCAAAGATGGCTGCCATTTCGTCTCTTAATTGACCCATGTTCCAGAAAAGGCTCCGTAACCATGGCAACCATTGTGACGTCATAATAAACAATACATATGAACTCTTCAACATGTCCCATATACAAATCAAATGGTTATTAACTGGTTTTGGATTATCTTCTTGGCATATCATAAGCTTGAAATATGTCTTTTTTCACTGATTTTGGTGCATTTTCTAGGTTGTAAAAAGACAACAAACATGGGTTGCTTAGCAACGGTGTCACACACTAACCAATCATCTGTGAGAAAAATGAATAACATATTTTGGCTTCCGAATGGTCATACTTTCATATAAGAATGAAATTTTTAAAATATAAAATTTGACCTGTGCCACCTCCTGCCCCCTTTTTACAAATAGTGCCTCTTAATTCCAATATGGCAAAATAAATTATTCCATGTATGAATTGCATAGTGCATCATTTTGCAGATATTACATAATGCATTCATTGACTCATGGTCAACAAGGTACGGGTAAAACTCCTTTTAGTATTTCACAAAATAATGAAATATAAACAATTTACACATTTCTGAAATGCTGTACCTTTAGTGATTCCTTCGACCTGGAAAGTGGTTTGTTATGTTAAAACTTAAAATAATATCTAAACAAATCTGTTTAGTGTATAAAAACAATAAAGGTTTATATGTTTAATATCAAATATTATTAGACATATGAATATAACCTAGAATAAGAAATCTTGTTCTCGTATTCCATTTTAAAATTGGTTGAATGATTTTGGCACAGTAGAAATGATGGTCATGATTAAATATTATATGTAATATACCCTGTGTGCAGAGTCTAGTTAAACTACACTCTGCCTAGTAGATACCATTTTACAGTTTAGTAGTCCCGCCCCCCGGCACGACGGGTACCGGTGACAGTTTGGGTAATAAATCACTTTTGACCTACGCGCTGACCTTCCACCAATCAGCGAACTTCAAGAAACATACGCCAAATGCGTTCTAATTAAATATGCCCATGTCATTGGTCAATTCCGGGCTCAACGATGACGTCAGAAGGAATGACCATATACAGAACGTCGGTCAAATTTGGCCGACGAACACTGATTGGCGCGGTGAGTTCACAGGTTTATTTTAGTTTGAAAGAGTGAAGACGAAGCTCTCTTTTAAGAAGTGAAGTCAAACGAATGCAAAGGGTATATGTAATATGCCCTGATGCTGTAACATCAATGGTCCTTTATAATCAGGTATGACTGAAATACTGGACAAGATCTTATAAGGTTACAGTTTCCATATAACGTATGTTCCATATTACTACCCCAAATCTCCATTGTGTAAGTTTATGAGTCATTATCCCTCATAGTTTATTATGGCAAATGCCTATTCTTGTCTAGAATATGTCATTTTATCAATTTTATAAACAAGTATACAATTACACGCCCCCCCCCCCCCTCCCACACCAAAACTCCATTTTCTTTATCAAATCTTTCTACCTCTATCTGTTATGATTCTCTGTCAGGCTTCCCCAATTTTCCATACTGTCAAGTAAACATCTAAATAGGATAGTTCTAGCTATTGCTGTTGTTTTGAAATGTTGACTTTTCTTGGGGAAATATTGTTTCAATTCTGACAGAAGTTTTTAGCCAATATCATTCAATTTATCAATATCCAAACGCAGGGTTTCAGAAAGTATGCATTTTGTTTGTGCCTGTATTTTCATCATGTGTACTTATTAAGACAGCTATATTTAAATGTAAATACATTAAAACATGATGCATATAATCTTTTGACAATTTCTTCAGTAAAGTGGCCATTTTGAGAAATGATATATAGCTTGTACCTTTGTTTGATGCTCAACAAGATGTTCGACTGGATTTGCCTTTGTCTAATTCATATATATACCAAATACGAGAATCAGAATCTTATTCTACAAAACGGGTGTTCATGGAAGTAGCACTAATTATTGCATCATTGCTATAAATCGTGTGATTTGATTGGCTAATTCAGATCCATGTGACTAAAAATACCAGCGTATTTCACAGCTCACTGAATTATTTCCATATTCAAAAGATGTATTGTCCAGCGTATTGCCCGCCTGGGGATTCTGACAACTGCACTTTCAATGATTTTTGCAACATGTATTACCATCGCCCTACGGGCTGCGGGCAATACATATTGCAAAAATCATTGAAAGATGAACAGGTATTGCCCTCCATAGAATGAAATATTTGCTTAACATTTCTTACTGTTTCGGGCTTAATATCAATTTTGTTATAAACTGAACAAAGCGGCACCTTTAACATGCAGCTAATTCTCCCATCTAACCAAGAGAGCCTCTTTTAATATAGCGAAATTTAAAAATTGCTTCTGATTCAATTTGTTCAATCAAATCTAAAATGGTAATACTTTTTTACTGCTTCGAACTTCCTTATATTTTATACCATTGGGGTAGGATGTTTGTCTCTTTCAATTAATGCTTTCACCAGAAACATGGATATCACTAATTTTGATTCATATTTAAAATGGTGTGCATGAATAGACCTGTGTATTTTATACCAAATAGAGACACTTCCCTGGAGAGTTCTAAATCTCTATATGTTAACAGCCTAGTTCCCACATCCCTTGTTGACTTTGCTTCCATATTTCCTGTGAAGCCGTGGAACAGTTCTCTTGTTCTTCACAATTTTCCATTTTAATGTAACTCAATGAATAAGGCCAATTCATATCACTGGCTTCCCTAGGTCATTTGAATTCCTTGCAATTTTTAAATCAGCAATAAAGAATAATGGGTTAAATTATCAAATAATGAAAAAGTTGCAAATTATGAGATTTGTTATATAGCTTCGAAATCTTGCTGAAGTGTAGTTTAACTATAGGTTAACAGGCTAAATTCTCATTGAGATAATTTTAAAGAATCTTAATCATTGACTTATTGTTTCAGTGGTCCTATTAAAGTTCATGTGTACACAATCTGAACAACATCCAGTTTCAAACACTTCTGATTATCATCAAGTTTCAAACACAATCTGAACATCATCAAATTCAATGCAAATGCAGTTTTACTTTAATCCAACAGAACAAATATGGTAAATCAATAGACTAAGTGACACATGTCAAGTCAATGGTAAATACTTGTATCTAGCCCAACTAGCACAAGTGCTGCCATCTACCGACTAGTATCAATCCATCTATCCATATACATAGCACCTAATCAGGTCACGACTTCAAGTAAAGTTTTTCCCTTGTCTATGGTAAAAAATAAGTTGAACAGAAAAGTTAGTTTGACACCATTGGTGATGCCCACCTTGTATGGTATAGGGATAAAAGGAAAGTTCATGATAACACTTACATAAAATAATTTAAGTATCTAATAATGATAATGAACATATTACAGTGTTACACAATGTTAGTAAATGATAATTAAATGTCAATTATTGTTAGTGTAATATGTATTTTTTGCTTAATGCTGCAACAATTACACAAGTTCCAAAAAGTGCCACGCCCACTTTTCCCTAAAAGTAGTTGTGTGTGACTATATTTGATAGATATTATTGATTTATTGGAGCATTATATCAACTTTTTAGTGCTTTAGTGTGAATATATACATATTTATACAACTTTTGACAAAGTTGCAGCCACAAAATCCAAACAAATTTGCAAATATTTCACTTTGAGGGCTAAGGGACATATTTTGGAGGAGGTCAAATTGAGAAGATTTTGAGATATAAATACTGTTTCCATGGTAACCATATAAGTTAGAGATTGGAAATTTCTGGCACTGACTAACCATGGTATGCTCTGCCTACTATAAAACTATGAATATATGACATGCATTAGTATTCTTTTTATCAGGTGGTATTAAAGTACCCCCAAGGTTTTCTTAGGGTGGGGGTATGAATTGGCCTGAGGGCCGTCTGCCACCCCTACATGAAGTCCAACTACCCAGAAAGTGCCTAGCATAATCATACAGACTGTTTGAAATATGTTGGAATGTGTGACCTTCCATGAAAAATGGAAGTTGCAATTATCAGAGTAGTCCACAGTCTATAATGTAATATAGAGATTCTGATAAACAAATCAATAGTCTGTCTGTTAAAATGGTTACGAGTCTGATCATTACGATAATAGTTGCCACCAAAAAGTTGTGGGTAGAGAGTCAATTTTAGCTTAATGCCATTGTAACAAAAGTTGAAAATTCTGCATTATATTGTTTACCTCCATAGTTGCCATGTCAACAGATGCATGACGTTTGAGATTCGGATGTTGTATTTTGACTGCCACTTCAGTGCCATCTTTTAGTGTAGCTCTGTGAACTTGGGCCAATGAGGCTGCTCCTATAGGCGTAGTATCAAACGATGTGAAAATCTCAGAAATCTGCAAAATGAAAGTTATGAAACTGATAATAGCAGGAAAAATAGAAAGTACAAATAAACTGAAAAACTACATATGTGAAGATGAAATAAAAGTTGTATGAGTGATATTGGGCTAATTTAGACATAAAAAAGAATTCATTCAATGATCATGATGAATTCCTTTATCTTTTTGAAAAAAAAGAAGAAATACTTTAGTTTCCTTACATCATGCCCTAAGTCCTCTCTGATGACCTTAGAGAGATCCTCCAGTGAAGATTGAGGAGCGTCGTCATGGAGAACCTTCAATGTTGTCACATATTCACTAGGGAGGAGGTACTCAAGTGCTGCTATATGCTGACCCACTTTGATGAAACAACCACCATTTTTACAGCATAAATCATGAAGTTTGACTGCAGATCTTAGATGAACCTGAAAGGTGAAAAATATAGGGTAAGGACGATACATTTTCATTTTTAAATAAAGATGGCGTTGTAATCTGTCTTGTGTTTCTTTATAATTCTCATAAATAAGATTCTACTGCTGCAATCTTTATATCAACCTATTGTTAAAAATGTGCCTTTATTATACAGGGGCTTATTTTAGACCGAATCAAGGCCTATTACAGCCCTGACTTCAAAATCGAACAACTCGTCCATCATAATTATTTCAATGAAAGCATCTTAACCACATGTACCCCCGATAATTGTGTGCGGGTTTATGCACTGCAATAGCATATGTTATATCTTAAATTATTGACATACCTGAGATTTTGCATTCATGTATTCATCTGAATTTGAATCCAATTTCCCGAGTGTAAGTTTATAATCTACAGCCACTTTTCCAATCTGAAACCACAAACAGAGCATACACTGTACATATGCTGCATAAAAGCATCTTGGTATAGGTAGAACTTAAAGATATAGGTAAAAGAAGTACCATGGGTACTGGGGTAACATGGGGTAGTGATTTTTACCATTTTTAATCTCCTAATGGTAATTATAACTATAGAATTGAATTATGAATCTCAAAGAATTTTTTCTGAAATCCATGCTTATTAAAAAAGTTAGAGAAAAATAAAAATTTGAACATTTTTGGCCCACCCTGTTTTCAACATACAGTAGCACAATGGTCTTAAACAATCAACATATGCATTTTAGATCAAAGTAGAAAATTTCAGATATCTAGTCAGTTCTATATATACCCGGGTACATATATCAAAATGTTGGCACTCACAACAAAGGCTGCTCTTCCGAAGCGAACCAAGCCAATAGATCCAACATCCCACTCTACACTGTGTAGGTAGGTAACCGTGCCACCCAGTGTTCCAGCGACTGTTCCAAACTTCAATGCTGGCCATAACTTCCTCAGTACTGACATCTTTAGTCTGTTAGTTCATTCCTGGTTTTTGGTACTTTCATCCAGGCTTGAGTTTTGCTGTATACCTTGAGTATCAGGTTGTCATTATTTAGAGAGTTGTATCTGACTGAAAAAATATTCTAAGATTTTCCTGAAACAAAAATGCTTAATTATAGCATCTTAAAATTAATTACAAAATCTTTAAATGTTGCACTAAAAATTCTCCTGGGTTCTTGGATAACAGCAAACCTGTACATACAGTTGGGGACATAAATAAATGACAGGTGGATTTGCTGAAGTGAGGATTTCCCATGTTAAAAATAAGAGAATTTACAAGAGGCCATAAATCAGTGGATGCGATTTTACAAAATGTAAAATATACAAATTTTAAGGGATATGTATCTAGACAATATTGGAAATTATGGGCTTTCAGACCACCATAATTAGGAAATGAACTGTACAACTGTATGTACAGTTGGGGACAAAAATAAATGACAGGTCGATTTTCGATCACCATTTCCTAATTATGGTGGTCTGAAAGCCCATAATTTCCAATATTGTCTAGATATATATCCCTTAAAATTTGTATATTTTACATTTTGTATAATCTCATCCACTGATGTATGGCCTCTTGTAAATTCTCTTATTTTTAACATGGGAAATCCTCACTTCAGCAAATCCACCTGTCATTTATTTATGTCCCCAACTGTAAACTCCTGGATTTTCTCATATACCTATGAGATGTTGAATCAGATTAGTCAGCCTGTTAAGGCAAACACATATACCCTAAGCTTAGGTTACCTATGTCAAAGGCTACTGACTGATTCTGATCAGAGTTCAGACTGATTCTTATCAAAAAACTAGAGTTGAATGCCCATGCTCAAACATAATTCAAAAATGAAATTTCGTAATCCATTTTGAAATTATTCCTTACATAACAAACAATTACATAAACACAGACATAATCGAAGATGATTCAAAGATCGTGCGTATTCTGGGTTTTATTTAGCATAATGGTATCACATTTAAAACGACCAAATGGTCCCTGGAGGTGTATAAAAAGCCTAATCGTGAAATACTTTAAATAAATCCTTCGCTTACCAGCTTCCGGTTTTTGATTGACCTTGAAAGTCACATGACTGTCATGTGACACATTTGTACACCATTACTACTTCCGGGTTTTGTGAAATATAAAAATGTGTAAGGAATGTGTGAAAGATTCCTTCCCTGAGCGGGTATGTTATCATTAATTTAGTTATTTTTTCTCTGATTTATAAGGATCTGCGTAAAGGAAAGAGAAATGTTAGAATCTTCTGAATAGAACAATTATTTGTGATAATTATTTCACCATAAATAAAGGGTGATACCATAAATAAATGACACCTGGATTTGCTGAAGTGAGGATTTCCCATGTTAAAAAGAAGATAATTTTCAAGTGACCATACTAGGTCAGTAGTTGAGAGTATACAAAATGTAAAATATACAAAACTTATAGGATGTGTTCCATTATTGGAAAGTATGAAGTCTCAAATCACCATGGCCTGGGATTACTTACACTGTACATGTAGGTCCAAAGCCTTCTCTATGACTCGAGTAAGTCTGGGAATGGTGTTAGAAAATCAAGATGCCATTTATTTATGATAGGAACTGAACATGTCTTACATTTATCATTTTGGTAGAGTGGTAGAGCCCATGATGTAATATATTATAACATGGAAGCACATTACATTACATATTCCTTGTATTTACTTCTATTTCCAGAACACAACTTGTTTAGAAAATGGCTCATATTGGATGAACTTTACACATTGTGCCAAGTGCCAGGCAGGAAAGGATACCATAAAAATTACAGAACGATCTGAGGAGCATGGAGATGAGGGGGATGAAATGATCAAATATAAACGTTTGTACTTGACACATTCATCTAAATCAAACAGTGTTTGCTAAATTGCTATAACGAATGACATTGCTGTAGTGGTACTTACCTGTACCATTACATTTGTATTTAATCAATTTTAAAAATTCTCATTTGATATGTTTTATGTTGGTAGACTCTCAATGTATTTGTTACTTTAATTTTCAGACATATGTGAAAGATGTGGACATGTCATAGCAGACCATGAATATACATTTTGTGTTTCAGAGGACTTCCAGGTTAGTGTTTTCTTTGAATAAAATAAATTAATGTTTACATGATCACACATGTCCCTTTAACACCCTTTGAATGTATCGTGTCAGTGTATAGATGGCGTTAAGATGGTGCCTACTATAACTGTCAATATAAAGCTCACAATGCAAATTGCAAGTGGTGTTAACATAACACTAACTCTATGTGTTATGTCAAGATAATAACCACTGTATCGATTCTGTCACTTGTGTCAAGATAACAACCACTGTGTCAAATTGCGTCAAAATATGTCTGATTTGTCAACTGTGTCAAGATAACACCCGATGTGTCAGTTGAGTCAAGATAACACCCACAGTGTAAATTGTGTTAGTATCCCAGCAGTACCAATTGTGTCAAGATAACACCAGAGCTGTCAAGTGTCCCGCGAATGGCGGGATTATCCCGCAAATTCGATCAAAATTAGGCTAATTCGCGTGTCCCGCAATGTCCCGCGAAGTCCCGCAAATGTGGCTTTCGACCTCCGCGAATTTCCAAATTGTTGCAATCCCCTATATGGTGATTATCTTATCTTATATAAGAAGCTAAGTTTTTGCACTTTTGAGGAGTAAAGTTTACCTAATTTTAAGTACCTAGCATGCTGTTGTTTGGTATCAAAATAAAGAGGAAGGGTTCAACTTTCATTTTAATTACGACAATAGGGATGTAGGTCACAAATAGTTCCAACGTTGGCCTTTTTACTATCCGTGTGGCCTTCATCTCAGAACTGAGCAAATGTTAGCAAACGCGAGTTACAGTAAATGGACGCTGATATCTAGAAAGGGTTTGTAGAAAAAACCGGGTACCGGGTAGTAAATCCTCCATGCTGGGTTCAAACTTGGTACCCGGTACCCGGTCAAAAAACGGGTACCCAAAAAATGAAAAATACGAATATACGAGTATAACATAATTAGATTATCAGAAAACGTGTAAGATTTGTTTTGAATTTACAAAAATGTATGTAACATCCTTCAAAATTGAGCTAGAAGCTTCAAATAAAAAGCATATTTTAAGGCTCTTTTCTTCCTCTATCGTCATGACCATATTTTCATTGGTTATGTTCACGTACCAACATACGAACTCATTGAAAATAGAGTAAAATTGATTTGTCTTGTTATTCGCATCGTCTTACAATGTCATTGGCGTAGCCAGGAGAGGGTGTGATGGTGCGATCGCACCCCATCCCCCTTCATTACCAAATCGGAAAATATGACCATGATGACCATGACCATGGGGGGGGGGGGGTAGGTACGAATTATTTCGAACGGAATGCGTGACATATACGTAATTCGCGTGAAAAGTCCGAACGAAATGCGTACGTTTTTTTTCGACGTTCGTATTTTTGCTGTGTAGACGAACTTTTTTAGAAATTTTTCTACAGAAATATTTTTGCTTGACAATTACCAGGTAAAATGCGTATTTGCGTGACATTTTCTGTCACGCAAAAATAACTGGCGTGACTTCAAATTCTTCAGCAAATGCGTGACAAATACGCAAATTGCGGGACAGTTGACAGGCCTGCAGAATGTAATTGATTTTTGATTTTGTCACCCTTAGAATCTGTGCCCATCCATACTCTGGAGGGTGCAGACTAATTTATCCCTAGAGTAAATAGGGCTAAGATCTTTAATCTTGTTTATTTTGGCCATTTAATTGAGCTTTGAGAGTTTCTGCCAGTTTTCATTCTGATTTTGCTGCTTAGCGCTCATTTGAGTTCAGGGATATTTCACTACCTCAGAGCATAGTATTATTACTGCCTGCTGAGAGTCAGGGTATTTTTGGAACCGTTGAGCGCCAAATTTCACCTAGATTTCACTTTAGCATATATTTTCAAAGAATCTCAATAACTTCAAGGTGAACATTTTGATAAATATACTTTATAAACTAGATCTGAGCTTTTAAACACATCTGAATCTGATTATATAGTATTTCACAGAACCCAGTATTATTTGGATTAAGCATATTTTATTCACTTGTACAGAGCTGTCAAGTGTCCCGCGAATGGCGGGATTATCCCGCAAATTCGATCAAAATTAGGCTAATTCGCGTGTCCCGCAATGTCCCGCGAAGTCCCGCAAATGTGGCTTTCGACCTCCGCGAATTTCCAAATTGTTGCAATCCCCTATATGGTGATTATCTTATCTTATATAAGAAGCTAAGTTTTTGCACTTTTGAAGAGTAAAGTTTACCTAATTTTAAGTACCTAGCATGCTGTTGTTTGGTATCAAAATAAAGAGGAAGGGTTCAACTTTCATTTTAATTACGACAATAGGGATGTAGGTCACAAATAGTTCCAACGTTGGCCTTTTTACTATCCGTGTGGCCTTCATCTCAGAACTGAGCAAATGTTAGCAAACGCGAGTTACAATAAATGGACGCTGATATCTAGAAAGGGTTTGTAGAAAAAACCGGGTACCGGGTAGTAAATCCTCCATGCTGGGTTCAAACTTGGTACCCGGTACCCGGTCAAAAAACGGGTACCCAAAAAATAAAAAATACGAATATACGAGTATAACATAATTAGATTATCAGAAAACGTGTAAGATTTGTTTTGAATTTACAAAAATGTATGTAACATCCTTCAAAATTGAGCTAGAAGCTTCAAATAAAAAGCATATTTTAAGGCTCTTTTCTTCCTCTATCGTCATGACCATATTTTCATTGGTTATGTTCACGTACCAACATACGAACTCATTGAAAATAGAGTAAAATTGATTTGTCTTGTTATTCGCATCGTCTTACAATGTCATTGGCGTAGCCAGGAGAGGGTGTGATGGTGCGATCGCACCCCATCCCCCTTCATTACCAAATCGGAAAATATGACCATGATGATAGAGGAAGAAAAGAGGCTTAAAATGCTTTTTATTTGAAGCTTCTAGCTCAATTTTTAAGGAAGTTACATTTTTGTAAATTCAAAACAAATCTTACACGTTTTCGAATGATCTAATTATGTTGTATATTCGTATATTTCGTTTTTTGGGTACCCGGTTTTTCGACCGGGTACCAAGTTTGTCTACGTAAATTTTATTTATATTATTAATTGCATTACACTTACATGTACATATTTATATTTACATTTACATGTACATAAATAAGAATGAAGGAATAAAAAAAAAAAAAAGTTTGAACCCAGCATGGAGGATTTACTACCCGGTACCCGGTTTTTTCTACAAACCCTATCTAGAAAAGTAACCTCATTCCCTATAATTTGATGTAGATTAATCGAACCCCTATATCATGCCTACAGTATGGTAGTAGTTGGTCACGACGCCAGAAGCAGAGAAGTGCAAAGTATTGTTCCAAATTTTTGAATTTCGTGTTAGATTACGATACTCACACCTCAAGCATGTTTTTTGTTTTTGATAAATTACAATAAAGTTTAATAATATTTCTATGCGTATTTTGTGAAATTATGTTGACGTTTATTTAAGTTACAATGTAACGGTGCATTATATTTGATTAATCAGTATCTGAAAGTTTGATTCAAGTACTTTTACACGCTTTTACATTAGTCCAAATCACGCAAATCCCTTGAATGTCCCGGGACATCCTGCAAATTTAGGTGGATGTCCCGCGAAATCCCGCAAATTTAGGGCACTTTTTCTAGAAAATCTGTCCCTCTATGAAGTTTTTGCTGGTAAACCTGTTAACTGTCCCGCAATTAGGGTGTTTGTCCCTCGAATGGTCCCGCGAAATCACGCGAATTTGATAAAAAAAAATTGGCCTATAAGCGCAATCACGCAAATCCCTTAAATGTCCCGCGAATTTAGTAGATGTCCCGCAAAATCCCGCGAATTTTGGGCACTGGGTCTAAAAAATCTGTCCCGCGAGAAAATCTTTGGGGGTTGACAGTACTGTAACACCCACTGTGAATGTTGTGCCAAAGTAATTTCAATTGGGTATTTAAAGGGATCCAACACCTTACAAAACTTCTTAACGGAGAGGAATAAGGGAAAATGCTTGCCGGATTCTGAATCTGTGTATTTTTTAATGATTTTTCACCGTCTTAGAATTTCAATTTTTTTCCTTTGAAAAAATGAGATTTGCATTGTTTTCCAATTAGAAAAATGAGTAAACATGAATAGCTCGAAATCTAACGGTGAGATTTTGTTTTAAAAAATCATGGATATCAAGGCTAAATATAGCTATACAGTAAACATAAAAAAGCAATGCTTGGACTCTTCATATTCACACAAAAAATTAATTAGTAAATGAGGTTTGATATTTGTGAGAATAAGTTATACGAGGTGCAATGCTCTACAAACACCAGACTACAGGGTGGATTAGGATCAATGACACACATAAAAATTAATTAAAAAATATTTCATGATAATTATCTCAAACAAAAGCAGTTAGCGAAGGATACGTTTCATTACACTCAATAATAGTTATCACTTTTGACTATATATACATATCTCATGGGAATGTATTTCCATCTGCTCAAGATATCATATTTTAGCTTCGAAAATCACAATCGTTTGATAATACATTTGTCTCAGAATGATAGGCCACCCTGTAGCAATGTAGCTTTCACTTGAAGTGTACCCTTGAGAATAATGAACTTACTTTCAAATTGGTCTTGCTTTTGTGGTGTATGTGGCTTTTTAGCAAATCTGCCACGCTCATTTCTTTCCAGAACCATCTTGTTCAAATGTATCACTACTGTATATGCGCATGTATAGACAGATGACATAGATATACATATAAATTATATATTGCACCTGTATTTACTTACATGGGAATATTCCCTTTGGAAAAATGCAAATGCATGAACATATATTTTCATCTTATATATGACTTCAAGCTAACATATTATTTCATATTTATAATTTCATAGTGAGTTTAACATGAATAATAGATCCATGAGAACAATATTCTTTGTTTTTTTTAAATTGATGGGTTTACTGTGAATTCAATAAATTACAATTTGCAAGGGGTAAGTATACTGTATGAGCTAGCTAGTGGCTTTGTATTTTATGTTAGGCCAGGGTAATTAAATTAGTTGTTTCTCTTTCTTCTAATTTTCAAAATTGATACGGGAATGACGGTTTTTATATTACCTTTTTTGTCTATCTAAAATGCTGATGAGGGACGGGGTGATTTTTTTCTTTAAAATAACTGTAAAAACAAATAACTTATTTTGAAGGAAATAAACTGAGTTTATGTTGAATTTATATGTTGAATTGAGCCTACTTTACTGGTATATTTGATCATATATCAGTACCACGATATTGTCAATTATCCTGAAAGTGTTTCACACGCCATGGATGCGCGCGAGGTACGGTGTTTTTTCTCAGAAATGGCAGAAAAAAGGTGGAGGGGAGATTGGGCCACACGCAGGCAAGAATGAGAAACAACTAATTTAATTACCCTAACCTTAGTTCATCCAGTAGTGTTTTTATATGCAGCTTAATAGCATAAAATATGTTGAATGAAGCATATGGTGTTGATTAGTCGTGTGACACACAAACTGACCAATACATGAGGGTATTAGCTACTTTTCACATAAACCAAAGGAGGACAGTACTTTTATTTCAACTGGGAGCTTACCTCCACACGACTGATCATGTGACCATGGTGGTGGTCCCCTTTAAGGTATTTTCTTTATGACTCACATATTCAATATTTGGCCATTTTCGTATGTTTTCCAGGAGTACCAGATGTTTTGTTTACTGTGTGGTCGAGGAGAAGACACTCGAAGTATTTTACCAAATGATCCACGATTTGGAGCTACAATATTCTGAGATCATATCATCACATGGAATGGATGTACATTTGAACCCATCGAAGTGTCAGCCCAGTCAAAACATGTATTTTTGCACAGGACAACATCTTTAACTCACAAGATTAACCCTTTGTTATGTGGAACATATCTTACATCTTGAATTCTGTGTATGAGAAGTTGAAGCCACAAGACAAAACTGACCGACTGACTTAATCTATGCATTTTAACATAGGCTGTTTAACTTTTTAACCATGAGCTTTATATTTAAGAAATATAGACCGAAAAGCAGGGGTTATATCGTCGAATACAACCCGCAGGGCTGTGCCTAGCCCCAAGGGGTGTATTCGACGATATTACCCCTGATCTGAGGTCTATATTACGATTCGAATATGAAAACTCACCAAATTGTTTCGAATATTCATCATGGTCCACCATTACTAGGACCCATCGTTATGACGTCACACATTACTCGTATTAACTGGGTTATTGATCTCGAATATAACCCAGCTGAAGCATTGACTTTGTTTACAGTTTACAGAAGGCGTGAATACAGTCATGTTAGAATTATGTTTACAATACTTTGTAAGAGCATGGGCTTTCAACTAGAATTGAAAGCCCATGGTAAGAGACATCTAATATAAATTATCAAAATGATAATAAAATTGTTTATTTCTGTTTTTTACTTTCGGCAAAAAGTATGATTTTCCTTTTTGTTTTATAATATTTCGATCAACTATTTCAGGTAACCAATCCATATACATTTCTTTAATAGTTTGGTCATGGGCTTTCAACTAATTGAAATCCCATGGTTTGGTGTTTGGTAGTCATGTTTTTTTGGCAAACATTCAATCATGGGTTTTCAACTAGAATTATCTAATTAAAGCCCATGATTCAATCAAGAGCTCTATAATGTATAGTCTTAATTGATTAGAAATTTAGAATCATCAAGAAGTTGAAGAAAGTTTTCTAACAACGGAGTGGCTCCAGGACCGACAATTGTCGGTACTGGAGACTGTCCAGGGGTATTTGCTGGGGTACCGACAATTGTCGGCACTCTATCGTCACCTAGTAGTGTCAGATAGAGAACCGACAATTGTCGGTACGCAAGTGGCTGCTACGTGTTTTTGCTAGAGAGCCGACAATTTCATAAATAAATTCACTACTTTTAATTTCATAAATAACTTATCACTGGTAGTCTAGTGGTTAGCGAGCACGATTCAAACACACTCGGTCCCGAGTTCGAATCCCGGCAAGACCTACTTTTTTCTTTTGAGGGGGGGATAGTGCTTCTTTTGCAGTATGGAATCGTACAGGCATTAACTTGTAGTGAGCCATAATTTATTTCGACAAAAATTGATTCAACTTCCATCAAAATTGTCCTACAAGCTTCAATTAAAAAACATTTTAAAGCTCTTTTCTTGTTCTATCTAATGGGTCGATATATACAATTAGAAGGGGATGCTTTCGCCCCCGTCGACCTCTACCCTTACTACGCCATGGCACAGGAGAAATATCTCATTTGGAATATATCACTGTTTACTTTGCGTTTGGTAGCTCTCTCATGCGAGATGGAATCGTAGCCATTAACTAAGGGAGCCAAATGCAACTTCCATCAAAAATTGTGCTATAAGGTATGAGTACCGTAATCCAACACCAAATTCGAAAATTCATAACAATACTTTGCACATATGGCGTTCGTGACCAACTATGAAACGCTTACCCCCCATAGTGTTATACATCAAAATGCACCTGTCCATATAGGGGTTCGATTGACCTACATCAAATTATAGGGAGTCAGGTTACTTTTTGAGATATCAGCGTCCGTTTATTGTAACTCGCGTTTGCTACCACTTCCTCAATTCTAATATGACAGGCAAACGCGTCGTAAACATCCTCACGTTCGGAACTATTTTGACCTACATCGCTATTTTCGTAATTCAAATGAAAGTTGAACTCCTCTTTATTTTGATACCAAATAGTGGCATACTAGGTACCCTAGAAGCCAACTATGGGTTATTTAGAACGATACCACAGGTTTTTAAATGGACTACTAGTATATACCTTTTGGCGGATGGATATGGAACCTCATACCATACGATAAGCTCTAAAAAACATTCTAGCTATTTTCTTCTATCTAATGGGTAGCAAACGCCCCTTCCTTTTTATTGGGTTTTCAACGTTTACTACCATTCCCTGTTCCCGGGCTACCATTTTTTGACTGGATTTGGTAATCCCCGGGTAACCGGGGCTAATGCCCTCCCCGGGTTTTGCACTTGTTCCCAAAATATCCGTATGATATCTGAAATATCCCCCCGCGCATTGCGCATGCGCCAGAAAATTCGAAAATCAATATTTGTCGGTCCTCTAGCGTGTAAACACAGCATATCTCCCGTACCGACAATTTATTTGTCGGTCCTCTAGCGTGCCACCACATCAGAGTCTAGAGTACCGACAATTGTCGGTACTCTAGCCTTTACGTTCTAACAAATATAACTGTCTAAATTACATTTAAAAAAGTTATTGAAGAAGTCAAAGGCAGTGCTTCTGAAATTACCATAGCCCATAAAAACTCTTCATAGCCATTGATAGATGGCAGGGTTTCATTAAAAGTACACATAAAACTATGACGTCATTTAAAGTGAGGCTGCACATGGCTGTTTAGAAATTTCAATAATTTTACAGTATTTTCTCGATAAAAGCTCATTAAACAATAATCCAACTAATAAAACACACGTTGACAGTAGAGGAGGCACCGATAAGCAAAAAAGACAATGTTTCTTATGTATTATTTGAACGATGAAGGTAGCAGAGTCTACACAATGAAAAAAGTTGACCCAAGTGGAAAACCAACAATGGCAGCCCATCCTGCCAGGTTTTCTCCAGACGATAAATACTCCAGACAGAGGATTACAGTAAAGAAACGATTCGGACTTTTACCAACACAACAAAAAAGTACCGTTTTCTAGGTTGGAAGGCTTCTATCGAGTTGTCGTCATCATCATTCATCAATAGCGTCATCATCGACATCTTTCGGATTATATGAATTCTGTTCATTATGTTTTACATCGAAACATTAACAGTGCATCAACTTCATATTATTAGTATGGTTATTTTGTGAATGTTGTACATATGTACACTGCACATTATGCCTACATTGACACATCAAACAGTGCATCTATTATCATCTAAAACAATGCATGAAGAACAATAATGTGGATCCCATACATAACTCTGGATGGACCTATAATTAGATGTATCGTTGTCATAGTGCAACATTTTATCTCCAAACACTGCATACTACGCTGTCTACCAATCATTCCACACTGACTTTTTATCAATGTATCGCACTTGTTAAAGAATAAGGACACCCTTTTATAACTGTTTCCTGCTCACCCATCACTGCTTGGACATTTCGGATCAGGATGATGACAAAGAGTGTACAGATAACAGAAGAGGTTCTGACAAGACAGAAGTTTATATGAAGATATGCATTGACATTTTATGATCATGAAAATCAACAAGCTACCTTTTTGTTGGGTCATTTTAATTTTCTTATCCTCACATTGCTGTTCTACTGAGGTATTCAAAGTTCAGAGGAACATTGTATAACTAGCTAAATTGGCTATAGCATATATAATATGTACAGATATATATATTCATATTGTATAATTTCACACTCTGTTAAATGAATAAAGCTCTTTTTAATTAATTAATACAACATGTATTATTATTGTTTCATACCTTTCATTAAGTTTTATGCTGCTTGTTTTGGTAGGGAAACAAATTAAAATCATATCTAGGATTCTAGGTAAAATAATGTACCGTCTGTGAAGATGCCCAAAGAACTCTGTAGAAAACGAAAACCAAAAAGAACATGATATTTTTATTTATTTATTGGAATCACTTTTAAAACAGTGGGACACACATTGAAAATGTGTTGCATCCACAGAAAAACATGCTGATACAACTTCCTGTGGATTTTTTTTACAAAATTATCTTGTAAAACTACTGTCTACAGTGACTTTGGTTTTTACAATGCAGGCCACCTGAAATTATTTTTAAAGCTTCTAATGCTCAAAAAGTGAATTTCCCTCTTCTAAAATGGTGGTCATTTTGAAAATAGGGGAGCTTTCTTGTATTCGAAATGTAACCAAAGTAACCTAGTATAACCAGATAACAGCAATCCCAAGGCATAGTAAATCCCATTAAACAGCTGTAAAATGGCTGCCATTCTTGGAAATGGCCATCAATTACCCAAATTTTCATTGTGTAAATGTAATACGCTTCTCAGTATTCACACATGAACAAAATCACTCCATTACTTTTCGAGTGACAGCAAAAGTTGTGAAAAAGCATTTAACAGCCGCCATTTTCAAGATGGCTTCCATGTTGTTTTTAGCTCACATGGCAAGGAGGATTGGCTCCCAGAGTGCACCACCGATATTCTGTCCCATATATGGGTATGTCGTAATACAAAATTCGAATTCAAACAGCCGCCATTTTGTTCACTTCAACATTTAAATCGTGAATTTTGGTCTTATTTCCAAACGAAAAATTCCAGAACTCACAAGAAATGATCGAGATATTGGTTCGAATCTTTTGAACTGTTTATTTTGAATTTATAGTCGGTTTTAATTTCAGAAAATAACGACATTTCGACGTTTTCATTGTTGGAAAATATCGAGTTTCGATCCTGGGAGCCAATCCTCCTTGCTCACATGGTGAGCTTTTGCAATCGCTCACTTGTCCATCTGTGATGACAATGAAAATCAAAATCAAATTATGTACCAACATGGTGTTGATATCCAAATTTTAGTCTAAATTGATCTATGTGTCAAGATTGTATGGTTCTGTTTCTCTCCAACAAAACATGTTTATTTCATGTTTCATGCATTGTAAAAACACATGTCACTGTAAACAGTAGTTTAATTGAATAATTTTTGTTTAGAAATATTTATATCTGCTTTTTTATTCTCTGCCATTTGAGCCATCATTCAGTTTTTTGATCAACACCATGTGAACCCGCACCCACGCTACTATTTATTTTTAAATTAGATTTTCATCTAAATCAACATCCTATGTAAATTATTTTGCACTTAAACATAAAAGACGTTTATATATACGTTTTAATGCTTTACATAAAATACTGTAAAATTGACACTAAAATAAAATGAACCCACATTGGGCATATACGTGAAACATATAATTGATGTGGGGTCAACTGTTTTGGAATTATACCCAGACGGTTAACGTAGATGGCTATATCATGCTTTATGTGAATTAAGTTTTATCAAAAAGCAAAAGTCTTTTCTGGGTCACTGCGAATGGCATGATTTCCTCGAGTCTCTTCAGTTGCAAGGCAACCATACTGGGACCGATTCGTGTCGTTCCACTACTGCCCTTGGTGGGGGCCCGCTACCATACTGTATGACTCCCGGGATCTACCAAAGCACGTTAGTGGAGGAACCAACCACAGTCTCACAATCTGTCTCCGACAAGAGCGGCCAGAGAACCAACCCAAGCCAAGGGCCGGTATACGGTTGGACCTTCGGACCGGGTGCACTGTCCGTAGTGACAATGATCAACAACTCCGTACCTGGGGCTCGAACGCGGGACCTCCGTATCCCCCGGTACATTCTACCACAGTCTAACCCACTCGGCCACACTGCTCAGGTGTCTAAACTGCTCAAAATGTAATATTTGTTCTACTCTTTTGCTTGAATGAACTCAAACGATCTTATTTTCTTAACCATTTGTTTTGAATTAGTAATTACAAACGATAATCACTGCGCATAAACGTGTGAATTAGCGAGTGTGGATTGGCTACTTCGCGTAATTGCGTCTTCTGAGATGGCATATGCAACAGAAGAATAGAGTTACTCACTTCGAGAGCCATGTTAGATTTTGAAACTTATGGCTCTCAAACGGAGAAGTGAACAGCTGATCAATAGTGACCTTTGAAATTGAATTAAGTCGATCCGCGGCTTACTTTTGGTCTCTAACTTTGTCTTACATCAGTATCATCAATCCGTGTAAGTATTGGAGCGCTGGAGTACTTCTTTTTCGATCAAGACTTGTAAATTGTTCATCGAGTTAAAGTTTTACAGACCTATTTCCAATATGGCGGTTTGCTAGGTGCGAGATACGCAACGAACGAAATGAATTTTGAGAATTAGTTAGGTTCGGACAACCTCCGGAGATTTACGAAAATGTCCGAGCAGAAACCGCCATATTGGAATTTGGCAGTAAAACGATTCACTCGACTAACGAATTACAAGTCTTGATCGAAAAAGAAGTACTCCAGCGCTCCAATACTTACATGGATTGATGATACTGATGTAAGACACAGTTAGAGACCAAAATGAAGCCGCGGATCGACTTAATTCGATTTCAAAGGTCACGATCATTGAGCTGTCCAAATGTTCCGTGGGAAAGCTATTATATCAAAATCCAAATAGCTTTCGCAGGAACCGAAGTAAGAATAGAGCGAATTCGAAGTTATAACATTCAATCAATTATTAGTGTTCATAAGCATTAGGTCTTATTTCAGTCGGATAGAACTCAGAAAAAAGTTGAGTCCAATCGGTCACCACAACGCGACATTTTTGAGAATAATCGTGTACATCGTTAGTGTTCGAAATATCTTCATGGATGAATCCAATGTTTTGGATAAATGTTTGTCACGTGTACTTGTTTTTGAGATATCAATTCGCCGTCTTGAAAACACACTGACTTGATGCTGGACTAATTATAAAATGCAATTACTACCATTTCTACAAGTACACGTCAAAATCTAGCCTACTGGTCCTTTTTGATAAAATCCATGTTTTGAAAAATTGTACAAGACTCGTATGTCCAATCGAAGGCATTGTTACACTTTCTTTTTGGGTTAACGGTAATGTGGTAATTAACGAGAGACGTCGGGCCAGACAAACGAATGTTGCCGCGAGAATGCAGTCTTGCCTCAACCCGTTTATACAGGATGGGCCAAAAACGTACACATTTTTAATTTCGATATCGGCCTTTTTAAAAATCAATGGATTTCAATAAAATGTTGGTAGGATATGCAAAAATCAATTTTACAATTGTTCCTGAAGTGGAATGAATAAATCTTTAGGAATTTTTGAACAATAAAGCTTAACAGACACTAGGGGTCCGTTGGAAAAATTACAAATTTTAGAACGTTATTTGAAGCAACACTGTCATTAGTCATGTCTCAAATTGAAGTACCAGAATGGCATATTAGTCAGTCTGTCAGAGAAACACATGTGGTAGGCATGATAGGGTGTTCAGTATATTCTGGAATAATCTCCAGAAAAATGGAATATTAGAAGTATCATTTAAGACAAATAAGTAAGATAGAGAAAACTGATTCAGGTTCTTGAGAAAACAATGATTTAGGAAAATCTGTCTTCACAGTGAAAGCTATTTTGAGATCTTGTTTGTGGCAAAAAAAGATCAGTATGGTGCTTGATTGAGTCCACACAACCTATTTCTTCATTGCCCTTTAAGACTCAGATTAACACTAAATATAAATTACAAGCCAATAAGAGAGCGTCACTTTTCATTCAGACTTTCGCCTACCAGTTCTGTTTTCCATAATGTTGAACCAGCCCATCGAATCTTCCTTATCGGTCTCAATACACTCCCAATGTTTTAATTTACATTGGAAAATATATAAATGACCATAGTGTATACAATCATACATAACAAAAATACATTCTGGCTGAATGTATAAAAAGTCAGTCTGGAAATGTTATTTGAGGCATGACTATTATCATTGTAAAACTGTAGGTATGAATATCATCCTGAAATCTGTAATTTTCCATACAGACCCCTAGTGTCTATTTACCTTCATTATTCCAAACCCCCTAAAGATTCAATAATCCCACTTTAGGAAAATTGATTTTTGCACATCTTGCCCAAATTTTATGGAAATCCATCAAAAAAGTAATATCGAAATAAAAAATGTGGACGTTTTTGGCCCACCCTGTATATATTCATTCATGATTATATGCTACATTGAACTTAAAGTTAGGTTAAACACCATCAAAATAGTACGAGCTTCCCGGGACGAGCTTAGTTCAATGATGGCAATCAAAGAACGACATAAGATTAAAAATCGATGAAAGTTATACAATTAATTAACAACTTCATTGATAGATGAATATTTCTCAAAGCATGTTGAAAAGCGATGAGACAAACGCCTCGTCTGCCTCACCCTGGCTACGGTATAAAGCATATCTCCGCCCATGTACTTGTGCAAACTTGAGGAAAGAAAATCTAGCAAGGACCACAGACATTTAATAACTGAATAACATTCTCATATATCAAAATAAATTGATAATAACTTTTAAACATACATATGTATATGAGATTATATTGTTTAGACGTATGTAACAATAAAAAAAGAACTAAAAAAGATCAAATATGTATATTTTTAGCAATATTTAGTATCTGTTGAGGAAATGTGTTTGTTTCATCAATTCCTCATTCGCGTTGTATTAAGCTTTAAGATCATTATTGTGAAACACTTTAAATATGGGCACCTACTTGTATTTTCTGCACAATTCGCGGAATCGACCGACAGCATTTGATCAGTAGATTTCAGCATGGTCAGAGACATTTCAAGAAGTCCTGGACCGAGTGTCCACCTCGATTTATTATACAGTTATATGAACATTTATTACTCTTCATTGAATGATATACTACGATTATATTCTACTTGCGTTGGTGTTACACTTTTGAATAGATAATTAATATTGTAATTGATTTATCTCATCATACATGTGGGGGATAATCTACATTAGGCTGTGGAGGGGGTACAGTCACTCAAACACAACAGACATCTTTCTAGCAAAGAAAATTGGTTCACTAGAATTTGAGTTATTATTCACTGGATGGACAAACATACAGCTTTACCAATCTCAAATGAATTTTGTTTGTTGGGATAATATTACTCAAATAAAAATAACATGCAAGTTGTATTTACATAGAAAATTCACATTTATTTCCAAGTTTTACATTTTATACACTGTACTGGTTAATAATGTTAACATAGATTTTATGTGTTAATATAGATTCCCTGAGAAACCCATATAAGAAAATAATATATATTATAATATATATACAATATAGGAATGAAGACAAATTTTAGTACTTTTATTTGACACAATTTATCTTTTGAAGTTAGATTAAAAAAGATTAAACAATCTGGCTATAGGAGAATAGTAGTACATTTACTATTTCATATGAATGATCCTTAACAGTGCATTGCTGAACTTGTGAACAAATGGTGTGTTGAAAGTTTATTTACATCATGCTATTCGGTCTTCACGGCTTTTATAGTTACAGTACTGTAAACTTAATTGTAAGTCGACCACATGAAGACAGAATTTCCTGTAGATTTAATCAGTTTTCTAGTACATGTATTTACAATACTATAGCTCACATGCTATTTTACTCGACACAAAAATGTAAACTCAAAATAAATAAAATACTGAACTAAAAATCTACTAGCATTTCCTCCGATATTTACAGCTAAAGAGACAAAACAGACAGAAATTGGTGAATTTTTAAATCAAATTGATTTCTGACATTTTTGCCATAATTTATCACAAATATGTGAAATCAGAGAAAACAATGACAATACAATATTAAAAATCCTAAACTGGACCAACATTCCACATCAAGTATGTACAAAATAATTCTCTTTGGTCATTATGGGATTGAATAAAGCATATCTAATTGAGGCTAGAATAATTGATCTCATTTAGTTTAACCTTATTGAACATGGAATTGTGTTACTTACAGTGAAACCTGCATTGATGGAACACCCATAGTTTGGCTGAAAATGTATTCCCCTAATATACAGGTGTTCCAAATGACAGGTTGTACTGTAGATTATTAGTTTTTCATTATAACAAACCCTTGATAAATATTCTTTCTGAAATTATGCACGAATAATAATCAATCAAAAAATATAAAAACATTTAAAAATGACCCAAACTAAAATTGATGTATATAGTTAATAGTATAATATATCTATATACAATTTATGTATACTCCAACAATGAACACATTTTTACAAGATGATAAAATCGTGCCTGGAACAATACTCACAAACAGTAAGATTGTTCCAAATACAGAGTCACACAAAATATTTTCATGGCTATGTACAATGCTGACTGTACCAGTCAATAGAAGTGGCAGTGAATTTTGGTTGACAGAATATATATTGATTTATATAATACTATAATGAGGTATCACGCTACTTAATCAGTACAAAAAGTTTCCATGCAGTGTGACACCTTGTATTAATTAATATTAAGAGTATTAAATAAACAGTAAAATACAATTCATCCTTTAAGATGGTACATGTGTATTGTGTAAGTAAATAAAAAATAATTAAGAGTCAATAAAATAATGTTATATCATGCTGTAAGTCATAAAATACAGGTGAATTTAAAGATAATGCATACATTCAAATCCTTTGCTGAAGTACAAAGAAACTATAAGATTACATCTATGTATGATCCAGAAAATAATAAATTCTGAGTTAACCCTGTCGAAATGGTAAATTTTTTATTTTATTTATAAATTTATTTCACTGAATGTAATGGTAAAATCAAACTAATGATTTAAATGTTGATGTGTGAGTCTAGAATATGAGCGGATCGGATACTTGACTGTGTCAGTTAATACTCATTCTACATAAGACTCACATGAATCAATTCAGAGTTATGGTCTAGTAAAACAAATACATTTCATAGTTTCGATGCCATTTATGTGAATCATCAGTTTCTCAATTCATTTGAAGTATGTTACGATCATGTCTGTCATTTTTGGTGCCATTGATTTTCACTTAATATCCTCTAGTATACATATGGGATAATCTGGTACTTGACGCGCTCACGGTAATTATTCCATGAGGTGCCGTACTTCTTCCTGCAGAACAAGTCATCTCTATAGGCACGGTGAACCAGCAAGACCACGAAGTAGAGTGGATAAAACCAGGGCATTGCAAACTTGAATCCTGCAATAGTAAGTTTAAAGGTTAAAACTTGTATGCAAAGTATGAACAGTCAAAAATTATCTTCGTTCATCTTAACAAAATATTGAGTTTTGCTCAATGCGTATGTATCTGGTATTTACTATTTAGCCTAGTTGTTTGATGAGTTGATTTCTCAAGAACTAATGGAATGTTTGGATTATCCAGAAACAATCTCTAAACTGGAAAGAGAGAAAGACCAGTAGGAACGAAGTATTAGATTTGGATATTAAATATTCCCGCCAAAATTATCTGAAAATTGATGTTCCACGAGATCTTAGGATGACCCTTTTTTGAAAGCATCAATCAAAATCAGACAATTTAATACAAGTTGATTCATACGAACTTACCACAAGGGAGGGTCCAGGCGAATGCCATGATGAGATCACCAAGATAGTTGGGATGCCTACACATACCCCACCAACCAGAGACAAGGAGACGTTTACCAGCACTTGTAGGCATGCTCTCTAGGTGGGCCAAGGCTGGGTCGTAAGGGTTTTTCCTGAACGCATCCTTCTGAGAGTTACTACCGCGGAATATCAGAAAACCAATCACTAAAACAAAACACAGTGGGGGTTGGTCATTCAGAAAATATCATATTGGACAAAAGTATAAAACTCATGTTCAACCCCTCCCAATAAATAAAGTCCAATTATATAATGTTTAGAAATATTTGATGAGAATTTTATTATTCAGAATTTCAAAATACGGAAATATAAAACTATCATGTAAAAATTCTGGCAACCTTGAGGAACTGGTTCCTGATTATTGCTCGATTTACTTACAGTTCATCAGGAAGAATCCTGTGAGAGTGTACCAGGAGTAAGTCTGTGGGTTGTCTATCAGGAAGCGCACTTGAAGGCTGTAGAGGAATGGCACCCAAGCAAGGTCTCCAAGTGCCAACATGTAACCAAATCCATCATGTACAATGTCCATAGTTGTCAGTATGGCTTCCTAGAAATATATGAACAAAACTTTACTATGGTAATTTCATTTAAAGTCATTTGTAGTTGGAATGCCCATACAGTAAAACCTGTATATCTGAACACCTGGCTAATCCGAACACCTTCCAATTTGAACACTTTTTTTCGGTCCCATTTTTTCCTCCCATTGACTCCCATTTCTTCCCATTTACTTCCTTAAAACAACAGTTTCCTTATATCACATGTAAAATTTACAGACTTACCTCAAACCACAGGGCATCAGCAACATACCACAACTGGAAAACAGCAACAAGGACTGCAGCGTACGATGGGTATTTATTTTCCAGGCAGTCTTTAGAGATGAAACAAAAGTTCACCATAACCCAGCCAATCAATCCTGGTCTTAATTCACAGAAGAACTTGAGATCAAATGCGCCGCCGAAACATCGGGGATTTAGCTCCCTGCCTTTGAAGAAGTCATAAATGATGTTCCCTGGAATTCATTAATTATTAAATCAATGTTAATTTCTTGAAAACATTTCCAAAGTTGACCTCTATATCCTTGTTGTAATATCAGTGATGGGATCTGCAGTAATTACTTATCTATACATGAATATCTTTTAATGTCATATCATTTCAAGTGTAAATTCAAAGGTAAACAAAAAATGGGTGTAAAAAACAAATGCCAGACTCCTAGTCCCTAACATATTTCTACTATATTATATTGTAATATTGAATTTAAATAAATACATGTACATAAAACATACAGGTGTATCTTCATTTAATTAGAGGACCCACAATTTGAGCACTAACCTGAGTTTCCTCCTGTGGCAAGAGCAGCATTACTGCAGCCTCTGGCTCTGATATAGAGGGCGACACTGAGGACAATGGAGAATACGATTCCAGTGAATACCAGTTGAGGGAAGAGATCGCATACAATTGTGACGGGATACTTTAATTTCACGGCAGCTCCAAATGCTGCTAAGCTCACCAGTAGTGCGATGAAGCCTAATAATAAACAAGGACATGATAGTACATATAAGACAACTGCAATTGAGGGTAGCAGTCATAAATAACAGATTAACATACTACTTTTCATTTCCCCAGCAAGTAGAGATGGACTTTTCAGGGAATTAGTTCATCTAATTCAGATCATGTAAACATAAATACTGTAGCACTGAGCATACTAAACAGTTACACTATTACAATACACATACCATTACACCTGTACTCAAGCTTGGTCCCATTCCTGAGAGTGACACCCTCTACTACACGCCCAAGAGGTAACATAGCAAGGATAGCTTGGAAGACAAACCAACCCCCATAGATGGCAATGGCTCTCCTATCCACCAAATCTCTCACAGCAATATGCTTGTGTTCTTTAATCACCCAGCCACTCTACAAACAAAAGCCAAAATGTGAAGTGTTGTACAAAACCTACATAAGTTTAATATCTCTTTTCTATTTAGATTATGATACTGAAACAAAATATGTAAGCCGATTACCTAAATATGCAGCCATTAAAAATGACAATTACTGTTCCAACACTGACACACATAATGCAATATGTTTTAGACACACAATATACTTACATTTGCCACAAATGTAGCATGCATGATGAAAATGGGCATAACTAGCGTCATTACAAAAGTACCAATCACTCCACCAAAATCTTTCTCTGTAGTTTTTCCAACCCGAGATTTCTGGACAAGTTCCTCCGCCACAAATGTTTTTGTGGTTGTTGTAGTTCCTGAGGCCTAGAAAGACAAAATATGGGAGGATTTAACATTAAGTCCATTCTCCAAATACATTCACTCTCCATTGCCCTCAATTCATCTCTGTAGATGCCAAGTCTAATTGGACTATTTTCAAAAAAAATTTGATTATGCAACCACAGAGATAAACTGGATGATGAAGATATGTATGCTATTGGAAAATAAAAATGCAGAAAACAGAGCAGCTTAGCTTAAATCTAACGCTAAAGGATGTTGTTGCATCACACATGTCTAAAATCTACGTACTGTAAACAAGACCCTTTCACACATGTGTTAGTATATGTGCTATAAATGACACTTATCAGGAATATCAAATTATATACAGAAATAAGATCAACAAAATATAAGACTAATTCAAAGAAAAGACACTCAAATAAGAAAAGCAACTAAAACAGTCTCAACTAAAGAAGATTCAATTATGAACTTATACATATTCATGTTTCATTTGCAGCAGACAACAGGTGATTTTTGAAAATTCCATTTTAAGTTGAGTGATCCGGAGTAACATCAAACTGAAAGTTGAGAATGTTTTAATTTGGTGCCATAGTAACCTCATGATTGTTGACAGTGGTAGTCGTGGTAACGCTTGTGACAGTTGAAGTACGTAAGGTGAGTCCATTAGCATCTACAACATCCTACAGAATCACACAATAGTCACTGCACTCAGATATTGTTAAAAATACAGAATAGAATAAAACACACTTTGGCAGAAATGAGACACAAATATTTATTTCTTCTCCTTTATCAAAACAGTCTTGCTTCTGATCCTTGTGACCTCCTGCCCCCCCTCCTTCTCCCATTTACCTTAGTTCAATGGTAGAACTGAAGTAGATAGTGGTATAGAGACTTGATGCAAGGGTCGATATAACAATTTCTTTCAAGTAATTAAAATACACTCAGTGATCTCTCCAATGTTGGCGCACTCTGCCCACCTTAAAGTTTTGGGTTTAATTTAACAAATTTTAAGCATACTGATTCTTGCCACAATTCAGGTTATAAGCCGTTTCTGATTGAAACCATCATTAAGCATTGCCCGATGGGTAGTGCATTATATAGCTATGTGGCCAGTGACTGGGAGTTTTCTATACAATCCCAGCAATCATAACCTATCATGCAAGCCATACAATGCATACATACCAGGGAAAAGAACACAACATGGAAACACAGGAGGGTAATTTAGTCACATCTTCAGTGTCTCCAGTGAGATTTGAGAGAATGCAACTGGGCGTATGTATGTGAAACAAAAGGCTATTTTTGCCAATAGCCACCTTAATTTGAGTTCCATTTGTAGCACACACATAATGTAGAATGTAATGAATGTACATGTATTTCTATGTCACCACTACCAAAGCCAACATAAGAAAAATATAAACTGAATCAAGCAAAGAAATATTATTAAAATATTAATAATAAAAACCAGAACAACTGCAACGCCAAAGCGTAGCGAATCCCATCGAACAGAAATGGCTGGCATTTTTACAAACGAATAGCAAATATCATAAAACAACACACCAGAAAGGCCACCATTTTCAAAATGGTTGCTCACTCGCCAAGTTGTCATCAGAAGAAATAATATGCTTTTAAGTAGCCACCTCTAAAATAAGTAGCCACCTGTAAAATAACACACATAAAAATGGTGGCCATTTTCTCAAAATTTACTCCCCAAAGTTTTATTAGACAATGTGCCATGCTTAAAGTATTCACATATCAAATATGAACAAAATCGCTCCACTACTTTTCAAGTTATAGTAAAATACGTTAAAATGGCGGCCATTTTTCAAAATTTTTTTCAAAATGGCCGCCTTCTACCAAAAGTGTCATAGGACAGTGTGCCATGCTTATAGTATTCACATACCAAATATGAACAAAATCGCTCCACTACTTTTCGAGTTATAGTAAAATACGTTAAAATGGCGGCCATTTTTCAATTTTTTTTTCAAAATGGCCGCCTTCTACCCAACGTGTCATAGGACAGTGTGCCATGCTTATAGTATTCACATACCAAATATGAACAGAATCGCTCCACTACTTTTCGAGTTATAGTAAAATACGTTAAAATGGCGGCCATTTTTCAATTTTTTTTTCAAAATGGCCGCCTTCTACCAAAAGTGTCATAGGACAGTGTGCCATGCTTATAGTATTCACATACCAAATATGAACAGAATCGCTCCACTACTTTTCGAGTTATAGTAAAATATGTTAAAATGGCGGCCATATTTCAATTTTTTTCAAAATGGCCGCCTTCTACCCAAAGTGTCATAGGAGAGTGTGCCATGCTTATAGTATTCACATACCAAATATGAACAAAATCACTCCACTACTTTTCGAGTTATAGTAAAATACGTTAAAATGGCGGCCATTTTTCAAAATGGCTGCCATTTTTCAAAATGGCCGCCTTCTACCAAAAGTGTCTTTAAACAGTATGCAATGCTTATAGTATTCACATACCAAATATGAACAAAATCGCTCCACTATTTTTTCAGTAACAGCAAAAATCGTAAAATGACGAGTAAAGGCCGCCATTTTTCAAGATGGCTGCCATGTGCTTTTTTAATATCTACATTTGTAGCATTATTAATGCCCTTTATAATTTTTTTACATTTAAAACATATTGCTATTACAGTTTTACATATTGCACCTAAATTACTGTAAAATCGGCACTAAAATGGCCGCCATTTTGAAATGAGCGGCCATTTTGAAAATTGGCTTTCGAGCAGAACTTCTACCCCCATAGGGTATATGTGTACAAAATATGAACAAAATCGGGCCAACGGTATTTGAGTTATTGCCCGGACGGACGGACGGAGGCGTTCCCTATATCCCTCCGAACTTCGTTCGATGGGATAATGAATATAGAAAATCATGCTAACATGTTTAGTTATTGTCACGCACAAAACTTAATAAATGGTCTCCCCAGGATTTTAACAAGTGGGACGACAGATGTGGGGACTGCACCCACTTAAGATTTGAAAAGAGGCTTGCACCTATTGAAAAGGAGAACAATCATGAAAAATATATTTTGACCAATTTCGATCTGAATTGTGAAACTGAGAACTTTTCACCCACTTGGGAAAAAATCATAGGAAGAACAGTATGCATCAGTGCAAGTAGCTTATTTAAAGAAATACAATGACTTTCATCGTGAAAGGTAGTTGCTCTAACATCTCATCACCGGACATATTCGTCAATAATCATTCTAAGCAATCAAGAGATTCGTCTTGATCACTTGTGAAAAGTTTTGAATGAAACATAGGCTACATGGTTTCTATTCAGGAAGTCTTTCCCTTGGCTTTCTGGATGGACCTTTTTCCAAACGGGCTGTTTCAAATTTTCCGGATTTTTATGACGTAATAGACCATGCACATTTATCTTAAAGGCCCCATGTAAAGTTTAAACCACTTTGGCTTATATTGTAGTCTTACCCAATGTTATCAAAGTGTGATATGTGAAACTTTTTTTTTTAATTTCAAAAAGTGGTTTTTGATAGACTTTTTGTTCCAAAATTTGTGAATTTATTTAAAACCAACTTTTAGAGATCACTCATATCTTCTAATTAGCCAAAATTCATACCAATGCATAGCATACATTCTCCCATGTTTTTTGCTGAAAAAATTAAGAAAATCAGTTGATAAACAAGCGAGAAATGAACTTATCAGTGCATGAAAATGGTTCTGAGAAAAATGCATTTCAAAATTTTAGTTCTCATAGAAACCAATGGTACAATGATATCTAAAACATAATTTATTCTTCTTTTTAACCTGGTTAGACAATCAACATTGTTTTTTATGAAAGTCTAGCATATTTAGAAAAGATTGACATCGAAAAAAAAAATTCAATTTTTTTCAAAAAGTTTTTGTTACCTTAGTGACATCACTAATGTTTCAAAATATTTTTGATATGCTAAAACATTGAAGTGGCTCATTAAATATGGAATTTTATTATTGAAATAGTGTTTCCTTTGTTCAATCTTTGCTTTGGTGTTAAAAAGATAATCTTTTTTGAAATGCATTAAGAAATATTTGATGATTAAGAAATTTCAACTTTTTTTGAAAAATGGCGGGAAATTTGAATATTTGAGAAATGAAATGCTCACAACTTTTTTTTCAAAATTTTTTTTGTTCAAAAATCTCTACAATCACTTTTTAAGTCCTGACAAATAGGAAATGAATGATAAAAAAATATTTTCAAACTTTAGACGGGGACTTTAAATAATTAATTAAAATATCTTCATTTTCAAGTTATTTATTGACTATTGTAATGCCAATTGAAGGAAAATATAGTATTATGTGTTTACAATTATTTATTGAAATAATATCACAGTTTACAACATCAATGAGACCAGAAGTCAGTCTTTCCTGAATATCTGGTTGGTATGCAATTCATAAGAAGGAGTCGAGAACGATGCCAAATGGTCGAATATATAAGAAGAAGATCTATAATTTTTCTTTTCAGTCGCCATTTTTTTGAATGATCAAGTGACCTAGGTACAAAGACCACTTTTGACAGGCACTGAAATAAAAAACAAGAAGTAAACATCTATTATTTCAGCTCGAAATATGGTAGGTTCACTGTTCATTGTCAAACTCATATTTATCCATTATAAAACAGTAGATCGAGCTAGTAAACTTAAATGGAATCATATCAAAAGGGCTAGCAAGATGTTAGAGCAACTACCTTTAACATATCAAAGCAAGCAATGTGTATTATGTGCGACTAAAATGACAAAATAAGCATTTGGCATGAATAGAGGGTGACAATATGTGCTAATTAGATAGATCATTACATGCAGATATATATAATTACACTGTAGTTGTCCAATTACTACATTACATTATATATTATTAGTCCGATACAAATATAACTATGATGTTCAATTGTCAATAGTTGTGGAGATTTCAATACTGCTTACTTATATAATGGGAGGGGGAGGGGTTATACAATTACTAAATTGCCTTCATTTTGATCAAAGTATCAATATTTAGGAAGCATTCACGAATTCAACTGCTGGCTAATGGTTTAAAATAGATGATTAAACTTTAAGCCGTAAGTTGAATTTGTGAATGCTACCATATACTTATTCCCTAAACGAAGACAAAGTTGATTATACTATATTTTGGTACTTAAAAATGGTGACATATTATTTTGATCTTTCTTATGTTACCATTTGCGCTCTCCATATAATATTTGTTAATGACAGTAAATATAACAAGCATTTGGGTACTCCAAATAAAATAAATGTGACTGCATAGTAACAAAAAGTCATACCTCTGCTATTTGTTTAGCTTGTATTCTGGCAGACTGCCTGGTTGGAGTTTCAGCTCTCATGACGCGTGTCTTAGATCTGCTACGGGATCTGGTGGAAGTGGTTGTCCTGGTGGAGGTGGTGGTCTTCTTAACAGGGGAAGGGCTAGCCTTCACTTTACGACCTACAGCAAATATTGTTTTAATACAATAAAGTGGGAAAAATGTATTACTCATTTGAGAGGTAAGAGTTGGGAGAAAATTAAAGCAATGAACCAGACCTTCCTCAAATAGCCTAAGAGACACCCTGCTAAAACTACAGGAAAAGTCATGATATCTAGATTTTTTTGTAAAAATTCATGTGACTCACCTGGTGACCTGCCTCTACTGCGAGAGCGTGATCGTTTGCGTCCTGGAGACTTGGAACCTGAACGGGCAAACCTGCCCTCAGCCTATAACACAACAAAATCACAAGTCAATATTAATACAACAATTTTAAAATATAGATTTTGTCATGTAAGATTTTAAGAATATACAATTAATCAACTATTTTTAACTTTACAATATGCAAAAGATCAAAGTTGTTATTAGGACTAATTATAATGTCAAATTCAAGTGATAGTACATAAAACATTAATTTGATGGAGGAAAAGTATAACGAAATAAAACAATTAAAACATTTACCGTGTGTTAGTACATTTCATTAAAATTAGAAAAAAATATGAGGAAGTATATCGAAGAGACAGATCAGGATACTCAATAGAGATAGATTATCCTTAAACTGAAAGGCTACAAGGTCAAGTTTAACTCTATTTCTTAGAAGAAAGAAACTTATAAATAAGTTCCAGAGGTTGATAAAGCTCTTGCTTTAAAGAAGGCTTTTCACCTTTTATGATTTCATATGAAGGTTTATTAACTTAGTGCAGACAGCAAAATCATAGTTCGAAAAAATGAACGTTGATGAATGTCTAACTATGATACGACAGTAAAACCTGTGTACAGGGAACACTGATGGAGCCACAAAATTGTGTTCAGAAATGTAGGTGTTAACTACGAGAGGTAATTTTATACAGAAATCGATGGAGTATGTACTGAGAAGAGGTGTTCACTAGAGCAAGGCCTTCACTAAGATAAGTTTAACTATGTATAAGAATGGGATAAATTAAATATAGATTTGCAAATCAAAGACTGCCTAATGAAAAAATCTACTGGAAACGGAAAGGCAACATAAAACAAAATAAAGCCATGCACTCACTGAGACAAATTTATCGGGGAGTGTCTCGACTGTCGCATCCTCATCATTAAAACGCACAGTGACATAACCTTTCTTAGACTTGACTACAGTAGCATGGAACCAAAGGTTTGTTTGTGGCCATTTGGCATAAACTGCGTCCCCAACAGTGTGTTCATCAGGCATTTTGGATCGTGATTGTTAGTCTTATTATAGGTGATCCTATTAACAATAAATATAGCGGTGTTAATGATGAAGTTATTACATGAGTAAAGCAGACCAGAAGGCCATGCAACAACAGAAACATTTAAATAAGAAACAGACTTGCACAACAAGGCCTTTAAATTCATTTAAACTCCTTAAAACATTATCTTTAGGTGGGCAATAAAACAACAAGGTGATTCAGTAGGATATACCAAACTATTAAATTTGGACTAATATTCATTTCATGGTTTATAATCCCAATTACATTTTACTTAAAATTTGCTTAAAGCAAGACAACATATTTGACGCTGGATGATTTGCCATTTTTAAGGAGTTTAAATGAGAAAGTATGTTGCGCTAGTCTGCCATGTAACATCAACTGTAGTAATTAGACTACAGGTAAGTCATATACCTTTCCACGTGTAGGGGTGCCTGGCATTTTATTTGGTCACTTTTGTTAACTACAAGAAAACTGAAATAGAAACATAGATATACGTTACAAACATTAATATATACAACTACATGTGCAATATATATATATATACACTGTAAATCACAATTTAAAAAAAATTAGATACCGGTTTCTGTATATGCAAAAAAGTAATAGTTGTCAAAAATATTGGTGCCAATGAACTTAACAGATAAAATATCAATTATCAACACAATAGACAAATTCTGATTTATGAGAGAGTCCTTGACAACCTCTTTTGTCTAATAATGGGACCTTCATAAAACACATTTTACCATCGATGACAGTTTAATGTCGACAAGGTAGACTTTCATTGTTTTTGGTCACAACCTGTAAATAATGAAAACAATATCTTGATATGAATAGCAGATCTTCATAAAAAGTATAATGTATAAAAGGGATTTAAATCCAGGTAATAATGGTCTTTCTTGATTTGTTAAATAATTGAAAAGGTTGATTATGGCTGACACACACTTTCAGAGGAATAATTCTGCATAGGGATCAAGACTTCAAGAGAATATGTACACATCCTCCGAGAACTCGCATTCTGATTGGCTGTCGCAACACTGCGGCAGAAACTTTGTATAAGTCATTGCGCATAATTAGATCACGTGATTCAGTTTAATCGGGCGCTTCCAAATTGGTTATAGCAGGGGGAAGGAGGTACGGATTCTGGATACCTGCTTAGGAGGATGATATGTACAATACTTATATAAATAAAAAATCTCAATATTTTACAGTCTAAATCGTGACTTGTTGAAAGACTGATGAATATAGATTTTACATTTGTTTGATTACATGCTGAAACATTGTTATTGAGATTGCTAAAACCTTTTTTGTCAATATATTAGTCAATGGAATAGTGTCATTGAGCATAAGTCAAACATTGCAACTTTTCAAGACAAAAAAAGTTGTTAAAATGCCTAAAACAGTAAGGTAAAAGAGTATGCATTTATTGCACTGCTAGAGAATACAAAAGGACGAAAGTCTAGGATTAGAAAATCAACCTTACCAACAATTTTTTGGATGGGATCGGGGCAGGAAATTAAAAAAACAACAAAAGGGTTTAATCCGTTGTTTATGGATCTAAATAATTCAAATGATATCTTAGTAAACAATAAAAGACAAAACTTAAAAACACATACACTGTACTGTATTTGCAATATTAGCATCCAGGGCACTTGAATGATAAAATTTGCATATGAAATCTAGTTAAAGGCCCCGTACAAAGTTTAAACCACTTTGGCTTATATTGTAGTCTTACCCAATGTTATCAAAGTGTGATATGTGAAACTTTTTTTTTTAATTTCAAAAAGTGGTTTTTGATAGACTTTTTGTTCCAAAATTTGTGAATTTATTTAAAACCAACTTGTAGAGGTCACTCATACCTTCTAATTAGCCACAATTTATACCAATGCATAGCATTCATCCTCCCGTGTTTTTTGCCGAAAAAATTAAGAAAATCGGTTCATATAAGCGAGAAATGAACTTATCAGTGCATGAAAATGGTTCTGAGAAAAATGCATTTCAAAATTTTAGTTCTCATAGAAACCAATGGTACAATGATATCTAAAACATAATTTATTTTTCCCTTTAACCTGGTTAGACAATCAACATTGGTTTTTTATGAAAGTCTAACATATTTAGAAAAGATTGACATCGAAAAAAAAAATTTTTTCAAAAAGTTTTTGGTACCTTAGTGACATCACTAATGTTTCAAAATATTTTTGATATGCTAAAACATTAAAGTGGTCTATTAAATATGGCATTTTATTATTGAAATAGTGTGTCCTTTGTTCAACCTTTGCATTGGTGTTAAAAAGATAATATTTTTTAAAATGCATTAAGAAATATTTGATGATTAAGAAATTTCAACTTTTTTTGAAAAATGGCGGGAAATTTGAATATTTGAGAAATGAAATGCTCACAACTTTTTTTTTCAAAAATTTTTTTTGTTCAAAAATCTCTAAAATCACTTTTTAAGTCCTGAAAAATAGTAAATGAATGATAAAAAAATATTTTCAAACTTTAGACGGGGACTTTAAGTATAATCATTGCTGGTTTTCATATTTTGTCTCTCTTGTATGCTTTCAATATTTGCATATGAAATTGTGCATATTCTGTAAATGTACTGTTTGTAGATGGAGTTTTGTTAGTTACTCTTTGGGTGAGTAGTTTTGACCAATGTATTTCATTTTGATAAAATATGTCAATAAAAGTTATATAGTAAATTGTAATACTACACAGTATAATCTTAAATACATATACACTACATTGCCCATGAGAGAAAAACCTGAATATTCACATTGTTGGAATAATCATTTTCAAGTAAAACAGGAAATATGTTAAACCTCCAATAATAATTTGTCAGGCACTTTCATGTATTCCATAGAACTGGCCTCCTTTCTTTAGGTCAAACAAAATCAAAGACTAATATTTGACCAGGGGATAAAACCACTCGCTTTCTGAGCAGTTAATCTTTTTTTCAACACTCAAAAGCGCCATTCAATTTGCATTTTGTTGGCAAAGAATTTCAACATGGATTTTACCAACTGGAATTTTGGAACAGTATCAATTTGCATTTTTCAAATATGTATTAACAAGGCAAAGCCAACGTCTCCCCATCTCTCCGGCTTCACAGTTAAATTAATGGAAATTTCAAGTATATGTATGTGTATTTACATGTCTGTGATTACATTCAGTACCTTCAGTACATTCATATTACCTTGCCAAAATGAAATAACTGATTGATAGGTAGGCACACCTTGTCATTCAAAACCTAACAAATAGCTTGTATTATGTATAGACATACACTATTACAGTAATATGATCTAATGTTAATTATTTGAATCAGTAATTATTGATGGCTATCAGAACATTGTGAAAGCATTGCCCTTACATTAATGTAATTTTTGTGCTACATTTATTTTAGGATTTTTATGATTATAAAGGATTTCAGGGAGTAGAGCCCTAGATAAGATTTTCAATTTCATTGGCCAGCTTTTCTCTAACATTTAGATGAGACTGAATTAATGAGAACTTTGAAAATAATATGCCAAGGAGGTAGCAATAGGTGAGACAGACCTCCTAGACTTCCACTAATGTGATCATCAGTTCAGACATTGCGAACCATGTTCCTTCCACCCGAACCACGGTCCTCAAAATGTGATTGTCGATTCTTTAGTCACGAACCACCAATTCCTAATTCCCCAAACATATTTCTCCACCTGCAAATGGAGTTCCCAAATCGTGATGTGGGAATTCGGAGTGCAAGTGGAAAAATATGTTCGGGAGAGACAAACCAGTGGTTTGCGACTAAAGAATCAATATTCGCATCATTAGAACCGTGGTTCGGGTTGAAGGAACATAGTTTATGAGGTCAGAACTGATGATCACATCTGTGGAAGTCTAGGAGACCCATGAGAGGATATCTATAATGCAGACTATGATTACATGGTTAAATATTTTTATATTACAAAATCTGGCATTTTACCCTTCTAAAGGTTGGGAACCTATTGTGCTTTGGTTGGCAAAAAAGACACTTTGTCCAAATCAAACTGAAATTTGGCCCAGGTCCATGTCAAAGTTTAATAGTTTAAATGTTAAGCTTACAGTGTAAACCATGATATAATTAAAGCACAACATACTTGTGTACAGGATAAGCTCACTGGATGCATAATTAAAACATTTAAGGGGTAGATTACCCCTATGCACTGCATATTAATGTACTCCAAATGCTACTATACTAATTGATCCACATGCAAGTTTACATGGCTTTTCTGATTAGGATATCTTATCTGCAATAACCATAGTTTAGATGTGAATGAATCATTGGCTACAAATATGAAAGATAGCACACAATTAAGTGAAACATTTGCCAATATATTTGGAAGCATCATATCATTATCCTTCATGTACTTGTTATTCCTGACCCCTATCCCTTCTATCAGTATATGAGGGTATAAAGATGATTTTACTAATCATTCCATGTATGATTTTAATGATATCTAATCCTATATCAACAATCTAGAACTGCATATCAGTTACAAGTACAAGAAGCATGTTATAGACCTCAGGCAGCTGGGGGTCAGATGCCCTTTCGTAGCTTTGGTCAATAGTATAAAGTAGTGGTGTAGATAAGTACTCACGTAGTCATCGAATCGTCTCGCCAAGGTGTTATAGAATTCGGCTCGATTAGGAGTTCAGATTTCGCGAATTATTACACGAGTCTGAGACTCGCGAATTTGTATTCGTATTCGCGATTTCACAGCGAATCCTGGCGTCAAATGCATTGTTTTTTCTTACAAACAGGGTGAAACTATGTACAAATGATTGTTCCGTGTATCATTTGTTTTTATTTGAATGAATATGAGTAATAAATCTAATTTAAATGAAATATTTTTGAGTCTATTTTTTAATCCCATGATTAATTCAGTCCGTAGAACCGGAAATGAAAGTGCTGCAACAATGTGTGGCGGGAAACATAAAATAAACAATATTTCAATTTTTGTCGTAATTAAGTATGTTATTTAAATCGGTAGGTATGGACAACTCTTGATATACCTAGCGTACCTAGGGTATTGTGCAAGTGAACAACATTGAAAATTGAAAAAAGGACTAAAAAACTACCATATGACATGCAATGGTAAGATTTTTTCTTGTTTATTTTTTTGATGAAAAATCGCGATTCTTATTCGATCTCAGACTCAAAATCACGCGAATTACTCGATTCCAAAAATCCCCGCGAGTTACAACACTAGTATAAAGCCTCCATGAATTGAAATACTATGGAACGTTCTCCATATTTTGAACATAATTGGTATAACATATAAATGTAAGTAATTGACTTGAAATCTACTTGAGAAACTGTGTTCAACAGACAGGGATAAAAGTGAAGTATATTTGCCATATGGTGTTAACAAGAATAACAACTAATGATCAAATAAAATATGGAACCTTAAAAGCGTATTTCAAATTTTAAAACAAATCAATTTGTACATTCTTTTTGAATTGGGGAGATTTACAATATGAATTAATATTGGTTACCAGTAGTTACAGAAAATTACCACTTACTAACATAAAGAAAAAAGAGCCACCATGAATAGCCAAGCTGACACCTAAACCAGACCTGACAGGACTCACATTACATCTACTTTCACAGAAGTTATTACCAGAAACCAGTTCTAATACGACCAGACTACTATTGTTCCTTTTGGCACAAGGCCTTTCTAATCCAGCATAAATCAATTGGATTTTATGTATAAGCATATACTTTTCATGCAATAGTTTTTGTAAAACTTAGTTGTATGAAAACACAGTCACGCTTTAAATTGGATTTTAGAACATTCAACCAATTGACCTATCCACCTTTTGTTGAGTTTACTAGTAATCCTGGAAATGTTGCACTATGTATAATATATGCAAGTCTCTAGTCTAGCTACAGGCCCTTGTGAGCCCCCCTCCCCTAAACACCTTCCCAGTATACAGGTGTGAGGTGTGTAGTCAAGTAGTGGGAGGAACTTGTAGCTAGAATAGCAAAGCACAAACAGAAAAATCATGAAAATGAGCATTTTGCAACCTCATTTGAAATCCAAGGGAGAAATGATAGGGATGATAATGCCATAGACTTTCTGTTGAAAGCCCATGATAACAGTACTTGTCTTTCTAACAACAGGTGAAACTATATTGGTCCCACATGATCCAAGACATATGTTATGAATTACCCCTAATTGAAATAATGTATGCATGTATATAGAATGTGTAGTTTTCAATTGCATCTAATTATATCAGAATGCATATCTTTGTGTGATGCAAATTCATTATATACCAATATAGCTTGAAGGATGAAGGAGAAAGAAAAGAAAAATGTTGGGAGCTGAGATCGAGAAGATAATGCTCAAATTCATTAGATTTGAACTAAACTACGAACTAAACTAAGAAAATAACCACGACATAGAATGATCAGAGATAAATAATGTCCTGTAACAATGAGTTGTAACTTGAAAAGTTGTTAGTTTTACATGAAATCTTTGTCCTATGCCAATAATCAAAAGGTTAATAAGCCTATTTGAAGCAGATATAGAGAGAATTTGAATAGAATATAATTAAACCCATATGTATAAATAGATCATGGACATGGTATGGTTTCAACTCATTTCAAAATTCCCAGTTGTCACATATAACCCTAGTCTGGCTACAAGCCCTTGTGACCCCCTACCCTTAACACCTCCCAACATTCTGTGTGAGAAGGCGTTTAGTCTAGTAGAGAGGGGGGTCACAGTATTGGAGCTAGACTAATATAACCCCTATATAAGTCCCTCTAGGCCTATGTAACTACTACTCTATTCTGGAGTCGAATAGCAGGCTACAGTCACCGCATAACATCGCCCCATCACCAATACACTAACAGGAGTTCCCTTAGAATTTCTGATAATAGACAAAATAAAATCTAAGAACAACAGGCAACATGGAAACCATTGAGAAAAAGTTTCTCAAAAAATTGACATAGGTCAAACCGATTTTGCTGAAACGACCATAGAAAACACAGCAACGACAAAATAGCCTAAAAGACGACTTGATATCTCTATAGATCTGGACACATATTTACTATAGATCGTTAGCATCAAGTAGCTTAAACATCTTTAGTACAAGTTGCAGAGCTCCTGCTACTTCCACAAATAATTTGACCGGAGTGTTTGTTTTGAGACTCGATCAACTTTTGTGAGGGAAAATACAACTTCCGGTTTAAAATTCTACTATTTGTTATAATATTTCTTTTGCAATGATACATCATATACGTATTTAGATATAGCAATTTAGATTGTTGATTATTCGTTGCAATACAGACTTATTCAAGTCAAAACATTTATGAGAATTGAAGGGGAAATTCACAACAAACGTACAGCTGAGCAACTTGACCTTTTTTCTGGGTCAACAAAGAATATTTGGATAATTCCGCAGCCTTTTACTGCAGTTTACAGTAGCGATCGGATAATTAGCACATTATTTTAAACATTAAAATCATCTTCGATATTCCAAAATTCAAGAACTTACCTAAATTTAGTGACTTGGTACTCTAAATCGGTGAAAATGTCCAATAAACAGGCGAGAATTTAATTCTCCATTTACAACTTTTCAACTGACGCTTGGCGGGCTCGATGCTGATTGGATAAGATTCAAGGACAAAGAGAACCGAATATAGATGGCGGTATAGTATAGGTGTAGTAACAACAAACCTTTACAGAATATTATGAGATTCATTCCAGGTATTGCCCTATTCCCAGAAAAACATTAGTTGATTAAGTCTCAACCAGTATTTGTGTACTTAAATCATTGAATCCTCAATATAATTCATTAAGATTGTGATCATTATATATTGATTATTGTTTGCAGTGTTTTCTTTGAGGTGTTGCATTATTATTCATTATTACCACCTTGCCGGGCCAGTTCTAGGTTATCCCTGGACTATGGTCCTGTGAACATCTCAATCTTTTGCCTGTGCGATTACAACATGGGAGAATTTTTTACTGATCTTACACTTCAGATACCTACTTCAATAGATTCCTTGGTAATTTAGCATTCTTTTCGTGTAGTTGAATCCACAATTGTCTGGGTTTATCGGCAGAACGAAGACATTTTCGTTTTTGATCGCAATATTTGCGTGTAACATTTAACTTATTTCAACCGTCAAATTCCTCCATATTGGTACTTCCGGGCTACATCCGGGACAGCCAAACGGGGGATTCCCCTTTTAAATCCAACCGCCATTTTGAAAAGTGATGGAATCTCTCTCGATGAAAAAGAGAAAATGTTCCCGTTCTGCCGATATACCCAGACAATCGGCGGTTCCAATATATTAGAAGTTACATCTTGAGTTCTATAATGCATTGAGGTAGGTATCTTAAGTGTAAGGGGCGTAGATAATTCTCCCAAGTTGTAATCGTACAGGCAAATGAATGCGATCAGTGCAGGACTATAGTCCGGGAACGGGATAAGTTCTAGGGGTTTTAGTGCTAGTTTAGAAGGCGTTCATTTTACTATATCGACCTGACAAATGTGTGACATCATAGTGGTAGTCCATATGGACCGGTCTAGAATATATTCTGGACTGGCAATTTTCCCCGGGAAATTATATACTAGTATCGTTCAATGCGTAAGATTTTCTTGCTGTCTCAGTCCTGGTCGTTAACGGTGGTAATAATACTAATAATGTCATTTCTGCGAGCAATATAGTGAAATATTGGACCTTGGGCCTTCGGCCCTCGGTCCATTATTTCACTATATTGCCCTTAGAAATGACGTTATTGTACTATGCAAGCAAAAAGTAATGAACAAGAACGATCCAGTAAACACTTTAGAGCTCTGATATGGCAAATAATAAACAACAAACTCCATTGTTGTGTTATAAATATTGCAAAGATCATTTATATTATAATTCAATACTTACATATTACAACTTCATGGAATTTCATACAAGCATGTTTTACACCAGTACTGATAATTCAGTAATGTCAAATACACATACATGTTAATTAACATGCTCACATGTACAATTGAATTGTTTAACATAGAACAATAATATCTGTAAAAAATTGACAAAACACGTTTGCTTATAACATATTTCGATAACATTTGAACAATAATGAAATCAAGGTGGCCATGTTAATTTAGGAACAGTTTGTTTTCTACCTATGTTGATTGTTACTATGGTGATGCATCCCTCATACAATTTCTCTATGAGGGGATATCCCAGAATTCATAGATGAACCCATCTCCATACAATCAAGATCCTCATAATCTTTCCATAGAGAAAGGTTCTTCTAAGAACCATGGGGTATTTTATCCTCTTCATTTTCCTTCAAAAATCTGTAACACTATTTTCCCCATAATCCTTTGCACAAGAAGATCAAATTGGTATAATTTCCCACAATCCTTAACACAGGAAAATCAGACATGATAGAATTTTCATCTGGAAGTTGGGCATTACTGGTAGACAATTCTAAGATGTTTGACTTTCAAAAAATGGATTATGGGAAATTTTCAAAGTGAGAAATTGACAAGACTATACATTTCTGCACCAACATATAAATTACTATATAACTCATGGGTTTTTATTTCTTATTAACTTCTTAATCATTTTTAACATGCCCACCTTGACATTCAAAAATACAACTTTTGAAGAACAAGACCCCAGTAACCAGGATGCTCATTGGATTGTATACCCATGCATTACTCACACATAATGTGACCCCAGGATTCTCATTGGATTGTATAACTATGCATTACTTACACATAATGCATGCACTTTTATTTCACTAGTCTACTCAATATAGAGAAAATTGAACATTGTATTTTACACATAAAAGTGAGACATATAAACCAGTATAAACAATGGAACTATATTAGAGACAAAATTCATTAACATTTATATCAGATTGTTTCTCTGTACTCTGAGCAGAAACATATTTAACAGGAATATGTCTTTGTTGTAAGTTACTACAAATATACCCTTAGGCTGTTCCCATTCAATTGGCTCTCAAGAATATCGACGATATTTAATTCTAAAATGACATTCACATCTTCCAAATGCAGGACAAGATCAAGATTGACTTGTTTCCAGGAAAAATTCCTGATAAGTTAAAGTGCATTCAAAGAATGTGATTACCATGGTAATATGTACTTAATATTTTTGATTCGGGGAGTCATTAACAGAAGCTTCGTAAAGTAATGAATTCGTAAATAAATTGTTGTAACCATGGATATAATGACATCACAGTTAGTGAACAATGGATTTTACGAATTCTTAAATTTACAAAGTTTCTGTTAATAACTCCCTGAATTTTGAAAGGAGGAAACATTTAAGGTCCAACATTAACCTGACGCAAGCTAAATTAAGTTTGAAAAAAATTCAGTCAAATCTAACATTGACTAGTGAAGCATCTTACTGTATAAAACACATATCAGGTAGTCTTCCATCAAGTCTTTGTGCTACCACCTCCTTTTTACAGACATGCACAAAGGTCAGTGCAGAGATTGATGCAAGACTTCCAAATGACCAAATATGGACATTCCAATAACTGTGAAACCTTTATATTGTAAACACACATTTTCCTCAGGTGTGTTCAACCCCTATACGAAGACAGATGTGTCCTCTGGCAAGGCAATGTTTCATTGTAAGGAAAATAACATAATTTGAGAAGGAGAATAAATGCTTGCTTGAAAGAATGTACGTACTAATGGTGTTCACATGGACAGGTTTCACTGTACTGCCTTGTATAAAAACTCAACGCATGTATGTACATATACACTGTTAGTTAACTGTGTAACTATGGTGATATCTGGAGTATAAACATACTGTACATTACAAATGTTTTGTGTTTGTGTAATTCTGAACTAAGACAAAAGTACTATATATATTGTATCTCATGCTTCCACAGCCCGAAAACTCCAATATTTTACATGGGCTGATTGAACAAATAATTGGCAGTTTTTCAGTAATCTGGACAATACTATATTGGACAACATCGCTCATATCGAGACAGGTTCCCCAAGATGCTGTACTGAGTCACTGTAAATTGCTTTAATTTCAATATCTGGTTTAATACATGAGATTTTGCAAATTTTGTAGAAGATTGCTAATTCAAGTCTTCATCCATAATTTATTTCATTATTATCCTATGGTATTTTTGGGATATTCACAAGAATTAGCCACGATAAAAAGTTTCCAATGTCCAAAAATGGCTCAAATGCCAAATTAAACCAATCTACAGTGTTTAATATTTCTATTTGAATGCAGCTGTCTCCAACCTCACATTTCCTTCATTAAGGTGGGTGGAGTGCAATGAATAATCTCCAACCTCACATTTCCTTCTTTAAGGTGGGCGGAGTGCAATGAATAATCTCCAACCTCACATTTCCTTCTTTAAGGTGGGCGGAGTGCAATGAATAATCTCCAACCTCACATTTCCTTCTTTAAGGTGGGCGGAGTGCAATGAATAATCTCCAACCTCACATTTCCTTCCTTAAGGTGGGCAAAGTGCAATGAATAATCTAGCGACTTTCCACTAGAGCTACCTTAAAACTATTTCTCAATGTGATGACTGACATATACAAGTACTTTTAATATTGAACATTGAATAAAAGGCACATACACATATATTCACTAGAACCTATTACTGTCTTGTATGCAGGAGAATTCTCAGAATGCTCAGAATTCACTATCATCTCTATGGTGCTACCAAACTGAATTCAACTAAGCATATAAAAAATAAACTTCATTCGATTTGTTGCGATATCTATGACTTTTATAAGATGATATTGAATCTGATGGATTTCTTTGTGTTATTATCCTATTTAGTAAAATGTTTGTGACATTTACATTATAAACTCATATCATAGTAGAAAATCTGAAGTAATATCCTTATCCATATGTATGATATTAAACTGACAGGGAATCATTCCAAATTCCAAACAATAATGTTTAGTTTATATCTAGTTATTTGGCAGCTTACAGAGATGTTCCAATTAAACATTCCATCACCTTTACATATTGTAGTTTTTACGAAGGGTGTTTTTCTTGCATGAAAGTCAAAACAGTCATTTAGATTCAAATAAGAGCCATATATGGTATGCAAGTGTGATTCGGAATTAGTGAACGTCATATATCCCACATGTTGTCTCGTATTTTTCCAGCTCCTCTTACCCTAAATATTCATTATTTTAAATAACAAATAATTGCATTATCCACTCGCTTCATTTGTTTTCTACAACTGCACTTTCCTTTGATAACGATCACGTTGGTCCATACAACATTAGCTCCATCTATATGTGCCCACTGCAATCATGTTGTTAAAATATGCCAACATGGCATTTTCACTTTTTGTTAAGATACCACTATAATTTTAATAATTATGATGTAATAACTCCATTATGATGTCATCTTGTATGATGTCATCATGTGATGTCATCCCATGTCATGCTCTGTTAATCACAATGTTAAGAGTCAATGACATTCATGTGCAACTATTCACATTGGTGACTTTTTATTGACTTAGTCGATTTGTCATGTAATCTGATTGGCTGACGGCTTACCACGTGACCAGCACTGTCTAAGCATATATTACATTTAACTCCTCGACACAGAAAATTAGTATTAGTATTTCCCGATACAAGGATCCGCTTGTTCCATATGATTAACGCCTACCAAGCTCAATTTTTATGACTGCAATAAGAAAAATAATTTGGTATATATACTTTATAATTTAATCATGGGGTACAATCATATACTTTAACATGTAAAAATTGCTTCAAAAATTATGTAAAGTATTCAAAGTTTTAAGACTGCAATATTTGCACATAAACCAATGGGAGGGGTGTTAAGAACAACCCACTTGGGAAAATTGGTGAACAGTCATCTCTATGAGTCCTGGCACCCATTGGGAATGCTAACTACCTTTAGGAGAATGAATGAATTAATTTGTGTATTTTTACTTATTTGGGTTTACTCTCTTTGTTTTTCCATACTATTCAGTTTCAAAATAATGATAAGATGAATTGTATTACCTTCTATGATTTCATCTTTAGCCTTTTGCACTTCCCGTCTCATTTCTGTTAGTATTTCTTGTTTCATAGTTTCAAGGTCACCAGGTGATGCCCCTAGAGCTCCGTTCACTAACTGCATGTCTGGATTGACCAATCGGCTTAAAGAATTTTTCCTGTAATAGACAAATAAACATTACATTCTTTGCATTTTTATCATTCATAATAGTTTTGACTGGCTATACAGATGTAACACGTTTCTACTTTTAGAACAGGTTACAATGTATTATAAATTTATAATTATATAAAATATTTTTAAAAATATTTAAAATTTTTATATGATATCTCATTCTTGGGACTTCAAAAACAAGTCAACACTCTCTGAATATTGTACAACAAATAATGTCCATTGAAACCAAAACTCATTTATTTTGTGTTATTAATTTTATTGTTCAATTTCCATTTATCCTTCTCCAAATATTGCCATACCAATTACAGCTCATTTTGTAATTATCCCATGAATAATCCTCGCGATGGTCATGTTTTTAAATGTGCCATAGAGTGAGAAACAGAGAAATTAGTGAGAAATCAAGTGAACAGCCATGAAATCTGCATTCTAAATTATAAAAAGTCTAAAAATGAGGGACTTCATTCAAATTTTAGAGCGAACATGAATGGAATAGTCGTGATAATAGAGAAATTATGAACACAGGTTTCACAATTGTAATCAAACATTTCCTGGAATTTAGCGGATGAGATCACTAACGAAACGTTTCGATATTCAGATATCATATCATATTTTCCTTACAAAATAGCATGGAAGAGAAAGGAAAGCGTCAGGAATAGAGCCAAAGACTGATTACTAAGGTATGTTATATTCAAATTTAATAAAATGCATATAAAACTAGTTATGAGACACCACAAAAATAGATGAACCATTGTATTTTTATGTCATCCCCGTTCGACAGTGGTTGTCTGTAAGAAATGGCAGGTTGTGATTTTGCATGTTAATGCCTTGTAATATTGTGCCACATGGTAAGTATCCATGGTTTAAGCATTGATTTATATCAGGAACAATAGATTTTTCTTTCAAACTCTGTCACCTTTTACTACACAAAAGAAGCTTGGACTTTATAACCTAGATTTGTGTTGTCAAAGTTGTAATTAGAAATGTTTACAAACAAATATTCAAAAAATGTTTTCTGAAATTATAAATTAGTTTATTGTATTTTTGTTTGGAAACAATGCTATCATAAATTGAGCCAATATATTCGGTTTCTTCAGTCTGGCAAAAGAGGGTGGGGTTTATTGGAATGGCATGTGATTGGCTTATTGGGCACTTTTGAAGTTAAGTCTGCAGTGACTGCCTGTACCACTAATGGGTTCATTGTTTATGAGACTAAACAAAGATTATGTCTATAAAACTATTCTTGGTTTACTGGTTTAAAATAATCAAGCTTATTATAACAATAATTCCCAATTGTACATAATATGTCACTATGTCTAGAGCAGTTTCATACTCAAGACTCTACTAAACAAAGCAGTGTATGATGACCCAGGCCAAAATCAAATGTGAATTATATCTATTAAGCATTGTTTATGTACACGATTTCAGGTTCAGGGTTCTTGTAATCTACACAAAGACAAACTGCAGAAATTAAGAAAACTTACACCAATATAACATCAAATGGGTACTTTCAGAGGGATCCAAAATCAAGAATGCAAATTCTAAATATTATCTAGAAACAGCCTTCAGAATAAATTCAATCGGATTCAAAAAATTCAAAAATGGACTCCACATCAACCAGGGCAGAAACTACAAATGGATTATCTACAGATGTCTTACTTTCTTTGACACCAGTTCAGAACAACACAGACACATTGGTTAAACACTGCAAAGACATTCTGATGTCATATTTAATAAACCAATCACACATCAAGGATGCATTCTTCCCTGATGAAAAACTAAATCGGATTCGAGATGAAGAAATTATTGATTCTGATTGGTTCGACTTTGAATTTCTTGGCAATTTGTTGATGTTTAAAAATGTGTATCACATAAAGGATACATATAAGATAAACAAAATGGTGGATGGTAAAACAGTTGAGGAATTGTTGAAGGATATATGCAGTAGTTCAGACTGGAAAAAGTTGGGTAGGCATATTCTGTTTGTTTGATTGTTTATTTGTTTGTCTCTTACAATGTTTTACTACTTTTACTATTTCTCAATGAGTTGCCAATTAACTTATTCCAAGAAATGTTCAAAATTATTTTGTAAGTTCAGTTTTATCAATAAACTCAACCACATGACTGAATATTATTTCATTTCAGGGTTCAATATATACACATCGCTGTTCCCAGACTTTGTGAAAGACCGGCTAACAAATCTGACATTTAGAAAATTCATGGAAAATGGGTAAAACAGCATATTCTATATATCAATTATATAATGATCATTATTTACCTAATTTACAAAATGAGAATGTGGAAAGTGTGATAAAAAGGTCTCTTAAGTTAGAAAAAATAGTCATGGTCTATTTGTATATGCAATGTCAAAGATTTTATGATATTGAAAAGGTAACAATAAGGGAATAGGGGTGGTCCTGGAAATCAAAAGGGGGCTGGGTGGGGCCAGTAATGTCAGTAAGTTTGTTATGTAATTTGCCAAGTTTGTGCGGGGAGGAGTAGCTTTTTTGGGCCTACCTTAGGGGAGGGGGGGGGGGGAGGGTGGAGGGGGGGAGGGGGCGGGGGCAAGAGGACAATGAATGAAGTTTTTGAATAAACTTAATGACAGATCTCAGAACTTGACGACATTAGCTAAGTTTGCTGTCATTCCTGTATTTCAGAGCATACTGGGCCAGGGAACTGTCACAGAAGATGTTAGGTCAGAATTGGGTCTATTCGGTGCTGCACCCTTTAACAAAGGGCAACTACACAGAGGGCCAGTTTAGAAGGGATATGAATATTCAGTTCATGAAGTTACATCTTTTGGACCCCCAGTCTGTTATGATAACATTCATGGAACTACAAAGAGGTTAATACCATTTTGTACTTAGCATAGCTAATACTGCAGTTTTACTTTTCTTCACCTCTTTGATATATTTTGCATAATACTAGGTTTGTATTCACGAATACAACTTTCAGATGTCAGCAACCAGATTGACCTACTATTTTATGAGCAACTTATTTAAATATGAATGGAATAGTGGCAGGTACTGATATTTTTCATGTTTAATCCAGTAACCGACAGCCGAAAGTTGCATTCGCGAATACAAGCTAAAGAATATCATATCATAATTGGCATCATTGATCGAATAACATATTCATTGAATGCATTGAATTAAATCATCAACCACTCAATTCGATATAACAAAAATGGAAATTCTATTTTCAGTGCTACCAAAGATGAGCCTTGATCTAGTTACGACAGATTACCTTGGAGGACCAATCATATTTGACAAACAGATTTCCGATAGTATTACGAAAGCAGTTAACAAGGCCACATCCCCGACCCATGCGTCTAAACTGAGTCTTGATGAACTTGAGATCTTTTATGGCGAAGCAGTTATTAAATTCATTACATCGCATGGGAAGGATTTTGGAATTTGGACAGGATATTCTCCGGATAATCGTAAAATATCTCGGTTTAAGGATAGATGTATCATACTATAATGTTCAACTTTGAATATAACATTACATGCATATTAATAGTGTTATGAGCTGTGTTTTTGTGAGAAGGCTTGAAACCTTTTGCATGGTGTCAAGTAAAACTTTTTGCATGGTGTCAAGTCCTCTATTTGGAGTATTCTGATATTCTCAAATCATTGTAAAATACATGTACAGTGAACCTTAGATTAAAAGTTGTACATAAAACATTAATGTACACTTGCCATATAAAACCTTTGAATTCTGATTACGAATCTTAAATCATAATAAAGTATTATGTTCACATTGGGCATTCAGATAAAATTGGTTTTTGTTCATTTTGTTCATTGTGTTCCCGTATTTGATTAATTGCCATATTACAAGTTGCTGTACGGTAATTGTTAAATGACTCAATATTTATTCATTAAAATGGCCTCCTAACACATTTTTTGAAATCGTTTCACAAGATTTCCATCTAAAGGTTCACTATGTCGATTTACTTGAATTTCTATCAATGTGACAATATTGCATAAGCAATATTCTTAAAAACCCAATCCTGGTATGAAATGCTCAAATCAGTTGGAAAAACATGGCCGAATTCAAAATTAAGACAGAATGGAGTTCAGAGATATTTTCAATCCAATTCTTGCTTATTTCCACATTTTCCACTCTATTTGACATTTTGAAACATGACCTCAATACATGTTATACAAACTTGAGACATTACCTTGAAGTTGCTGGTGAAGCTGAGCCATTGGTGGTGTTGATCTTAGTGGGTGTAGAAGTCCCATTATTGGTGCTTGGCCCAGAAGGAGGCTTGCCTTCTCTCTCCCAGGGTTTTGATGTGGTATTAGTGGCAGCTGGGGCAGGCGCAGGAGCAGGTTCATCCTGAGTGGAAGAAACATATTACTCAGTAAACATGTGTCTTTAACCATTTGGATAAAAAATATTTGACAGATTTTACCATATTGCTATCTTACTATACTATGTCATTTTTGTGTGGTAAGTAGTAAAGATAGGCCTATCAAACACACTTTAAAATATAATTTGTCACTCAAATCACTCAAAATTCACAAATACAATGTATTATTCAGGGGTACACTTCCAGAACATTCCTAGCTATTTCTACTTCCCTTATTGTAACCATGGAATCCATGATGTCACAGTAAATGAACAACAAAATACTTTATGAACTTTTATGGAAGTGTACACTACAATCACAAACAGAATTTTCGAGTCATGCATTTAGTATTAAAGGTCAACACAGACCACAACACATATACATAACATGTCAGATGATTTGTATAGACTTAAACATTAAATATTCTATCGAGTACAAGAGAGAAACCCATTGTCCCTCCAAATCAATAACTGTCTCAATTGTACTTTGTAACATACCTTTCCTTCTGATTTGGCTTTTCGTGCTGCTAATTTTTTCTGCATTTCACTCATAAGATCAAATCCACCTCCGCCCCCTGCGCTACTTCCACTACTCCCACGCATGGCTGATCGACCAATCGTATCTCGGCCAGAACCGAGGGAATTATTAATACTGTTACTGGAATCGTCTGGGCTATTTTCATCTAGCTATAAACACACAGAGTCGACACACTGTTTTATATTAGTCAACAAATAATGCACAGCCAATGATAAAATATCCTGATGATGGATCTGCTCAGTTTACATCATTCCTCTTCAAAATCTGAATGAACTGTCTCATTTTACGAGGGATGTACCATAACTCCTAAAATTTCTATTTGAATTAAAAAAATATTTCATTTTTATTATTGTATCTCAAATATTCTATGAATTTCAGGACTTATGGGACAATCCTCGTATTGTGTTTCTATACAACTTTAAGTGTTGACCACCCGCAAGTCTGTTTATTCCTTGCTAATTCCACTCAATTCCACTCTATTTTCCATATGGAGAGATTGCCATCAAGATTTCTCCACCATCATTGAGTAATTGCAAATGTGAAACACATCACAGTTAAAACTGTTAAAAATCTATCAATCCCATGAAATGTGCTCGATTCATGTTTAGTTATTGCATAAAACAGACTCAAAAATGTCAAATAACTCACAAAGTAATAATTGAAATCAAACACAAGAAATAATTCATGAGTAGAACGTGTGTATAAATGTCAAATGTGTCAATACAACATTTAGCACTGCAATGTCTTTATTATATTACATGGAAACGTCAACTCTGTTAAAATGCATTTCACAATCCAATCAGCTCAGCAAGCTCGTCAATTATGTTACATCAAACACTGCATTTTTTCGAGAAGTAAAGATCCAACAAACTGTTTTTCATCGCTGATTTACACAACGTCCATTGGTCTTAATCATGATTTTTATTCAAGGTTGGTGTCTGATTTATCATACATGTACTAATGTTACAGTTGTAAATTGACAAAAATGTAAAAGTGCCTTACATTTGTTTTCTTTAACCGTGACTGTTGTTTTGCAAGTGCATCTGCTAGACCACCGCTTCCCCCCAGGGGTGGAGGAGCTGGGGCAGGAGGTGGTGGTGGTGGGGGAGGGGGGCCACCGCCAGCTGGGGCAGGGGGAGCAGGGGGAGTAGCTGTTGGACTTATGGCAGGGGGAGGGCCTGGAGGTTTAGGGGGACCACCGGCAGGTGGTGCTGGAGGGGCAGGTGGAGGCTGTGGGGGTGCCGCTTGCGCTGCAGGAGTGGGTGCAACAGGTGGAGGTTGGGGGGCCACTGGAGGTTGAGACGTGGCCCGGGCTGGCTGTGGTTCTGCCTGTCGGGGGGTTTGTTGAGCTTCAGCATATATTGCAGGGGCTGAAAGACAGACATAATCTTACTTCTGGAGTATAGTAAGCAATGGTATGTATCACTTACAACACTTATTTGGTCATTGGCTCTTATAAAAGAGAAACCCTAGTATTCTGTTTTACTGGGCTCAAAATTCAAATGTTAAAGATAATACTTACTTGGAACATTTGGACTTTCAATCAGAGGTAATTTTCCAGTGTTTTTTTTATTAATTACAATCATTCGATCATGGGCACAATGAGAAAGAATGTTTTGAAACTCAGCTTTTGTTGAAAAGGGTGCCAACGAAAAGCCCACTTTACTTCATGAGAGAATATTTGAAAAGTATATCCTTACCTGGTCTTCCAGCAGATGGCGTTCTGGCATGTTGCATGTGGGCAGGGCGACTATATTCTTCTTCCCGTTGTAACCTGTCAATCAAACAATCACAAACATGACTATTTTGAAAGTTCATTTTGATTTACTATAATGTATTTTCATTTTTTGGAATCCTTCCACACCAGAAGTATAGTAATCTAGTACCACATAGGCTCCCAAAAAAGAAGCGATGCAAATATCTCATATAGACTATATAGACTACTGTCAAATTCTATTCTATTCATTATAATTTGAAAATAAATTCATGTTTACTACATCAACCCAAACAACAACTTACTGTATTAAAGCATTAGCTACACATACAGGCATGTTTCAAATTTTCTTTTTGTAAATTGATATGAAGATTTTTTTTCATAAAAAATCAGACTGTTTCTTATAACTCTCCAATTATATTCATTCGGAACTAAGTAACATCCTTATATACGGTAATCCCAATTATTACAAACGTAAGTCAGCTGAATCATTTCCATAACAATCAACAGATATGCATCAGGGAAATACCTTCATAAATCAAATATGAATTTGTATGTGGTTCTGAACAACAGTTTCTTATTAGTGGTTAAAGATTTGATTATGGCATTTGTTTACATGGCAGGATTCCTGAGTTGCAACTCAGCTTCTATTTTAGATGAAGAAAGCCATCAATCAGTCAACCCTGAACAAACTTTTGAAATTCTAGAAATCTGCAGAACCCAGAGGTGATCATAAAGCCTTGACATGTTTACAAACTATGAATAATATGTTTTTTGTACATTTTTGAAGAATGATTCGATTGTTTTCACGATCTAAAAAAATTTAGATGGTTTTTGGCCATTATCTTCACAAAAAGATTATTTCAAATAATCATAAGTCATTTTTCGAACAAAAACTCCCTCCAAAACAACTTTTTTAATATTAAAAGTTTCACATATCCCATTTTGATAACATTGGGTACAACATAAGCCAAAGAAAAGTGGTTTAAACTTTGTAAGGGGCTTTTATAGATATGATGTAAACAGAACAATGATTTGCTCAACAATGATAATACTCTTATGACAATAAATTTTATTTTGATTTTAACAAGTTCTAAATTTTCATTTATAATTTCATATAATTTAACCTCAATCTGACTCATACACTCCACCCCTCCCATTTGGGATCCCCACCTGGCAAAATGAATGAAACAAACTAAATATCCTTTAACAAATTGCAAAAAGGTACTGTATTATCTCTATTAAACGCACAGTGCGCTTAGCAAATTCCCGTGGATGAGAGGCGGGGGGAGAGGTTTCAAGCAGCGAAATCCCGGGAATTTAAAAAAATTATGATGGTGGGCGATAATGGGTGAAAATTTACTTCTATACCTTAAATCGATCAAATATAGTAGCTATGTGCGTTTATTAGAGAGAATATGCTATATGTTATGTTTTTACCTTGAATTGTGAGCTCCTAAACGACAAATTTAGTATATAAATACACTATTGTGTGTTATTTACACGAACACCTGAAGAAATTTCTTACGTTGCATGATGGGAAATCGTGACACCAAAATTTTTAAGTTCTTTTTGAAACGAGGAGGGACAATATCAGGAAAGATCGCTGGAAAGAGGCTGAATAAAGGCAAGGGATTAGAAATACCTGTTGTATATGTATTGAAGGGATGTGCTGCTGATATAAATAAATTGGAATCGCTTCTGAAATCGACACAATAAACCGGTAGGTGAAAATACTCTATTATCGCCCACAATGTTTTTTTTTATTAGAGCTTCGTCAGATCTCAATATTATCTGGACAGGACTTTCTAACCTTGGACAAAAAGTCGGGTATGCGTTTATTAGAGAGTGTGCGTTTAATAGAGATAATACGGTATGTGAATTTGTAGTAACTGTTAACAGTTGCAGATAGACTTATTGAATTATATTCCCATCAACAAATGAGTCATCAGTTACAACCATCCCCTTACAAGGCTATGAAGAATACTAATTACATCACCTTTAACATCTAAATTCTATGAAATTGGTCCAAAATTATTTTATATGTGCACAATCCCACAATAATCTGAACGATATGTGGAACAAGTTCTTATGGTAGTGAGTGAATGTTCACAGTTCTGAAATATTCTTGAGTACAGTGAAACCTGTATATATTGAACATTTTCTGCCATTCCAAAACATTCATTGTTGGTAAGTGTTTACTACAGAGAGGGTAATTCATACCATAGTCCATAGAGTATGTACGGGGGAGGGGGGGTGTCTACTAGAGATGGGTGTTCACTTGAGAGGTGTTCACTAAGACGGGTTTTACTCTATACCACAATGTGCAATGGGACATTAAATTCTGGCAACATTCGTTTTAACTTGGGCAGTCTAGAACACATGTTATATATTGCAGTTATTGAATTTCTACAATATAATACACGATCAACATAAAACAATGTGATGCAACTTTTTACTAACAAGTTGAACAACAATAGGCTGTTACTTATGATGGCATATCTGACTGACTTATCTTTGTATGCAGGCAAGCAATAGTGATATATAAGGAGTAGATTATGTAATCACTTGTTATTCTGTTTAAATGTTTCAAGATGATAAAGGAATTAAATGATAATTGAGCATAATGATCACATCTAGTGAGTACTGTAGTGTGCTATTCAAAATATTGTATGACCTTAGCACGCTGCAAAGAATTTCAATTTATGTCAAAGTTGTGGCTTATGAAGTTGCATCAATTTTTGTAAAATTCAAAATAAATCTTATTTTTTGGCTTGTTTATGCCACAATCTTTTCCCTGACTGAAAACCAAAATTTTTTTGCCAATCTTACCCCCCCTGACTGAAAGCTGGCTACACCCATGGCTTATGTTCTGATTGTTCAAGGTCATAAAGGAATATAATCTTTATTTCCTAAGAGGATTCCAAGTAATGTCATAACAAAGGTCTTAAGATATCAATAATAGAAGTTGTATCTACTTGAAGGAGAAACATTCAAAAATAGATCTTTTGAGTGAAGATCCCTTGAATAAGAAGCCTTAAAATGGCAAACCCCTAAGTATCTTGAATGTTAAAAGCCTACTGAAGGAGAGAAATCCTAAAAGAGCTCCTTTGAATAAAAATCCCTTGAATAAGGTGCCTCAAGAATAAGCCCACTTAAGGAGAAACATCCTTAGAGATCTTTTGAATAAAAACCCCTTGAATAAGGTGTCTCAAATGGCAAACCCCCAAATATCCTGAAAGTAAAGGATTTTATGCTGAACCTTAAAAAGAAGTCACCTGGACCAAGAATGAGATCTCCTGAAGGTGAAGGACTCCTCTTATTGAACAAGCCTGATTAATGTTTTCCTACCTTTCATCTACCTCTGCAGCAGGACCGTTGGCATTCTGTACATAGACATTACTTTGACCGTAATTACTATCTCTCTGGGCTGGCCCACTTTCCGACTGTACCTGCGGTCGACTGTAGATTTGTTGTTGGGGCTGTTGGGCTTGTTGTGGTTGCTGTTGTTGTTGTTGTTGTTGCTTTGAGGCTTGGTATATAGCTACAAAATAAACAAAAATATATAGGTATGTATTTTACTATTTTTGTTAGATTGACAATTAATTTTGGGAAGATTTGGAAAAGTCTATGTGGAGCATTATGTTTTATTGCTTTCTAATAATTTATATTATCAAATATGGGTATCTATAAAGAAGTTCAATTAGTAAATTAGTACAATATTCATGATATTCCATTCTATTAAATCTCAGGATTCAACGATTTTAAGATTAGACATCGTAGACATATTGTCACAAAACAATGAAACTCCACAATAGAAATAACTATGGAGTTGGTATCTACTGCATTAAGGTGTTAAATATGCAGAAATTGTAGAAACCAATATTCTTTGCTACAAAATCTATCACTTTTACAACAATTACCAAGCTGCGGAATGGAGCCCAGATATACCATGATCCTCTTCTCTTGGGAATTGAACATTCAATATTCAGTTTTGCTATAGATTACCAATATTTACGATCCCAGTCATCCAAAAATCTAACTTATTGGTAAGAGCTTCTTGTGATATAACCATAGACTGAAGAATTTTCTTATTCTCCAGGCTTACAAATTATGAAATTCAAATCTCTTCAATTTCTAAACATCATTCAGCATGAAACTTACTATACTAACACTTGGCATATTCCACTTTTTTAAACTTGATTTTATGTTTTGTAACCTGAACAATATAGCATTTCCCTATGGATTTAACTACTAGAAGAAATCAAGCATACTTTTTGCAGACTGAGCTTGCAAAAACACTTAAGATAGATAAAATGAGTGCTAGGTGCGGGAGCAATGGTCATATTTGAATTTAAGACATTTTATAAACCATGGGCTTCTAATTGAAAGCCCATGTATAAACTAAGCCGTGCTGAGTCTTCAATTCAAACATGACCGTGCTCTATTCGAATTTCTCAACCAATCAGAATGCAGCATAGCCAATATAGAACGTTCTCTAATTCTCCATAGATGCACGACCATGCTCTATTCAATCTGCAATTTGCATTGTTTTGAGTGACGTCACATCTCAGCTGCACATCTGGGGCTCTGTCCGGGGATAGCTGTTCGTATTCTTCCTTCATGCCCGTTCCACAGACACGGCTTTTACTAATTTTTATGTTTGAATCAGAATAAATAATGATAGGCCATTCAATATGGTGAAATTCAGCACTCGTTGGACAGAATGTTAGTACAAATGCACTCACCTTCGTTCGTGCTTTGTACAACATTCTGTCCAACTCGTGCTGAATTTCACCATATTGAATGGCCTATCATTATTTATTCCTTAATTATATCCATCTATATGAAGTTGGATAAGGATATTGTGGAAATAGTAGACGTACTTTTGTCAAAAATCAGAAAATGTGTATCGGATATAAGCTACCCTTGTCCAGTAAACACTGAACTGAGTCTAATAAACTTGGAAATTTATAATTTGATGATATCATGGTGTCTTGTATCATGGAAAGACTGGTCCTACTTACTGTTCAGTCTTTCTAGCGCAGTCATCATGGTATCTGCAAAATTTTCAGCATCTTCCGTTCCGCCAAAGTTAAGCCCATAAACCTGTCTTTGATCTCTCCATTGATGAAATGTGGGCGTGGCCTTATTATATTTTAATCCTTTTAGTATGGCACAGTTTATTACAACCTGGAAAAGAAAAATTAAGATTTTATAAAATGAATATAACTTTAAGCATAGAATTTGGAACATATATCATAAAATTTAAAAGGAACCTGATTTTAATAAGTAATAATGAACAAAATTATCTATAATGCACCTTAGAGCTAAAAAATATTCCCTCTAATGATGCTGTTCGATTTTACTTAGTGCTTCCTTTTCCCTGGGGCTTTCTATAAGGCCTTAGCCATGACCGAAAGTAGATTACTAAAATACTCTTGGATTATAATATACTGTGTATCATATTTTTGCATGCTATTTTTGTGGGTTCTTAATAGTTTGGTCCTTTTCACATATTCAAGTTGTAATTTCACTGTTATGCTTTCACGAAGCAGTCAAATGTGAATGGTAGTCAACTTAGTTTTATTTTCTTGTCATATTATTTTATATGAGCAGCACACGGGAATATGTACAAAAATTCAAAGCAGTACTCATACAAGATATAACCACACTACCCTACCACGTGACCACGTTTAAAAGGGAAACAGGGTACAGCTAAGTTGCAAATGGAGGACGTGGGTTTAATTCCATATTTCTGAACGTAAAATACATTTTACATTTATTTCTTGTGTTCTACCAGACATAGAATTGATTCATCAAGCAGTTTGTAGAATATTGTTGTCAAAAAACCACTATAGGCAAAGATAGATAATAGTGGGCGCAGTGAAGCAAAAGTCAATGCAATACACGATACATTTCAGTAAATCTATCAAAGTACAGGGAGCATGCCGTTTCCCTTTGAAAATGTTGCATTGTTATGTAACAAAAAAAAACAGTTAACTGTTATTTAAACTGCGTGTCATCGTGTTATATGTGGATACGTTTTCCAGTATGTTAGTACTATTCAACTGTATTTTCGTGAATTAATTATTTTTCTAAAATCTTAATAATGCAAAAAGGTCGTCCCAGAAATATATCTTTACTTTGCCGTAAGGCATAACATATTGTGAAACATTTTCCTCTTGTCACAAAGAGGATAATGTTTGTTTCGAAGTGTCTTGTGATGAGCGTTTCATGGTTCAATGCAAAATCACTGGAGCATATACCATCCAAAAACATCTGACATCCAACATCGATCAGGTATTAGTTTTTTCAATAATAGAGAAATACGACGTCATATCAGCGCTACAACAAATCGTTAAGAACAAAATGCTCTCAAGTCGTGGCATGATGGTATTTTGAACAAAATATTTCAAATGGTCGGTTTTTGGGGACGGTAGTGAATTAGACCATTAAATGGGTTATATAGAAAGATTCTTTACATGTAGTTCAGGCAGTTTGAATTATTCTGAATAGCGGATAGTCATTAATCCTGATAGCGGATAGTCATTTATCATTAATGTGTTCATATTTAATTTCGTTATTTCATTTCAATTTGATACCCTAGTAACACATATAATCTAGCGTGCCTTGTTAATTCAATGACTAAAATGCATATATACGACCTGAAAGCCTGTGTCTCAATCTACAAAATAATGTTTACTTTATTTGCATTAAATAACAATTGATGACACCTCAAAGCATCAACAGGCGGCCTTTTTAGCATTATTTTCACTGTTTGCAACGTAAATGTACATGAGATCGGGATATAGTATGTCCGTATAATCAGCTTACTTTCTCGCTCCCTGTACTATTGAACAGTTTACATTCCTTGTACCCTGTATTGATCAACTTTTGCAACTGTGTACCATGTACTATGACATATCAAATATTTTAAAATTTAAAACGATATTATTTACATTCTTTCTTCAACTATCATATAACTTGGAACATGGACTTCACTATTGCACCACTGAAGTTCAGCGAATAGCAATATTGACTCACTCCGAGCATCAAACGTATTAACCTTTTGACTAAGCAGTCGATATACTCAAAAGCGACCTGGTTGAAAGCCAAAAAATTTGCGCATGCGCTATCGAGGTAGGGTAGTGTGATAACATTGAAGGAAAGGTTTTTCATGCGAGATTTTATTTTTTTGAGTTAATGGAAAGGTCCCTATAAATTATAAGCAATATTGACTAGCCATTGGTTAAACATTTTCCCTTGACTGTATATATACTATGACCTAAAGCAGATTAAAGCAAAACAACCAAAATCTAGATTTGCTAAAAGTAGGTGACAGCCAGCTATGTTTTTCATAAAAAGTGCCAAACTGTTTTAAACTGACTTATCCAATCCATAGGGTGCAATTGATCAAAAACATATGCCTTGATGTGATAAATATATGTTTGAAGGTCAACTATTTCAACTGAATAGCAATTAACCTCATATTGCTCAAAAATATAATATATTCTATGACTGTATTGTATTGTGTATGATTTATTTTTAATCTGCAATCGTCAATAATAAATAATTTTAACTAAGCCTATCTCCTTACCTTAGCAAAGCAGTTTAACATTCCATCCATGCAACACATTTTGTGAATTTGACTAATTTTATGATTAGATATCATCATTTAATAATTTTCAGTTGCACAATGTCATTATGATTAATAAACAATTATATAACAATTAAGATTTTTATGGCTCAACTCTTGAGAACCTATACTATCTTTATGAATATTTTCCCAGATAATTAAACGAATCAAGCACAAATGGCCATATTGGTAAAACACATATGACATGTACAGACCCACAGTACATCAAAAGCATCATTACTTTTTCAATTGTAAAAAGAAGTGAAATACCCTTGGATCAAGGATGAAACAGACCATTAAGGCGTATGTAGCCATTGTAGTCTTGGATCAATTCTCTGCTTCAATCATTTTGTGTTCATAACCCAAATCTTTGTTAGAGAATATTATGAAGGACATAAAGGTGATGAATTTTTTCTCTTGATTGAGAAGTAAAAAATCTTACCTCATGATCTGTCAATCTCCTTCCCACGACTCTAAATGTGTTATTTTGGGAATGGTGGTAGATCTGTACTTTTGAAAGTGTCTGCACTCCCCCGCTCGGCACCCACTTCTTGTTGGCGTCATCGTAAATCATCACACTGGCCCTGGATGACACAATACTGTGCTCCGGCTGCTGACTGGAAGCATATATAGACGACATTGAATTACTGCGATTATATGCATTTAGAGGCTGGAAGCTAGAATTCCGACTTGAGGTTCGGGGTAACACCCGAGGACCAACACGAAGCATTGTATCCGTGATGGCTGAATTCCGTTTTGTATTATCCTCATGTGTACTTTCGTTAATGTTATCCAAATTGATCATAGATTTTGAAGAGAATTGTGAGATTCTGTTCAACAGCGACATTTTTTTATATTCGTGTTGCGCTATACAGGTCCACACTGTCATTAATATGTCTATAGCCTTGTTGACGGTTGTTTTACATTATATTTGGCAAAGGATCTATGTTGTTTCATCCAAAGTTGGACCGTTTCATGCTAACTATTAATATAACATGATATAACTAATGCACAAAGCCTTAACTCAATAAAAAACTTGCTGAAAATTACATTTTATTTTTTAGCTATTTCCCCTTACAACTAATGTTTATTCTTCAATTTCCTAATCTTAGTGTAATAAAAACATATATCTACAAAAAACTCCTCAAATAACTTCAATAACATTTCAATGTTTTCTAAGTTGTTAAATAAACATAAATACATGTAATTTAACAACATGAGAAAAATAAGAAAAACATGCCACGATATTTTACAATCAGGCACGCGGGTAAGGTTAATTACAACCAACTATGAAATAGAAGAAAATATAATTAACAATGGTCGTTAACCAAAAACTGAGTTGTCTGTTGAAAAATGATTAGAAACTCTCAGAGGAACTGTCTAATGTTTTTCTGCCTCAAAAAAGAATTATGACGAATAAATGAGACATGATGATGGAGGGGGCCATCAATAGATGGCGTCCAGATTTTTGTATTCTCTCACATATTTCAACTGGGCTCAACTAGAAAGTGTAGAACTGCCTCAAATTAGAAACATAATATTATATTTTATCAATTATCTACTTCTTATATAGGCATGATCTATCTTATGATGCTTTCCTTGACATGATCATTGAAATCAACTTCTATTTCTGATCAGGATAAAATATTATGTTACTGCATGTTTTGTGCATATTGTGTTGTATTATACTGTACTGTACTGCACTGCACTGCACTGTACTGAACTGTAACATACTGTACTGTACCATACTCAGCGCTTGCATTAGGTTAGAAAATTTGTGAGTCCCAAGGACGCAATTTTTTTTTAAAAGTGTGTCCTTTAAAAAAAAAGTGTGTCCCCTATTTCTAGCCTGTTTTGAAGTATAACTTTATTTTAAAAGCATTTTTTACCAAAACACCTTTCAGTTATTGATTTCTTGCCGCGATTTTTAAAATGGAAGTAAACGTTAAGTACGGACTGAATAAATGCATGTTCGTTCATTCGCAATGAATACATTTTATTTCATGAATAACCTAATATTTGTTTCTTAATAGGAAAAACTGTGGGGTGTCATGGTTTCAAATCTAAAAATAAACAAAGTCGAAAAAATTCGAGAGAATCATGATTATTTGTAAATATTCAACATGTTGAGCCTTATTTTATGTATTTACGATTCAAATAAAGGTGAGGGATCATAGTTATTTGTTTTTGTTATGTATCGTTGTAAACACATTGTAGTATTGACCTAAAAAAAATTTGCGTCCAAAAAACGGAAATATTTTCAATTTTTGCGTCCTCCAAATTATTTTTGAGTCCTTAACATGTACGGGACGCCGTTAATGCAAGCCTTGCATACTGTATGGAACTGTGCCGTGTTGTACATTACTGTATTGTACTGCATTATACTGCAGTGTTTATACCACATAGTACTCCCTAACTGACACAGCAAGTTCTGTCCTGGAATGTGGGGTAACCAAGCATACATATGTTGTTGGCAGTCATAGACCAGATGCTGTTTATTAAAGGTAGCAAAATGTAAACACTTTCTCAACTCTTCAAACCCAAAATTGTTATCTGGCTAGTGTTTCAACCAACAGATATATAATCATTCAAGACAGACCAGATCCCACATATCCTTTGATATGTCACATGACCTCTTTTGACCAATCACATTTGGGGATTTCTATCCAGATAAGAGGTCAACATGGTATGGGGGTCTATCAGGACATCCTCCAGACCAAACAAGGCAAATATCAACATACCTGGATGATCAAATGAGATAAGGACAAATTTTCACAAATATCAAAAGGCAAAAGGCTAGTAGAAAAAATAACTAGATAGAGCTCAAAAAAACATTACTACTGAAAAGACACCATTAATAAACTGCAGAAAGCAGATACATATAAAAAATGAAATGGTAATAAAAATAAATGAGTGAGCTGTCATAGGTCCATAAAGATGAGATAAAGTCCTACTTCTCTTACCATAAAATATGAGCTGAATCTTTGATTGTTCCCATAGTTACGGATACAAGACTTGATACCCAGCTACAAGGTCCAGATGCTGTCATTCTTAATCCATCAATATTTTAAATAGAATTTGATTTTAAATTATGTAAATTAATTACACTCTATAGTATGTTAAGTTCAACAGCTGTTTTGATTTAATGTAAAATCCAACAGCTGTTTTTATGTCAAATCCTACAGCTGTAAACTCCTACAGATGTTGCGTCATTGTCTGCTTTGTGATTCAACTGGACCACTCATTCAAAAATTGAGCTGATGAAGATTTTACATTAATTTCATTTTACAATAATTTCATCTTTTAATTATGACCAGTTCTAATATCCTAGTCCATCAAAGGCTTACATGTTTTCCTATTCTGTGATATATTTATCTTCAACTGACCAGTCATGCATGACTGTTTAAGATCTCAGTACATAGGAGACCAAATGAGATATGATTCAGATTATTCTGCTAGAAAATAGAGAAGCAGCCTTGCTTTTGACAAATCAATATTCTCCATTCTGCGGAGGTGTCCTATCTCTGAATCACTTATCTTTCCGACAATAAAATGTTAGAACAATTAAGGTTATTACTGAAAAAGGCAGAATTAGCGATGAATAAAATAACCAGGCATTAAGTGTACATTAGGAACTCTAAAGATTTCCTAGAAAATCAGATTTTTTATTTAGATACCAGAAAGACAAAATCAAGAATTTATATGAGAAGATGGATTTTTAATGCATGGGCTTCTTCCTTTCTATGTAACAAGACACAACATTTGTAATCACAATAAAATTGAAATGTATAAAATATTGACAAGTCTGTGCCTCAGAGGGATGCCAGAGGATTAAATGTTTAGATCATAAATTTTTTGATGTGTTCATGTTATTCAATGTCAACTTCAAGACACAAATGTTTTATACTTGTAAGGGGAAACTACACTCTTATTATAATTGTGAATCATTCTAATGTAGTTATAAACCTGTCTTATAAAGCTTCCCAATAAATGCCTTTCCAAAATGATAACTTAAAAGTTAATTAACAACGGTTTTACTTTCCAGCAATTCTAAATAATTTAGAATGTTGACATCGTGCTGATAAATATAAATTCTCATAATTTCTTCCTATTATATTCTGTAGCTCATCTTTTTATCGCATCTCATTTTTGAGTAAAATTCACCAGGGAGCAATTTCGGGATGAGTTCTAATACTTTTTGTGACATTTATCTTCCACCAGTAAAAAGCATTGAATTGATTTACTTCTGAAATTAGATGTTATCTCAGAAATTCCATAAATAATTTGAACTTTTGGGTATACATTACATAAAGTACAATTATGATTAATAAGAGAGGAATCTATTGGGAATTATACTTATAAAAATCTTGGAACTGTGAACACCTGCCAATCTGAACACTTTTTTGTACAATTGTATATTTTGTCACTGAACGTCATTGATGGTTAGACGTGTTCTCGGTCCCAATTTTATTATCTCCCATTACCCATTGACTCACATATTAAAACCCCCCTAAATATGAACAACTGCCAATCAGAATATTTTTGGTTTACCAATATGTATTTGTCAAATCTTTTGCAGTTTGAACATAATTTCTTTATAAATTGCAGCAGATTTGTGGAATTATGATAAGATTATTTATCAGTTGATACACAAGTTCGTTATTTGATCTTCTATGTTAGTGTTTTTTAAATACTGCCTCAAAGCCATTGTGACTCACAGGGAAATACTTCAAAGACCAGGTTCATGTTGAATCAATAAAGTTATCACAGATTATCTCATCTAATCCCAGAGGAACATAGAGGGCATGTCAAAATAACACACTCGGATGAAAATGCCAGAGATAAGGAGGTTTTCAATGGGGAGGGGGGGGGGGGGGGGGGAGGGGGCAGGGTAACTAAAGTGATGTTTGATATACAGGTGAGGGATTTTTAAGTAACAATTAAAAGTGAAATCTTGATATCGAGCGAGAATATAATTCATCGAACAATGCATCTCTGGTCTTATTCTCCATTGTCTATTTTCTTAATTAAAAATAAAACTGTAGGAGTCAGAAAAATGTGACATGACACACACATCAGCTTTGCTTGCTCCATTGGGAGCTTGATAAGGAACTCTGAAGGACATCATGATTTTGTTGATTAATTAAATACAGCCAGAACCAAAGAATTTCCTGACATTAATCTGAAATTAACGTTCGTACAAGACATTAGGTCAAGAATGATAGCAACATTCAGACATTCTACATGTATTTGTCACATAAACACTTCACAATATTTTCCTATTTTGTTTTTTAACATTTTTTAGCTGTCATCATTGATTATAATCCCAGGCAGTGTTTCTAAGACAAAAGTACTTTTGTTTTGTCATTTGGGTGTGCTTCACATATTATAGCATGAACCTGTTTTCATTCAAGAAAAGACTAAAAGGTCATAAAATTATAACCTGATACCTATACAGTTGTTCCAGTATATCCAGGCAGTGGTCTTATAGCTTATTGTTTGAGGCATACATGTTGGATATATGTAGAGATTTCTTTAGTGAGTGTATGTCGCCTAGTTCTGATCTTATATTCTGGGGATCATAACAGAAAGTTTGGAATTCTATGTTCTCTTACCAGGAAATCTTATCTGGAAATCAAGGGGGAGGGAATTTGGAGTCCCAATTTCGAAATGTTTTAAAGTAGTCAGATGACAAAGTTTATCAAGATGTGAGTTATGAGGAAAGTTATTTCTTGACTTCAGGATTTCTAAGTTCAGCGATGAGGCCAGGAAGAAATAGGGGATTAGGGGAATATTATTTGTTGATTCAGGTCAGAAGTTCCTGTTATTAAAGCTACATGAGTCAGTTAATCTAATCTATAATCAATTATTGCTGGCCTGTTGTTTTTGGTTGCCTTGGTAGGGTCATGTGATGTCACAATACAGAATAGTAAAACCATCTAATCCAAACACTACTGAGACTGTCAAAAGTACGAGGGTTGTCCCAGAAGTAATGCTATTTGGTGGTCACATTTCAAGGTTTCTTAATATCTGAATAAATGAGTGATAACAAAATTGGAACCAAGAAAAAGTGTTCACTCTGAGAGGTGTTCAGTCTAGAGAGGTGTTCAAAAAATCAGATTTTACTGTTGCCATAACAACTATGTCAAACTGTCCTTTCAAATCAGGTTTACAGTATATCATACTGTACGGAAATAAACAAGGATTTTGCTCCTGTCCTCCTATCACTATTAGTTATAAAGTTCATTTTCTGACATTGATTACATGTAACAATAAATGCTAAGTTAGAGTATCTCTTTGAAGACATACCAACACCTTGTCAAACACACCAAACCATTTTTGAAATTCCAAAGACAAGTTAACATTGTACAAAAGAAATACATAAGAGATACAGAATGTAAGTAAATAGATATCTCTGACACTTTCAAAGGAATATAATCACTTAACAGGTATGACTTGCATTCTCTCATCTTGCTTCAACAAGCATTGACCTGTTTTAAACCGATTTACTTAGTTTTTATTTCGTGGAAGGTCAGGTTGGCATCCCCTGATTTAAAGCCATCTTGACTTGCTGAAGATAGGCAATGAGTGCTTAGTATGGTATAAAGCCAGCATGGATTAATGCTAGCCCTAACCTCTCCAGGCCCATAGCCAGGGAGAGGCCAGAGGGGTTTAGACAATTCAAGTGAACCAAATATTCTTTCCAAATCATGCAGTTTGTGAGGCCACCCCCTTTCAAATTCCCAAATGGGTGTAACATCAGTTTGACAGTCATGTGGTACTGGCAGCAATGTGGTACTGACAGCCATGTGGTAGATTCAATGTGGGAAAATAACTGTTTCTATAATCCTCTTCCTTCAATCAAATTGTAAAAACAGAGATTAAGGAAAATATGTTGCACATTCTTGATGTGATTCAGAAACATCAGGGATTCATAAAACTTATTCTTATATCAAGATATGCTAATAGTATGCTATTATAGCCTACTTCTTGTGAAATAGGTCCCATATGAGCCTTAGAAACATCTAATTGCTAACCCATGTACATATATTAGTATCCACTTATTCCCCCTAGACTGCATTTAACTAATCTATAAATATAAATCATAGATCATTTTTCTGTTACTCATGGGATTATATATGGATGAATGGTTACAATGACAAAATTGATTAATTCTCAAAATCTCTTAATATAATGTTGAAAGGTTTGTAGGTTTAGAGAAATTGTTATATCGAGTCTTTTATCAAGTTGATCTACTTTAACCCAAGCATTGTACTAAGGTATATTAAGGGGGGAGGTCGTATCAGATATATGCCAATCAACAAATGATATTTCCAATGATATATCACACTTGGTACCACATATTTTGAAATGGGACTTATTTGATACCCTGTATACATTTTCATGGATTAATGTACAACATCCTTGATAGCATGGTGATTCATTCAAGTATTTATTCAATCCAAAGAATCAATATGAACATTACAATGAAAACCATATCGTCTTCATTCTTATGTTTCAGAATGACTAAATATGCCAAAGCAAAGGCTAGCGCAGAGTCCAGAAATGGAGTTTGTCGAAGACGGGTTTCACTGTATTTTTCATACCAGAATATAATGAATGAATGTGTACTTAGAACCATCCTAGTGAAGTATTGCACTGAATCAGAAGGTTAGATGTTAATTTGTTTTCTTATTTATTATGTCTGAATACTAGTACTTCAACTCATCTCAACTCAACATATTTGGAATACTGGATCATTGATATAAGGCCCTCCTAAGCAGGGTCACAGAGGAACATAAAACTTCTGCTCAATTCATATGAAATATCATGTTGATGATATAATCTACTGTTTTTATTGTGCTTCAGCATTTTTTCATAATGTTTTCTTTTTAATATCAACCATTCTGGAGATGGGAAAAGGGAATCCTATATCAATTACAATGAAGCAAGCATAGTTCACATTAAAGTAAGCCTAACTCATACGAAATCGAGCATAACTCACACAAAGCAACTATAAATCAATGAAATACTTTGTCAATTTGAAATTGTTTATTTCTTAATAATGTGGATTTATATAAATTAGTCTAGCAAAGTCTTTATCTATCACCCTCCTATAAATTATTTGATGAAGGATTTGATTAGACCAAAATATTACCTGTGTGCTGTTGAGTATATGCCTTCGTCATCCTCTGTTTGACCCCCTTGGGTCCCCGCATGTGGCCCCCCAGGGACTCCCAACTCCATATATGTTTCAGCTACCTCAGTCATATTAATTCACTTTTTTGTATACTCTTATTTCTATCGTTAAGTATTTTTTCAATGCTGTGCTTTTTTCTTCTATTTATATCTCTTATCTTTTTAAAAGTATTTTCAATGCAGCCTATATGTCCTTAATATAAGACTAATAAAATGTATGAATCAAATCCCTCCTTTAGTGTAAACATATGTTCATTATATGCATTTAGATACGTCTTAGGTATCCCTGCCAATTTTTTAGAATTAACCTAATCCTATACTTCCCAGTTCATAATCTATCTTCCTCTTTTCCAATTTCAAGTTCCTCTAAATCTTGCTTGGAATGTACAGTATGGCAGTGATGAGTACTTAGCCTGTGGTCAGATTGAGATTGTGTCTTGCTGGATGTCCAGACCTCTATTCCCAGTCAACAGCTTAGATAAGTAACTATCAAGAAGTGTGAAGCATTAATCTCTATGTGTACCTAACTGATTAGACATAGCATAAGGAAATCTTTGTTGATTTCTGAATTTCTAAACATGTACCCGTCTCTCTGATCTTTTCAGACATATGAACATTCACTGGTTGTTATTCAGCCATTCCCAGTCTGGAAATCGTATTCAGTTCAGATCTTTTCATACATTTTCTATCTAAATATGATTAACCTGTTCGGATTTTGGAGATATCCGCATAATTTATACTATATATTTCACGTTAATTGAGATTATTTCTTGCTTATTTCTCTCATTCCTTACTTTTTTAAAGTTTTAAAAAATAACTAGCGTGAAACATTTTGCGAGGAGCACTTCCCAAAACACAAGTAGGGAGGTTGCTGTATCAGAAATCCTTAATGATTTCTTCTATCCCATTATTGGCGCTAATTAATTGGATGACTCTCGACATAGAAATGATCTCAATTTTCTACAGAGAGGAAAATGTTTTGAGAAAATAAATCCAGTTATAACTGATCATGTACTTGTTCAAATTGATGAACTGGTATACCTTTTAACTTGATACATACAGGAATGCATATTTTTATACACACGTATCTGTCTGACACTTAAAACAATTTTGAAAATGTTTTACATATTATAAACATGTCAGAAATTCTGAATTTATAAGTACCCTGTATTCAGGCCTACTCATGCACTGAGTGCCTTTCATTTTTGATTTTTGAATACACTGTTTAATTAGTTCATATTTTGTAGCCCAAATCAACAACACTGATCAAAAACACCATCTACATCTTTTCAAATTCTTTATGTTAGGTTGTGAAATTGAAATCATAAAATCTCAAAATGTATCATTAAAACAGAATGCCCCATAAAGAAAATGAGGGTCTGAGTTTCCAACCAGTGTTTCTGACGCAGACAGATCAGTAAAAGAGGGAGACCTGAATCATTCACACCCAAGGGATAATATCAAACATAATCTCTTAGTATTGATTGAAAATGTGCTTATATCAGCAAAATTTACAAGAATATATTTGTTGACCTCTCATAAGGTTGACAGTCTTATTTGTATACCCTGCTTTATATCAATATTCCAATATTATACGAGTATATAATACCCAACCATAAAATGGATGACATTACTCCACTGATTTCAATCTAAAAAAAGTGAGTGCAAACTGCAACTTTCCAATATTACAGTATCACTTTCCAATATACCTGAAACCACAATGAATTGCAACATATGAACAATTTTGACAAAACCCCTCATTCTAATTAATAAAATCCTCACAACTCTTAACAAAATTGAACCACAATATTCTGAGCAACACAAAAGGCAAACGTCTTCCCAATATCCTAACACATTTAAAAACGAGAAAATAATTTCGGAGCAGCATGCTCTATAGTGAACGATCAATATCTCAGCAGACAGATATTTTTGTGGTTAGTGAAATAGTTCGATGTCTAGGTGCTCAAATTATCTCCTTTTTTCAATAGGTCTTGTCAAACAAATCTATCTTCAATAGAGAATATCTATAAACCGAGATAGTAATCACCATCACTAAATCAGGCTAGTAGCTAGCTTTTGCTAAGGGGATTCACTTTTCAAAAAATTCAACATTTCATTTGATAACTTTAGCCCAAAATCACATAAAAAGTACTCAAAAAACTGCATCTGATGCCTGTAATGTCATTTTCCACCATGAGTTATTCACACAGTATTTGAGCAGTCAAGATCCATTCATTTTATCAAAATCCCTCTTTATCTAATGCTAGATAGTATTCCAAGAGATACCAAGACCCCATTCATTCAAAGGGCTTCATACAGATGTACAGGCACTCCGGACCCCACAATGGACAAGATCAAATATTATTTATTGAAGTTTTTTGGTATTCGAAATTTTTGGCCAAAGGTTTTACAATCAAGCTACAGAACAGCAGAGAACAAATATGTATGTATGAATTCCAAGTTACAAAGAAGACTATAATGAATCAACGAATATTGAACCATTCTGATACCAAGACCATCTCTCACTTATAAAAGTACTCATAGAAAGCTGTGATCTGAAACAGTGATATTGAACATCAATTTCCTCATACATTTCCAATACAAAATATACTTTCATATTAGCATGGAGAATACATAATGTAAATATCTGGGCATGATAAATATAGAATAGACACTTCTTGCTGATCTGATAATTTGAGAATTGCTTTAATCCCAGCTGAACCAATCATGAATAAAATGTCATGGTAACCATAAAATGTCATGGCAACCATATAGGCAATCATGATTGAGGAAAACAGAAGGGAGCGAGAGAGGAATAACAAAACAGACATGGAATTCCCAAAGTCTAAAAACATGTTTTTGAGCAAGAAAAGATTGTAGTGAGAAGTTGTGTTAAATAAGCAAAAATGATGTTTTAAGCATGAACAAGCCTTTTATTTGAATGGTATGGTAATCCTGACACATGGTATTTATGCAATAATTCCACCTCTTTGCCCCCTTCAGTTCTTACATAATTGTCTTAAACTTGTGAGGGGTCTATTTGGTATGAATATTGATTGATCCTTACAACGCCCTACATTGGCTTGAAGCAAGTGAACATTATTTTAGTATCAATTCCAAGTCAACTTCCTAGCTTCTGTCGCATATTGGCAAAACTTAATTCGGGTCTGGCCATCTTTTCCTATCAGAGAAGGAAGAAAATGGGTTCTCAAGATGAGGAAGGAGGAAGAAAATTATACATTGAACATGGATCATACCCTGCCTTTTCCAACATTTCTCAATACTTTGATTTCACAGCTTAGAATTCAATATCACAATCATCCTGTGCTCCTGCTTCATCATATGATAGCAATACTGAGAATATGTTATTCTATCTAGTGCTCATACTGTGGATTGTGATAAACACATGTTCATAGACCACAAGGGTCATAGTGACATATGCCCATCTGCTAACTTTGAACAAATGCTCTCACCTTCCCAATCTGAGGTTAGATATCAGTCCAAGAAGCTTTTCTCTCTCCTATGAAGGCCTCTGTCTAACTATCACACCAGGGGGAGTGGGGGGGGGGGGGGTTGTGGGGGGGGGCAAGAGAAAGAAACCCCTGGGAAAAATTCTGAACCCCTCTTAGCACAAGCTGGCGCCAGGCCTGTACTTATCACACTTCTAATAGTCTTGCTTCTAGCCCTTGTAACAACACACAGTCACACAGTCCTCCTATGGTGGAGGAAAATAAATAGGGGGGGGGGGGGGGGGGTGGGGGTCTGATACTCAATGCAAAAGTATCACACTACCAGTGTTACCACATTACCAGTGCAGTGAAATTTAACAAAATGTGACAAAACATGAAAATCTCGTACAAATAAATCATAATTCAATAAAAGGATGTGGTCATCTTTTGGGGCTTAGTTGTTCTTTGAAAAGTTGAGAAAACATTCATTCATTCCATATGATTTAATACAAAACATGGTTTCCTCTTTAACAAAACAGCTGATGCGGTTTATCAAACCCACACAATTTCTTCTATATACTTCATGTTTCTGAGGTTACCAATCATTGTAAAAAATGAAGTCATGTGATTTATTGACAAAAAAAGTATGAAAATTGTTGGACTTTCACAAACATGCAACAGAGAAGGCCTTATATAAATGAGCTAAAAACCAAAATTCCTTATAGCAAAACTTATAGGTGTGAATGATCTCAATTGTAACAACTTTGAAATTTGAGCACTTTTTCTTTGTATAATACAGTACCTAGCCTCTTGAGCCCCTGTCTACTCCACCAGGAGGTGAGGGGAATATATTTAATATCCAATACCATCAACTTCTGTGTTACCATGGCAACTGACTGTTGTCCCATCCATGAATAAAAAGCAAATGTAGCAATAGACATGGATATAGGCTGACTATTAATGGATATGGGATGCCTACTCAATAGGCCTCTTGAGATTTGACCAACTCAAACCTTGTACTGTATATGTAAATCAAGATGAATATGTAGTCTCCCGCCAAACCCCCCCCCTCTTTTCCTTGATGGGAAAACAGATATTGAACACCGTTTAACATCCTATTCACATATTTTGATGTCTAACATCTCAATTTAGATTTTACAACAATTTATTCTATCATGTTCCCAATACAGCAATTTGTCTTAATGTGTAGACAGCATAATTGTCAAGATAACACTAATGCAGAACATATTACCAGAGATTATCACTAATTACCATCCAGTGTGAATCTATAGCATACCAAAATACTAAATCAGAAACAAGGCATTAACATGCAAAATGTCACCACCATTTGTTATAGACGCCAACCACAAACCACCGATTGCCGTCACATAAAAAACGGAGACCATAACAATATTTCACCACTTTTTGGAGATGACATAATAATGAATATTGTAAGCATGAATGACATGAATTTTTTAAGAGAATACCTATAAATACATAAAAAATACCTGAAAGTCACTGAACACTAATTAATGTAAATCAATGAACACTCTCGTAAGTTAGTGAACATCTGTAACTCAATGAACGTCTATTTTATGAACCCGAGAATAAATGCACATTGCTAAGCACATTTGGAAATCCAAAAGATTTTCTTAAATCATCACTATTGGCTTAAATCATGAAAACATTTGAAGTTCGTTTTGTCCTTCTGATGAAATGAAGATCCATCTATGTTATCAGAGCTTCAAATAATAATTTTGGATTCTCCTCATAACTATAGATGGCACAGCAAGTGGCTTTTTATTTCCTCTACTTTTTTGTTGATCCCTCTTCCATCAATATAAATGGGGAAATCGAGAAATATGGGAAAGAGGGACATGAATATCCCACTGATATTATTTCTCGTATGTACAACCTGTCTAATTCGAATGCTACTGGGGCCAATCCAAAGTGTTCGGATTAGCAGCTGTTTACATTTCAAGGTTTTCTTAATATATGAGTCAATGGAACATTATAGAGTTGGGACCAAGAAAAAGTGTTCAAATCAAGAGGTGTTCAGATAAGGGAGTTGTTCAGATATACAGGTTTCACTGTGCATGACATGTACCTAGCATTTATTTCATTCTGGAATCACGACAGCTACTTTTAGGATCACTTTGTATCATATCAGGATCAAAGCTCTATAGATACATGTGATTAGTTAAATACTATTCAGAGCCTAATTATTAGACTTTGACACTCAGGGTATTTTACATCTGTTTTGGAAAATGTGATAATCAAGGGACTTGGACAAGTTTCCACAATTGCATTGTACTGACTGCAATGAATTCCAAAAAGAAATGTTCGAAGTGGCAGTTTTCTTCCTGAATCAAAATTACTAGAGTTAAATGATGCAACGCTCATGAATACATTCATATAGACATATTTGTTGCTAATAGCAAACCCGTTGCATTTAAACATGGAATAAAAATGACATATTTCATATTTGATTCTGCAAGGAAAGTAGTAATTTCCCAAGAATATAATTTTCACATTGTTCATGTGACGAAACATGGAAAACAAACAGAATAGACATAAATGAAAAATGGTAACTCATGGTAATCCAAGAAAGATGAAAGGTAATTTTTAAGTTCTCATCTCAATGTAGATTGAACTGAGCACATTAAATAACCACGAGGATCATCCATTTAATTACAGCCTTTTGTATTTGCCTAACATCCCTCTAATCCGAACACCTCTCAATGTGAACACTTTTTCTCCGTCCCTTTGTAATCTCCCACCATCTCACATGTCAAAAAACACCTTTGGCTGGTCCAAGTTGCGTTAAGATTAGACAGGTTTAGTGTGTACGTGCATCGATCCGCAGTGAGATGTAGAACATTTCAAACAGACGTTGAGAGTGATGGAGTAGAAGAAAATCATGTTGGAAGCTACCTTCAGTTAATTTATTGAATTCTACAAACTTGCGATAAAGTCAATGTTCAGATGAAGCACATTGTGGGATCTACAGCCTTTACTATCATTTTGGAAAAGTTCAGATCTATGAACTCAAAAGCGTTAGGTAAAGAGGGACTCTGATAAATCAGAATGGATGAAGCACGTTTAACATAAGAATTAGAACATATCCAAGTAGAATTGATAAATGGAAGTACGATAGAATTTAAGTATGTCAATGTAAAGATGTGTCCTCATTTCTATGTTAACAATGATGAATGGATGAATGATAGAAATAAAGCATGTCATGTTGCAATTTTTATTACTTTACATTGCAATTCAATAACTGTACATGTCTCATGATAAAGGTACCCCATTTGGTACTAAATATGCCCTCGTTTTTGAATAGAATATCTCTTGAACAAGTGTAGATAGATAAATAACTCTCTAAAAGAATGAAAATTTAACTTTTGAAACATAAAGTGTAGAGCTGCTCATTTTGACTCTCAAATCCTAAAATTTGATTTCTTACTACCATTTGGCTATTTTTTACTTAAATTAGGCGACTAACAGGTCTGATGAAAATTTACAGTCATCCCAAAGGTCCAACTAAAAGCCTCTCGATCCATCACATCCTCCTAAGCAGGTGTCCAGAATCCGTACCTCCTTCTTCCCCCTGCTATAACCAATTTGGAAGCGCTCGATTTAAATGAATCATGTGATCTAGTTATACGCAATGACTTATACATGATTTCTGTCGCAGTGTTGTGACAGCCAATCAGATTGCTAGTTCTTAATCGGAGAAATAGTAACTGCTTATCGCAGGAGGTAAAAAGAAAGAATATATTCTGGATTTTGAAGCCCTGTGATCAGAAAATGTTTTATGGTTACTGGGAGGTTTATTAACCCAAGGTTAGCACCTGTACTTTTATGACAAGATGAACCTCAATGAGCAACATCTGATCATCAACGAGTTTTGCCCTTTAGACATATTTTACAGATATAGTGATATTTAACCACACTGTGCATCACATAATACTTATCCTGCGCACAGAGCCTAGTTATAAACTACCCTCTGTCTACACTGCTACCCACCTAGTAACACAGACGTATCGTCAGTGTATCATGGCTGAACTACTTCCGGGATTTGAATTTGGTAAGATATTTTTATTTCTCGATTTACATCTACTTATAAGTCACGATGTGGATTATAATTAGGCTCGAAGTTATGGGAGATAGTCTAGTTTGAGAATGTGTCGATGGTTTTAGGTTTGGTATGTTAACGAAGACGCATTTCACATATTTAGTCTCTCGCTTTTGTTACACTGACAATCGGCATTAATATTGCCAATATTACACTGATATTGGTCGTTCGTCAGTGTAACAAAAGCGAGGGACTAAATACGTGAATTGTGTCTTCGTTAACATATAAAACCTAAAACCATCGACACATTCTCAAACTGGACTATCTTCCTTAACTTCGAGCCAAATTATTATCCACAACGTGACTTATAAGTAGGTGTAAATCGGGAAATAAAAAAATCTTACCAAAACCTAGTCCCGGAAGTAGTTCCACCATGATACACTGACGATACGTCTGTGTAACTAGGTGGGTAGTAGTGGTCTAGTATAGACTATATTATTATATGGTTAAGCAGCTCTACCCCCACTACTAGTGCCCATGACAGCCTTATTCATAAATCATTTCAGACCTACCGCAATCAACCTATCAGCAAGCTGGAAGGAACACATACTAAATGCATGCTCATTAACTATTAAAATACGTAAGGTAATGTATGAACATATCAGTTTTATTTAATACAACTTGGCATTTCAGAACTATTTATAACATCATATTAACTTAATATATCATAACACCTTATCTAATCTTTAAGCCCAACAGCTTGATGTAAGAGCTAAACACATATATAAGTAAAATACATCCAGGAAATGCCAATATTCCAATAGTAAATCCAGAATTTGACCAATACAAGACTACAGTAAAACCTGCATATCCGAACACCTCTCTAATCTGAACACCTCTCAATGTGAACACTTTTTCTCGGTTCCAATTTTATTTTGTCTCATTGACTTACACATTCATAAAAACTTAAAATATGAACACCTACTTATCAGAACACTTTTAACTAGACCCAGAGGTGTTCTGATGAGACAGGTTTTACTGTTTACCCTTTGACTCTTAAATAAAGAAGGATTCTAGGACACCTAATTACAAGACTCTGATAGATAATACTCAGGGTAACAAGACTATAACACATGGGAGACTTATTTATTCAAATATACCAGAGTTTCAAGATCAAATTATTCATTTTATTAGATTAGATTTTCAATTTACTCTAACCAGGCATAGAAACATGCTCTCAGTCTGGATTGTTGCAAATTAGACGATGAAATCCTTATTTTATTGATGTTTTAGTTATCATCTAAGAATCTTACAAAATATTTTCATCTTCTTGGTAACAAGTGACAAACGAGCTGAGAACATAGAAAACATCAACACAATTAGATATAAAAGTAATAATGTTAGAGAAAGACTATGATTAAACCGCTTGAAAATATAGATTGTCTTTGATTTTATCCATGAACATTATCAAGACAAATAAGATATCAAATGTAAGAGATATGTTTTAACTGACATTCAATTCTATTAGTTCTATATTTTTTATAGAGTTGGTAAACAATGTTATTGATTACTCAGGGAAAATCACAGTAAACAGTCAGATACAGTGAAACCAGTATATATCAAAAACTGAACAGCATATTGGAGACTAAATATAATAAACAAGGCAGTAACATGAAGAATGTCACCACCTACCATTTGTTACAGATAACAAGGGACTAATATCAATAAAAGTTATATAATACAGATGCCAACCACTGAATGCCAATTGTTACAGACACCGACAACTGAACGATGAACACCAAAAGTCGACCACCATTCACAAAAAAGTTGGAGACTTTAACAATATATCACCACTTGTGGTGGTGACATAAAAAGAGACATCTTTAATTAAGTTATGTGCAGTATACAGAGTATCTGGAATTCAGTATGTAAGCAAATAGGCAATATTCCAAGTATAAGTTATGCCTGATACATACCAAAGAGGTTGTTAACTTTATTTGAAGTTAGATTATTACAGGTTTTACTGTTCAAGCAGGATTAATCAAGAAAATGGATTAGATAACTACAGCACCTGAGCCTGCAATATCATAGTCTACCTCACTCATCAGTGTGTTTGCTACAACTTACTGCCTATAACAGGTTAGGCTTGCGTCAAGTCTCTCATTACCCCTGTAACCCTATCTGTACCAGTCACTGCTTTAGAGACAATATGGATGAAGAGGATGCACAGGGGTTTGATGCAAGACAAGGGACACAACCAGTGATCTCTAGAGGATTTTTTAAGTAGATGCAAAACTCTCATTTTCAAAATTCAGACAAGGTCAAAATATGCCCATTTTTCATGATTTTTCTCATTTTCAAGTAGATGCAAGCCTATTTTCAAAATTTCAGGTGGATGCTACGCCCACTTGCTTTAATGCACTGCATACGATGTATAATAGTATATTATATTCTATACATTATTAAATTTTTAAAGTACATGGACTTGACTGACATTTTATAACACCTAATGCCATCTACTTGTATCTAATCTTCCTCTTTATTATCTACAAGGAAGTGAAAGTACAACATGTTTTATCTAACGATTCAAATATACTGTCATATGAATGATAACATTGACCTTTCAAAATCAGCCACTCCTGGATCTAATATCAGTTTATCTACCTAGAAGTAAATAACTTGAATATTTCCAGCAAAATATGCTAAACTAAACACCTCTCCCTGACAAACACCTCAGTAAGAAAACACCTCTCCCTAACAAACACCTCAGTAAACACTACTCTCTCAAGTATATACCCCTAGTACACACCTCTACCTAGTGAACACATGTTTCTAGCGAACACCTCAATTTAATGAATACCTTTCTCATTCCAGTAAACATCTCACAAGCACCATTTCTTGAACTATACACTTCTGACTTCTTTATTGTATATCTCTCTGTAATGACCACCTATATAGACTAGTGAACATTTTTATTTTCCAAATGTGTTCACTATAGACAGGTTTTACTGTATATTTCAACATGTGGAGTTTTCAATAATTGACATTAATTAGCATATGTGTTTGTTTCTTTAAACCAGCTTAAGAAATGTGAAAAACAAAATCTAACTTAGCAGTGGAATGTTCACACAGTTTTCTTTTATCGCTTTTCTATATTTCTTTACAATAGTATTGGGGCAAACTACAGCTAGTGCTACAGAAAATAAAAAGGCATAAACATGCAAAATATCACCACCTGCCATTTGTTACAAATGCTGACCACCGAACACTGACCAACGAACACCATCCACATGAGACTATATAACAATATGTCACCACTTCTGGTGGTGACGTAAAAGCAGCACAAAATTTAAAAGTTGAGGGATTTGGGGTGTTAATCTTATATAGCTAAATACTGTATATATCATAGATACTAGTATTCCGTAATTCCACGGCGTGGACGGAATTTGACAAAACTTCAATTTTTTGCAGAATCCCTGATTTTCATGAAAATCCCGCGGAATTACCAGAATTTCCAGAAATTACATATTTTACGATCTCCTACCTTTGCGGGGTATTTGAAGAGTGTCTGTTTATGTCCAACAATCAATCATTATTGAGTACAAGTACGATTTCACCGTGAAATATTCAACATTCTATCACGTTTAAATTCGCTCAAGCGAGTTCGCTAATGACGCGCAGTTCTTACCTAGAAAGTAGCTGACTTCCGTTTCCGTTTTAAAAGATTGCAGAATTTGGATTTTTTTTAAAAATTTGTGCAGAATTTCGATTTTCTCATGAAAAAATGTTTATGTTACAGAAGTACTCATCTTAAATGATGTTCAATTTAAGAAGTGTTGGTGTATAAAAACATCTATTAACATCATAAACATGCTATAAAAAGACCATGGTTAACTGAAATAGCATATAGCAGAATGTATCATAAATGTTATAAAATACAAACTTAAATGTTTTAACAACATAGAAAACTATCTTCTTTATTTGACATATGGTATCTTTAATAGCAGTGAGATTATCTATTAAGTTATAATAATATTTTCTACTTTTCTAAACCATGAACATTCCTTTATTACCTACCATCTGTCACAAAGTACTCTGTACTACACAACTGTAATCATGATATTTACAAAGTTAACCTGACCTAAATTTTATACTGGATGCAAACACAATTTAAAAATATAAAATTGCTGATTGGAATAAGGGTCTGTAACATTTCAATGTAAACCAATGAATGCCTCTATAAATCAAATATATGACAAGGTTTATTTCTGAATTGTGGAAAGTCATAAAAGAACCATACAAATATACCAAACATACATCCTTTAAATTGCTAATAAAATCTTTAAGTTCCATGTAAATTCCCTTGAGCTATCCTTTGCATTTGCTGAACCAATATGAGCCTGCTGTCCCCCAAAGAGGGATCTCCATATTTAAGACAGACCCATAGCCAGCTTTTACAAAGGACTGCTCCCTCCGCTACCCCCCCCCTGGCTAAGGGCCTGTAAGATGTCTTGCATCAATTGTCTGGACCCCCATCTACTTCACCTTTTTAAGGTGAGGAATGTACCGGGGGGGGGGGGGGCATCACAAGGGCTTGATGCAAGATGTATAGATCAGCATACCTCTGATTGGTCAGCATCAAACTATAAAATGATTGGTACTATTATCAGAGGGTAGCATGGTTATCTATGAGATCAGGGTATTTCTAAGCATACTGAATTCATTAAATGTTGAACATATTAAAGGTTCCACTGTAAAGAGAAGAAGAGCAGCAAATTGCTATCATGAAATGAACAATTTCCCTAAGTAATCACTCTTGACAATTTATCTCCCTATTCTTTTTCAAAAACTTCCCGATTACATTTTATTGATCATGATTACATCAATGTTACATTCTACCATCCTGGTTAATCAAGATTCGGGTCAGGCACACTATCTATCATGTTCATCTATTGTGAATACCAATACAATAAATGCGACAAGAAGGCATTGATCAAAAATGTAAAATTACATGAAAATGGGTGAAATTAGAACCAAATCTATCTCTGGGTATAATGTCCATGCTCTAAATCATAAAGAAATGACATCTAGGCTATTAATTCAATTTGTAGAGAAATTCAAATTGAATGGAAATATATGACTTGGTAGCATTTAAAGCACAAGTAAACCAGATGTTGTAAAATATATACTCTGGAACATATCATTAAGGTAGTTCTACATGATCAGAATTTTTATGTCTTATAATTACCAATAAATAATAAAATAGGTAATATTTTTCACTTTTTGTGGATATGCACGTATTGTGGTAGAATCCACAGTTCTCATTTCAAAATAAACGTTAAAATGATATTTCCCAAATTTTTTCACTCTTTTTTGAAAGTTCCGAACTACTTTAACGGATATCAATAGTACAGGATACCATATAACAATAGTACATGTTATATAATACACAAACAGCTTAACATAATGTTGACTGTTTAGTACGGTCAAATCCGTAATCTCCATATACTCTTTGCACAAGTTTTAAGAAATACTTCTTTAAATTGCGAAAAGTTTTGTCAGATCTATTTATATGTTTATTTTCTTCTATGTAATCAAATCCTAAGTACAGTTAACACATACAAAGAATGAACACTTTGATCGATTTTGAAAAGAACCAATACTTTCACAGGTTTTACTGTATTTCTACAATTATCAGTTCTCATAAAACCAAAATAGACAGCATTATTATCAAATTGTGTCAAGGGTCAAACAGATAGAAATTAATTGAAATCTAAGAAGTTGCAATCATGAGTAATACACTAATCCTAAGATAAGCCAGATAAACAATCATACATCACCAACATTCTGATTTAGCAGAATCTCTTTATCTAAAGCTATTCTAAAGGATAATAGCGACTGTGGATGATACAACATCATTAAGCTGGAATTCCATTGGCTGACTACTGTTTGGACTTGAACATTTCAAAGAACATCCTGTTATTATCATATCTCTCAAATTATGACGGGAAACACTTTACAAGAATAACATTCAGTTTTATGGAAACCCACGGAGTTTGTCATAGATTTATTAGGGCAGCCTAACCAATGATGAGCCATGCTTCTTGCAATATGAGGAAGCAAGATGAAAGACAAGGCATGAACATGAAAATGTCACCACCTGCCATTTGTTACAGATGACATTTGCCGAACAACATCCATCAACCACCGAACACCATCCACAAAAAGTTGAAGACTATAACAATATGTCACAACTCGCGGTGGTGACACAAAGACTATAACAATATGTCACAACTTGTGATAGTGACATAAAGACTATAACAATATGTCACAACTTGTGATGGTGACACAAAGGCTATAACACTTGTGGTGGTGACATAAAAACTGATAGAAGGCCGTCGTGATATGGTTCTTCAACTATGATGCAGTATATTAGAAGTAGTGTTATCTGGCATACACACATAGATTGGAGGAGGGTTCCTCAGTCCACCTCTCTGTCAAAAAACCAAACAATCCTGTTCATGGAATAGTTTTCGTAAAACATGTACAATATCTAAGTTCTGTTCTTCCAAGTTTATCTCATATATAGGGTAAAACTACAGTGGATGTAGACAATAGACTTTCTCCCTTCTCTGTCTCCTTCCTTTTACCCTGCGTGCAGAGTCTAGTTAAACTACACTCTGCCTAGTAGAGACCATATTACAGTTTAGTAGCCCTGCCCCCACGACGGGTACAGGTGACAGTTTGGGTAATAAATCACTTTTGACCTACGCGCTGACCTTTCTTCCATCAATCAGCGAGCTTGAAGAAACATACACCAAATGCATTCTAATTAAATATGCGCATGTCATTGGTCTATTCCGGGCTCAACGATGACGTCAGAAGGAATGACCATATATAGAACGTCGGTCAAATTTGGCCGACGAACACTGATTGGCGCGGTCAGTTCACAGGTTTATTTTACTTTGAAAGAGTGAAGACGAAGCTCCCTTTTAAGAAGTGAAGTCAAACGAATGCAAAGGGTACCTTCCTTTCCTCTCCAGACAAACAATAAAAGTGGATTATAAGTGCAGATGGCAAATCAAGATTACAAATAAATGTCACGTCATTTCAGTAAATTACAAGCATGTGTGCTGTTGCTAGGAAAATAATTCTGGCTTGTCAGTTTCTTTTACTGCTTAGACAGGAGATCAAAATATTTATGGTATTAATTAATTGAATATAAAATGTACAGTGAAACTTGCACATTGTAGCTACTGAGTTCTAAAATGGGTCAAATGAACCAAATTTTCATAGCTTTTCAAAATATCAACCATGTCTAAAGAATTTACATGTACAACTATGAATATATTGTAAATCATTTTTTATTCTATTTAACTGAAGCAGTACCTGTTATGGCTTCCACAGCCTCTGAATAAGAGCCATCTTGGATTTCCAAGGTATGATGTTTTCATACGATTGAAAATCAAACTGGGAAACGAGTATGAATGAGAGCAGCATTATGTAAAGATGGATGTATATAAATCAGAAAGGTAAAGTTCTCAAGTTCCTTCAATATTGTACCCTGCGCGCAGTCTCTTTTGAGAAGTGAAGTCGAACGAATACAAAGGGTATCAATATTGGGCAGATCACTGTATAATACAGAGAATAGAATGACCAATATAAACTAAGTCCCATCTGTCTTATCCAAAACACAAATATATCATTAGTTCATAAGAGTCCTATTGATTGACCAGTTCAATACACTTGTTATGCTATAACAAGTTACCAACACAATGAGAAATCTCTTTAGTTCTACTTTGAAGAAAGTCTACCCCTCCAGTTTGACTTTCCCTCTTTGAAGGAGTCTCAGTTATGTAAAGACATATACATTAAAATTTTTCACAAATGTATAACAGTGAAACACTTCTAGAAGTAGAACACCTTTGATAAGTAGAACACTTTTCAGAGTCCCAAGATCAATTGACATATGTTAAATTAACCTTTTTAAGTCAAATACCTCTAAAGAAGAACATTTTTTGAGTTACCAAACATGTTCTACTGAGACTTGTTTTATTCTACCTTTATATTTTATATTATTAATCCTTCGATATGTCAGACTTATAAACAAGGTTTGATTTTATATCCCTGACAATGACATTTAACATGCCATGTGACATGAGTGAGCCAAAGATTCTCCACATCAGGACACCACTTAGCAAAGACAAAAATGTGACCTAATTGGAATGATAGAATAAACCTAGACTCTCTTCTATATACAGATCACCCTCCTTTATCTAAATATATAAATGTCAGCGAATTTACTAGCAAACCAGAAGCAACAAACGTGTAATCTCTGCCAGACTTTTACTAAGGATGAGTGTCAGTTATTTATATCTCCGCACAAACCAAAATATCTCCCGATCTTATCATTCGATCAAAAATCTCTTAAAAGTTTGAATGAAGAGCCTTATTTTATTTCATATGTTTACAATTTGGAGTATTGTCATTATGCCTGTATGCTTTATTTATTGTATTTAAAACTATTTTATACTGTAATTTCCATTTTAAAATGTATGGGTTGTGAGATTTTATTTAGGGGTAAGCCATCCTGAAGTGTTGGATAATACTCGAGCAAAGGATCAACCAACAAATAGGGAGTTAGTCCTTAGTTGATGCTCGATGCACAGCCGAGCACACAGACAAAAAACCTATATTAGACCTTTGTAAATGCATGGGAAATGATATGATCCTACAAATTTTTTTTGAACAATCATTATTTATTAAGACAGGCCAGGTAGTATCTAAGAGATTAAAGCCCCTAGATAACCCTACAATACCATGAGATATACAATGATGGTACCAGAATTTGACAATGCAAAATTGAACACATGTTTTAAAGAGGTTTTTCACATCTCACACTGGGACCCAGAGAGTAGCAAGATGAAACTATTGAAACGGGCATTAATAGGGCGTAACCAGCTTTCAGTCAGTGGTGTGCAATCACCAAAAGTTAGGGGGGGGGGGGGGGTGCGATCGTGACATAAGCGAGGCAAAAATCTTTTTTTTGATTTGTTTTGACATTTACAAAAAGTGATGTAACTTCCTTCAAAACTGAGCTAGAAGCTTCAAATAAAAAGTATTTTAAAGCTTTTTTCTACGTCTATTCTTATTGGTTATGGGGGGGGGGGGGGTTGCACCCATCACCTATGATAATAAATATTATATCTTGTCATCAAATCATGGTTTCATATAAAATTGATATTAAATCAAGCCTTACCTTTTCTTCAGTGTCTTATGTCTCATATTCCAAACTATTGTCGTTTCCAATTTATATGTGGCTTACATTACATTACAGAGAGACACCTAATACCTTAATTACATGTACACAAAGTAATTAATTACCTGCTATAAATATGCATGCACTTTAATTACTTTGAAGCAATTAGTATATAAATTACAGTAGTACCCATATATTACAGAACAGTTCATAACTAATGTGATAGAAGTTTCATAACTGGCACATCTCTTTGAAATCAGGCTTGCTTACCCCCATTGTAAGTGATACACCATAATAATAAGATGAAGCTCTCTTTTAGAGACAGAAAATGTTATACAGGACATGAGTACTTTTCTATAAGAGTGAATAATTTTACTAAAGTACAATTATAATATGAAATGTAGACAATTATTATGGTCCACTCTGTAATTTATGCGATAATATAATATGCAGATTGTGTCAGGTCAATCGAAGATCATGTCAGGTCAAAAAGGTGAAACAGCACACGATTTGTGGATTGATTAAGTAGAACTTTGTCAAAGGTCAGTCAATAAGTCAGTTGTACCATACTGCTTACTAATGACATATGGTTACACGTTACTGACTTGTAGTCTCCTGTAACCTTGACCCTTGAACTGCAAAAAGGGGTCGCTTAGAACATGACCCGAGGACCAAGGTCATAAAAGTCAGTCACAAAATCAATATAAAAGTCACACAAATGTTGCGTAAAAAAGTCTTTAGTTTAGTTCATGATCTCTTACTTTCCTCAAACTGTTTACGCAACATATTTCATTGATTCCCATATGACTTTCAAAGAGAATTAAAACTTCTTAATAAACTACTTGGGTGACATAAGACTGTAACTTGTCATTATGTTCCTAAGTGATGCTATTGTACCATATTCCCTTGAGGCCATAACATGATAGCTTGTCAACATCTATTGAGTTCCTCCAGTTTTAAGATCAATAATCATGAATTCTGTAACACTTTCCCCACATTCAATAAAGTTCATCCTCAATTCTTCAATCAATTACATTCCATATAAACCTTTGTGTTTTAATACTGTTCTGGATTTGATGAACTATTTCTACTTATACATTGTATATCTAATGTTTCTATTAACTCACAATTTGAAATATGAGTATATGAGTATGAGTATATATCTTGATATTCTTCATATTAATGCACTAAATTGATTGTCACACCATTTTTCTCCTAAAAAGTAATCAAAATACCTCATCTTTAAAGCATTTCTATGTAATTACATGTAAATGACATTTTACTTTATTTCTTGAATATTTCTCTCTTTTCCAGATATGTTTCATTTTAAATTATGACCATCATGGGATTTAGCCTGCAGGAACATATGTCAATATGGACGCATCCAATAAGGGGAATAAGTAATGTAATTTCCACCAGATTAATCCTGGAAGCCTCAATGTCATATATTCAACCCTGTGAAAATAAAATCTGCACTAAAACCATTTCTCCCCTACAGTTAGTCTAGCTACAAGCCATTGCCCTTCCCATTACTAGACTGTACACCTTATCAAACTTGCTGGGGGGGGGGGGGGGGGGGGGGGGGCGGGTGAGACTTGTAGTAGGCAGGGAGGGGGCTCACAAGGGCTTGTAGCTAGATTATACTTCAGTTGTACTTTTCTAAGGTTCTCAGTTTGGGGTAACTTTAGCCCAAGTTATGCCCAAGTCAAGCCCTTATCTGTTCTTTCCCTATCACTTGGTCAAAGAGTAAGAACATAGGAAGGGGTGAGTGACAACAAAGTCTTGCCAAAGCCCTTGTGACCCTACCCTTACTATATACCTCCCTAAGGTGGGGTACAGACACTTGAAGCAAGATTGCCAAAAAACTGATATCAGAATAAACAACAGAATTTTTCTTTTGTGAAAATATTTCATATTCAGTCTAGCACACAAGCCCAGAGAATATCCAGCTAGTTCTTGTTGCTGCATCATACATCATACAATACTGTTATTGATAAAATTTGTTAAGATGATGGAAGTTATAAAAGGTATTTTGAATAGTATTTACCAATGATTGTTTGGGACATTACACCCTATACAATTATATTTCCTCCTTACTTCCTTGTTAAGAAAATGCATTCAGGAAAAAAGTAAAATTTGAGATTTGATAAGTGATGTCTAAAGTCGAATGCACTCCTTCAGAGTTGAAAATAGTGAATGCATGATTTCAAAAAAAAACCTGTGCATACTCCTGGGATCTAAAACAAGTGTTCATATTGTGAGGTGTTCATATAAAGAGTCAATGAGGCATAAAAACACCTAAAAATGTGTTCATATTTAGAGGTATTCAAATAAAGAAGTTCTATTAACATCAAAGCCAATGGGGCATTCAAAAATACCCATGGGAGCAAACACTTATCTATGTGAGAACCTTGAAAATTCTGATCTAATTTTGGATAACAGACTTGACTTTTAAGTTATCAGGATCAGAAACACCTCTAAATACAAGCACCTTTAACCTGTTCTATTCATTAATAAAAAGCAAAGATGGTAAAAATAAAACCTACCTTGTATAAATCATAGCCACAGTGTCATAAGGACAAAATAATGGTTCACTTATTCTATACATTGCCTTTATACTAAACAACAAAAAATGTCCAAAGTAACTGTAAAAATGAACTCAATTTTATATATCCTACATTACTGTTCACTGCAGTTTTTCTTCTCATTTCTGAACATTAAATTTTCCTAAAAATGGTAAATAAGAGTTTTGAATAAATCATACTTCAAATTAACATATATCTTGAGTTCCAAACAAGTGAATTCTTGATCTGGTAATTTTTGACATATTCCAGGTTTGCTTTTAATGGGACTCTAAAATATATAAATATTTCACTTTAATGTACTGTGTCTGCTATTGTGCTATAGAAAAGATTGCTGCAAAAAAACACATTTAAATATCATATATGATTATGAACCATGGCAAATGGTCTAATATACAGTAGCAAAAACATGTCAAACTGTGGTAGATCTCAAAGTACCCTGCGCGCAGAGTCTAGTTATAAACTACCCTCTGCCTAGTACAGACTATTACAGTTTAGCAGCCCCGAGATGCGAAGTCGAACGAATACAAAGGGTAATCTCCGAGGCTTTTTAACAGTGAGGCAAGGAAACAAGGGGATATTATCTGGATTAATGATACCATACTTTTGTTTGATCAATAGTACCATTAACATACAACTAAAAGGTTTAGCTGAATGAACCAAGACACGGATCACTGTTAAAAATCTATTATGCCTGATTTAGTGACATTATAGTACTAGAACACAATGAGGGAAGACAAAAAATGCAGAAAAATGAAGATCAATGCAAGAAGTACTTATCCAGTAAATGAGTGTCATTTGAAAAATTATCAAATCTAGATAGTTTGACATTATCTTCTAGCTTTGCTTCAAGAACTGCTCTATCTATTTAAATAACAGATGTGGTGTTGATGTGTAATGTGGGGAGAGGGGGGGTAGACCTCTCATCTTCCCTTGATCTAGTTTTACAACAAAACGTTAACCTTAAGGAAAGATGTTTAAGACTCCATCAAGGTATTGGAAGAAAATATTGTATCTTAGAGATAAGAAGAAAACATTATATGGCACAATATATTACAAGATAGTAATTTAATATTGTAGATATGGCTTTCTTACCCTGAAGCCCAGTAATCACTTCTGTAAAGATGAAGCTCTACTTCAAACTCTTTACAAGGGTAAATCTCAAAGTGATGGTATCAAAGTTTTTGAGATTTTTTAGACTTTAATGAGGGCCTCCAAATATGACTAAGGACTGAAGTGATATATATCATGTACAATACTGAATATGAGAAAGTAACTAATATGTTGAATACATCAAACTATATGACATGACCTCAATCTTTAGGTCTGTTATCAGCTGTTTTATTTACAAAAGTCAATTCATAAAATGCTTCAGCTTGTTTACCCTAAAAGGTTAATGATCTACCTATGGGGAGACTTTGGTATATAAGGGGCTGATCATTCAATACAAAGAACATTAAAGATTGGCCCCATTATGCGTTTTGAATATCATTTTTGAAATGAGTAAGGTATTTATTTCAGGTCAAATTAAGGTAGAATCCAAATATTCACTAATAAAGTAGTAATTAGGTAGGGGGAGGGGGTATTTGACATTTCTATCTTTTCACAATAGACAAATGATTTGGGATAGTTGGGGTTTGTTTTCCATACAACTGTTGAATTCTTAGATGTTTTTTTCTGAGGGCCAGAGTCTAGTTCTTACTGACTGCCGAATCTCTCTTTTAAGAAAGTGATGCCAAATTATGTGAAAGATATCATGATATTGAATTTATTTGATTTAGCAAAATCTCTGTTACGCCACAAATCAGCTTATCAAGAGATCACTTAGTCATGTCATGTATACGTCATATTTGGCGATATATCCACCAGGGGAGTAATAACTCAATATAGGCTAGAACCTTTAAAAATAACTACTTATTATAATTCAAATATCATGAAGTTTCACGTAATTTATTACACAAAATATAAAAAATTCCATTGCTATTCCAAAAATAAATCCAACCTTAATCAAACCCCTAAAAACCTAATCTAATAAAATCATGTTTATTTTTGTTTGTACAAAGACGACTATAGTCTACTGCACTTTGAGTGGATCGGTTAACATTTGATACAAAATTGAATAAACGAACTTGATATTTACATACACTTGTTAATTTGATATTTTCATCATGTCATCGTGACCTCAAAATAGCCTATAGCATATTTCTGAATGTTCCAATACAGTTATCATAAATTACCACACCTGAGGAGCTATCTTAGCACTCGTATTTTATAATGCAAAATATATCAGAAAATCATGAAATTAAATGAGGAATTGGCTGATTAGATTTTCAGTCTATACTCCAATTTATAACACAATAAGAGAAAGGAAGGAAGAAAGTTAATTCATATTTTAAAGAGAAAATTTGATTTCAAAGAGAGCCTGTCATACCGACGAGCAAATTTGAGGCATCTGTACTGTTAATAAAGAAATAGACTATATTTACAGGTACAGGTGTGAAAGATAACGAATGGAAGACTGCGTCATGACTCACTCTGAAACCTGAGTTTGATAAAAATTTAATACGAGAGTTGTCGACATGAAGCCATGAAACTAGCCTGTGATATTTCCTGAAATGTCATCCAACATGGTTAGATAAACACTTCAAAAATATGAGATTTCTACAACATAACTTGGTTGGGTTTCAAGTACAGTTATACCTCGAATAGTGAATGCTACCATAAGCTTACAGGAATACACAATCGTAGTAGTCTTTACCTGAGGAAAAGGTCCATCCACTAACTAATGACCAGATCCCATTTTGATTAAGAAAGAAATTATGAACCAAGACAACTGGTTAATGATAACTATTATTGAGAAATAAACATCATAAGAGATGAAGATGCTTGTGATGACTGTATTGAAACAGCAGTATTTCAAACCTCCCAACCTTTCCCATCTGATTCAGGCCCGTAGCCAGAATTTTCCAAGGGGGGGTTCACTTTTCCTAAAAATTCTAGGGGGGGGGGGTCACTTTGGCATATTTGGCCAAAAAGCACACAAAAAATGGTCAGAATGGTGAAAAACTGCATGATTTTGAGAGAAATTTTGGCCAGGGGGGGGGGGGGGGTTCGTCCGAACCCCCCCTGGCTACGGGCCTGTAATCTATCTAGAAACATGTTTGTTTGGCAATGATTCTCAACACATCCTAATCCAGACTTTGAGCAGATAAATAGTCATAAAGATATCAATGGTAATTCTGAAGAGATTACTTTGTAAAAGTACTACTTTATTTAGCTACCTTTACATAATGAGACCTTAGATTCAATAGTAAACAATCCACTCACAGTAAAACTTGTAAAATTGAACACCTCAGTAAGTCAAACACCTATCTACCCTAAAGCCCTGCTGAAGCTGAGGCTGAAACTCACACTCTTGGAAAGCGTACCTTATATCACATGGTGTCAGATGATGATATGGATGTCATTCATGTACCTAAAGACTGAACACTTTTCAATCAATGGGTGTTTTTATAGACGAGGGGTCATTGGTTTGATCCCCAATGGGATGGACTAAATTCATTCTGTGTTTTCATTAACTGATGTTACACATGTACCTAAAGACTGAGCACTGTCCAATTAATTGGTGCTTTGATTGGCAGGTTTTACTGTAGAACATCACCCTATTCATCACTATTTCCTACTGAAGCAGGTCTATGATCTTACAACAGGTGCATCCTTTGTTTTGTCTCTAGTTCAAGAAGGTCAACATTTCTATTGAGAATGATCTCACTGGGAGGAGTGAATCACAAAACCCATGTGTACTGCACACCTTAGAATTTCTCACAAAGAAAACAACAAAACATCAGGCAAAATTATCAGGAATGAAAATTTCTACATGTTAATTGTAAAATTCTTTTAAATAATCTGGCAACTTTAGTAAAAAAGAAGCTAACCTTATTTATTTTCAATGTTGCAAGACAAATTAATTAACTTTGTATCTGTAAAATTTATGATATATCTATGTATATTAAAAAAAATACAGTTATAGGTTGAAGAAAAGAAAGATTGGACTCAATAATAATGCAAGGATGTGATACAATATTAACTTAAATACTATTGTACATGTATTCTATGAGATATTCCTGAATTATCAGTTGTAATTGAAAATACTCCAATAACAATCTGGTATAATGTAATTGAAACATTATTTTACCATTACTCGATATGAGAATATACCCCGACATTGTAATAAATGACTTAATTGATGATACTCAAAGCCCTATCAATTGGTTTTATTTCCGACGATATTTCCTGCAAATCTAAAAAAAATAATTACTTCAAAACAGTGTTTCCTTTCTTATTTTTCCTTAGTGGCATTTTTATAATTTCATCACCAAATAAAATAAAGCAATTGTTTTTTGCCAGGGTGTTATACTGAAGAACATCGAGACTGGAATAAACTGCAAACTTGGCGTCAATCTTGCTTCGTTATTGATCTTAATGTTTGCATGCATTTATCCAATATAAATCCCTTTCTAATGCAATGTTATTTCCTCGTGAAATCCCAGAACATCTTGCATATGAAATAAAAGGAAAGATGATAAATGCCAAGGGTCTACTTATTAATTGATCTTAGTATATTCACTATGTCATGTCAAACAAGTAGTAAAGAGACCACCAAAGAAAAAGTCTTAGGAAATGGTAAAGTGTACTAAAAGAATGAAACAAATATAAAGTACTAATACAGGGTGGTCAAAAAAAAACGGCAACCCTAGTTTTTCTTAATATCTCTGTCATTCTAAGAAATAATTCCCTGATATTTTACACAATTGTACATCATTCAATTTCCTACCAACCTACCATATTTCATGACCATCGGACTGATAATCACAATATTACTGCATTTTAAGCAACATGCCCCATAAGGTCACTTTCTGGTTGTCTGAGCTGATCTGTTATTCAAATGAACTCCATTTCCAACTTGATGCACTTGATAAACTCTAACAATTATGTATTCTTGGAGAGCCAAGCACTTGATGGCTCTTGATGAAGTAGTGGAGATGCACCTTCACACAGACAGATGCACAGTTTAGTGTGTTCTCGGAAGATATGGTCCTTTACCTTTAATGATGCCAATGGATATGCAATAACTGTCAACATCAAACTCTATTTTGTGATTCCCATTGAGTTCTTGGGGACTTTAGGTGAACCCAGGGAAGTTGAAAGGCAGCAGCAGTGGTTCCAACAAGACAGAACCATACCCCAAACACCCAATGATGCACAATAATGGCTTTGGGACCACTTCAATGACCACATTATCAGCAGTACAACAGACAATGAATGGGCACCCCATAGCCCAGATATGGCCCCATTTAATCTTTACCAGTGGGGATACCCCAAAGATAGAGTGTAGAGTAATAACACAAGAAAGACATTAGACCTCAAAATAAAGATCACATGTGTCGTTCAGGCCATACTTGCTGAGGAATGCAGTTATGTCATTGACAGGTTTGGAAAATGTGTGCAGGTTTGGCTGCAGCACAATATTGGAAAACTGGGGTACCTTGTTTAAAGTGCTGTAACATTGGGACTATCAGTCCAATGTTCATGAAATAAAGCAGTCTAGTATGAAATTGAATGATGTACATATGTGCCAAATATCAGGGCAAAACTTCTTAAAATGACAAAGATATGAGCAAAAATTAGGGTTGCCGTTTTTTTGACCACCCTGTATTAGAGTTTGCTACAGTTAGTCAATACCCCATTATAGCCAGAAAAATAGAAATGGTATGAATTACTTTGCAGATCTACCTAGAAATTTGAAAAAAGTCAGCCTTATAGTAGACAGAGAGGGGAATAAACAAGCTACAAAAAAAAGTCTAGAATATAACTTTAAATTTTGTGTTTCAGGGTCTATTTTTTAAGAAAGGCAAAAACTGTTCAAAGTTCAATAACTTATTTGATAACCATGATACAATACTGGTTAATACTATATAGAAATATAGGCCTACAGAACTTAATTCACAATGATAATAATTATCGATTGCCTTTTTAAATATCATGATAATATAAAGATCTAATTTAAAAAAGGTCTACAACATAAAATGAAAAATGAAAAAATACTGCACTTTTACAAATTGTGCTGTTAAAATAAACCTCATACAGATAGTATATGAACCAGAGCCGGACCAGATGATGACTATAGTACAAAGTTCAGACTTGAATCGGGTAAATTGACATGGAATCAAATCAGGAATCAATTGAACGGTTAATCTTTAGTTCTTTGTACATGTATCGTTAAGCCTGTATATCTGAACATCTCACTCATCTGAACTCCTCTCAATACTATTTTTCTGTAAAGGATTACCATGTAAAATACAATGTACCTTGTAAAATGAACACCTGCCAAATCAAAGACTCTGGCATATCTCAGTGACATTCGAGTTAGACAGGTTTCACTGTATGTTGGATAATTCAAGACCTGCTAGCATTTGTGGGAGAAGGTGCGATAAATATATCTCAAAATTTCATATATTTAAATTATTTCTTTTTTAGATTAATTTACAAATTCATGGGAAATGAAAAAAATTAAACTACTTTTGAAACTCTTGAGATGTATGTGTCACTTTTCAACATGATTGACCAGTTAACCAAATAATCTACAAATTTTCAAGAAATAAACTAATGATGTTATCTCACATGCAAAATCTATTTAGAGAAATAAAAACGATTTTATATTTACATCTAAGTTTCACTTCACAAAATGAAACAAAACTAAATACAAAAATATATTTAGAAGAATCAGAACAGGTTTCTGAACTCTTAATTAAATGTCCTAAAAATAAATCTGATTGACAATAATTAATTTCTGGTAGTCAACACTTTCCAGGAATAATTTTAGCTAATATTTGAGACTTTAAGAGTACTAATGCCTCAGTCACATTTGATCTACAGCAACCATACTCCGGCCGTAGCTTCCCAGAATCGAGGTAAATATACAGCATAAAATATAGGGATGAGCAGTATGATATAGATTTTCTATATCCGTTTTGTGATTCTATGGCCGCCGAAATGTGAATGAGGCTTTAAGCGCTATGCTCAGTAGACCCAATATTACAAGAAAATGTCTTTGCTCAACCAAATGCTGACTGGGAGTATGTTGTACTGATAGTCTGATAGTTCTGGGAGCCTGTATAAAGAGTTATAGAATCTTGGATAAATAATAATGAGATTTTAGTATATAACATAATCTAATATATTCAAGTTTAACAAGTTGTAATTACAAATATCAAAAATAGTGCCTCAAATCAATCTGTAAATTTCTAGCAAAATCATTCCTCAGGGTATCATGTTATAATATCAGCATCAGCTCAATGGTGTTTGTGTAACGTAAAAATACTGGCATTGAATCCAAGTGCAAGATTCTGATATTCTGTGGCATAATCTGCGTATATGCATATGGCAATAGGTAAACTATAGGTTTATAAAGAATAAAGAATTGCTACTGTACTAAAAATGTTGAGCTTCAGGAATTCTTCGTTGTGAAAAAATTCAACCCTGCTGTGAAACAGTTACCAGAAGAGTACAGATGCAGTGTCAACCATGTAGGTAATTGACGGACACTCAGTGTACAGTTGGGGACAAAAATAAATGACAGGTCGATTTTCGATCACCATTTCCTAATTATGGTGGTCTGAAAGCCCATAATTTCCAATATTGTCTAGATACATATCCCTTAGAATTTGTATATTTTACATTTTGTATAATCTCATCCACTGATTTATGGCCTCTTGTAAATTCTCTTATTTTTAACATGGGAAATCCTCACTTCAGCAAATCCACCTGTCATTTATTTATGTCCCCAACTGTATGCAGTCATTTGTTCGACAATTACCTTGTCCTCCTCTATAGCAAACCAAGTAACCAACCTCTGATACATAGCTATATATAGTACATAGGGAAGCATGTTAACATTAATAAGAACAAACACGTAATGAATGTATATTCACTTTTACAAATAAACATACATTTATGAAAACATTGGCACATTGACAGGAAGTCAAAAAAATAACAAAAGAAATTTCTCACCTCATCTTTGTGGTTTTTGATGATCTGTATGGCTAATCTAGTATCAAACGAGCTCCCGTTCCGTACACATAAACTTCAATATTTGGTTATCCTATTGTTTATGATAAACAGTTACTTAAGACTGTATAAATCAAGAAATAATCTATTTTTGACCTGCAGAAAATTCATTACAAATTTCTGAGTCACTGATTGAAATGTGAATGAATTACTCAAATTTGATTGGTTGTTGAAAGTTTGACCTACTTCTGTTATTATCTCAATCATATTATAAAAATATTACAAACATAAAAAAAACACTGAATAATAAATAATAGATCATGTGAGTTAATAAAATTTCATAAAACGCTCTTGAATAAAGAAATTTTGATCAAATATAAATTCAGTGCAAACCAGATTTCATATGAAAACGAGGTTACCTTCTTCCGAGTAAAAAAGTTTCCAGACTTTCTTATTTTATTCGTTTAGTATTCAAATTAGCGTCCCAAAATGACGTATATAACATCATGGGACGACTTCTCAAAGGCTGCTGAAAAATTGTATTTATCTGACCCCATGAAGGTAAGGTACCAGTCTTTCGAAAAAATAATCTTTTTTTTATTTTTTGCGGCGTGGATAAGGTCTAAAGTTGGGAACATAAATAATGACTATCACTATGAAAAAGACATTCTGCCGCCTTACCTCAGTGAATTGAGTGCTCTCTTTTCTCTGTCTTGGAAAGTACAAATATAGTGCAATTTGTGTCCATAATGACAACTGGGAACTTAAAAATTTGAAGTGATTTTCACATGTTCATGCTGACTCTTCAAATGTTGAGTTTATTTTGGATCCTGATTATGCCGCAATGAGGATTAGCTCCCAGAATGTAACATGACACGTGACAGCTTTCAAAATGCAGTTCTGCCATTTTAAAACCTGCCATGGGTAGGTGCATTCATGCACCCTCTGGGTCTCTGAGGATCGTGTTGGCCCCAGGGGTGCATAACGTGCAATGTAAATTTATCAAATTTAAGAAATGCTGAAAAGTCCGGATCTGATGTTTTTGACTTTTCTCCCAAGATCTTACCTCAATCTTGAAAATTCTTTCACCACTGGATAGCGGGACCAAAAATCTTCAAAATGAACCCATAAATGCCTCGCTTTATTACAGTAATTATGTGTAATCGTTGCAGATAAGACGAAATTGCATTTCTGACCGGTCTTCTTGACATTTTCGCTGACCTAATTTCAAGTGCGCATGCGTTGCATAAATCAGTGTGATGATCACGTGACGTGACGTATTTGATGATCACGTGTTGTAATGTTTTCCAATAACCAATATTGGTAAAACTGCTGATAGTGGATTCTTGATTCAATATGTTTGTTATCACGTCTTGTAACTGTTCTGGCTTCAAATCAAATCCAAACTTTGGTTTTATGTTATGCGAATAGAGATCATTGATTTCTTCCATCGAATACATGATGGTCGAATGAATGATATAAACTCTGTATAGTTAAATAGATGGCAGCAATATTCAATGGCTACTCTCGTCAAATCTCGTGAGAATAGAAGCCGCCATAAAGATTTTGTGAACAGTAGCGACAAACGGCGATTTTGCTACAAAATTAGCACAATTCAACCTTCTACAACCACAAAGCCATGGTAATTTTTTGTATAAATCATCAATGTATCCATTTTGTTTATATTTCTCTGTAAATGACTCAGAGATTCTAAGCAGAAGATTAAAATAAAGTGAACCGTCAAAAATAATCAAGAAAAACTTAGATTGGCATGAATTTACAAGGATAAACACCGCCTCTAATGCAAGTCCTTACGACAATCCAACGCATTAGAGGCGGTGTTCACCGTCTAGCCATGGGTAAACAACTACTGATGTTGTATTCTGGGAGCCGATGCTTCTTGGATCTCAACAATTGTGATCCATGAAAACAATTGTTCGATTTGGTAGGAATTTAGCCTTGGATTCATTTATTGTGCAACTTAGAGTGAACGGGAATTATTTTTCTATCTTTTGGGAGAGTTTGAGACATAAAACTTAGAATTTAGCTCATTGTGACAACTTTTGATGGGTGGGGTTTATTAATGTTTTCCAGTGTAGGGCCTACGCATATGCTATGGACTATGGAGTAGGCGAAATGATGACATCAACTATTGATAGAGTTTTGTAGGAATCTGATTAGTGTGTATCCTGCAGACTGACCAGAAGATTTATCAAGGCGGGTTCAGTTTTTAACCTGGCATTGGTTTTTATAAAGAAAGGGGGTTTTGAGCTGAAGGGGGAGTTTGTACCATGGAAAAGGATTCAAGGAACCAATTAAATTATGGCCTCTAGTACGCCCATCATTAAACAGCTAGTGTAAAAGTGTGATTCACTGTTTGCAATAAAAAAAGTCATCTTTCTGAGAGGGGTCTATTCCTGGCCTGGGGTTTGTTATCTTTCAGAAAAGAGGGTTGTTCCTGCCTGGGCATTCGTTTTCTAACTAAAGGGGAGTTAGAGGCAAATGGAGATTCACAGAAGTTTCATGATCCCCCTCACGCTATGCCCATGCACAGAGTTATGAATTTGAGGAAGCAGATAACATGGCAAAAGATCCCTCAAACTTGAATATTCATCAGTTTTATTGGTTCATTAAAATCTGACTTGTTACTGAAGGTACAATGGACACAATAATTTACGCGGGAATTTATTTCCCCAATCACGGAAAGTGCCAAAGATAACCGTAGACACTTTCATGAATTTTGTTAAAAAACATATGATAAACAAATTGTCCTTTGAAATGCATAGAATGCACCATATTCAATGTCAATTTTAGAAATTTTCTGGAGGTGAACCCTTGTACCTCTTTTTGGGGCTTGTTTCGCTCGCAGTGACGAAAACCCCAAAAATTAGGACGGACGATGATAATGTATCAGTGTTTTTTATTTTTCTCATTTGTGGGTGGGAGCTAAATAGACTGGTGCTGCTCCACAGTCTATAAGCCTAGCAATAGCCCTGCTTCTGTAAAAACCTGCCTTGTGTATAATTTAAATTTAATTGTTCAGTAACTTGAGTAAGAGGCATAGGGTCATCCCTAAATAATTTCTACATGACCTTTTTATATTTTCAGTGCCGTTATGTGATAAAGTACATCAACAAAGATGGAACCTTAAATATTAAAGTTACTGATGACAATATGGTGAGAATATTTACCTAATTTCTTCTCTAGTATATGTCAACTTATTAAGTTTGTTTCTTTTTAATTTTATTAGTACGTGTAACAGAGCTGAATTAACCGCCTGTAAATCTGCTTCTTTGCCAATGGTAATCTTTTTTATGTCCCCACCACATAGTGTGGGGCCATATTGTCGGCCTAGGCGCGTCCGTCTGTCCGTCCGTACGTCCGTCCGTCCGTCTGTCCGTCTGTCCGTACGTCCGGGAGTTTTCTCCAAAACCGCTACAGATATCACCTTCAAATTTTCAGGGATAACTTATGAGTGCATACAGATGTGGATGAAAAAATTTAAACTCGATACCTACTTCCTGTCGGCCATTTTGAAGTCAAATGCTAAAATCCTTGTCTGCAAACTTTAAGAAAAACGGCTTCACAGTTGCTTTTAAAACTTTAACATCTTGTTCAGCTCACTTCATTCTAGATCTGATTAGGTTTTGGACCTGTTAGCTCAGTCATGTCAGCCATTTTGAATGTCATTAGAAAAGTTAGCGCACGATAATACTTTGTATCATATTGAATGGTGTTTTTGAGTTTTCATACTTTAACTATTTAGTAGCTTTATAAATAATTTCAGATCTACTTTGTTGTAAAAGCCTATGTTATTGTTAACAGTAGTAATATGTGATAATTTTGTAAGAAGAAATCAGCAAAAACACGTAATCACTTTTTTATTGTCAGCCATTTTGGATTTTCCCGTCCTAAAATCTTGTCTGTGAAGTTTTGTCTACGTGTTTTCAGGTGAACCGTTTGGTGGATCAATTTCAAATTTTCAGGGATGATTCTTAGTATAAAAATCTAGACCTGATTTGTTTTTTGGCATTCTGGGTAAATGTCAAGGCAGCCATTTTGGATTTTCCGTCCTAAAATCTTGTCTGTAAAGTCTTGTCTACGCGTTTTCAGGTGAGCCGTTTGGTAGATCAATTTCAAATTTTCAGAGATGATTCTTAGTATGAAAATGTAGAACTGATTAGTTTTTTGGCATTCTGGGCAAATGTCAAGGCAGCCATTTTGGATTTTCTGTCCTAAAATCTTGTCTGTAAAGTCTTGTCTATGCATTTCCAGGTAAACCGTTCTGTAGATCAATTTCAAATTTTTAGGGATGATTCTTAGTATGAAAATCTAGATCTGATTAGTTTTTTGGCATTCTGGATAAATGTCAAGGCAGCCATTTTGGATTTTCAGTCTTAAAATCTTGCCTGTAAAGTCTTGTCTACGCGTTTTTAGGTGAACCGTTTGGTAGATCAATTTCAAATTTTCAGGGATGATTCTTAGTGTGAAAATCTACATCTGATTAGTTTTTTGGCATTCTGTGTAAATGTCATGGCAGCCATTTTGGATTTTCTGTCCTAAAATCTTGTCTGTAAAGTCTTGTACACGCGTTTTCAGGTGAACCATTTGGTAGATCAATGTCATATTTTCAGGGACGATTCTTAGTATGAAAATCTAGGAACAGATTAGTTTTTTGACATTCTGGGTAAATGTCAAGGCAGCCATTTTGGATTTTCCATCCTAAAATCTTGTCTGTAAAGTCTTGTTTACATGTTTTCTAGTTAACTGTGTGACGGATCAATTAAAATTGTGTTGGTAAAGTCTTGTCTACTCATTTTCAGGATAACCATTTCATGGGATCACCCATTGGTGGGGACATTTTGTACACATTTGTGTTCTTGTATTTTGCTCTTGGCAAAGGAACTGGAAATCTGGTTGTCATTGGGGTAATAGACTGACTCTCAACCTGCTAAAGTGTTCTGTTTGCCATATAGATTAAGAACACCCCACAATAATGTACATGTATAATCTTTGCATTTTCAAGTCATGTTTTTTATAATTTGCATATTAATGCATTAAGAGAAATAAAGAGATAGGAAATGCAGCTGGGAAATGTATTCATTTTGGTGCCTTAAAATATTATTCATATGTTTAAATCTTCATGTTTCAGGTGCTACAGTATAGAACTCAACACGCTCAAGATGTGAAGAAATTAGAGAAACTAACTAGTCTATTAATGCGTCATATGGCATCTAAAGAATCTGGTCACCAATAGCCTGAAACATTTGGAAAAATCATAGGCATAGGAAGACATTTTTTCTTCACATTTTCAAACCTGATGAACACTATACATGCAATATTTAATCTGGGGATTCTTCATATAGTTTTTAAATGATCAAGTATCAAAAGACGGCAATTGTTATATAGAAAAGGCTGTGACATAATGGAGAATTGATTCCCTTGTTGTGTGACTGATAGTGACATCAGGGACTTACATTTACTTTTTGAAACAAGGATCATTCTTGAGACATATTAATTTTAAGGACTTTTAGTTTCTGTCTCTTTCAACAGTGATTTACTGTTTACAAATTTGCTTCTCACGTTGGCGACACTATGGAGAAAGGGAATAACATGATTAAGCACTAGATACTGTATTTATCTCATGCTCATGTGACTGATCTGATATCCCCATGTATGTGGAAATGGAAAGTGCTCGATTCCTCCGCTGTATTACAATACACCTATCAAGGTGAACATCTTTTTGATGGAACATATTCTTCGAGAAATGATATCTTGAAGTGCAATAAATAAAGAATGTAAATAATTAAAAACAAATAGGAAGACTCGTGTTATTGGAGATAACCAATTTTTGAAATCATGTGGGTTTAAAGTTATTCTGTAAATATGGTGCGGGGGTTCTTTATTCGTAAATTGAGTAAATAGAAAGACTTGTGTGATGTTCATTTTTAAAATCATTCTGAAAATGTGCTGTGGGGATTCTTCATTCGTAAAGGTGAAAGTATTTCCTCATTTACGTTGCATGCACTAGTGTAGGATGTAGTACATGTATTTGTGAGTGGACCATTGGATGCCCTTGTTCCATGCTCAGAGTTGGTCAATAAAAAACTTAAATAAGGACTAAAAGGCCGATTTGAGTTTTTTAGAAGGTTGTTTATTTTGCCAAACTGTGGTAAATACAACTCTGAACCACAAATTGTATAGTAGATACACTCCACACATAACATCTGTTTTTCTTGGCATATGTAAGTGAACTTGGTCTGAACGATATGTTGTTACCAGACTTTCTCCTAATTTTTTGTTTTACCACATAATTATGGTCCATGGGGTCCATTTGGTAGCCTTGCCCAAGTCGGTATTTTTTTACTTTTTCTGATCTTGAATAATTACAAAAGAAATCTAGATAAGTAAAAGAGACCGACTTGGGCAATACAAGGCTATCTATTTGGCTGTACATGTACTTTCTGTAAAATATCCAAAAGATATTTATTATTTGAATATTTCGGTAATTTTTAATTATATAATTTTTCTTATATTCAGATTCAATAAATGGCCCATCGCACGAACAGGCCTCATTCCAAACTTTAAGAATATTTAAAATTGAACCCATTTCAATGCTCATGGGATTTATTTTTATGTAGGATTATGTCAATATAACATTCTTAGTTTGAAACGGAAAATATGAGAATTTTTCATTTGAAACCTTATTTTTTTGGCAAATGGAATCATATCAGATGATTAGGAAATTGTAGAATTTATCTGCTAACTTATTGCATAGAAATCAAGAAAATAACATCATGATGAATTTTCTATATGTAAGACATTTTTATTTCTCAGTTTATTTGTAAAGTAAAAGGCAATATTTTTTGTATTTATGCCTGTATAATGTAAAAATAAAATACAAATTATCTTACATGATATCATTTTATTATGTCACCACCAAAAGTGGTGACATATTGTTATGGTCTCCATTTTTTTGCGACGGCGGTTGGCGTCCAGCGGTTGGTGGTTGGCGTCCGGCGGTTGGCGTCTGGCGGTTGGCGTCCGGCGGTTGGCGTCCGGCGTCTGTAACAATTTCTTACAACTTCCTATAACTTAACAAATACTGTTTAGACTGACTTCAATTTTTTCTAAATCATCTACATGTTCTCAGAAGTTCAAATCTGACTTTAGATTTGACATTTGACCTTCAATGACCTTCTCAAGGTCAAAAAGGTCTTTTTTCAACTTGCTTCACATTGACTAAATTTTTTTTCAAAATCATCTACATGTTCTCAGAAATTCAAATCTGATTTGACATTTGACCTTCAAATCTGACTTTAGATTTGACATTTGACCTTCAATGACCTTCTCAAGGTCAAAAAAGGTCAAAAAGGTCTGTTTTCAACTTGCTTCAAATTGACTAAATTTTTTTTTCAAAATCATCTACGTGTTCTCAGAAATTCAAATCTGACTTAAGATTTGACATTTGACCTTCAATGACCTTCTCAAGGTCAAAAAAGGTCTGTTTTCAACTTGCTTCAAATTGACTAAAAAAAAATTTTCAAAATCATCTACGTGTTCTCAGAAATTCAAATCTGACTTTAGATTTGACTTAAGATTTGACATTTGACCTTCAATGACCTTCTCAAAGTCAAAAAAGGTCAAAAAGGTCTTTTTTTCAACTTGCTTCAAATTGACTAAATTTTTTTTTCAAAATCATCTACATGTTCTCAGAAATTCAAATCTGACTTTAGATTTGACATTTGACCTTCAATGACCTTCTCAAGGTCAAGAAAGGTCAAAAAGGTCTGTTTTCAACTTGCTTCAAATTGACTAAAATTTTTTTTCAAAATCATCTACGTGTTCTCAGAAATTCAAATCTGACTTAAGATTTGACATTTGACCTTCAATGACCTTCTCAAGGTCAAAAAAGGTCAAAAAGGTCTGTTTTCAACTTGCTTCAAATTGACTAAAAAAAATTTTCAAAATCATCTACGTGTTCTCAGAAATTCAAATCTGACTTAAGATTTGACTTAAGATTTGACCTTCAATGACCTTCTCAAGGTCAAAAAAGGTCAAAAAGGTCTGTTTTCAACTTGCTTCAAATTGACTAAAAAAAATTTTCAAAATCATCTACGTGTTCTCAGAAATTCAAATCTGACTTTAGATTTGACTTAAGATTTGACATTTGACCTTCAATGACCTTCTCAAAGTCAAAAAAGGTCAAAAAGGTCTTTTTTCAACTTGCTTCAAATTGACTAAATTTTTTTTTCAAAATCATCTACATGTTCTCAGAAATTCAAATCTGACTTTAGATTTGACATTTGACCTTCAATGACCTTCTCAATGTCAAAAAAGGTCAAAAAGGTATTTTTTTCATCTTGCTTCAAATTGACTAAATTTTTTTTCAAAATCATCTACATGTTCTCAGAAATTCAAATATGACTTTAGATTTGACTTTAGATTTGACATTTGACCTTCAATGACCTTCTCAAGGTCAAAAAAGGTCAAAAAGGTATTTTTTCATCTTGCTTCAAATTGACTAAATTTTTTTTCAAAATCATCTACATGTTTTTTTTCAACTTGCTTCAAATTGACTAAAAAAATTTTTCAAAATCCTCTACGTGTTCTCAGAAATTCAAATCTGACTTTAGATTTGACTGATTTGACCTTCAATGACCTTCTCAAAGTCAAAAAAGGTCAAAAAGGTCTTTTTTCAACTTGCTTCAAATTGACTAAATTTTTTTTTCAAAATCATCTACATGTTCTCAGAAATTCAAATCTGACTTTAGATTTGACTGATTTGACCTTCAATGACCTTCTCAAAGTCAAAAAAGGTCAAAAAGGTATTTTTTCATCTTGCTCCAAATTGACTAAATTTTTTTTCAAAATCATCTACATGTTCTCAGAAATTCAAATATGACTTTAGATTTGACTTAAGATTTGACATTTGACCTTCTCAAGGTCAAAAAAGGTCAAAAAGGTCTTTTTTCAACTTGCTTCAAATTGACTAATTTTTTTTCAAAATCATCTACATGTTCTCAGAAATTCAAATCTGACTTTAGATTTGACATTTGACCTTTAATGACCTTCTCAAGGTCAAAAAAGGTCAAAAAGGTCTGTTTTCAACTTGCTTCAAATTGACCAAATTTTTTTTTCAAAATCATCTACATCTTTTCAGAAGTTCAAATTTGACTTTACAAGTTCTCAGAAATTCAAATCTGACCTAAGTTTGAACTCATAATATTGTGAGCAGCTAGGTGGTGACATTTTGTCATGTTAATGCCTTGTTACTTGTTGAAATAGACACTGTACTTCTACTTACTTTGAGCCCACTTATTGTGGCGGATTTGCTGTTTTGAACATTTGGGGCTACTTAATTTTTTCAATGTTACAATGCACTTATGGTACAAATTTACTTTATTCTTTCTTTCTACCCACACTTGTGAGTATAAAATAGTCCATGTAGATACAATAATAATACAGTTTAGCTTAATTCACTACCAATTTACTTAATTCACAGAATATTTAATATTTGACAACAATCTTTTAAATTTTAACATATTTGGTTGTCTAATGAAGTAGCTATCTTGGAGTGTTTTTACATGTTGCAGGAATTTAGCAGTTACTTCATTTGGTGGATGCCAAATTAAGTAGAAGTACAGTGTTCATACTCTAACAACCATGTTGACAAAGTCTTTCCATAATTGACTGCCATCGTAGATCAACTGTTTAAACTTTTGAAGACAGATGTTTGTGTGCGTATGAGATGCTATGTTATCAGCTATTGCACATTATGTAGTAAATGTGTAGAATGATCGCTGGTTGAGAAAATAATTTCACTTTCAGGCAAATATCCTCAATTTGCCATTGTTAGATTTATGATTTCGAGTTATGAACATTATTAAAACATATTCATTTGGCTCAAGGACAAACACACTTCTATGTAGTACATTTCTACTTCATATATTAGTATTCAAGTATTAATAAAGCACACATTAAAATATTATTTTTTCATACACACAGGGTTTTACTGATAAAAGATTAAATCAGATTTTTCAAAAGTTTGATTGTGATTGCAACACAGTTCTTATACAAACAAGGCACAGGGTGAACAATATCGTACCTAAATCATAGCACTGTGGGTTTGATGACCCAGGAAGCAAAATGGCTGGCGGAAAGTTAATCAGTTCTAGAACTTCTTAGCATGTAACATGTGTAAAGATTTGAAGTAAATCTGTTACGTGGTTTTCCTTGAATCGACAAGATCACAAGATTTATCTAAAAACTTCCAAAATGGCTGCCAGAGTGCAAGATGACTGCTGAAAAGTTAATCAGCTCTAGAACTTCTTACCATGTAACATGTGTGAAAATTTGAAGTAAATCCGTCAAGTGGTTTTCCTGGAATCGTGATGACAAGAAAGTGAGACGCCGCCTGCTGCCTGCCTGCAGCCTGTCAAGCTGATGACAATATCGTACCTTTTTTTAGGTACGATAAAAATAGATTACATAAGGCAGAAGAATTTTTAAACTTGATATCAGTCTTTGTAGATAATTACTAATTTCATGTTCCAATCACAAACTTGAGTATTTCATCCACAGTGCGACTTATTTCATCGCTGTTTTTGAAACGTTTGTCTTGTTGAATTTCAGCTTCATTGTAGGGTGGCTGTATGTCTCTTGGTAGCATGGAGTCCAGATCAGCCACAACATATGCGACCACAGTCCACACTGCAGCACATAGGTTCATCTGCTTTGGGTCCATCACAGTCATTGTATCACCTGAAAGTATATACATGTACAAGATGAGATATACATTAAAACATGCATACCAAAACGCCACTCTTATCCGAACACCTTTCAATGTGAACACTTTTTCTTGGTCTAATTTTAACATTTTCCATTGGCATATTAAGAAACCTGGAAACATGATCATCTGCTAATCTGATCACCTTTGGCCAGTACCAATGGTGTTTGGATTAGACAGGTTTTAGTGTAAAGTTTGTGAGAGCTACTTCAAATCATGACTGCATTTCTGCCAATAACACTGTTCCACAACTGGATGACTCTAACTGCAGTTAGCTTCATTCAAGATGGTGGACAAAATTCGTTCGTTTTCGATAAATCTCCAATTACAGCCAAACCAAGCTGAATCTTGATCCCAAAAGTTTCGCCATGCAAACTAATAATGATATGATTGTAAACAACCACAAATAAAGGCTCACGCACCCGCGATATTAGAGAAATTGAAAGAAAACGGCTTCACTTAGAATGACTCTAACTGAAGTTAGTGATGACGTAGGAATGAAGCTAACTGAAACGGGAAATGAAGCTAACTCAATGGGATGAATATATGGACGGCCCTGTCTGTTGTTATAAGATATCTAAATGTTATTGACTGTTGTTATTGGTTGTAGCCATTTGTATTTTGACATGGAGTGAGTTTCTATTCAATCCCATGGCCGGTGATCGTAGAAATTGGAAGGAGGGGGAGCAGACAAATTCTGGAAGAAATTTCAACAAATCTGGAAAATTTACTTTTTCAAGACAAAATTTAGTTTACGATTGAATGGCCAAATGAATAGGCTTACGGTATGGTAAAATATTGTAAGTATTCTAGGATTAAAGTATATGATGTAAAAGGCGAAATGCCGCAAACGTCCGAAAGTCAATGTTTTGCTAGTCAAGCAAGAATGGTCTACACGACCTGTAATTAAAAAACGCCACCATGGAACATTGCAGTATTCTTATTTTAGGTTTACTGAAGACAGATACAGAGACCAGACTCCAACGGATAGGAACAACCAAACTAAAACCCCAACACAGAGAGATCACACAACACAACCGAACACAACCAAATAAACTCACCGACTAGGCACAACCGACCACCTATCTTAACATAATCGGGCACAACCCGCCACCACCCCTCATTTAACGATCAGGCACAACCAACCACATAACACAATCGGACTCAACCAGATACCTAACCTGACTGGGCACAACCTGCCCCCCCGACCAGCATAACAAAATCACAACATAACACAACGCATTTTAAAATTAACATAACACAATAAGGCACAACTCGGAACCAGGCTAAATAAACAACCAGACACAACCGAACACAAACCAATTGTCAAATATACGCAACACAATTTGGCACAACCAAATAATAAAACAACAAAACCAAAACACAACCCATAATGGATGAAGAACAACACAATTTTACACAAAACAATCAAAACACAATCAGGCACAACCAAACTGGAACACAAAAACACCCAACCAACACTCTCTGAAAACAACACCAATCACGCAACACAATCTGACACAACCACATACTTCATCCTACTGGGCACAACCCGCTACCAACCAGCACAACACAATTACAACATAACACAACCACTTTGAAATTAACATAACTTAATGAGACACAACCCGATACCAAACTTACACAACACATCCAGGCTCAACCAGACAAACAACCACCGAAACACAATCGACTATCAAACTAACACAATGGAACACAACCAAACAACAAACCAACACAATACAACATAGCCAACGAGACCGAATTCAAATCAACCCATTGTTGAATCATTACAACACAACCTGACACCAACCACAGTAACAGAGTCAGTCACAACCCAATACTAAATCAATTAAATTACACTATTAAATACAATCAGGCACAATCTACAAACACAACCAAACTATGATACCAATTTACTTAGCACCCAACTAACTGTCTCCAACTGGAGATAATCCCAAAACAAAACCTAACCCAGCAAAACAACATTCTCTAGAAACCAATAACAATCCCGCGAAACGCGTAACCTGAACAGGAAAAAGTAGCCCTCACTATATTCTTAACCTTTTTTCTTTGGCCGCTGATGAGAAACATATCATGGAATACCCCCATGAGTTCGAAACATCTTGGGCCCTTATTATGACCAACATATAAGGGAGAGGATCCGCAACAGGATCGAGATGTCCGGCCGCTCTACATTAATGACAATAGGAGATGTCACCACTAATGGCATCATCCTAGGATCAACTAAATATACTCTACCTGTCACATAAGAACTGACAATGGTTTGGGGAAACTTAGATACTAGACCATATCTCCCAGGTCCAATCAACGAGACCTCTAACCAATTGACACAGATTGCATGACCATGCGTGTCCATAAAAGGTAATGTCTCAAGACATGGTCTAAGCCACCACTCCCAACACTATACACCACACCAACTACTTAATATTTACACAGAACAATTAACCACCAGTACCATGGGAAGGCATCATCTGTGGTCACGTGGTTACATAACAAGACAAAGCCCAGTGCGTATGGCAAAACACAGTCTCTCACAAATAATCTAATTAATTAAGGAAATGTGTTCGAAGTTTAAAAAAGGGATAATAAGGTGAATTCTGTCATAAGCAATAATTTAGTAAACCATATACACTTATATTATTTTGATAATGCACTGACTGAACAAATAAAAATGAACATTGCCTTTAACTGCATGTCTTCAATATTCAGGTTGTTACATCATTGTATACAATATTGTTGCTTCACGATAAAAGAAACCCTTTTTATCCATCATTCGCTTACAATTTAGAATGATAATATTCTCCGGTGCTATTTGAATCGGGGGGGGGGGGGGGTGTGCTTTTTGATAGTTTTGTTTAGAAAATCGTGCGAAAAGTGCTCAGAGTGGTGAAAACCTGCGGGAATTTGAAATAATTTCTGGCCAGGGAGGGGGAAACTACCGAACCTCCAGCTTCCCCTGGTTACGGAACTGCTTATTGGTAATTTGTATAGCCCATTATAAATCTCCATTCAGTTAGAGTCATCAATGGTGAAATCTGTGTTGGAGTTAGCTTCTTATCAACCTCAGTTAGAGTCATTCTAAGTGAAGCCGTTTTCTTTCAATTTCTCTAATATCGCGGGTGCTTGAGCCTTGATTTGTGGTTGTTTACAATTATATATTTTTTAGTTTGCATGGCGAAACTTTTGGGATCAAGATTCAGCTTGGTTTGGCTGTAATTGGAGATTTATCGAAAACGAACGAATTTTGTCCACCATCTTGAATGAAGCTAACTGCAGTTAGAGTCATCCAGTTGTGGAACAGTGAATAAGGGGCTGAATCAAATACCAATGGAAAATTTTTACCGAAGCTAATTGGAGGAAAATGAGATTCCAGATTTTTATTATGAAAATGAATTCATCACTGAATCATACATGCCCATGAAGCAGTACTTTCTTAAATACACCATATTTTAATCATATGTACAAAACAAGATTTTCAATCAAAATATGCCATGTTATTACATATTACCATAATACATACAAACAGATTAACCATCTTATTGTACAAGTACATAATGCTATAACTCACCATTGGAATGATGAAAGTAAAAATACTTTTCGTTTCTATTGAGCAGGGATACGCCAGGAACACCAGCCTTTGCCCATGATCCAATATCTGTCCCGACAGCAGTTACTTTTTCAAGTGTTGTTGAATTGATAGATCCCAATAGATTAAGTATCTGTTGCATAATTGTAGTAGCAGCTGTATTGCCTGGAAATATGTAATTATACAATGTTAAAGGAAACCTATGCCCAAATATGGTCAATGTTGTACTTTATGCGCAACACTTCCTAATGTTAATTAAAAATATTTGATAAGGATTGAATCAAATATGCAGAAGGTATGATTTATTTTATGTCTTCAATACTGGTAATGTGAAAAAAATTACAGTCCCCAAAAAATGAAGTTGCATTATAAAAAGAAGAAGTATTTCTTCCATTTTAAATGTACATGGTTCACAAAGCAGACATTTTTCTCAGTGGTTAGGAAAACATGAATTTCAGGTGAAGTATCTACAGCCTATTTCACTGTTTTGTTGCTTCAGTAGAACCCCAAAAATAAGAAATCAGGAGACCATTGTGCAATAATATATGGAAAAGTATATTCATATTGTACATGAATTACATTTGTATATTTCAGATTATTTAATTTTTTGTGCAATAAGCCTATGCCCTCTTGTAATTTAAAGAATTTCAGCCATGTTAACCTTTTTGAAAATACTATGGCAGAGAAGCATCAAAATGTAAGAGGCCACACACTTTATTAGCCAAACTAGAATTAATCCAAGATAAAAAATGCCATTTATGTACGATAGGAATATATTTTTCCATACATTATTGCATAATGATCTTTTGATTTCTTATTTTTTAGGTTTTACTGACGCAATAAAACAGTGAAATGGGCTGAAAGTTCATTTCTTGGTAATGTGCAATTCATGATATTAATCCACGGATAGTGGTAGTGGGAAGTTCCCTTAATGGAGAACTTCCCACTATTAATGTATCAATCTGACCAAAAGGAGCTTTGAAAATGTTAAATAGATGTCTCTCACTTCAAAAAAGGTTTGACATTTTGTGACGGAAAAGCATTTTCAGTTTATTACCTACACTCAAAGTCATCAATCTCATAGGTTATACTGATCAACAAAAGAAAATAATTTGAAATCGGGAAACTTTGTTGGAAAAACATTTTTACTTGATAGATGGATTAGAAACTTAGAAAGCCAAGAACAGACTACATGTATTTTAAAACAAATAAGAGAGGAATTAAACCAACATAGAAATGTAATATAACCAATAAAAAAGCTCTGTAGAACTTGTTAAAGAGTTGCATAGTTCTGCATGATGGCATGCCCGTTTTCTTTTTACCGAACAAGAATTCCAAATTATTCATTTGGTAGCAAAATGATGATTGTTGACATGTGCGGTAAACTTCTTATTGCACAATGGAAATCACGTCTCACCTTTGAAGTTTATTCCGTAGGGTGTGAACACCCCCATATCTGATTCCATCACCAAGTTAAAGTTGCTGATGTTTTTCTGAAAGCATAGCACGCATGATGTATCACATACCACCCCCTCAGAACAAATATAACATGCATTCTATATTTTAAAACAGATGAATGATTATATATTATTTTTAGATTTAGTGATATTGATAATCCCCAATAATTTCATAATTTCAACTTGGCTGTTTTTAGTGAAAAACTATACTGTAGTTTCATAACAATTAGACAGAAAGGTGAATATTGATTAGTCTTGCTCAAAGAGTGTATCCACCCCCCCCCCCGTCACCTTCACTCTCTTTACCTGGCAATATACAAGAAGGATAAGGGGGGGGGAGTACAGGGTATTTTAAGCAAGACTACATATTGATGATATTTTACATAATATTTTGCTCTGTCTTAAAAGAATTTAAGCACTTGCCTCAATGAATTGTGATTGATTTAATGCACACCATTTTGTATTTTAGCCTACCACCCTCCTTCAAACTCACACAAAATCATCGTGGTTAAAATTGTCTACGATTATATCCGTCAAGAATGGATAAACTATACCAATTACCTCTAAATGTAAATGTAAGTGTGGAAATGAACTTTTGTCTTTTAGATTGACCTGTTACATGTATATCCCAGCAATATCCCAAAGGTTCTGTCTTTTCCCCCATTGATTTTCATGTTAAAAAACCTTGAAGTGTGTAGAACTCTCAATTTGAACAGTGAAGCATCATTAAGATTAACCTGTCTAATATGAGCACTTCATAAAATAAATGTTTTATAGAAAATCACTTAAATCATTTTTAAGTAAATGTAGATAATGTTACATAAACACAAATATGTTTTCAAATAACTTGTTCTAAATTGATGTTTATTTAGCCCTAACTGAAATATTAATTATAAGACGAATGAAAGGAGAACAAGATGTGGCTATATGTTAAACGAAAACAAGTATATGTAATCAAAATATAATTAGCTCATTAAATAATATATGGGCGTTGTAGTTTAGAACAAACATGTATTAAACTAACATGAAACTTATACGTTTACATTCATTAGAATCCCATTACAATGTAATTTCACTAATGAGATTCTAAATGTAATCATAAGCCTCGGACTAATTACCAAGGTGCCACTAATTCAGGTTAGGTTACAAGGCACATCATGGCAGAAAAAGGCAAAAGTTCATCTAAAGTTGAATTTTCAATAGACTTAGTGGATCTATTTTTATACGAACATTTTCAGTTTGATCATTATTCTATCTGTCCAATAAATATTATCTGCCTGATACAAGAAATTATATTTCACTTTTCATGATTTCATAACATGGGCTCTATTAAGGGTATCTACCTGACCTAAGAATCACATTAATTTTCCAAGAGAATCAAAATCTTAAAATTGACAAAAATTTCTAAAACTTTTGTAATGTAATTTTATATGGAGATTTCAAATATGTATAACAAAAACTAAATTTTGAATATTTAATCATGAAAATCACTTCTTATAACTCAGATGTGAGTAGGTAGTTGCCAGTTTCACCACAAGGTGGCTCATTCGGGTCAGACAGCATGGCAGGTATAGCAGAAAGTGGACCCTTTAACATGAATATTCATCAGTTTTAGTGATTCAATTTTCATATCACCCTTATGTATATATGTTATGTTATGCAAATTAAAATATGTCCAGTAAAGAAAATATGATCTGTCCAATACAAGAAAAGATATTTCACTTTTTGTGATTTTATAACGTGGGGTCTATGGGGAATCTCCCCGAACGAGAAGTCACATTTTCAAAAAAAATTTATTTTCAAAGTTGATAAATAATTTTTGAAACCATATTTTCAGATGTACTTTTACATGTCTATTTACCAAAAGAAATCTGATATTGAATCAAAATATAATTAGCTAATTAACTATGGGCATCGTGAGTAGAGCTAGAGACTAAATCCAAATTAGACTGAGGGGAAAACTTTACCTATGCATTCGTTAGAATCACATAACACTGTAATTTCAATTGTAAGTCTCAGACAAATTAATTAATAATTAAAAACAGGATGTGTTTGACAGAAATTACTGTCTGAAATCATTAATTGGCGCAGGCGGAGTTCCTATTATGCCAAATATGCAGAGGCGTACTAAATAAATTTGAAAATGAAATAAAAATGTGTTAATTATAATATGAAAGTTGTTTTGTGCGTCAATTGATAATTCTTCAACTTATTCTATGGTAAGAATACAGTTTAGAAACTGCTTACAATTTTGTCACCCCTCCTCTAATTCTGCCTTTAATGCACAGGCGCTTAAAGGATTGGTATCGATATGGCAAACTGAATTCAACATTGCTTTCCTCTTAAACCAATTATTGAAAACATTCTGTAAAAACATGGTCCTTTCTGTAATGGTCAATGATTGACAACAATTTAATAAAACTATTTAAATATATTTTTTATAACTGTTTTTTTAAACATTTTTCAATTTTTAGTGCAATTGTTTTTTGTTCCTTTCTACCAATTCTTGAGAATGAAATAAAATATCTTTCCAAACCTTGCTGGAACAAAATTGCATATACAACATTTTTTAGACCTCTCAATATTATAGTTATACAAAGGAAAATTTGGTTGAATTAACAAAAAGTATCCAAAAATTAAAACAAAAACCCAATTAACCTTTTATTTCATTCACAAGATTTTTTTTTAATCAACCAAACTTTCCTATTTGTGCAAATACAATATTGAATTTGCAATCTACTCTAAATTGCCTTTCATTTGAGTATAATAAAACTATACTTCAAAAACATCTCAAAATTAATGCAATTCCTGTTTTTCAAACCCCCATTCACGGCACCTGGGGGTCAGGGTGAAAAAACAGAGTATATGTGAAATAAATAGATCTTGTGAATATACTACCAAAATTTCAAATAATAATATTATTTTTGTTTAAAATGAAAAACTTAAGACTTTTGCAAAAAATTCCCGCCATTTTTAAACCGGTGGCCATCTTGAATTTTTTTGTGTAAAACTATTCACCAATATACATCTTTCAACCAAATATGAAGAAAATCTGGCCACTAGTATTCGAGTTATCTTCCGGACAGACGGATGGACGGAGGGCTTCAAAATATCCCTACTGTACTGAACTTCGTTCGGTGGGATAATAAAAGTTTCATGCTTTAGCTTATATTCCCCAGTTGAAAGCAATAAGAGGATGACATTGACCATAAAATCTCACAGTCATCTTCTCATTCTGTGATTGGTTGAACACGTGTCACATGACATAGAACTTCCAGTAACATATCTCTCTTCTGCTTACTGTTCATTGGCAGATAAATGAGCCTCATTTTGAAGAGTGAATATTAATATTCCTCCTCCAGAATGCGCCCCATTCATATATTATATGACATAGAGAATGAAAAACATTGAAATTTTGTTCTACTTTTTGGAAGTGTCACCTTCAAAAATTCAATAGGACAAAATATTTGTGTACATGTAATAATATTCATATCCAAACCCAGGTAAATGGAATGTACATAGAACATCACCAAAAACATTGAATACCCAGATTGTCTTTTATTTGAATACAATACATTTGTTGGAATACAGCATTTAGTATTCTCTTTCCCCTATAACTTACTTTGTGTGCATTGAAGTAAGCTTGGCCTCCAAACCCCCCTTCCTCCTCACCGGTCCACATAACAAGACGAACAGTTCTTTTTGGACGGAGGTTCAACTGCTTGATCACTGACAGAACCTATAACAGAAATATGAGCCTGGTTAAGGGGGCATTTCAAAGATGGTGACATTTCCATTTTCAACGCTTAATTTACTGCTTTATTGACGGAGGGGGAGGGGGCTTCACTGCACCTAACATTTTTCTGGAATCCATGTATTCAATTTTTCTAAAAACCAATTTCTTGTTTTTATTTCATTAGGAACATATACCTATACCAGACATAATATTGTGTCATTTATTTCAATCTTTTTCCCCTTGTTTTCTACATATATTTTTCCCTTACCTGTATATTCAATATCATTGCATTTTACTGACCTGCAATGAGTATTGTTACAATGTTACACCTCTTGCTATAGAGTTTGTAAGACCATAAATATATTAGAAGTATTGTCTATATCATTTTCATTTTTCAATAGAAAATGTTTCTTCAAGAACCATAAAATGTGGCTTTTGTGCATCAATTCCCTTTTTGCGTTAATTATAATTAACACATTTCTCTGATTTGTAATAAACATGCAGTTTATCATCAAATTAGTCTTTCTTGCGTGTCTTTGCTTATATCCATATTCGTTTAATACTGCTATTCCCCTACAACGTTTTAAAATCTAAAAATATATTTTTTCTATAATTCTTACTATTGTCTGTGCAAAATTTTCTTGAAAAAACATAAAGTCTGTTTTTGTGTGATTAATTTAAATCTTTCGGTTACATCATTTAATCCTCCGACATTCAAGTTAAAAATCTGTTTTTGTTTGTCATATTGTTATTTTGATTTTTTAAACACACCATATTGGCTGTCCCAGCTTGAATAAATATGTTTTTCACATTCTTGTCTATTGGCTTCTTGAAAAGTAAATCCTTTACTTTTTCTACCTTGATGCCACTTCCTGCTATTTAGTCCACTCCATTGTCAAACTACTAGCAATGCTGTTATGATCATTGTTATATGTTCATCAGTTTTCTCCTCAACAAATACTATATCTATATTTTTAGGGCATCTATACCATGGATGGTCTACTTCTTTCACTTATTGTCATAAGACAACATTAAATTTTCATATACATTTTGTGAGAGACATCGATCGCTGAACGCTGTTACAGACACTGAGCACTGAACACCAACAACCGCACACAATCCACAAAAAGTTGGAGACTATAACAATATGTCACCACTTCTGGTTGTGACATATTGTTACAGTCCCTAACTTTTTTTGTGGATGGTGTTGGGCATCCAGTAGGTGGTGTTTGGAGGTTTGTGTCTGTAACAAATGGCAGGTGGTGACATTTTGCATGTTAATGCCTTGTATGTCTGTTGTCTTTTGCAAATATAATTGAAGACATGAATGTGAGATTTTTAATACAGTCCCACTAGGCCTATAGGGTTTTTCATTGACATACAAAAGGTCACCACCTGTCATTTGTTACAAATATCAACCACAAACTGCCGAATGCCATCTTCAAAGTTGGAGACTATAACAATATGTCACCACTTCTGGTGGTGACATAAAAAGTAAAGCAGCCTAAAAATATTTTGGTACAGCTTTCCTTTCAGATTGCGAACTAGACATACCTGCCACGAAATGAATGCCCCGCCACCATCATCCATTGCACCCTGTCCAACATCCCAACTGTCCAGATGACCACTCACAATTACAACCTAAATATAAATATGTGTTATAAATGAATCAGGTCAAATAAGTATTAAAATGGTTCAATTTCTAAATAAATGAATAAACACAAGGAGCACACACGTCTCGAACTCGCAACCTCGTGGTTATGGCGCCCAATCGCCTAGCCTGAACGTGCCAACGCTCAAGCCCTCTCGGCCAACTTGACAACCCCAAAAAAGATTAAATTATGCATAAATTGCTTAACAAGTAATTACAGTGAAAAGACAAAATATCTGGGATGAGTGTGTTTCACAGAACATTATATTATTAAAGGTAATGAATTTGCTTGCCAACTTTTTCAATTTGTGATATCTACGAGAAAGGAAGTTTTTATCAAAGTCTAATGGGGGAAGGTGGATACCATTTTGGATAACAGTAAGTAGTTGAGCGGTTAAAATGAAATTTTACATATTAAAAATCAAAATCTACTGATGAACATTAATGAACATAAATTGTGAAATACTACTAAATAAAACAAGGCATTAACATGCAAAATGTCACCATCATTTGTTACAGATGCCAACCGCCAATCGACAACTACAGATCGTCAACCGCAGTCACAAAAAAATGGAGACCATAACAATATGTCACCACTTTTTGGTGGTGACATAAAAGACTAAGAAATCCAGAATACATGAAGATTACATGTTTAAATCAAACATGTACTGAACACAAAAACCTATTTTTGGGAGGGGGTTGGTTCAGACAGACGGACTGTGAAACTTGTCATATTCTATCTATCATATATCATTTTCTATGTACCTGTTCAGGGTAAACACTGCCTGTAATCTCTGCTACAGTGTTGCGGGACTTCACGTAAGGATTGTTTTTTGCATTCATCTTCAGACGAATCGTCAACTTTTCACCTAAACAAAGATTGATGTATTATATGCAAATCATATACATGCATATCATATTATGTATCCATTTAATCGCATGCTCAGGTATGAGGTTGCCAGACTTTCAGCTTTTGCACCAATTTCTACAGGGTATCCATTTAATTTTGCGAAAACACCTACACACGACACCCTTATTACCATAACCGACTTTTTGGAAATCCAATTTTTTTGAATTAAAAATCAATTGAAAAAACATTGGTCTCACTTTTTAGTTAAATTATTTCGACCCACCCACAAAACAATATCCACATATAGTACATAGTATTTATAGTTAATCATACATGGCACGTAAATGCAAGATGCTGAAAGAGACAGTACTTTAAAATCATGGGTATTTTTAAGTGTAATTATGTATACAGAAAATATGCAGAACAAAAAATTAGTTGTGCATAAAGAGGGGGAAATAGCCTAAACTAAAAGATGAACCTGTATTAGTATTCATGTGTTTGAAGAGATTCATCTTTACATGAAAATACATTCTTTATTCAATTCTGGGTAATTCTCCCTCTTAATTGTTATCAAGATGTTAACAGCACAAGCATGTGTCAAATTTCCCACAATTTATTTATTTTTACTCTTATATTGAAACATACATTGTTTTTTTTTATTGCAGGCAACAACAAAAGACATGTGGCAGCTGTTGGTTATTGTGGCTATTTTAAGAGCATCAAATGGTATGACTGGTCATTGCCAAATAATATTTGACACCTATGGGTCAATATTTTTTTACATGGTCATTGCCAACTTATATTTGACACCTATTGGTCAATTTTTTTTGCATAGCAAAGGACATTGCAACTGGCACAACTCGTCATTTTGACAAGCATATTTCTACACTAACTAGCTAAATCTTCCCTTTTTTAAACATATAGAGTGGTGGTCCAAAAAAGTTGGGACACTCGTATTTCAAAAACGAATATTGATTTTCTTGATGAAAACATGTCATATTATATACCAGTGGATAGCAAATTTACATATCTTTAATTTGGTATATCATAAGTTCAAATTTATTATAATATCTGTCAACCAGCGGCCATTATATAAATGATGTCATTTTAGTTTCAAAACTTTTTACTTAATGTATAATTCATCCTCCGATCACAGGGCTTCAAAATCCAGAATATATTCTTTCTTTTTACCCCCTGCGATAAGCAGTTAAAATTTCCCCGATTAAGAACTCGCAATCTGATTGGGATTGCGACAGAAATCATGTATAAGTCATTGCGCATAATTAGATCACGTGATTCAGTTCAATCGGGCGCTTCCAAATTGGTTATAGCAAGGGGCAGAAGGAGGTACGGATTCTGGATACCTGCTTAGGAGGATGTGTATAATTACAATTCATTAATTAGACGTGAAGCCAATATATTTTTCAATATATACAAATATCTATAGTTTGACTTTCACGCTAAACATGCCATTATCCAAAAAGGTGCTGTAATTTGGCGCCAGGAGTCCTGGGACCCCGATCTCATATTTGGGCTAGAGTGGAACATGGTCACCTTTAACTGGGGCTTTGAGAATCTACAAATTGTACGGAATCCAACTGGGACGTCCAATGAACTCGAAGTATTGTTCCCCTTATTATCTTGTGTATGTGACAGAGATAATCGGGGTGGGGCTCAGCAGTATTCACAACCTTTTTCTCCAGGGAATGAGCGTGCGTTGTCCTATGATCTACGCTTTAGTGACAACTTTGACTTTGTAAGAGGAGGTGAGTAAGATCATGAGCTTTCAACTAGATGGTAAGATGCCTAAAGGATGTCATTCCAAAAATGAGTGATGGTACTAAAACAATATTTTCTCTCAAACCACTTTTGTCAGATGACCAAAGTTTAAAAATATTCTTTAATCACTCACATAGTTATTCCACATTTGTCTCGATACAATATTTTGGACACCCTGTAAAATTCAAACAAGAAAATGGCATATGTTCTTGATCCTAAGTCATGACTAATGGACGATGGCAATTATTAAGCTCAGAAACGTGGACCCACATTACCTGGAGAAACTAAAATGACGCATTGGGAGCAGTATTTGTTTTAATAGCTTCAGGAGAATCAGAGACAGGAGATTTATGCAATGACAACTAATTATGATCATCCTAGAGTTGTTTGAAGTCATCCAGGAGAAGAGAAGAAAACCAGAAATGTTACTAAGGCATTGAGTAAGTTGCCCCAAAGTACAGGAGACCTCCAGGTGTGAAAGAATTTTTCTTAAGACAACAGTAGACGTCATCCAAGAGCTATTGATTGGTTAATTTACTCCTTGGTGACGTTGGTGTAATTATTTGTTATCATTAATTAGGAATCCAAACGGATTATATTTTCATCATTAATCAAGGAGAGGATCAAATTCAAATGAAATATCAATTTTCAGTTTCTTGCAACAGTCCATTAAAGGACAGTTGACAGTTTATGAAGTTTCTTTCCTTATGGTTTAACCCCTCCCCCTATAATGCAAAATGTAAAAATCATTACTTGAAACTAAAAATGTCACAATAATGAAATTTTCATTTGACCCCTTTAGTACCGCTTACAATTAACTTTTCTCTTCCACAGCCATTGACATTGGACCTAAGCAAAAGCAAAATTGTGTGGGTTTGTTGAAAAAACTGAGTACTGGTGACTGGGTACTATGCATGCCAAATCTTACATGGAAATCTAAAAAGTGTAGAAAAACCAGTAAACTACAACCTTTTTAAAAAGTGTAACACAAAATGTTCGATTTACATCTAGATTAATAATTTGCAAGTTTAAGTTGAGATGACATTATATCATAGACCCATTGCTGATATACATATGGGCTTAATTATTAAGCTGCTTAACTTACATGTACAATTAATTTCTCAGTTGTGAGAAGACTAATTTCACTCGAGAATGAATGATATTCAAGATGACCACCTGTGTAGCTCAGCGGTAGCGCAGGTACCTCTTACGCAATAGGTCCCGGATTCGATCCCCGGTTCAGGCAAGACTAAATTTGCTTGTTTGCGTGAAGTACTTCAGGGTGTTTGACTGAGTGGTCTGCAACTCGTACAAAAGGCTATGGTGTGTACTTGTATGTCTATGTATAAGTGCACATAAAAGAACACAGGGCTCCTTCAAGGAGGGGTTTCTGGGTCTATCTTCCAGGTTAATTACGTAAATTACGACCGTATATATACGGGATATACCCACGAGGTATTGCTCACCTTCATTGGTGGTAAACAAAATACAATACACAATACTAGACAACAGCAACTCTGTGGAGTGGCAAAACCTAACGAACAAAATATATTTTATTAAATCCCCTACATCTACTAGATCTACTCACATGATGTGGACAAATCCGCCAACTGGTATTTGAGTTATCACAATTTTCTTCTTTTATGAAAAATGGCAGCCATTTTGAAATGACTTTCCATATTGCAAATGCCTTCTTGAGCAGAGGTCCTTTGCCTATTAGACATTAGCCTATAAAGTTTGGAGCAAATTCAATAAATGGTACTTGAGACATCATGAATTACAGTTTTTATGAAAAAAGGCAATCTTTGAAATTCAGCAGCCATACCATAATTTCTTCTTGAGCAGAGGTTCTATGCCCATAAGGCAAAAATATATTAACTGGTATTTGAGTTATTGTCTGGACAAATGAACGGATGGAGGGATGGATGGGCAAACAAATGGATGGATGGCTTTTCTATTTTGAAGATTCATTAACATTGAACAAGACAACAGTATATATTGTAAGTTGTATGATAAACAAGATGATTTCAACGTTGATATTGTGAATTTTCCCCATTTAGACAGTAATATTCCATTAAACCCAGCATATGGGATCTATGTATCCCAGCTTATTAGATATGGCAGGGCATGCTCTAAATATTTAGATTTTAAGTCAAGACACAATACTTTAGTGATCAAACTGTTAGGTCAAGGTTATACTTGTATAAAGCTTAAGAAATACTTTCTGGGCTTTGCTGGAAAATACAAATCATTATTACCACCTTGCTGGGCCAGTTCTAGGGGTTTTAGTGCTAGTTTAGAAGGCGTTCATTTTACTATATCGACCTGAGAAATGTGTGACGTCATAGTGGTGGTCCATATGGACCGGTCTAGAATATATTCTGGACCGGCAATTTTTCCCCGAGAAATTAGATATCGTTCAGTGCGTAAGATTTTCTTGCTATTTCAGCCCTGGTCGTTAACGTTGGTAATAATACTAATAACGTCATTTCTGCGAGCAATATAGTGAAATTTTGGACCAATATTTCACTATATTGCCCTTAGAAATGACATTATTGTACTATTAATTTCAAGTTTTACCACTTGAGATGCTGACATTGCTGAAGGATGTAGGAATTGTTTAAGACATTGGCGCTGAACTCACAACTTTTTTCACTTGGCACCTTTTGAGGTGGATCCCGGCTATGGCATTAATGGTTGAGAAATAGGGATCGAAACCAGCTATAATTTTCTCCTGATGACCATTGTGAATTATTGTGTTTTATGGATTATGGTGACGGCTTTTGTGAATGGATGTTGACCCTTTGAAACGCCTTTGGACTTGGAGACTGGATTTTATCTATCCCACATCATTTGAGACTGAATGCTCTTTCTTGTATGAGTACTTGTATCTACAACTATTTTTGATGTTATGAGAACTGGCTATCAATTTCTTATTTTTTCTTCAACATGTATTGTAATGACTTCAGTATTAATGAAATGTCCCTTGGTGTTCTGGTCTTGGATTGTGATATCGGTTCTTGAATGGTGGGGAAAAGGGGGTATTATACATTGTTCTTTTCATGTTAGATCATGGTTTTGGGATATATGGGGTTTGTTTTTCTTGACTGGTTATTATTATTATTATATCTTGGTTACCGCCATATTTGGCGAGCAATACCTCATTGGTATATTCCGTATTTTACGTATTTTACACTCGAAGATAGAGCCAGAAACCCCTCCTTGGAGGAGCCCTGTTTTCTTTTATGTGCACAGGTACACAGACATACAGGTACACACCACAGCCTTTTATACCAGTCGTGAACCACTCAGACAAACACCCAGAATTACATAACGCACAAACAAACTTGTCTGAACCGGGAATCGAACCCGGGGCCAAGCGATATTGGTAACCTTGACTCTCTCTGCCACTGAGCCATAGCGGGTGGACTGAATACACCTAGAGTTTGCTTTTTCTTGCTAAGTTCCATTACAACTTTTGGTCCTTTCCCTTTGGCACTTGTGCATAGATTACATGTATTATAGTCCAATGTTCTATGTTATGTTGTTTTCTCAGTTTCCAAAAGAACAATAGCTTGTCAATTGTGTATTTAAAGTGTGTTTTTAAATTACAATTAAAAAAATTAAGCTAGTAATATCATTTGACTCCTCTCCCGATCCAGGTAAAAACTTTTTGAACAGTTTTTTGGATCCAAGCAGAGGTTCCCAGTCCCCATTTTATTGACAAACCCAAAATTCTACTTTCATCGAATTTCCCAATCTTTGAGAAATGTTCAACCTCTATGTTAACATTCATACTGGTATGTCAGAAACTTCTCAAGGCCAAGGGTGTGGTTTTTCTAAATGTATACTGTAAATAGGTGGTCTTTGCTGTGCAAATATCTGGTGTATGTGAGTGATATTTATGCTTAGAAAGCCTATTGTTATGAAGTATATATGTTGTAATGTATTAAGTATGCCTGTACTGTATATCATTAATCTATCTTTTAATCAAGGAATATTTCATCTTTTGAATGGTAACAATATAATCTGAAAAAAAGATATATACTGTTATCTATATTGTTTTAGAAAACACATCAAACACTTGTTTTGTTCTTGGTATCCTGTTTCCAGAGTGAAATGAAACATCTTTCCGAACCTCATTGGAACAAAAACGACATAAACACAACATGTTTATGAAGTATATATGTTGTAATGTATTAAGTATGCCTGTACTGTATATCATTAATCTATCTTTTAATCAAGGAATATTTCATCTTTTGAATGGTAACAATATAATCTGAAAAAAAGATATATACTGTTATCTATATTGTTTTAGAAAACACATCAAACACTTGTTTTGTTCTTGGTATCCTGTTTCCAGAGTGAAATGAAACATCTTTCCGAACCTCATTGGAACAAAAACGACATAAACACAACATGTTTAGGTCTCTCAATATTGTAACTGTACAAAGGAAATTTGGTTGATTTTAAAAAAGTATAATTTTAATGAAATAAAAGGTTTATCTTGATTTTTATCTATTTTGGGGGATTTTGTTTAAATTTTGAATACTTTTTTAAAATCAACCAAAAATTCCTTTGTATAACTATAATATTGAGAGGTCTAAAAACATGTTGTATATGCTATTTTGTTCCAACAAGGTTTGGAAAGACTTTCTGTTTCATTCTCAAGAATTGGTAGAAAGGAGCAAAAACAATTGCACTAAAAAAACAAAAAATGTTAACAAAAACAGTTATATAAAATATTTCTAAATAATTTTTGCATTAAATTGTTTTCAATCAGTCAACATTACATAAAATACCTTGAAATTTTGTCTGTTTACTCATTATTACATTTCTAACATAGTTAGCAACCTTTAATTATCAGGTAAGTTATGCACTATCATATTACCATTTTATATTACTTATTACGAGAAAGCCACATGAAGAAACACCAGTTGAGCTGGGCGAAATCAAGGAGAAACAATATGTGAAAGAAAAATTTCTAAATTGTCATAAAATTGCAGATAAAGAAGCTGAATAATAATATTTTTACAAAACTATTAATTTTTCTGAACTGGAATCAAAGTAGAGTTGATATTATTTAATCAGAAAAACGTGGTGAAAATGAATTCAAAAATGCTGATTCATTTTGTCTTGTTCGTTGGGATGATGTTAGACAGGGTCGTCACTGTGAATCAACAACACATAAATGGAACAACATTTAGTGCATCTATGAGTGACATTGCATCCTTTTCAACTGATACAGTGTTGACTGAAACTGGAACAATGTCTGCATCCTTTTCAAATGATGCAATGTTAAATGCAACTAAAACAGCATCTGCATCCTTTTCAACTGATGCAATGTTGAATGTAATGAGAACAGGGTCTGCATCTTCTACCACTGATCCAGTGTTGACTGTAACTAGCACAGAGTCATTTGTGACTCAAGAACTGAATGATGGGACTGATTCATATGACAGCAAATTCAATGATGAACTCAATGTGACAGAAAAACTAAATGATACGAGCCTAGACTCAACAGCAAACATACCGTGGGAAGTAGAACTTTGGAAATATGGTGGAATGACCCTGATTGCATTCGGAGTCCCATGTAACATTTTATCCATACTCGTGTTTCGTGGAGAAAATATGAGAAGTTCTCCTATAGCCTTGGCACTTACAGTGTTAGCAGTGACAGATTCATTCAACTTGCTTAATTCTGGTCTTGGCTTGACTTTGAAAATAGGGTTTGGCCTATCCAAATCTTTGTTGACAGACCTTGGATACTGGCCATGCAAGATTGGAATGACCGTGTTGTATGTTATGACCGACTTCTCTATCTGGATCATTGCCGTGATTTCAATCGAGCGGTGTATTGCGGTAGGATTACCCTACAGAGCACAGGCATTGAGTACCAAACGAACAGTAATAGGAGCATTAAGCTTAAGCTTTTTGATTCTCCTCGCTTGGAATCTACAAATTAGTTGGATCGTTACCTTTATTGAAGATGATACCCACTTCACAGATTGTACATGGAACCCAGATTTCATCCACTATTCCAGTACTTATTTTGTATGGCAGGACTTACTTATGCTTAGCTTCATACCTTTGAGCATAGTCATCATCTGTAACGTCATCATAATCAAAGTTGTATTCAAACAACAGAGGAAGCGGAAGTCAATGACGCCAAGAGAACTGACAGCAGCTCAGAAGAGAACCACCAACTCTATGGCACTGATGCTTATAGCGGTAAGCGTTGTTCTTTGCATATGTACAGTGCCGTTCACTGTCTTTAACGTCTGGGTAGAATTCATGGATAAAACCATTGAAAACCAGATGTTTGCTGAAAAGTATTCTGTAGTTTTTTTGTGGATGTTGTATATAAACTACAGCGTCAACTTCTGGCTTTACGTATTTGCTGGAAGCAAATTTAGAAATAGTCTCTTCAAAATGTTCAAAAGTCGAAGTGTTAGTTCTCAGGAATCTAGTACAGGAAACATGTCTGTTTTTCCAAAATCTATAGAACATATATAACTAGATAGGTCAAATTGAACAGAATTTAAGACTTCAGATTCTTGACCTTTCTTTGCCTTGAATTGACCTAGAATATGACCTTGAACTTTGACTTCTTGAAGGTTGATTTAAATACTTGTGATAACAAAGTTTGAATTCAGTTTACAAATTATTATTGTAGGTTATTAGTTATTTTTAATTTGTATTCAGTCTGTAAATTTCAATTAAGAAACAGTGGCAAGTTGAGATCTAAACTTTATTTTTCATTTACTGTCATTTCAATTCTGATTCAACATCCTGAGGAAATAAGCTATTAGCTATTTTGATAACCATGATGTTTCATTTGGGATAATTTTTTCAACCAAGTGTTAAGATCTTGAATTAAGATTTATATTGAAAAGAGACAAAAGATGCATGACAAAAGATACACAACAAAAGATACATGACAAAAAGATACAGGACAAAAAGATACGTGACAAAAAGTTACATGACAAAAGATACACAACAAAAGATACATGACAAAAAGTTACATGACAAAAAAATACGTGACAAAAAGTTACATGACAAAATGATACAGTACAAAAAGATACATGACAAAAAGTTACAGGAGAGATAAATTGAAATAATCGGATGGATGGACCTATGGACAGACGGACGGACGGACAGACAAACGGACGGAGGGACGGATGGACAGACAGACAGACAAATTGAGCAAGGAGCAAGAGTTTATATTTTTGGACTATATAAGCTAAATAGCATGATTGTTTATACTAACTCGTAATTCACAAAATTCTGTAGTCATATGTTACCAATATTTATTTATATTTAAGTGTTCAGTAGAATAATTTATTAGTAGACGATATATTCCAACAATGTATCTTCATTGTAATCTAACTCACACGTACAGACATATTTCTGACAGTGAAATTAATATTTGATAAAAAAAATTATCTGTGCTTTTATTGTCATATTGTAACAAATATTTATCATATTAAATAAATACAAATATTTATATTTATTTCTATCTAACAGAGGACTTGCTATATAGATGAATAAATAGATGGCATTAGTGGTTTTGGTCATGCAAGAATGCTATTCATGAAATGGAGACAACTTGCAAAAGTTACTTATTTCCTAATTTATAAAATATAGTCAATTTGATTTACATAAAACTCAATTGGCGTGCAATAAGCTGGTCTTGTTGACATGCAGATTGTAACTTTACATTGAAATTATGATCTTTAAAAGAAAAATTGAACTTTTAAAGATTCTCTAATGTAGATGGGGCTTTACATGTAGTCCATTCTTATACAGCAAGGCCTTTTTAACAGGAATAACCTCCCTGTTCTGACTTTAACTTTGTATTCAATGTTTATTTTTAGTTTAGTTTATGGATTACAAATGTATTATTTCTAGTTTACCCCAGATAAAGAGCCTCTCATCTTCGTTCACTCGACTCCCGCCAGTCGATCGTCGGATGAACGCAATGAAGACCGGCGAGTGCAAAGATGGAGCCTCTTGTTTTATTGTAAATCACATGTAGTCAATATTCATAATTATCATATCATTGTCATGTTTGCAATTGTATGATTGGTCAAACCTGGGTCACATATCATGAAAGATCAGTTGATATCAACATTAGGCAATCAGTGAATATTTATATTAATTTATTTGTATATCAAGATTACAATCATGGAACTTAAAAAAAGTTTCATCCTACATAACTGTATTCATCAATGTTTAAACAAATGAAGCAAGAACATTGAAAGTGTATGCTTCACATTCATTTGAGCTTTTCTTAAAAGATAAATCCATCTGTACTCTAAATTCACGGATCCAACCATGCAGAGGTTGTTATCGCGAGAAGGACAATTTTCAATATATGGTCATTTCCTCTGAAGTAATTGTTTATTAAGTACTACTGACCAACATTAAACATTGTTTAAGCATATTCCTTCTGCCTGCTAATTGGTTGAGAAAATGTCAGCATGGATGGTTTGAATCAATTTATGACCTGGGCTGTAACAGCCACAAGCAATAGGGGTGGAGCCAATGAACTGTAAAATTGTCGTGGTTACTTTTAACCTATTGTTGTAAATATGTTGTAAAAAGGTATTGTCACCAATAGGTGGTTAAATAAATATACAAACACAGATTAGTCAAGTTACAAATTCATTTATTATAGTTTACCTAAAACAGCCTATTATTTTCATAGGTGTAGCGGAGGGGGGGGTGCGATGGGTACTATAATAAAAATATAACGATGAGAAGGAAAAAGAAAAGAGCTTTGAAATGTTTTTATGTGAAGCTTCTAGCTCAATTTTGAATGAAGTTGCATCAAATTTTGTAAAATTCAAGATAAATCTTAATTTTTTGTTAATGCCACAATCTCACCCCCCATCTGAAAACCGAAATCTTTTTGGCGATTGCACCCCCCTGGCTGAAGGCTGGCTACGGCCCTGATCTTACATTCATATTGTAGCAAATATCTATTATTATCTAAGGAACAGTCTGGTTTTATTCGTTTATTTTAAATTATTGTAGCTAATATTTAGAGGTTATGTCACTATCATTGTAATATGCCCGAGGGTTTCATTGATATATGGCCCGACCTTATGTCACTATAGTGACATAAACGATTTATAACATACCTATGATGATCTAGTCTGGTCAGAGAGTACTGTTTTCTTATCTTAGTGACTTGCAATGATTTCGGAAATGATGATTTATTCCCATTGTTTGTATCTTACGAATGTATGAGTCAATTTGACCTAGCCCTCATGTATGACGTAGTAACAGGGCTTGACCAATCAGAAAGTTAGCAGGCGCGGGCTTTTCAAAAGTTATGTTGGCCCGCTGTGCTGTGAACAGTTTACACTATACATCATCATAGGTATGTTATAATTTTTATTTTTAAGTAAACAGGAACAGTCTCATGTTTCTGATGTTGTAATATAATAATATAATTAATGGTACAATAACGTCATTTCAAAGGGCAATATAGTGAAATATTGGACCAAGGGCTGCAGGCCCAAGGGCCAAGGTCCAATATTTCACTATTTTGCCCGTTATTACTATTATTACCACCGTTAATGACCAGGGCTGAAATAGCAAATTTGAAATAGAAAATCTTACGCACTGAACGATATCACTTTTCCCGGGAAACATAGCCGGGCGGATAATGTCATTATTGCCCGACTAAAGTCATTAACGCCCGACACAATATTGCTCACGTCAATATAGCAATTTAAATGCCTTCTCACCTAGTACTAAAACCCCTAGAAGAGGCCCTGCAAGGTGGTAATAATATATAATATAACAAATATTTATTATTAGTAAAGTAACAAATGTATTTATTACACTTAAAGCATATTACACTTTATCATGACAATTTAGCTAGTGAGTGGCCATTTTGAAAAATTGGTGGTCATTATTGTGTGTTTTTGCAACTGAAAAAATTGTGGAGGGATTTTGTAAAAACGTTTGAAGGGATTTGAATATTTTAAGTGTAATAAATATATTAATATATAATATTTATTGGTAGTCTAGTTTGAATCAACAATTAACTTCATCTACATAATAAATGTCTATATATTGTGCAAAAATATCTTTTGTAGCTTTTTTGTATGACTAATACTGGTTATAAAAGTTAGCAAGTCATTCACAACACTTGGTTTCACTTCTCGAAAGAAACAAGAAGTATTTCTACTACCATCATACTAATGGTGTCCCAAAAATTGTACCAACACAGAAGAATCTTGAAAGTAGGTCATCTGACAGAAAAGTTAGTTGTCTTGAACATCTGAAGTTTAATCAGGTAACTTTATTTAGTTTTAGAGAAAACTTGTTTTAGTATACCATCGGGTACACCCCAGTTGTCCAAAACCCAGGTCTCCGAAACCCAGTTGTCCGAAACCCATTACTCCGAAAAATATAGTCATCATTTACCAGAGAAAGGGGGGACGTACTGAAACTTAGGCCAGTTCCATGCCATGTATTTGAACGAATTAATGGCATGGACGCATTCTGATGTTCATAGATCTCTCACTTTGAATTGCATCCATTGCATGGCGTTACCAGAATTGCAGGAACGGGGGATTTATTTTACATTGAGATTATAAAAAAGGTTATCAAAACACAATATATAATACGGAACAGTTTATCTATCTTCTTCAATCTCTAGTCAAAATAAAATGAAACATTTTGAAACAGATAAAATAAGTAAACGCTTAGAATAAAACAGTATACATATTGCGTTGTCAAAATATTTCGTCGCATTTAATTTCTTAGTCTCTGTCTCTTATCAAATCGTAAAAGAACAAAACATTCTTAACTTAATCACTTTGGATCAACTGGAAATGAAGACAGAATGTCCTTGTATCCCTCGTATCAAAATGGATGTTATCCCATTCCCAAGAAGTTTCATTTTTGCCATGTACTCACTTCATCCTTTTGAATTTAATCTCTATTTCTCGAACAGAGTACGTAACCCCTATCACACCAAACTAGTTCTTACCTGTTCTTGACAGTCCTACGAAAACGTCGTAAAACGGACTCAATCTGGCTGTGGTTGGGAAATATGTCTAAAATAATTAGCTACTTCGTTCATAAACAGTCTTCAATACGTCCAACTCATTCGCAGTTTGTTCAGGTTGCTCCACCACCATCGAATTTTGAATCGATTCAAAATTTCTTAATCATATTCCCCGTCCGGGAAAGTACACATGAAGTTCGTAAACAGGCCATAGAACGTTGTAGCTCTTAAATGTTAAATATCAAAAAAGAAAGTATTATATAAGAAATTTTCAAAATATCCAAATCAAGTTAACAAATTCAATAAGCTTCCCAACTAATTGAAGAAGCCAAAGAGGCGCATGAACTCAAAACTATCTCATCAATTGATCAACTCAATAAATCTGATAAAAATTATTGGAGGTTGATCAAATCATTCCTTGGTAAAAATTTACATAAAAATTATATTTCTAGTATCTATGATGATGTCTCTGGACACGACTTATCTAACAACCTTGATATAGCTAACCGATTTATGAGTTTCTTTGCCTCAAAAAATCATACTGATGCAACATTTGATCAATTGCCCCATTTTCCAATTAGGACTAATTCTCTACTCATTTCCGCCCAGACCTATCAATTTGAGGTAATGAAAATAATTTTGTCCTTAGACACCTCAAAGGCATGTGGCCCAGATAACATCACCAACAAAATGTTGAATTTGACAGCCCATACCATTTCAAAACCTTTAGCCAACTTATTCAACAAACTTTTATCAAAGTGTACCTACACGGATATCTGGAAAATTGGAAAATTAAAGTATTTGAAAAAGTTTTAGCTGATCGAATCAGGAAGCATTTAATTGACAATAATCTTCTTTTCAAACATCAGTCCAGATTCTTACCAGGTCATAGTACTATTCATCAACTTTTATCGATTGAACATTTTCTTCAGAGCACATTTGAACAAGGAAAAGCTTCCAAAACAATTTTTCTAGATATAGCCGCTGCATTTGACAGAGTTCCACGTAAGCTACTACTTCATAAACTTTCAGCATATGGCTGCCAAGGGCAAATTAAAAAAATTATCAAATCTTACCTTACTAACAGAAAAATTGCAGTACAGATATCTGGAGAAATTTCAAATTATTCTGAAATGACTTTATCAATTGTGGTGTCCCCCAGGGCTCAATACTTGGGCCAATATTATTTCTCCTATACATTAATGACCTTCCAGACAATCTGGAGGGGCATTGCTATATTTATGCGGATGACACTTCTCTACATCATCCTTTTGACCCTAAGCATCCACAAGAAGTAGATGCAATAGTCAGATCTAACCTAACTAAAATTGAAAATGGTCTGACACCTGCTGGAAATTAGAGTTTAAACCTGAAAAGAGTTCAGAAATGATATTCCACTCATCCAGATCTAAAGTCGATAATGTTTCTGTCTCAAAGTTAAACAATGTTGAAATTACCAGAGATCACGAGCACAAACATCTGGGATTTACTTTTGACCCAAGCTTATCATATGACAAGCATATTGGAGAAATTATATCAAAAATATGAAAAATGTTGAACCCCTTAAAGAAACTTAAATATAAGTTAGGTAGCAAGCATCTAGAAACCATATTTAAGTCTTTTATTTTACCCCATTTTGACTATGGTGCTATCATGTACAGCACAGCCTCAAAATTCCTATTACAACGACCCGACAGTCTTTATTACAAAGCTGCACTTAATTGTTCTGGGTGTATCCAAGGGAGCAGTTGAAAAAAGGTTTTAAACCTACTCAATTGGCCAACTCTTGAATCAAGAAGCAGTATCCAGATTAACAACTTTATGTTCAAAATTGTAAATGGTACAAGTCCTCCCTATGTAACTGATATTTTTGACAAATTTAGAAACCATGCAAACAGAGTATTGAGATATAATGAAGCATTTAAAATGCCCATTAGATGTTCAAATAGATTCTCCACCTCAGCAATACCAGCTGCAATTTCAAATTGGATCAATCTTCCACCTGGTATTAAATCTAAGAGTACTCTTTCGAATTTTAAAAAACATCAAAGAGTACATTTCCAAAAAACACCTTTGATTTTGTCAACAAGCCAGCTTAATCTAACAAGGGATCAAGAAATAGTTCTCAATAAAGTGAGAGCCAACCTATACTTTAAAGCCCAGTTCTACGCTCACAACTTTCAGTCTATTGACAGCCCTAATTGCACTTGTGGAAAACCACAAAAACATTTTCTCTTTCAATGTGACTTACTTACTTTACAAAGACAGCAATTCAAGGACAAACTCACTGATCTCGAACCAAACATCTTCAGTCATAATCTCTCTCAAACTGATTTCATAGCTATTTTGAAAACAGGAATTCCCAAATTAAATATAGATGCAAATTCCAAAATACTACTTCTCATTGTTAATTTTATCAAAGACAATAGCTAATTCCCTCCTTCTTATCCATCTTTAGTATCCTATAGTCCCGTCACACTTGCCCTTGTCCAAGACCCTGCCTGCTCTGCCACTTCAACTTCCACCTGCCCCCTATTCTTATATAATGCCATTGTGGCGATTTAAGAATTTACATGTCTGTGTATTTACATTTTTTTGTATTCTATTGAAATAAATTTAATAAAAAAAAGCTACGTTCATTCCGTTCACATACAGTTAAAAACCAGTTTTGAGGAACGCAGTGGCAACTTGCTTGGTGTGATAGCTATATTTTTGCTAACTCGTTGATAAATACGTTCTTAATCAGTTTTAACCCATTTGCAATTAGTTCTACCTCGTTCTCAATACATCCTCAGACAGTTCAACTCGTTGTTAAAACGTCCCTAGTATGATTGAAGTAGGACGGTTCCGTTCGTAGTACGTCCAGCTCGGCGTTAGTAGGTTGTCACTCGTTTTAATTGTAGAATGTGACGACCAAGAGAACATTTTGAGCATGTTCTAAGTTCTAGAGGACCTACCCGTTCGAGTACGTTCGATGAAGTTTGTAAATAGACCCCAAACGGTTTTAAGTTCGTCCAGTCCGTTCATACACAGTTGAAGCCCGTTTTCGAGAACGTAGTGAGAACTAGTTTGGTGTGATAGTAGGGTAAGTGAAGAATAAGTTTTGGTTTCAAAAGACGTACATGTCAACTTTACTAAATAAATGCCCACTGGCTTTGGAAAGCTTTTTTCCCTTTTATGAACGCCCATCACCCATTGGAAAAATGTTGTTCCCTTTCCAAAAAGGCCCATGGGCCATAAAGAAAATTGGTTTAAAAATTGTACACCCTATGTATGTTATGTAAAAGCCACTTTGCAATGAGAATAACATGATTTAACTGTGTTTGTCTATCTATATCACCTGTATATGCCCTTGTACTTTCATCTTTTGACAGTTTTATTAAATACCAGCCCATAAAGGAATCGTTCAGTTGATGAGGTTTACTCTCAAATACACCCTTTACCAATGAAAGAGTGCTGGTTCATAGAGCTGTAAGCTGTAATTTTCGGAGAACTGGGTTTTGGACAACTGGGTTTCGGAGAATTGGGTTTCGGACAACTGGGTTTCAGACAACTGGGTTGACCCCTATACCATCACTCATTTTGAATTGAGTGGTCATGTATGTCCAAAAGGCACAGCCTATAAAATTTGAACCAAATTTATCTGAGGCACAAATGAGGATGATATCAATGTGTATACATGTAATATTTGCCACCTATTCTTACGTACCTTCACAATTAGTGCAAATTAATGATTTCTTGAGCACCTGTACATGGCCCTTGTTTTACCATGTATTTAACTTTCCTGAACTGTAACATGAACTTTAGGGAATATCTATGTGAGATAAATCACTCATAATACCTTAAATCTGGGATTCCCTTATTTTCAATAATTCTCATGCATTCCCATCCAACATAATTCAACACAATTTTTCTTGATAGTTGATAGTTGATAGTTACCTCGTAGATAATTTACAAGTTAACTTTTACAAACAACACTCATTTGTCCAGGAAAACTGCCTGGGCTCTATGGTGGGGACCAATCAAGTTGTTCAGGAGGTGGGGCTACGAGCCACTGCTTCTCTACTAGATATATGTGGCGAAGAGATGGTGATGGAGAAATCTATCTCTACTCTGGTGCTGACCAAGCGAGTGATTTCTGTGATCGTCCTGGCAACCATTGCAACTATGATTTCGGACATTCTGTTGGACGTGGCTCCTTTAGGTTCAATAGAGGGCGCTGGTATAACCTTAAACAGTACGTCAGGTTGAACACTGTTGGGCTCAATGATGGAGTTCTCCGTGTGTGGCTAGATGATGTTCTCGTTATTGATTACAACGATGTTGGATTCCGTACATCTGAATTCAACATTGATACGATTTTTTTCTCAACTTTCTTTGGAGGTGGCAATATGGACTGGGCATCCACGGATGATGTTCAGATTTATTTCCGCAACTTTGAAGTCCACGACTCACAACCAGTGTAAATGGAAACTACCAGTATACATGTCAGGAATTCTTTTTAATCCTGACTCAAATTAACAATTTCATGTATTTCAATTTCAGTTACAGCAATAAAGTTTTGAACAAGCATAAAATTGCAGTTTTGATACTTAACCAATTCATCCAAACACTATGTCAGGGGGTGGAAATGCGTAGAGTATTTTCGTTCAAAAAGCAGGTTGGTTTAGTTTTATTTGGTAGTCTGTAAATTTTTATAGTGTTTCCTCACCTGCCAATGTGTTCATAATGTTCCCAGTACTTCAGGAAAACATTCCATTGTTATAAATTAACAGCCACTCATCTAGTTTTTCTATAATGTGGGCTTAACTAAAGAAATATCTTGATTTTGAACAGCCTATTGGGAGGTGAGGAAGTATTTCCGTGAAAACACTCTATGCGTTTTCACCCCCTGTATGTACTTTGGTTATGTAAACGAAACTTTAAGATTTGCACTTCTGACCCATTCCGTTTAAGTAACAATAGTGAGGTATTAAATCGACAACTCTGTTGTCTTCTGAACCATTTGTTTGCAAGCATATATATTTTCTTAAATATATGATACTGACACACGTTTTTGATAAAAATGTCATGGGAATTCTGCCTTCAAAGCATGAAAAAAAATAGAAAAATCGTACCTTTGAGTTTCCGACATTTTGTTACTGAAACGAACCATTTCAGTAACCAGCGTAATAGAGCGGATCACCAGTGGGTTTTACTATATTTAACTGCTCAGTTTGATGTAGGATGTACACATAATTGTACCTACCTCTCTTTTGCATCCTATGTAGCATCTCGGCATCCTCTACCGTGATACATGCTGTAGGAATCTTCTTAACACCTGGTGTATAGTCCTGCAAGGTTAAGAGAGGGGAAATGAGTAAAGGTTACTTCTTGATAGCACTTGGATCTGGGCTTATTTGGGCACATGGTACATACATGTACTTTTGCAATTGGTAGCATAGAGCGTGCTTAAGTTAAGAAAACTCAAACATCACTAATTATCTTGCGATTATAATATAAACCCTGTTGGTTGGTTTTAATGTGACCATGAAATGCCATATTTAAATACCCACATCAATTACAGTGTATCCCACAAAAGGAAAAGCCTTACAATCAGAATTTTAATATCTTCAAAATATTCTCTAAATATTTCTTGCAAGGCAACCTTTGTCTCACCTACACCCCCAAAATGCAATCTGATTTTCAACGCCGTTTTGGTGCCAAATGGACTGACCAGTCCGGTAACAAATTTTGGTGTCGAAAGGTTTCGGTGCCGGAACGGTGACGGACAGCGCAGAATTTTTTGATGCCGAAACAGCGCCATATTATATTGACTGTGTAGCTCATAGCTAGATGGGCCCGTGTTGATGCATATGAGCATGAACCTACCTGCCACCCAGTGTGTGGGCTATTAATAGAGAAAGGAGTGACACTTCGAATCAATGAAGCCACTGCTCCAACTTTCGCTGCCTCAGTTGCACCCTGTTGCCTATATGCCACTGTTTCACCATATGACACAAACTTTTCATTGTACACTATTATCTTGCCCTTTGCCTGAAAATGCAATATAAGGCAAAAAAATGCAATATAAGGCAAAAAAATGCAATATAAGGCATTAACATGCAAAATGTCACCACCTGCTATTTATTACAGATGGTGAATGCCAGATGTCAGACATAAATTAAAATGGTGGTGACATCATAAATATGTTTGGCTTCTAAATATGTTCTATGACTACACAATTGCTTTGGGATTGTTGATCACAAAAGGTTCTATGCAAGAGAAAACCATTGCAAAGGCAACCCTAATAACAAGCCATTAACATGTAAAATGTCACCACCTGTCATTTGTTACAGACAACAAACTTTGTTAGTCACCATTTATAACAGACGCCGAACACCATCCACAAAAAAGTTGGAGACTAGAACAATATGTGGTAGTGACATAAGATTCAAAATTTACAGAATTTTGATTTGGTACTAAGCATTTGTTACTCTACACAATTGCTTTATAAATGAGAAGTATCTGATTTTTTTGCATTTATAAAGGAAAACTGCTGACATTGTAATATGCATATTTACTTATGTCAATAATTTCCTCCATATATTGCAGATTAAACATGATTATTTCACAAATGAGTACCTCTGCAGCTCGCTGCTTTAATTCTTTAAAAGTTGACACCACCAGAACATCAGCTGTTATCCCAGCAGGGGGTGTTGCAATACTGCTGCCGAGTCCTAGCATCGCCATCTTGTGGTTGCGAGGAGAAAGTAAGGTAGCAGATTCTTTACCACGAACCCATTGTGGCACCTTGAATAGAAAAAATCTTCAATTTGTGTTTGTCAGATGTAGCTATCTATCAATGTGTGTATTTCTTTAAAAAGGATACAGGCTACAGTGAAATTGCAAATGGAGTGGGTATTCTCTGTCTTTGTCTATAATATGGCTTTTCTGGAAATAATACACTGCAAACTGCTCTATGAATCTATCCAATGTATCATAGAACACTTGGAACATATGTTAAATCTAGTATACAAATTCAGAAACATGGAAATAAACTAAACAAACATCCTCCATTTGCAACTTCACTGTAGCCTGTATCCATTTCAAAGAAATACAAGATACAGTATGGGGGTAGGGTAGTGTGTTGTTTGGGAAACCCATATTCACTGTTTTCTACTCTTTCCACCTGTCTAACTGTAACGTTTTAACTATAACATAATGTTAACAATCAGATTTCAACATTTAAAAATATGCTACATACAGCTCATTCAATATTTATGAATTGGAGTTGAATATTTGGAGGCAGCAACGGTATAATTGTGTTCTCTCAGTCTACATATCTATTTTTCATCATTATAGTACGATCGGAACTTTTTCACAATTGTAATATGAATACTATTCAAGCATAATTGGCATCCATGTATTATAGGGTGTAGTTTTCTTTGAGAATGTGGTGCATACTTATTCACCATTGCAATATAAGTTTGATCTCTTAGAAACTTCAATATTACAAACAACTACCCTCTCCATGGAGAAGTCTTAAAATCACGCTCTAAATTCCCATCGTCGCTTTCCACTGGGTCTAGAGACAAAAGAGGTAGGAACAATCGAAACCTTGTGAATCAAGATGCAAAATTCTTAAGAATAAAAGTATTTGGGTAGGTATGTATGTATGGATGAAACTAGGAGATAATGATACCAGAGGATTGATTGCTACTAGTCTACACCCGCCACACTGGGACAGGGAACTCACCATAACATTTTCTCCATGCACATTATCCAATCCTTCCTTGCTGAGGGTATCAAGCATGTAGTCTACAACAAGCATAGTAATAATATATATATTTATTTTTATTTTTTTTATTCAATTCATCTTTTATTGATTATATTGGTAGAATATGTGCATTGAAAGGGTATCCACTAGAGACAGGTGTTCACAAGAGAGAGAGAGGTGTTCACTATGACAAGTTTTACTACATACATACCTATAGCATGTTCAAGATACTCTGATCCCGCTATACGACTCCCAAACTTGTCAGTGAAGGTAGCGAGTCTGTTATAGCTTTGGTTTTGGGCTGGTCCATCTAGCAAATGGTGAATTATTCTATTCGCTGCATCTATAATAAAACATTTAATGTTTAATGATTCAGGTAGAAATGTATTACATAAGAGTGCAAGCAACTAATGTTACATGTACTTCTAAAATTGAAACCTAGACATAACATTTATTAATGTACCTTTAGAATTATCAAGTTTTAAAATGTGTCAGATACTTATTAATATTGGTAGACACTTAATGTGGTAAGAAAACTGGCTTCATATCATGGTGTTAATAAAACCACCATTATCGAGTCTAGCAACACCCACTTGATGTGTGGTAATTTTAATATTGTACCTTGTTTTATGTATAATAAAGTACTATAAAAAGTTTCTAATCAGCTCTTTTATGGAGCTGTCATGTAAGGCTGTATTAGCTCACTGTTCGCTACCGTGTGAATACTTTGGGGCAGACAACGGTGCATGGCATGGAAACACAGTAGGTAAAATGAACATTTTTATAGCTAGATATCCCCTTCACACCAAGTCCAAAAATTAATAATCAATTAAAAATTGAATGTCCAAAATTATTCACACAGTGATGAACAGTGAGTCCACACAGTCTAATGTGACAGCTACTTTAGACACTCATACTAATATTCCGTGATTCCGCGTCGCCGCAGAAAATCGCAGAAATTTGCATTTTCATTTTTTTGCAGAATTTTTGTTCTGGCATGGAATTTCGCGGAAAACATGATTTTTCCAGTCTAAATTAGAGAGATCACTTGATTCAAATGTTAAGGCTAAAAATAAAAATAACTACTTATATATCCACTCCACATCCAGCCAGATCCAGCCCCTATTGGTAGTAGGCTCAACGGATATTTATTGAGCTTAGACACATAGTAGGAGGTAATCTGGCAGAGGTCCGTGTTTGAGTTACAAAAGATTACATTTTTAATGAAAAATGGGTGGCCATTTTGAAGTGAGCAACCATATTACAAATTCCTTCCCGAGCAGAGATCCTGTACTTATGAGGCATTATCCCATAAAATTTGAATGCGAAAATATGTCAAGCAGTATTTGGTTTATCGCCTGAACACACTAACGAACAAACAGACAAATAGATGGATGACCTCTCCATATCCCTACAAACCTCATTCAGTGGGATAATTATATAACTCAATTTTACTAAATATTGATTCACAGAATCATCTAACTTTTTGGTAAAAGGCTCTTTATTCTTACCCTTGTATTTTGTGATATCTTCTTGAAGAACAGGACTGGAATGTACTAATACTATTGAATAACCTGGAAATAAATGTATATAGCAATTAGGTATAAGTACATGGATATTTTAAAAGGAATTGAAGTTGAATAATATTATAGACTTGGGTATATATTGGTCTCTAAATGACCCTCCCCTCAAAACAAAAGGTATTTGGTTTATTAAGACACCATATTGGACTTCATGTCTACGATGACATTAATATTTTTTGAGATGACTTGGGTCTATTATATCAAGATATAGCATATTATAGTACTATAGCTATAGCCTCTTATTGTACTATAGCTATAGCATATTATAGTATCGTAGGCAGCTTTAATATATTATAGTACTGTAGCTATAGTGTATTATAGTACTGTAGCCACAGCCACAGTATACTACATGTATAGTACTGTAACTAAAATTTTATTAGTAGCTTTGTTGTATTATAGTTTTGTAGCTAAGCATATCATAGCACTGTAGCTATAGTATATTATAGTAATGTAGTCAGAGTATGCAATAGTACAGTAGCTATATCATATTATAGTACTATAGCTATATTATATAATAGTACTATAGCTATATTATATAATAGTACTATAGCTATATTATATTATAGTACTATAGCTATACTATATTATAGTACAATAGCTATATTATATTATAGTACTATAGCTATACTATATTATAATACTATAGCTATATTAAATCATAGTACAGTAGATATATTATATCATAGTACTATAGCTATATTATATTATAGTACTATAGCTATATTATATTATAGTACTATAGCTATATTATAGTACTATAGCTATATTATATTATAGTACTATAGCTATACTTTATTATTATAGTACAATAGCTATATTATATCATAGTACTATAGCTATATTATATTATAGTACTATAGCTATATTATATTATAGTACTATAGCTATTCTATATTATAGTATAATAGCTATATTATATTATAGTACTATAGCTATACTATATTATAGTACTATAGCTATATTAAATCATAGTACAGTAGATATATTATATCATAGTACTATAGCTATATTATATTATAGTACTATAGCTATATTATATTATAGTACTATAGCTATATTATAGTACTATAGCTATATTATATTATAGTACTATAGCTATACTTTATTATTATAGTACAATAGCTATATTATATTATAGTACTAGAGCTATATTATATTATAGTACTATAGCTATATTATATTACAGTACTGTAGTCATAGTACACTTTAGTACTGTAGCTATGTCATATCATACATGTAGTACTGTAGCTACTGTATATTAGTAGCTCTGTAGTGGTATATCATAGAACTGCAGCTATAGTGTATCTTAATAATTTAGCTACCATATTCTCTTTCTCTCTCTCTCTAATGGGCGCACAGTTCCAATGAACACACACGCTTCCTTTATGTTAAATATGGTCTCAAGAAAACATATTTAATGCAATAGTTTCAATTATTTTCACAAATATTGATTGATAATAACAAACATTGATTGATGATTACATTATATATTTAATGCAGAGAAGGAAATACAGGAGCTGTAGAGTATGTAAAAAAGTGATGACAATTAAAAAGATAAAAGGATTATCTGCGGTATTTTTTTCTATATTTTTGTATGTGCACTTATTGGAATCTCTCAATATCGTAGCCTTTAAAATTTCAATTTGGAAACTGCACTGTGCGCTCTTTAGAGAGAATATGGTACACCTGTATATTATATTATAGAACTGTAGATAAGTATATTTGCAATTAATACCGTTATTATAGCTATAAATTATAGAAAGTATAGCATTGTTGCAATTTAAATTCAATGCTGCAGCATGTTGCCAACAGGACAACTGCTGTGATGATCTATGAATCAATAATGTAGATACACATGTCTGTTGCCAGGTGCCCGGGCAGGTGTTACATGTAACCTTGTATATGAATCGTAGTTTTGAGTTTAATTTGTTTAAGATAACATTGATTGTTCTTGCCTTATTAAAGAGGTCAATTTTGATAAACTATATGTGTATGTCAACTCAAGACTGTTCAATATTTGATGGGGCTTTGATTATATGCTGAATATTTTTTTCTAAAAAATATCCATGTGTGTTGAAAAAAGATTTAGTTTATATTAGCTTGATCGAAATTTCATATTTGAGTTTGATCCAGTTTTTATATTAAACGAGAATGTTAGAATGGAACTAATTAGAATTGGAGGTGGGGGGGGGGGGTGTAAAAAACAGGTAGATGGGTGACAGGGTACCTATCATTCCTACCTAGGAATTTGATTTTTTCCTTTTATGCTTCAAAAATGAGAGGATATACAATCATGATCAATTGGGGCAAGAATTATGTTCAAATACTCACCTCAGAATATGGCGTAACTGGTATATCAGATCCGTTTATTTATCACAATGCACATTAAAAAAGCCTGAAAGGTCTAGGGGGAAATTCCTCGCTACCCATGCAGTCATACCTAAGGTCAAATCCAGGCTCGACCAATAAACTTTTTTATTATTTTTTGTTGTGCTTTTATTCTGCACTGGAAGCACAATTTTTAACGATGTCATTTTAATATAGAATTCAAAATCTTGTCAGTTGTTGAATTTGTAAAAATTAAAATACATGTATATCCAAATTTGTTTTACAGAAAGGTCAGCCTTTAATTGACAGATAAAAACAGCAATTATGTTTCAATTTATGTGTCTGTAACAATTTTTTTTAGATTTGTCTATTATTTTGGTTACCCGGTCACCCATTTTTTACACAAACCTGGTGGGGGGGGGGGGGGGGGTGTGAGTGTGATCACACCTCTTGCATCCCCCTGGCTATGCCTAGTATGTATCCAACAAGACTGAATGAGATTCAGTTTATTCAGACGAAGGATACAGTCTATGGCTACGCCCATATTGTGATGAATAGGTTCTGGTGATGATATTTACATGTATGCTAAAGAAATTAAAATCATCAGTGTACATTATTAGATTATACAAAAATAGTAGTAAATCGGACCTGGCAAGGGTGGTTAGGTAGATGAAAAAAATTACAAATGGTAAGTATGACAAAATAAAGTGTTTTCAAAATGCCTCTCAACAGGTCATGTAAGTAATTTCAGAAAAAGGTTCTGATATTTTTCAAAAAAATAATATGCATCTTTATCATGATTATCATGAGATAACAGCCTGATAATATACGTCCATGAAATAATACAGGAAAACATAATTCATACCGCAATCTTTCTATTCTGGTAAGATAATACTTCAAATGTAAGATAATTGCAAAATGTTTCAATCAGATTCGGAGCGCCTTATTTTTGCGAATGGACCAATGCGATCGCACCCCCCCCCATAACCAATAGAAATAAAACCATGAGAAAGAGGAAGATAATAGCTTTAAAAAGCTTTTTATTTGAAGCTTCTAGCTCAATTTTGAAGGAAGTTACATCAATTTTTCAATTTTTGTAAAATTCAAAATAGAGTCTAAAATCTTATTTTTTGCCTTGAAAAATTACTCACCTAAAGTTAGAAGCACGTGAATATTAAATAACTCCATTTTACATTCTTCAACTAAGCATAATGAGTTTTGTGCACGTAGGATGCGGATGTGATATGGATTATTCACAGTGACAGCTTACATTAATTGGAATTGAATGCGGGCAAATCTAAAAAAAACTTTTTTATTTTCAGTACAATACCACCTGATTATCGTTATACATTAAGTCGATATAGCGAAAAACAAAATATATAGAATTTGGCAAGAGACATCTATTTGAAGTTAATTATTTGACTTCTCCCTTGGAGGAAAATATATATCAATTAATGTACCATAGGGAAAGTCACCCCTCCCTCATATATTCTGAATTTTTTATTTGGAGAATATTGGACTGGGGAAGGTGACTTACTCCCCGTGTAATGTCCATATTTCAGCCCTATCAAACAGATAGATTAGAGAGGCATACTTTTGAAGAGCTAACTGATGTAATGAAATCATGGACATCATTTTTTCATAATTTTATTATCATGTATTGTGCTGTCAAGAACTTTTGTAGTGTATTTCCATGTATGTTCAGATATTTCAATTGTCATCTTAGACAAAACATCACCACCTGCCATTTTGTTACAGACATCGATTGCCAAACACCAACCACAAATAGTCCATTTGTCACCCCTATACAACCAATAGTGAACCTAGAAATTGTTAAAAGTACGATGTTTTATGGTCGATTTATGATAATAAGGGTTTTCTGAAGTGATTTAACTGAGTTGCCGAAAAAGTTTGTTTGGGGAAAAAATTATATAGGCTGATGAGGGAGGGGTGCAATCGCTTAACATGGCGTTGACTATTGACTTAGCGTTGGGATACCACCATATACCTAGTATGTTACCATGGGAATAGATACAAAATTTTTCCCTAACTTTATTTTTTTGGCAACCCAGCTAAATCACTCCAATAATCCCTAATGATAGTATTTACACAGAAAAACATCATACTTTTAAATATTCATACGTTCAGAAAATGGCAAATGGACTAAAAACTATGTTCACAAAAAAGTTGGATACAATATGTCACCATTTTTGGTGGTGATATGATGAAATTAGGATTGTAAGGGTGACACTAACATTGATTTTGAAAATATTGCTCCCAGTGTAATATTGTAATCCCCCCTTTCAATTATTATATTACAAACCAAAAAGTGATGGGAAGATCATCATACCAGCATTTTACAGACTAATCTTTACTGGCACCTAGATATATAAAGGCTGGGGCAGACATACAACAATTAGGAATTAATATCAGAACTTGGTAAAGAGAATATGAACTTTTTGGCTCATTCACTTGTATTCTAAATACTAGTTTGTACTAATTAATTATAATTATTATTGTATATTGTGAACTCCAATTGTAATTTTAAGGTGGATTCAAATCATATAAGTTTTGAATCCTTAAAGTCCCCGTCTTAAGTTTGAAAATATTTTTTTATCATTCATTTACTATTTGTCATGACTTAAAAAGTTATTCTAGAGATTTTTGAAAGAAAATTTTTTTTTGAAGAAAAAGTTGTGAGCATTTCTTTTCTCAAATATTCAAATTTCCTGCCATTTTTCAAAAAAAAGTTGAAATTTTTTAATCATCAAATATTTCTTAATGCATTTCGAAAACGATTATCTTTTTAACACCAATGCAAAGATTGATCAAAGGACACACTATTTCAATAATACAATGCCATATTTAATGGGCCACTTCAATGTCTTAGCATATCAAAAATATTTTGCACCATTAGTGATGTCACTAAGGTAGCAAAAACTTTTTGAAAAAAATTGAAATTTTTTTTTCGATGTCAATCTTTTCTAAATATGCTAGACTTCAATAATATACCAATGTTGATTGTCTAACCAGGTTAAAAGGAAGAATATATTATGTTTTAGATATCATTGTACCATTGGTTTCTATGAGAACTAGAATTTTTAAATGCATTTTTCTCGGAACCATTTTCATGCACTGATAAGTTCATTTCTCGCTTATTTATGAACCGATTTTCTTAATTTTTTCGGCAAAAAACATGCGAGGATGAATGCTATGCATTGGTATGAGTCGTGACTAATTAAAAGATATGTGTGACCTCTAAAAGTTAGTTTTAAATAAATTCACAAATTTTGGAACAAAAAGTCTATCAAAAACCACTTTTTGAAATTGAAAAAAAAATTTCACGTATCACACTTTGATAACATTGGGTAAGACTACAATATAAGCCAAAGTGGTTTAAACTTTAGACGGGGACTTCAAAATTAATGTCTCCCAATGCAATGTGAAGAAACTATTCTGAATAAAGATTTATTGAGCAGAGATTCATAAGGTTTGATATTTCTTATACTACACTTTGACTATAGACTATACTAAGTACAAAACATTCAAATGAAGCATTTTTTGATATTCATTTATTATCTCTATATATATTCTATGACATGACTATTGCTCAAAAATTATCATTTACAATCTCGATTTATGTTCTATGATATGACTATTGCTCAAAAATTAGCAGTTACAATCTCTTTGTATATTCTATGACATGACTATTGTCCAATGAGAATGAGTTCCTATGATTCCCCTTCATTTCAAGAGGAGGTTGACTTTTACTACTAATAATCTGCATCCCTTAACGTCGACAAAATTTTAATCACATCTATTATTCTATTCACCGAGCATTCCTTTAAAACATGAAGTTAATAAAAGTGAAAGAATTTGAAAACAATATGTGTGTTGACGACTCCTCATTTACCCTTGTTTTATCATGTATCCTGAATATTTACCAAAAATAATTTTAATCAAAAACTTCTATGCATTCAGTCATCTTGTATAGTAAGTATAGTTTCCAATGGATACTAGTCAAATACATGTATATTATTTTAAATATACGAATCTATTTGTACTGCATAAAAATCCAAAATAATAAACATTTGAGTACCATATTTCTTTAATGTCTACAAATAAATAATATTATACATTTTTTATTTCACATTTCATCAATAAATAAAACCCTCGGGCATCCATTTGCAAATGAAAATAACAATTGTCATTTCATGGTTAACTTACACACCATTATTATGAAAATAAGATCTAGAGAATTTCATTTTGCCCATCTCATGTAAAAGTCTTTATCACAGTTCATGTCCTGGTGTAGTGGGAGTCCCTAATTCCCTCAGGCTATAACTCCAGTTTGATGATCCCATTTTATTGAGTATAAACCTAACAGTGTATGGTTTGTATACTTAGAATGTCTCTATCTCGTGAGATTTAGGAGCTATCATTTTATCCAGTGCACTTTGTCCCATATTTGAGGCCAGCTGTTTGATTATAGAGTCATGTCCTGCTTTGCTAGCGAGATCATACGCTGTCTCCCCTTTCTCATTCTTTTTCTTCAGACTGGCGCCACATCTGGAGAACAAATGACAGAAATAAAGAAAGTGTATAGATGTACAGGTACTTGTACAGCAATAAGGACAAGGCATTAACATGCAAAATGCCACCACCTGCCATTTGTTACAGAAACCAAACACCACTAAAAAGTTGGAAAATATAACAATATGATATAATAATAGAAAAATGGTACTGCTAAGAGACTGAGTAAAGACATCATTGTTTTTTTGTGAAACTACTAGCAATTTATTGAACATTGAATTTTATATTTTCTACAATGACATACTAACATGACCCCTAAGTGATGATATTCTCTTCCCACAATTGAAAATTACTTGAGAAACTTAAGACATTTATCAATATTGTCAACAATTTTAAACAGAATGCAATAATTTTCAATGTTGATATTATAATTGAATATTATAAATCATAATGACCATTGCTCATATTCTTAAATTACAATGTATCTGCACACGTACCCAAGTAATGTATCAATGACATCTCTACCATCATGGCCCAGTGTGACAGCCTCGTGGAGGGCACTGTTACCTCTACTGAAAAACAGGAAGAACAAACATCAGGTAAAACCAATTAACAAGCATATGTTATCACATGTGGACCAATAGATGGCACAGTGGCAGGTGTGTTTTTGAGATCACCTCACTTATATTTTTTCATAAACTAAATTCGAGAGAAAATAGATTATCTCTTTTTTAATGGGTTAAAATTGTGTTTAACAACATGTAAATATAATATTTTGACATTGTATCTTCACATTAGAACAAAATTTTGCCAAGAAAAAATTAAAAATTCATTGAATATATTTTTACGATAGTACATAAATATTTCGCAAGCAATGTATTTTACTGTATAAATGTGATGTCATGTAAAATAATTTGTGGGGAAGCCAATTATTTTGGTTGAAACACAATAAATCTTAAATCTTCTTACTTTGGGCCCTTTGTGTTTACATCAGCTCCTGCTTGTACTATGACTGGAATGGCATCAATATGCTTGTTCATTACAGCTACATGGAGCACTGGGACACCATTCTTATTGGTACAGTTAGGATCCGCTCCCTGCAGAACACAATAAATATAACATTCAGTTGTATCATTTTTTTTATACATAAATTTATTCCTTTAGTTAACAATAATAGACATGCAATTGATTGCCAAAGTTTTATAAAAAACATTAGCGGCAATTTTAGACAATATGAATAGGAATGCATAAAATTTTTAAATTTATTTTAGTACCATATTAGGAAAGATAATTTGTTTCAAAATCGTCTTTTTATAGATTATTTTAGATCATTTGCTTTGTCATACATGAGAACTGATTAAATTGATTTAAAAACACTGCTTTATATTCTATAATTTCTTGACTGTGAATAAAACATTGATTATTGATGGAAACATCTTTATGTCCATGTTTTAATATGCCATATTTTGAATTCTGCTCTATTTTGTATTTTTATTTTGCATTTTTATTTCTATTTTTTATTTTGCATATTTATTTTTCAGAAATCAGGGCAGCAAATTGATGGAACCATCAATGTGTGTTCGTATAACAGTAGCATTTGCTTCTCTTACCTCATCTATAAGTTGCTGCACCTCCTCTGGACTACCTTCCCCGTTCTTTCCTACCTCTTTTAGTAAACGTTTGTCATCAGGCTGAAATATAATGTTAAAAACAATGAATACTGCAAGAAATTATATATATTAATGTATGTAAAAAAATATGTGATTAATGGGTTAATGGGTGTAAAACTGAGAATTGAAAGGGAAAAGATCAAAGTGAAATATAACACTTTAAATAATGTTAACATCATTTATATTTCATATGACATGTGTATAGACAATGAATAAGTGGATATTTCGTTGTCATTTAACAATTAATAGAAGTGCCATTTTGTCATAAGGTTAACTTTCATTACTTTAAAAGCAAAACCATACATAAAATGACAAATTCTTGGACTTTCAAGAGAAATTATTTATATTTATTACAGGACTGCCTATTTGAAATTGTGTAGAAATACAAGCCAGTAAAGGCATATGAGATTTTTTTTAATTTTTTTATGAGAGATGTCATACGAGATAAGTCATTTGGTATTAATGGACACTTTCAAGATTATGGTGTAAGAGGACATCTAATTTCTAAAGAATATATTCAAGATAATTTGTTGCAGCTACTTACAGATTGTTTATCTTCCACCTTCTTTTTCACTTTCTTCACTTTCTTTTTGGTTTTCTTGTTGGGACTGTTTTCTTCACTTGCTGGAAATACATGTATATTGGTCTAAATTTTGATATTTCATTGATCAAAACTTTTCATCAAGTCCATGTTAAAAAACAGGGAAATATAAAATCAGAAAATGAAAAAAATGTAAGGAAAATCATAGAAACTATACAATTTTCTACTGATTTTTATAAGAAATGTATTCAATGTCTTAACTGTCGCTAAAAATTACCAATTAGAATTTGACAGTGACAGAACACATTCACTTCATTAGCATAATAAAATAACTCAATCTACTTCAAAAATCGATTAAAATCCTTTAAAATAACAATGGATAACCGATGCTATGAAGACTTTGAAGTATTTGAATTTCCAGACTTTTCGACTGCAGAGAACAAAATATAATCAAATGGGATGATTTCTTTCAAAGGAGTGGGAATAAAAAAGTTTGGAGAGATTAATTCTGACTTCCCTCACCTGATTAGTGAGATAACAAAATTCACACAAAAGCTACATGAATAAATAAACCCAGTTTAACAATAAATCACTAATCAAAACATTCTACTGATGAGTTTGAAGTTAAATTTATTGTGATTTGGGATCTCTTTCTAGACATGTCCCCAGACTTCTTGATTGTATGGAATAAAATATATCAAACAATTTTATTTTTTCCTGTATTTAATCCTTTCAGACAAAGATAGAAATTGTAGACTTTCTCAAGGTGCAATCAAGCCAGAGAGGTATATATACCAGTCTGGAATAGTCTCCAATCATTCATGTTTGAAACTCTGACAAAGCAACAACTCCGAGATATCCAAGACAAGTTATAGATCAACACTAGCAGCTACAACATGGTTGATATAGCAACAGCAGATGATGATGTCTTCTATGACTTTGACCAGCTACAACAGCAGATTGACACCCCTGTTGATGTCAAATTCCTGGACATGGAGCTACATATCGCTTACAATAAGTTACGACGTGCCAATGATCAACTTCTGCTGTTAGACGATCAGATCCGCCAGATGGGGGTTCGACTAAACAGAGCCAAGGCAGCCCATAGATCAGCCTTTGTTTACAGTCTGAGGTTGAAGATCAACACTATACAAGGACTGAAGTGTGTCATGTACAAGTATGCTTCACAGCAAGCTGGCAAGTTCTACCAACTGAAAGAGCGACGTGATTCCATCTCAACTCCAATCAATGCTGATTCGACCTTTGATGACTGGGACATTTCTGATATCTCCTCAGATATGATTGGTCAAGAGTAGAAGCCACCGATAATTCCCCGCAAAAATAAACCCAACGGCCCTTTTCAGGGCCAACCAATACTTAAAAAAGAGTTATGAATTATGAATTTGGCAACATGTTCCTTTAAACAGTGTGTGTGTGCCTTACTTTAAATGTGTATGACTTTGAATGAGATGTAAATATTAGGAATTTACGAATGAAGTTGTGTGACCCGGAACACTGTGTTTACCCTAGATTTTCATATATATTGTGAGGCAATATAGTCTAATAGCTTCTAAAAGATCCTTTCTACACAAATTTAATGTAGCTTCTCGGATAACTGCAGAAACTGTGCAAACTGGCACTTTACTAGTCAGCCTCCAAAACATATCTCCCTGTTTTCCTTTTAAAAGTCCTTAAAGGCCGAGTTCTGGGAAATATTAACACAATTGAACATGTTGAACAACTAAAATACATACTTTTTGTGGCTTGGTTGAATTCCAAGTTCCGATGTGCCTCATCAAGAAGACGATAGATTGGCAAAGATTATGTCAAGCGGAGTTTATAATTTTTGTGCAAATTTTCTTCTTGGATCGAAAAATTTCATTTTAATTCGATTAACTTACGATAGGTGGCAAAAGGTCTAAAGGTAGGTCACGTGACACAAAACAACGAATCATATGACACGAAACAATGATTCATTCGCCAGATGGCGCAGTTAAATGAGGTCAATTTTACGACAAACAAAAACCGTTTAGCTCAGCTTCAATTTTGCTCTCGCAGTCGAACGAAACTGACACTTCTTTTGTTGATATCTAGGTGAGTGATTTTTTTCAGGCTCCGGTATTTTGACAAAAGTAAGTTCACGTCGTAGCCATTCTTAGGGGCAGGTTTGAGGCACCAACGATTTATTTTGAAGTTTTTCTAAGGAATTATTTCCGATTTCCAGTATTGTCCCTTTAAGTCAAGGTTATAAAATAACACTTTGTTAACTCACTTTGCTAAGAAAACAATGCATACATAGCTAGGGAAGGTGTCAGATTCCAGCCAATCAGAACACAGTATTTCATAAAACTGCAGTGCATTATATAACAAATCACTGTATTCCTTATGTAGTTGTCAAGGTGACAACTTGACTCTACAGATTGAAACTGATCCTTTGCCAACTTGACCCTTGCAAAAGCTTTCATTAAAAATATATTCATTTGGTAATTTAGCATTTTTTAAGTAACATGGTAGAAAATATTTTGCAATGTGTTCAAAGAATTTAAGTCCAAATACTCAATGCATTGTAGAATGACCATTCCTTTCAGGAATTGTTTTCTAAATAACACTTGATGCTGTGCATCTCGTGCAAATTTTGGAAAGCAACACCTTCAAGGAATGGTCACATTGCACTGAGTCCAGGGCTTAAATCCTTAACTATGCATTTTGAAGTTTCTAGTTTAACATTTTGACATGGTAATTAGGACGTTGGAGTTTTATAACTTTTGTTGAAATGAATTGAAAAAAGTTTTGCACTTTATACCTTTAAGTTGGATATTGACTTTGGCATAAATAGTTGAGAAATAGGGATCAAAACCAGCCATACTTTTCATAGTTTTATCATGATGACCATTGTGAATTATTGTGTTTGATTGGCTATAGGATTGACTTTGAAGTTGACACTTTGATACTCTGATAAACTTTGAGAGTGGATTCTGTCCAATATCATTAATTTGAGACTGAATGCTCTATCTTGTATGAATACCTATTGTAAGAAAACCAATTTATTAATTTGGCATAATGCAACTAAGCTTTTTGATTAAATCTGAGAATTTTGAAAAAAACATTGAGGCAGAAATGGTAGAAACACCTTGTGATTTTGGGCCAAAGTTATCAAATGTGAACCCTCCAGAAGTTTTTTGAACTGTGAACCCTCTTGGCAAAAGCTGGCTATGAGCTTGTTTTGGGAAGGAAAACATGAAATCTTGCATCTTATCTTTCCAACAATAGCTCAAGACACCCCACCCCATTTTCCCTTGGGGCAGCTTACCACTAATTAACAATGCATGGATTGGCAGAATGTCCCCATCTCCATTTAATGGGACAACATTGGTTAACTGTCAAGATGTTTAATAGTTACTAATTGGGAATTGACAGTGAATAAAAAAGTGAGGAGGGATTGACTATATTTCCTTCACTTGATTAGCAAGATAAAATACCTCAGATAAAATAGTTAAACATACATAAGCAAAAAATAAATCACTGATCAAAATATTCTCTGATGACTTTGAAGTTCAGTTTCTCGAGATCTTGGATCTTTTTTAGACAGACTCTCCAGACTTCTTGATTGTATGGAATAAAATATATCAACATTTTTTATTTTTTCCTGCAGTTTAATCCCTTCAGACAAAGATAGAAATTGCAGATTTTCCCAAGGTGCAATCAAGCCAGAGAGGTATAAATACCAGTCTGGAAATCCCTCTAATCATTCAAGTTTGAAACTCTGACAAAGCAACAACTCTGAGATATCCAAGAAAACCTAAAGATCAACACAAGCAGCTACAAGATGGTTGATATAGCAACAGCAGATGATGATGTCTTCTATGACTTTGACCAGCTACAACAGCAGATTGACACCCCTGTTGATGTCAAATTCCTGGACATGGAGCTACATATCGCTTACACTAAGTTACGACGTGCCAATGATCAACTTCTGCTGTTAGACGATCAGATCCGTCAGATGGGGCCATCTTGAAGTCCCACAAAAGATAAACCCAACGGCCCTTTTCAGGGCCAACCAATACTTCAAAAAGAGTTATGATTTATGAATTTATAAACAACATGTTTCTTTAAACAATGTGTGTGTGTCTTACTTTAAATGTGTATGACTTTGAATAAGAAGTAAATAAGGAATTTATGAATGAGGTTGTGTGACATGGAACACTATATGTATACCCTAGATTTTCATACATATTTTGAGCCAATCCCGGGGAGCCAATATAGTCTAATAGCTTCTAAAAGATCCTTTCTACACAAACTCATTTCCTTAAGTCAAGTTTATACAATAACACTTTGTAAATTTTGCTGAGAAAAACAATTTGCATATAGGCAAGGTGTGTCCCATTCCAGCCAATTCAAAAACAGTATTTCATATAACTGCAGTGTATTATATAATGAATGACCACATTCCTTGTGTAGTTGTCAAGGTTACAACTTTACAGATTGAAATTAATGCTTTGCCAACTTGACCCTTGAAAAAGCCTGTAATTGAAACATGTTCTTCATATTCAATTCACTCATGTATGCACCTGCTAATTTTTATACTAAATATTATCCAGTGATCTCCCCAGCATTAAATCAAGTGGGCGCATCACCCACCTGAGATTTTGAAAACATGCTTGCACCCACCTGAAAATTCATTTGCACCCACTTGAAAATGAGAAAAATCATGAAAAATAGGTATATTTTTGCCAATTTTGGTCTGAATTGTGACAATGAGGATTTTGCACCCACTTGAGAAAAAATCCTGTGGAGACCACTGTTATCATATTATATTGTGAGTGATCTTCATACTTAATGTTTGGTCTAATTACAGCATTAAAAAGTAAGATCATTTTTAGTATGAGTTTTCTTGCATTCAGAATTTTGGTGCATCATGTGCATTGCATCACTGAACTTTCACATGTTAAAAATTCTCTTGGTAAGTATGATTTATTAATTTGTATTACATACCCAGCGAAGCATTTGTATTGAAGTCAATGGAGCTGAAGGTCGGCTATATATTCCTGTATAGCCGCCAAACCTTTTACCATGACAATCTTATGACTTCATGGGGACGTCATGTTTCATTTCTTCCTAATTTCACTCGCGGAGAGACACGGTCTGTCGTAATATAACCCTCGCAAGCTCGGGCTATATTGATGACAGACCTTAGGCATATATTCAATGATAGGGACATAACTGCTAAGTACAATTGAATTAATTTTGATGGTATTAGATCAGTATGTCAGGCCTAAAATGTGAAGTGCAAACCTATTATCGCCATCTCAAAATAGATCGTTTTTCTGTATTCTTAGTCTTTGTTACTCAAAATAAAGTTAAATCTCGCATATTTCCATCTTTACATGTAGTTCAAATATCTTAAGTGATCAAAACCATTAAATGACTGAAATACTACAAAAATTAACTCAAAATTTTGGAGTTTGCATTAATTGCCTGAAAGGGTAGGTTCAACATTTTTTAAGCCAAGCTTTGGAGGGGCATCCCCTCTCCCTACGCCCCTGACAATGAACCTCCCTTGGCAAAAGCTGGCTATAGGCTTATATGAGGAGGGAAAACATGAAATCTTGAATCTAATCTTTCCAACATTAGCCCAACGCACCCTAACCCTCCCCCCCTTTCCCCCGGCCCAGGGCAGCTAACCACTGATTAACAATGCATGGATTGGCAGAATGTCCCCATCTCCACTCAAAGGGACAACATTGGTTAACTGTCAAGATGTTTAATAGTTACGAATTGGAAATTGACAGTGAATTAAAGAAGGGATCCAGAGAAGGGATTAATTATATTTCCTTCACTTGATTAGCAAGATAAAATAATTCAGATAAAATAATCAAATAGACATAAGGTAAAAAATAAATCACTAATCAAAATATTCTCTGATGACTTTGAAGTTCAGTTTCTCGAGATCTTGGATGTTTTTTAGACATGTCCCTAGACTTCTTGATTGTATGGAATAAAATATTATCAAACAAAATGATTTTTTCCTGTAGTTAATCCCTTCAGAATATCAAAATATTCGGTGATGACTTTGAAGTTAAATTAATTGTAATTTGGGATATTTTTCTAGGCATGCCCCCAGACTTCTTGATTGTATGGAATAAAATATATCAAACAATTTAATTTTTTCCTGTATTTAATCCTTTCAGACAAAGATAGAAATTGTAGACTTTCTCAAGGTGCAATCAAGCCAGAGAGGTATAAATACCAGTCTGGAATGGTCTCAAATCATTCATGTTAGAAATTCTGACAAAGCAACAACTCTGAGATATCCAAGACAAGTTATAGATCAACACTAGCAGCTACAACATGGTTGATATAGCAACAGCAGATGATGATGTCTTCTATGACTTTGACCAGCTGCAACAGCAGATTGACACCCCTGTTGATGTCAAATTCCTGGACATGGAGCTACACATCGCCTATAATAAGTTACGACGTGCCAATGATCAACTTCTGCTCTTAGACGATCAGATCCGTCAGATGGGGGTTCGACTAAACAGAGCCAAGGCCGACCATAGATCTGCCTTTGTTTACAGTCTGAGGTTGAAGATCAACACTATACAAGGACTGAAGTGTGTCATGTACAAGTATGCTACACAGCAAGCTGGCAAGTTCTACCAACTCAAAGAGCGACGTGATTCTATATCAACCTCAACTGACGCTGATTCTACCTTTGATGACTGGGACATTTCTGATCTCTCCTCAGATATGATTGGTCAAGAGTAGCAGCCATCTTAAATTCCCACAAAAATATAAACCCAACAGCCCTTTTCAGGGCCAACCAATACTTCAAAAAGATTTATAAATTATGAATAATGTTTGTGTGTTAGTATCTATGGACATGTTGCATATTTGTGAACTATGAATGAGTTGTGTTCATAACTGAGTATATATTGCCCCCAAGTCCACCCATGGTATACCTGCTTATAGCAAAAAGATGAAGAGTATATATTAATTTTTGAAACTATGACACACCACATACAATGGTGGGTCTTTGCTTACTTAAGGTACCATAAGAATAAAGAGAGTTGTCCCTTTAACTTCTACAAACAATTTTCTATTTATTTTCTTGTTTCTAAATCTATTGAATGCTGATCAATAAACATGTCTGCACTGGGTGTCTCGAAAGTATGGGACACCCCCTAGGCGGAAACATACCAATGTACTTCATAGTATGTGTCATATTTCATTTTAAAGCTTATCCGAAGATACATTTATTTGCCAAGTATCATGGTTCAACTCACAAATGAGAAAAAGTTGCAGGCATTTCAAAAAGACCATTCTCGATTTGGAGAACGAAGTTCGTCACTCTAATTGAGCGTTATCCCTGCTTCGGACAAATTTGATTTTTTTTACATAATATAGATTTGAATGTCTTCTTTTGAATAGTCATAGTTTAATTTGGGTAATATTTCTAGATTTTTCATATAAAAATTACTAATAAGCCACCCAACGTGGCTTTTATGATTCGTACCACTTTTTTAACTTGATGTATTGGATATTTCCGTGGGTTGATTTGAAAAAAAGACAAACAACGTATACATGAATATGTCATAAGCATATAGTGAGATAATTGTTAGATTAGGTTTGCTATAAGTGACTTTAAAACAAAAAAATAAAAAACATTAGTTCACGTGTTAAAGTCCCATTGACCATGACATCAAGGAAAATTGAGCTTTTTGTCATCAGACATCTTTATAGATGGAACTAGCTATGTACTACATTTTTAAATACACTCACATTGTACATGTAGCTGTAATATCTAAGATGTTATTTTTATTGATGAAAAGATTCTTACATACTAAAGTTACATTAAAATATCAATTGCAATAGCCACCTGTTTTAAACACCCCTTTGTCACTCATCCCTTAATTATTACCGTGGGTACTGGGCTCACATGGTGTTGCTCAAAAGTGAACAATGGCTAAAATGGCAGAAAATAAAAATAAAGTGCTTAAGATTTATTTTTAAAACTCAACCGAACTATTAACATTTAAAAGCACCGAACGAATTTCCTGGGGATTCCTGATGAGCGGGTGGGATGGGATGGGAGAGATAAAATGAAATACTAGATAAAATATTGATACCTTTACGCATGTCAATCTCAAAATAGAATGCATATATCATTATCTCTTTTTATTCTTCTGTATTGTAATACGATAGTCTGATTATTGTCAATATCCTACACGAAATAATGTACAACGTGTATTCTACATTGAATAACAAACGAAATAAAACTCACTTTTGTACGAATTTATTTTTCATATGACACAAAGTAACATAACATTGTTAATATATGTTGCATTTACGACTACTACTGCAAATCATAAAATTCGTACAATATCAAACTTAAGAGTTGTTCACAAATACATTGGTATTTTGATATGAGTATCATGTAGTATTAAAATATTAAAATCATATGATCAGCAAGTTTATAAGCTTAATATACGTACATCAAAACTCATGTTTTTTCAAGGAAAGAAGCTAGATTAGTGATCAGGCCCGTAAGACACTTTTCTCCAAGGGGGGTGCGGTTTTTACTAAAGAGAATATAAAATTGTCAATTTTTTTGCCGCGTAAACCAAATCGCGTAAGTCAGAGGGGGGGGGGGGGGTCGGTCACTCCCCTAGAAGATTTTACAGTTTTGAGATGCTATTTGGTGCATTCTGGGCACTTTCAAAGTGTATGAGTCAATAAGAAAAATGTGATTTTTTTCAAATTCTTTTGGGGGTGTCAAAAAGGATGAGAGGGTGAAGTGGGGTGGGGTGCCAGAGGGGGAGCAAGGGGTCGTCCCCCAGAAACATTGACCATATCAAGGGGCAATTTGATGATGTCTGGGCACTTAAAAAATGTCTGAGACAATACATGAAATTCAGAATATTTTCTTTTGTTTTGTGGGGGATGTTAGGGGTGGCTAACTCTCATAGAAAGTTTTACAATTTAAAGATGATATTTGGTACTTTTGGGCACTTTTAAAGTGTATTAGTCAATAAAAACATTGAAAAACAATCATACTTTTTTTCAAATTTTGGGGGTGTCAAAGGGGAGGGAGGGGTGCCAGAGGGGGAGGTGGGGTTGGGGTGCCAGAGGGGGAGCAAGTGTTTGTCCCCCATATCTGTCCCCCAGAAACATTTCTGATATCAAGGTGCTATTCGATGAAGTCTGGGCTCTTTAAAAGTGTCTGTGCCTATTTCCCAAGAAAATTTTACAATTTTTAAGATGCTGTTTGGCAGTTTGGTGCTTTCTGGGCACTTTCAGAGTGTATGAGTCAATAAAATTTGAAAAATCTTAATTTTTTTTTCAATTTTTTTTGGGTGGGGTGGGGGGGGGGTGTCAAGGGGGATGCCAGATTTTACGACACTATTTGGTGCTTCCTGGGCACTTTCAAAGTGTATGAGTCAATTAAAGAATTTGAGAAAATCACAACTTTTATCCAATTTTTTTTTTTGGGGGGGGGTCAATGGGGGGGGGGGGGGCGCCAGAGGGGGAGGTGGTGTGGGGATGCAAGTGCAAGATGCAAGAGGCGAGCAAGTGTTAGTCCCCCAGAAACACTAACTGTATCAAGGAGCTATATTGATGATGTCTGTGCACTTTAAAAGTGTCTGGGACAAAACACTAAAATAAATTTAGAACTTTTCCATTGTTTTGTGGGGGGTGTGAGGGGTGGCCAATACCCCTAGAAAATTTTACAATTTTAAGATGCTATTTGGTGCTTTCTGGGTACTTTCAAAGTGTATGAGTCAATGAAAAAAAAATTACAAAAAAAATTTAAAAAAAAAAAAATTTAAAAAATATTTTTTTTTTTGGGGGGGTGACAAAGGGGGGTGCGGTCGCACCCATCGCACCCCCCCATCTGACGGCCCTGGTGATATATTGAAAAATCAAACTACTATACCCCAATACTGTAGCCCGTATTTCTTTAAAAGGAATACAGGCTACAGTGAAGTTGCAAATGGAGGACCTTTGTTGATTTCCATAGTTCTGAAGGAATACTAGATTTTACATTGTATAGATTCATCGAGCAGTTTGCAACGTATTATCACCAGAAAGTCCTATGAAAAAGGGTAGAGAATACCCGCTCTATTTGCAACTTAACTGTACCCTGTATTCTTTTTAAATGCATGTGTTCACGTGGTAGGGTAGTGTGATACTCCTTCTGCCTACATGTATGCCTACATCGTTCAATCTTTTTTTTCATAATATAACGCCTTATTAATACAACAGTTATTGAGCTGTTAAGAAAACAAACTAACAAACAAAGCACCGAGTTTAGACATATACATGTATTGTTCTATTATCAAATCATATATTGTGTCCCAATTCTAAAACGTTAACAGTTTATGGTGTACAATAAAACTATTACTATTAACCACTTTAATATATTTAGACATAAAATATCAAGTTACTCATCAGCCAACAAATCTCAAAATATCGAAAAATGAAAAATACGAGGTACTTGTTCACTCAAATCTAGGAGTCAATTGGTATTGCTAGTACCTCAACTGAAATACTCGATTCTGATTGGTTGATAAGCGGTCAACGATATGTACTGTTGACTACGACTAGGTACTGTTGACCGCTACTTTTGAAAAAAAGTTTCATGGCGTCACAAAAAACATTGAAGACGGACATTTTGTAAACGTTGATGAAAACGATATTTTGACTTTACTAGACAACAAATATAGCAAAAATACAAATAGAAACGTAAAATTAACATTAATTTACTAATGAGTACGCCTTGATGTGCCGAATACAGAGAGTTTAGCTACTTGCACTGTCTTCAGATTTTCCCCAAAAAAATGTTGCTAACGTGGTTCAAAGAAAAAGTTGTGAAATGAAGCCATGCCGATTGATGATTGTCGTCTCTATGTGTATTATTAGTTTCTTCGGACAAACAACCTTCGGTCTCTGTCAACAGTAGTTTCTCGGTTTACAGTCTCGGTATACAATTTTGCCAGTTGACCTCTGGAGAGGTCAACAATAGTATAATGTGTACCTATAGATAGTTCTCAAAGTAAATGAGCAAAAGCGTAACATTTGTATGTAGCATGCTTCATAAAACACTAAACTTAGCCCAAAAAGTAAGCGTGCATTTTGTTCCTGGCACTGATTGGTTAATAAGTGAATACAATTCGTTGAATGCACGATGCACTCAAAAGATTAGCAGCTGGGAAAGGCTATTTAACAAAAAGTACACTTTCGTACTCAAAAAAAGGATTACCCTTTTACAACTTTGACAACTTTGAAGCATGAACTTCGGAAGATCTAACGAAATGTACTTACTGTTACCCTGTGGATCCCAGGGTTTTAATATGTTCTACAAAGTCATGCAAAGACAGACCATATATGTACATATGTACTAAAAGTATATACCTGCTAGTTATATCTGTGACACGTGTATGATATGTATTCCACTTTGAACCACCATCTATTTCAATATTGTGAAAATATATACTTCCCAAATTATGAAATAAATGAGCTTGTATTCGCGAATGCCACTAACGCCTGTCGGCTACCGGATAAACCTACTATACTATTTTATGGGCAATTCATTAAAATATGAATGGAATATTGTCAAGTTCTTTTCATATTTAAATGAGTCGCCCATAGAATGGTAGGTTAATCCGGTAGCTGAAATCTTCCATTCCCAAATCATAGTCTTAGCTTGTATTCGCAAATGCAACTAACGCCTGTCGGCTACCAGATTAACCTATTATTTTACTGGAAACTCATGTCAATACGAATAGTACCTGCCACTATTCCATTCATATTTAAATGACTTGGTCATATAATACTGGGTTAATCTGGTAGCCGACAGGCGTTAGTTGCATTCGCGAATATAAGGTTAGCTTGTATTCAATAATGCAAGAAACGCCTGTCGGCTACCGGATTAAACTACCTCTGGAGTCATCGGGGTTTTAAAGCGGCGTGCAAAGCGTAATCGGGTACACCCCAGTTCTCCAAAACCCAGTTGTCCGAAACCCAGTTATCCGAAACCCAATTCCCCGAAACCCAGTTGTCCGAAACCCATTACTCCGAAAAATAGTCATAATTTACCAGAGAAAGGGGGGGGGGGGCATAGCTTACTTAAGCTTACGTCAGTTTCATGCCATGTATTTGGCCAAATTAATGGCATGGACGCATTCTGATATTCATAGATCTCTCTCTCACTTTGAAGAATTGAAGGCGCTTTAATGCAACGTGCAAAGCCGCTTTGCACGCAGCTGTAAAGCACCATCAAAGCGCCGTTGGTGTGAACTTACCTTTAGTTAAGCTACGTTCACACCAACGGCGATTTGATGGCGCTTTAATACGACGTGCAAAGCTGCTTCGCGCGCCGCATTAAAGCGCCATAAAAGCGCCGTTGGTGTGAACGTAGCAAGCTTACCCTTAAGCTACGTTCACACCAACGCCGCTTTCTAGGTGTACGTTTCATCACAATCGTGTCAAAATATAAATTGTAAAAAGAAAACAAAAAATCTTATACGGGCGCCATTTTTCTAAGGTTCACGTTTTGTAAACTTACGTGTTGTTTAATCTCTCTAGACTATCTCTCATCAATGGCTAATTGTAGCTTGGTTGAACAATGAAAGTGTTATTTATATAATAACCACGCTGATCGATGCTTGGGCGAATTTTAAGGTTTAAATCAAAAAGACAGAGGTAGAAAGAGCCGTAGTCTTGTGGCAAGTTCCTCACCTCCTACGCGATGAACTGTGGTTCGATTCCCCGTCCATCCTCCGCACTGATTTTTTTTTATTTTTAACTCACTGATGTATCCCTTTAAAAGGGGTACAGGCTACAGTGAAGCCGTGAAGGGAGGACGTTTGTTTATTTCAATATCTTTGATTCAGAATGTATACTAGATTTTACATACATGTTTATTCCAAGTGTTCTACAATATATTGTATAAATTCATCAGGCAGTTTTCAGTGTATTATTAGCAGAAAAGACCCATCGAAAAGTTAGAGAATACCTGCTCCATTTGCAACTTCAATGTAGCCCCGGGCCTCATATTTCTTTTAAAACGTAATCACGTGGTAGGATAGAAGTCAGTGATATACATTTAAATACACCCTCTCCAGCTCACAGCAATTGACTTGCTTATATTCACCACTTGCGTACATGTAGTTCATAGCAAGTGGTGACATCTAATTAATAGATGATAAATCAATTTTATAAATGACTTGTGAAATGCCAAAAAATCTAAAGTCACTCTTTTGAGAGGCCCTCTATTGGATAAATATGTTTAGAATGTCCGAGAATATCTCGAAAATGTGACACGATTTAAGAATGAATTATTTTCGAATGTTTCTTAAAAACATATTGAAAGGATTTTTTCATGATATGCTCATGACATATCCCTGTACACTTTGTTTGTCTTTTTTCTCAATTCGACCCACGGAAATATGCAATACATCAAGTTAAAAAAGTGGTACGAATCTTAAAAGCGACGTTGGGTGGTTCACTAGTAATTTTTATATGAAAAATCTAGAAATATTACCCAAATTAAATTATAACTATTCAAAAGAAGACATTCAAATCTATATTATGTAAAACAAATCAAATTTGTCCGAAGCAGGGATAACGCTCAATTAGAGTGACGAACTTCGTTCTCCAAACCGAGAATAGTCCTTTAGTGTTTGTTTGAATCTGCAATTCAATATTACCTACCTAAGCTATCCATACTGGCAAAACTGCCTACACTACCTCTCCTCCCTTCTGTATATGCACTGAGATATTCTCCCTTGCTCATGCCAAGGTTTTTGCCTTTGAAGGGATCCTGATTTCCACGCAGGGCAAAGTTCACAGTGAGGCTGAGTTCGTACCCGTCTTCATGTACTGCTGTCGTCAGTAGCTAAAATGTTATACAAGTAAAATTATTATGTTGAAATGTAACTCTGTAATTCATACCAAAATATTATTGGAAGAAGAATTGCATTTCAGGAGAGTAACTCCACACTCATATAGTGAATTGAAACATTAAAGGATAAAATATATTTTGATTTCAGTTATTCATTTAAAGCGTGCATCCGAGTTATATGAAAACAAGTTGCAATATGAACTATATTATGTATGCACATTGAGATCATATAAAAACAACGTGAAGTAGAATTAAACTCAATTGCTTTTCTATATACTAGGTGAGGGTGTTACAGGCTCTAAGTGTGCTACAAATATGCATCATTTCTCTCTTGGGGAGAGGAGGGACAACAAATACTGATACACCAGGGGTGGACCTTCAAATAATACAAAAGCCCTCACCTTTCCCATCCTTGGTTCACCTACAAGAGCTCTAAACTCAGCATCATTCTGAGCATGCGCCTTCAAGTGCGTACATATGTGCTCCATCTGTTTGCGCCAGTATCCTAAATTAATACATGTAATTATCAGAAGTGTCCTACACTCCCAGGTTCACTTTTGAGAAATCAAGACAAATATGGATAAACTCTTTGAAATGTCTCCCAAAAGTGAGAATGCAATAATTTTCAAAAAATATTCACTTTATTTCTTTAAGAATTATGAGGATGGTAATCATACATAGCAGGCCTAGAGTAAATGAAGGTAGAAACTGGAAAGTGCATGTATTTATTCAAGAATGATAAATTATAAATGTCCAAAATATACTTTCTCACCTTTACCAGGACTAACAGATGTCAATAAAGGTTTTCTATCTCTTGCTAATTTTTCTTGGGCTAATCTTTCTTCCTCCTCAACTTCACGCTTTGTGATTTCTCGCCCAGATGGGAAAAACAATCCTACAGTCTGTGTGGATGTGTCACAACGAGGAATGTCTTGTGGTAGTGTGACAGTCACGGGCAGCCACTGTGCATCAACCTTACCCTGTAGTAACAATAACTGTTAAGAAATCTGCGTTTGGTATATTTTATTTCTTTTTAAAGTGTGCGCCTGACCCGGCTACGTATAGCACAGAGTTTATACTGGCGGATTAGACTAGTTCATTTTTTATATGTGTGTGAAAGCTTTCTCTTATTTGCGTTTTTTCGTTTAGTACGGTTTTGTTATAATTGCCGAGGTCATATAACTGGGATAAAACAATGATTATCGTTGACTGCCCACACACAAAACATACGTTGAGTGAACAGTGTTATTACAAACAACAGGCTTTAGAATACAAAGCGTAGTGTGATAATAAGCTGCACACTACCACTGCTGCATGTACATATTACTAATTTACTAGGGCTCCCAAAGAGTGGATAGGGAGGTTGTGTTTGTCACTTTTAAATTTTACATTTCAAAATTGTCATTTTACATGTCATAATTTGTTGGTTTCATTCGTTTAGCCAATCAAAACATTGTAAAACAATAAATTGTCTGTTACGTACAATCAATTTTGTTCAGTTTTGATTAGTTGTCAGAATAAAGTTACGTTCATCTGAATCCATGTATCAAAACAAAAATCCTATTTTCACTTCAAAATACTTCAGTGAAATGAAGGCTCGGAATTGTCACATGCAATAACTTATTGTCGTATTCGTTATTTATCTTCTCGATAGTAGCATTTAGTCGCACATTTGATGCCAGGTCACCTTGTCGCGTACCTCTTGGGGAACCCCACATTTATGTGTGTACTCATGGAAGTAAATTCCCCGGTGTAGCCGAGAGCCACAACTTTTCAACGGGTTCGAAATGACCAATTTCTCTCATACATACTCTAAATATTTTATTATTTAGCACCTACAATGTATTGCTAATAACCATATGTAATTTCAATAAGGAAATTTATCTGGCTACATATAAATTCAATATCAACACTAGCTGTTCTCTCAACACGTCCTGGCTTACCTTGTGGTGACAAACCCTGGATTTTCGCTATTTATAGTTTATCAACACCTGGACGCATGCGCATTTTATACTTTATCGGGCACTTTAATTTTAATGTTTAAATCAGCAATTTCATAAATTACATGACTGTAATTTTATTGCAGAGCTTTGGACATTTTACACAAATTGAGGAATCAAAAGATTTACTCCTAGATGTATAATCACAAATTGAAGTCTATGATATAATGGACCATATCACGATAGTTTATCACTATAACTTACATCTCCTGCCATGTTGACTGCCATTCCACTGTTGCGGGGGTCTATACGTCTAGGGGGCTCAAGAATCACCCCACATGTCCCACAGAACTGTGCATATGGCCCATTGCTTGCTTTACACTTTGAACAGATCAAGTGTCGGGCAGCTGGACTAGGCTGAAATGAAAGAAATAAGTAAGACCTTTTTGTAGTGTTAAAACAAATTATCTTCTTCTTTTAAGAAGCCTTTTGACGTTTTGATTAATGTATAATGACTCCAAAATTTCTCCAGACATATACTGATTAACCAGACCCCTTATCTACATGTATGTCTTGAATTAGAGAAGTTCCCTTTGAAAAGTTCAAGACAAAGTGGTTGCACATGTGTGAGTCATGAAGTTCAAGATCCATTTTGATCCCATTTCCGCCTAAGTTCAATTAAAACCCCGATCTCAAATAAATTCATATTCTTGTTAATAATAAGCAAATTGTGGACCTTATATCAATAAACATATACTAAATAACAAAAGGCACACAGTGCTCAATAACTATATGTAGAACTGAAATGACAACTTTAACACCAACAAAAAACTGAAAATTGACAATCTAAGTACATGTACTACATGTGGTTACCAACAATAATCCTATCAGAGATTGATGTAAATCCCAGTGGTATATTCTCCTACAGAACACCTATAGCATATACATGTACAGGGATACAATTCTACAACATCTAAATAAGGACAAGCATTTTAATGGTACCCATGCATGGAAGTTTTATTTTAAATAAATGATTTTATTTGAGATTTTCATGGCCAATAGCCTGAAAATGGTGTAGTTTTACAAGGCCTTTGGTATCATGGAAGGGTTTTATTTTTAGGGTGTATTTCTGTCATTTATAAAACTGCATTTGGCAAACTCCAATTACATAAAAAGAAAGGAAAGATGGTAACTACTTTACAGCTATTACTAAATTGACGGTCATTTTAAAAAAAACACACCACTTATACAACGCATGCAGGTATAAGTCTACACAAGAGACATCTATAAAAGGTATGGGACATTAATAGCTTATACCTTCTCTTTAGGCTAAATCAACATACAATGATCAAATTATTAGGCAATGCTAAAACTTTATCTCTCATTTAAAAGATTTAAACAGAACAAAATTTTGAATCTAAAAATAAAAATGTAAACTTTCTTATACTTTACAGCTACTAGACAAGTTCTTTTGTTATTTTCCACTTGTCATTTTCTATACATGTACTTAAACATAATCATTGTACTTTCTCTCAGCATGTTATGTTTGGTAGAAGTAATTTATAGTCGGCAAAATAATGAAATTGAATAAGATAAATTGGAGTGACACTAAACACTGTTATAAAACAAACTGATGATTAAATGAACTGGTGTTGGATTTATCAAAGTAAAAGAAAGAATTCAGAAATTAAAAAGATGCCTCCTACCTTAGCTCCACACCAATCACAGTACCGTGCATCACTATTGTTTACCCGACGACATTTTGTGCACGTTAGAAGGCGGCCATCTTGACTTGGCATCGGAGGTGCTGATTGGCCGCTGAAGATTGGCTGCATAAACATGCGACATGCAGTTATTTACGACATAGAAAGCAAAGTTAGAACTTTTTTGAGCATCATCAAAGTCATGTTATAAAACTCATATGACAGTTTTGAAAAGCATCTCTGTTTTAGCAAAGCGTGAAAATGTAAATCATAATTTGGGGAATTGGCTATCTCCGATATTATTCCAAGAACCAAACACCATGTTTAGAGTTGAATGAACAAAGCAAATTGTCATGTACATGCACCATTAATTCCTGCAATGTATGGGTTAGATTGCTATCCCCACCACCATTCTCACTGGGGAGTATCGTGATGCAACAACACCGTGTTGTTGCATCAAGATGGCCAGACTTCCGGTGATAGATTTTCGTACGATATGTTGTTTCCCCAATTTAAACCCATTTCTAGGACGAGTTTCTCAATAACCATACACGTGAAGTTAGCGCACGATCTATATTTAAAGAAACTGTCATTAGTATACATGTAGCATCATCAAGAAGCAAGAAGTTCAGTTTTAGTTCCTCACTATTGATGCAACAACACCAAACCGAAGATGCAACAACACTCCTCTAGATTTGAGCAATGATGCAACAACACCAATTAATAGTATAATTTCAGAAGACCATAAATCTCGAGAGGAACAGATTTTTGAATGCCACTATTGCAACACCGGGCCAGTACCCATTTGCGTTCTTCTCAGGCATTCAAAATACATGTCCTGCGGCGAAGATTCTTTATATGTATTTTCAAAAATTTATACTTTTAAATATCATAATGTACTGGAAGTTATTTTATAACATAGTTCAATCGCCTTTAACATTGCAAGCTATGGTAACCCAATCTATTATCATAAACCCCTGTTCCATAGCTTGATGACCTTGATACCAGTTAGTGTCATTCAAAATGGTGGACAAACATCTTTCGTTCTCGGTAAACACGACGAGCTATTGGAAATCTTGCACAGCGCACATGTTGAAGTATTGTTCTCTTTGGATTCGTTCTCACCGATTGAGTAAAAAGGTAGGTAATAGGATTTAGGTCCCGAAAAGGTAAATTGATAGGGGTACAGTAATCCCAGATTTCCCCTGGGCCCTCGGGAAATATCATAATGTGTCCCGGAATAAAACCAATATTGAATCCCTCTCAGTAAATAACCTCTATATAATAGCATTGTATAACTGCAATATCATTAAACCAACACTCATCGGAACTTATGGCGTTTTGAAAACTCAAAATCGCTAAATTTGGTGCCCCATGTTAAGTCAATGGGAAAACTTTTTTTTTTGAAGTGTAAAATACGACATATATACGATCGAGTACAGCTTAATTTAATGAAAGCCTTTAAATGAAGGGTACCTCAAAAGCAATCTAGCTTCAAAATTTGGACAGAAAAATGTCTAGGTCAAAATCTAGGTCAAATTCAAAGTTTTCCTTATTTTTGTGATTCTGACACTACACTTCAATTATATTCTTCGAAATTGTGTATACATGTAGCCAAGAGTGTACTTATAGTGTTAGCATTTTGCCGTCAGAAAGTATTTTAACCCACTTTTGAGATATGGTGTCCAAAAAGTAGGTCAAAATAAGAAATTCTGCAAATTTAACGTTTGAGTTATGAATGAAGAATAGAATTTTCTCAGGAATCAGAATCTGCAAACCAAATTTCGATCCGACTTCCGGTTCGGAAGTTATGGCGTTTTGAAATTTCGAGAAAAATCGATCTGATGGTATCCTGATAGAAAGAGTAGCGAAGAAAATGTTGAAAAATCCATCCATCCTTCCTATCCTATCCTACTATTCTATCCTATCGTTCCTTCTTATTCTATCATAACCTGCTATCCTATCCCTTTTATCCCTATCCTTTCCTTCTTATCTATCCTTCATATCCTTTCATTCCTATCTATCTATCCTTCCTATCCTTTACTTCCTATCTTATCCTTATCTCTTATCTCTCCCATCGTTCCATCCTATTCTGTCCTATCCCTCCTTCCTATTTCATCCATCTTTTTCTGGATGACTCGGCTTAAAAAAGTCCAGATCTAGAATCTGGATTTGAACTTGTTCAATTTCCAAAGTCTAGTTATATTTGTAAACAATTTCCATACGATACGGTAAATCAAGGGGATTTAATTTAGAAAATGAATAATCTTTATTTTTCAGATACAATATCAATGAGGTTGGCTCCCGGGGATTCAATACTTAGCCTATGTATTTAGTTTACCTTGTATATCCTTTTTTACTTTATAAAGACAAATACATTAAGGAACCAAACAAAATACGTTTCATTCATGAACCACGCACTCACACGTTTTATTCATGTCCCGGCCAACACCTATAAACAGAACATAAAACAGTTTCTCTTGATATTCAATGATACATTATATTGGCGTTTTTGCATCAGCACATTGGTGTTGTTGCATCATCGATAATAAACAGAGTGGTGTTGTTGCATCAATAGTGAGGAATTAAAACCGCGAATTTCTTGCTTCTTGATGATGCTACATGCATACTAATGAGAGTTTTTTAAAATATAGATCATGAGCTAACTGCATGTGTATGATTATTGAGCAACTCGTCCTAGAAATGGGTTTAAATTGGGAAAACAAAATATCGTACGAAAATCTATCACCGGAAGTCTGGCCATCTTGATGCAACAACACGGTGTTGTTGCATCACGATACCCCCCAGTGATTCTGATGTCATGCTTCTATGCATATTTCCCATTCTGTATTTTGTTCCCTGTAAACTTTAAATGAAGTGCCAAACTCTCTCCATTTCAATATATTTTTTACATTATGTGATTATAACTGCTTACAGACAACTTATCTCTGGACAACTCATCGCATAAACAACTTATCCCCTGGACAACTCATTATAAATATTATATATGAATTGTCCAGGGAATGAGTTGTCTATTGGATGAGTTGTCCAGGGGATAAGTTGCCTAGGGGATGAGTTGTCTAGGGGATGAGTTGTCCGGTTACCATTGTAACCAAGGTGGATATTCACATATTTGTAATGTTACAACATATGCAGAATTCCATCTTAGTTATTGTACTATAAGCATATTAAAATGTCAATGTAATTTTAAAGAGTTGCATCTCTGACTGTAAATGTAATATTACTGCTCCATCCCACATATGCAGGCTTCCATTTTGGATACAACTCTTTTAAACCATGACATTTATCTAAATTACATAATCCCTTAAACATGTAGTCTATTCAGTGATCTCCCCAGCATTAAAGGAAGTGGCAAAGCACCCACCTGAGATTTTGAAAATAGGCTTGAACCCACCTGAAAATCCATTTGCACCCACTTGAAAATGAGAAAAATCATGAAAAATTGGCATATTTTGACCAATTTTGGTCTGAAAATGAGAAGTTTGCACTCACCTGAGATAAAATCCTGGGGAGATCATTGCTATTATATACTAATTCATGCGCCCTAGCACCATGTGTGTATAAGACATAAAATGCAATTACCAGTTTTAAGTTACTGAGCTAAAAAATAAGTTATACTGGATTGTGATACCTTGCATGATTAATTCATGTTTCACAAATAAAACTGCAATAAAATATAAATTAAGATATTTTAAGGTACCATTTTAAGAATAGGGTCAAACATTCCTCAAAACTTAATGTCAACTGATAAAGAAAGTATAACTCAATTATAGATGTAATTGTGAATAATACTCTACATATGTAAACCCCTAATCAATGATCAACATAAACTTTTCCCCAAAGCTCTATTTCAATACTTACTTTGGCTTGGGTAGGTAGTTTTGATTCACAGGTCACACACGTGACAAGGTTGGATGGATTTGCGGTTCCACAGACAACACACAGGAGTTTATCATCGAGCTTGATGCTGGCCTGTGGCTGGTTCTGGGCAGGAATTGGGGCCTCACATATGAGACACTGAGGGGTGTTGAAAGGCACCATTGATTTACAGAAGACACACATACCCATCTGGAAGAATGAGTTTTATGTTTATTAATGTTTATTAAAGTGTAAATGAAAAAGAGAGGGGAGGAGAGGGAGGGACGAGACAGCATTTTTCCATGTGAACATTATTTAAAATGTTGTTTTTTCATTTCAGCATGTCAGCTATATATTTGAAGGTTTTCTCTAATGTGTTACACATTATACTTGATCTATCTGATTTGAATTTTCAAATGTCGATGAACCAGTAATGGAAAGTAAATTCTAAGAAAATAATTTTAGCAGCAGCAGTAGATGGAGATGGTCTTGTCTTAGGCAGAGAATGTATCAGACTCCCATCCACAATTCATTCTTACCTGACCTGCCTCAGGAGGGGGTAGTCTAGTTTGTGGCAGAGGAGGTATGGGACTCCCACATTCATTGCAGAACCTGGCATAGGGATCAGCTGGTCTGGGAGCATAGCAGTATATACATCTGGAGCAAAAAATAACAAAGAGGGTGTTCATTAATTTCATAAATTATTTAGCATAGCATTATATACATCTGGAGAAAAATAACATGAAGGGAGTTCATTAATTTCAAAAATTATTTCGGTCAGATAAATACAGTTTTCAACTTAATCATATTTAGTTGAGCTATTAATAAGTGTATTTTAAAAAGGACAACAAATGTGTGTAATTTGTTAGGAAACGCATGAAAATTAGTTTACTCACTTTAAGAAATCAGTTTCCCGCTGCAGTCTTAGTGCCTGAGTAGCTGAGTCTGGGGGACGTCTTCTCTCAGGGTAGTCTAAGTGGTCAAGATCTGTAGCTCCATTCACTGTCATATTGTCACGGATACTCTGAAATATGTTGTTATATTGATTATCCAATACACCAAATGCAGAGGTTAGTTCAAAAATATCATCTGAATAATTAAGACAATTTTAAAGTTGAGCGGCCCTGCTCTCTCTACTCGGGTAGGGACCCGCAGTCCGGTCATAAACCAATTCAACCCAACCATGCTGATCTTTACTTAACCAATCAGGAAGCAGAAAGATACACATTTAAATAATGGTGGGTCAATATTGGGTAAAAATACAAGACAAGCTCTAGTTGGCTCGGCAAGTTAGGGATTTGTCTTCAACATAAAGAGTGAAGACGAGGCTATCTTTTAAGAAGCTAAATCAGATGAATGCGATAGGTAATTATCATATAGACTATTTGAAGAATTCATGTAGTCTTTGCACAGTACTCATTTTAACAAATAATGGGATACTTTGTTTTTCCGTGATTTCAAATATATACTATTTATCTTGATTCAATATTCTATTAATATGAACAACAATCTTCTTTTCAAAGATTTTATCAGTTAGAAAGGGCTTTTATGGTTATGACAGAAAAATAGTGGAATTATTTGTCACTACAGAGATGATTATGCAATTAGTGCCCAAAAGATCCTTCACATTATTGCCTATTATTACCACCTTGCAGGGCCTGTTCTAGGGGTTTTAGTACTAGTTGAGAAGGCATTTAAATTGCTATATTGACGTGAGCAATATTGTGTCGGGCGTTAATGACTTTAGTCGGGCAATAATGACATTATCCGCCCGGCTATGTTTCCCGGGAAAAGTGATATCGTTCAGTGCGTAAGATTTTCTATTTCAAATTTGCTATTTCAGCCCTGGTCATTAACGGTGGTAATAATAGTAATAACGTCATTTCTGCGGGCAAAATAGTGAAATATTGGACCTTGGGCCTGCGCCATTGGTCCAATATTTCACTATATTGCCCTTTGAAATGACGTTATTGTACTATTACTAAAATTTGATATTTTTCTGAATTTGAAATTAATCTATTCTTTCAATGAATATGGATTTATTCAAGCTTAAATTGCAAATAAATATAAAGTAATTTATCTCAACAAATTGCAAAGGCATACTAGGATGAGACAATGGCAAATCAGAAAAAAGAATGAAGCCATACTATTAAGCCATTACTGCCTTCACATATTGATAATGTCATATTACAAACTTTAAGCCATCTCAAAATGGATTAACCTTGGAGCTATTTCGCTCAAAATGGATTATACTGGGAGGTATTTGGCTGAGTGTCATTTAAATTACTTAACTCTAGATCTCAAATTTGACAGTGGTGAGCTCGACTTTGAGCCAATGTCAAATATTACAACTCAGTTGTCAAAAATTTTATCTCAAAATCTGTCAGGAAAATTAATTTGAAATCGAAGCCAGTGATTTCTGCTATAAGTATGCGGATGCAAAAGTATCCTCATCAATTGTCAAAATATATTGCAAAGGGACTAAAAGAAAGCTGATCTGACATTAAAATCACCAAGTTCTAGTTTAAGACAACTAAAACAATACTGTTGTTACTTCTCTCTTAAGCATTAAAACTCAAGATACGAAATTATGAGTTTGTCAGATATATCCAAAGAGCCAAACAGCTCAATGCAGTATAGCAATGAGTTTGATACACAGACCAGCAATGAGCTAAACACAATTTCAGAGATACAAGAAGAAATGAAACAATGCAAAGTGAAGTACCTGAAAGCTAGGAACCAACTCATCATACTTCAACACAAGATAGATGATCTAACTGTACGGTATGACAGAGCCAAACGAGATGGGAAACAATCTTTCTCTTACAGTATACAACTTCAACTGTGCTCTTGGAGAGAAGTGAGGGACCAGTTCTACATCTATGCTAACATGAAAGCTAGCAATTTAAGAGATTTGTATTCTGAATTACAGCATAAACAAAAAAAACATGGCGTTTGATTCACATGAAGTTAATTGACCGAAACATGGCGTTCGATTCACATGAAGTTATTTGACCAGTCAGAAATTCAAACCAAACGGTCCTTTTAAGGACCAAAAAATAATTCCAAAAGAGAAATTAGAATTTGTTTAATGATTAGTAAAACTTCAGCAAAAATCTTAAAAATAAAAATATCAATATGTTTTAACTAGCATTTTCTATCAATTGGTTAACTGAGGATTAAGGTAGTGTTTTGTCAATTTAGACAATGGTGGTTTTGTTCTATGTAAGTAATGTACTCAAAATATGGTATTTACAATATCTAAAGTCCTGACAAAAGCCCTGATTAGAGGTCAGAAACTCTCTTAAAATCAAAGAGGTATCTTCTCTAAATTGCCTATTTGTTCCTCAGCACAAGAACCATATGTGTCCCTCCCCACTCAATACCCCATGGGGACTTACATGTTGTCCCACGGTGGCCTTGTCTGAGGCATCAGGATAGCCAAGTCTTGACTGAGTAAACCTGGCCTTGTTAGTTGGTCTATGTCTGTTGCTTCCATTCACCTTCATTTCTGGAATATATACAGAGGGGTATTTGAGCCTGGCCATAGGAAAACCGGTCTTATCGCAAAAATTGAAATTGTGCTACAGAGCCAAAAATGTGCCCAAGATCAAACCATCAAGTCATAAGTCATAAGTCATGGCTCATTTGAAAGGTATTTTTGTGCTTTTTAAGATAAACAAAAAAACAAAATATTGAAAAATCTGTGATAAGACCCCTTTTCCTGTGGCCTGGCTCATTTAATGGCGGGCCATGAATAAAGATTTCAATCCAAGGGACAATGTGATATTGATCTCTGGACATAATTGATTGACAGTACTAGGGTGTCAGTGCAGTTAATACAATATTGTTGGAATGCTAAATATGTACACTGTACATGTAATTTTTCATGACCCATCATATATGGGAAACAAGTGAAGTCCTATTTCCTAGGGATTGGTTAAAATGTTGTACACTTTAAATCACATATCGCATATCACATTAGTCTTGTTTACATTTCAAAATATCTTATAATCAAGGCATTAAAATGCAAATTGTCACCACCTGCCATTTGTTACAGATGCCATGTCATTTGTTACAGACACCAAATGCTGACCACGAAACGCCAACACTGTCCGCAAAAAGTTAAAAACTTTAACAATATGTCACCATAAACAAAATAAACAGACATGATATCACATCTTAGATTGTATAAAAATGTCAGAAAACTAGCTCGCTCATTTAAATTTTAGAAAGATATACCTAGACTAAAATATGCATGACTATCGATAAGTTGAAGGCAGATGGACATGGGTTCCATACTTACCAGCCATTCTATTCTCCATTTCCTTATGATTCTGTACATCTTCCCAAGCTTCCTTTGCAGTCAATAACTGGGACATTAGGGACTTATCTGTACCACGCTTCTACAATAAAGATATAATATATGTTCATGAATAAAAATAAGTAGTGAAAGATTTGTGAAAAAGGCTGACTTTGTCTGGGTTGTGAGTAAAAAAAGCAGTAAAATTTATTGATTAATCTAATATTTATCATGTTCAAAGGCTATCAAATGAACTTAATCCATACCATAACACATTTTTCAATTTCATTTTTTATTTATGACAAAACTGCTCTGACTATACAAAACATAACTCACCCCTTTCCTTCGTTCTCTGTTGAGTTCATTGACAAATCCATGTTCATCATCTACTCTGGGCGGGGGGTCTGGCTCTATGTATTCCACTTCAAATGTCTTAGTGACAATGTTGCTTTCACGCAGGCCATCACTGAAGCAAAGTTTGACATGTTAGTGGTTTCTCCAGAATCGACACAACTGGATCAGTTGAGAATATTGAAATGTATTTCAGTTAAAAATCCATTTCCCTTAATCAAAATAAAATCTGGAGTTTTTGTCCCCTTTTTGTAATTTAGAACTGATAGACATGAAACTAAACACCGGACAATATCTTTATAGTTATGAAAAACAGGGGAGTTAAAATGAAACAAGGCATTAAAATGCAAACTACAATTTGTTACGGGTGCTGTAAGAATTTCTTAGATGGTGTAAGAATGTGTTACAAACGCTGACTGCCGAACACCAACTGCCATCCACAGAAAAGTTGGAGAGTATAACAATAATATAATCCAAAGTTTCCAGGCATGGGCTTACTTCTCAACTGCCACCGCTTTGACGATGCGCTTTCCCCCAGGAAGAGTGAATGGTTCCCTGTATTTGTAAGTGTTCCTGGGTCCAACCTTCTGGAAGGGTTCCGGTTTTGAACCATTTGTTGTGTAGAACACAGTCACTCCATGCGTTTCTGAAAAGGTATAATATAACATGGTATTTATTATTCAAACTTTCCAGTCAGTACAATTGAAGGTCAAATGACTATCCTGTGATATTTTCTTTTTATAGTCTGCTATAGCACTAGCTGTCAATTCAGAAAAACAGATTTTTACCAGTTTCATTCAATTGTGGTAAGATTATGTAGAAGACGCAGGGTGGGCAAAAAATGTTACCCATTCTGAACTGGCAAGAATACAATAAGAGTAACATATTTTGGCCCATTCTGCAATTCATACAGATTTCCTGAGAGATCAGCACACTAGTATTTGAAGGATGAACTGACTTTCAAACGGTTTCAAAATGTCCTGGACTCCTTACCAAGTTTATTTATTTGGATAATAAAAGTCAGTCCATTTAACATGATGAGCAAGCATCAAGGCCATATAGAAACTTGAAAGTGACATTGACAATATACAACTATATAAAAGAAAAAATACATTGAATCAAAAGAGTTTGGTTTTTAAACAAGTACTGGCCTTCAAAATCATTTTCTGCAATCAATGCACTTGATTATTTGTATGCATATTATACCATGACAAAATAAAAATAGAACTGCATGGAGAAACACAGTAGATAGTAACGCTGAGTATGATAAATAATTAATGTGATTATTTTTTACAGTCTTCAATAACAATAGCTTCTTCCAATATTAATAATGTTACTCTTCGTAAAAACAAAGGAAGTAGATCACATATAGGAAACAGATATTGATCTGAGGCTTAATATACAGTGAAATTAAATATTAATGGGCCAAACAAATAGCTCTCAGGGGGTGGCTGATCTATACAATGTATATTAAAACTCAGGCCCACAATTTTCAACATGGAAATAAAAGGAATATGTTTGTGTATTTTCTGAAAGAAGGCCAGGGGTTCACCTTAGAACAATCAACTCATATCATTCTAATGAGGACAAAAAAAACATTTCAATATCATTGTACCAACACTTTTTATCAAAATTGAATTTTCAAAATTCTTAGATAGGAGCTTCTGATAAATGCATCCTTGTTAAGACGTTGAAATGCACCCCTAGTTATGACAGGAAAAAATCTCTCCTAGATATGACAGGAAGGATGCAACCCTGATTATAACAGGGAAATGCATCCTCTGGTTATGACAGGACAGCTCAATACTCCCAGTTACATGTATTATCATGCAGTTTCATTATAAGATACATTACATTGATCTCACACAGGATTTTTTCTTAAGTGGGTGCAAAATTCTCATTTTCACAATTCAGACCAAAATTGGTCAAAATATGCCTATTTTTCATGATTTTTCTTATTTTCAAATGGGTGCAAATGGATTCTCAGGTGGGTGCAAGTCTATTATCAAAATCTCAGGTTTGTGCTGCGCCCACTTGCTTTAATGCTAGGGAGATCACTGCATTAATACCTGATGCTATTTCTATCCTCGTATTACTGTCTATAGCAGTCTTATGTTGGCCTGGTATGGGTGCCCGCAATGGCACAATGGTTGGTACGGCAATTGAACCAGCTGTCATCGTTCCTCCTGTAATTTGAGGATTCTGTGATTGTGTCTCTAATATTTGCCTTAGGTATTGGTAGAATCTACAATAATAAATATGAATGCTATAGATCTAAACAGGCATAACTTGCAAAATGTTACCAATTGCCTTTTGGTGAAGACACTGAAATCTGAACACTGACTACTTGAAATGAATTCAGTGCATTTTGCTGACCAGATATTCTTGTATCACTCAGATTAAGTCTTATTTCATCAATTTCTATTAAAAGAGCCATTTTTGGTTCTTTCATGGGGTTCAATTAGATTAATTTCTAGCTGAAAGCCCATGTTTCTTTAAAGAAAATATTTGAACAAGCGGCAAAAGGAAATGAGCTCTTGAATCGCAAAGAGTGCATTGATACTCTCCAGATTAACCAAACCCGTCTGGCCCAGTTATTTACTCCTGACGTCGTAGATCTGGGCCAGACAAGGTCCAATGCTAAAAAGGGGGATTTACTCCGGAAAAAACATGTCGCTGAATCATCACTTATTATTCATTCCCTATTAGCCATCCAACCAAAACATCGGGTACCATGTAAACCCAAGTATTTATTTGGAATAAAGAGAACATAACTTACGCGTAAATGTGGTGTTTTGTTTGTTATATTGATGTTGAAATGGGCACAACATTTCGTCAATATTTCGTCAGTTCTCCGCACCGAATAAAGTCACGTGATGTGACGTAACACGAGTGTGAGGCGATAATTTTTAAACTTTCATGGAACGAAAATACATTTCCCGGGAATCAATACATTCCAAATATTACGATTTGTTCAGCAGATTTGTTATCAAAACGTAGATTACTTTATAAAACAGACGTGTCTGTGTTGTATTTAAACTGGAAAGAAATATGGTGGACATTAAATACGATTTTTCAATTTCTTGAACTGACGGAATGTAGTATTGAACGAAATAAGCAGCCGAGACTTCTCGATATTCTACGAGATCACGAACAGATTGCAGAAGAATTTTTCTTTTTGCTGCGTTTAGACATTTCGTTCTTATTTATTAGCCGTCATCCAGCGATGGAAACCTAATATAAATACAAAGTTTGATACGAGGAACAAACACGTAAGTGATTTTTATGATGTTTATTCATTTATCAGCACGTATTATACATTGAAAAACCAGTGTGTTTTTTCCGGAGTAAATACCCCATTTTTTGCATTGGATCGAGTCTGGCCCAGATCTACGATATCGAGAGTAGATAACTGGGCCAGACGGGTTTGGTTATCTCTAACCAAACCCGTCTGGCCCAGTAATCTACTCCCGATTCTGAATTGTCGTAGATCTAGGGCCAGACTAGGTCCAATGCAAAAAAGGGGGTATTTACTCCGGAAAAAACACACTGCTGAATCATCACTTATTATTCATTCCCTATTAGCCATCCAACCAAAACATCGGGTACCATGTAAACCCAAGTATTGATTTGAAATAAAGAGAACATAACTTACGCGTAAATGTGGTGTTTTGTTTGTTATATTGATGTTGAAATGGGCACAACATTTCGTCAATATTTCGTCAGTTCTCCGCACCGAATAAAGTCACGTGATATGACGTAACACGAGTGTGACGCAATAATTTTTAAATTTCATGGAACGAAAATACATTTCCCGGGAATCAATACATTCCAAATATTACGATTTGTTCAGCAGATTTGTTATCAAAACGTAGATTACTTTATAAAACAGACGTGTCTGTGTTGTATTTAAACTGGAAAGAAATATGGTGGACATTAAATACGATTTTTCAATTTGTTGAACTGACGGAATGTAGTACTGAACGAAATAAGCAGCCGAGACTTCTCGATATTCTACGAGATCACGAACAGATTGCAGAAGAATTTTTCTTTTTGCTGCGTTTAGACGTTTCGTTCTTATTTATTAGCCGTCATCCAGCGATGGAAACCTAATATAAATACAAAGTTTGATACGAGGAACAAACACGTAAGTGATTTTTATGATGTTTATTCATTTATCAGCACGTATTATACATTGAAAAACCAGTGTGTTTTTTCCGGAGTAAATACCCCATCTCAACCCTCAAAAGTTGTCACAATGAGCTAAATTCTAAGTTTCGTGTCTCAAACTCTCCCAAGCGGTAGAAATAAATTAATCCAAAGCTTCATACCTCCAAATGATGGATAAATCCCTACCAAATCGAACGAATTTTTTCATGAATCGCCATGTTTGTGATCCGAGGATTGACTCCCAGAATGCAACATCAGGTAACCTTATTTACTCGTGACAGATTTCAAAATGGCGGAAGAGCATTTTGAAAGCTGACACATGTCATGTTGCATTTTGGGTGCTAATCCACATTGCCGCGTAATCCGGCTCCAAAATCAACATCAGCCTAGCACTTGAGACCATCATTAGACATAAAATTATGTTAGATCTAGTATGCACTGAACAGAAATTATTCAATTTGAAAATGAAATGAAAATTGAAATAAATTTGAATCTTGAGAAATGATTTTATGTAGATCTAGACTTTACTTTTGTCACAATGTTAAACACCATTTTGAGCATAGAGTTACAAGTGTTTAATCAACTGCAGTCTATCTGAAACCAAATAACTCAAAATATGTAGATTACCTGAATAATATGCTTCTCCACAACAACCTTCACATAAAATCTTGTTACCAGGAGAATTTAGTTTTGAGACCAGCTGTCTGATTGGTTGACCTAATTTCCTTAATTTAGTAAGAAGTCCATTCTTTAAAATGTAAACAATTTCTCTATATCATTAAGATAGTGTCACATCTTAATCAAATAATAAGGCAGATAAATGTGTCATTGTTTGATAAAATTTATCATTTGGTTTCACAAACTTAGGAAAACCTCTACATTACGTTCTTTCAAAATTGACCAATCAGAATACCTGTAACTGCTAATTGGATTTTTAACTTAGGTCATGACGTGAATTATCTATCGAATAAAATATCATCCCATTAGTACTTTTAGTACTTGGCTAACTATTATTCATTAAAAATGTGTGTGATACTTAAGTATTTCATTTATATCAATTTATGAATACTTTATTGTTTTTCAGTAGTACTTCCGAAGTTTGTCATGACAGAATAAAAAAAGAAAAAGATAGGCACAAAAGTTGGAGTTTGCAGTTTTGTATTATGTAGGGTGTTCAGCATGTCAACAACATCCAAACTAACTCTTGGTGCATCTATAGTATTCACTGCAGCTATCGTGGGCTATGTGCACTTTAAACAAAAGAGTGATCGAGAGGTAAAGTTTTCTCAAAACCCTATGATTTTCACATGAAAATTGAAATCTGAATGTGCAGCATAGCCATATCATTTTTGTATGTTATAACTAATGGTCACACACATGGCATGTTTCGAAATACTATAGCACTATCTGGAAAGCTTTCAGAAATACTAGAGGTACTTTTCTGGTTGACATCGTCTCAACACATGGTCATTGCGATTATGCAACACTAGATCTAAACCCCGGGGGGTTCACTGTATATAAAACTCGACGGGGGTCCTAGGCTGAAACCTCAAATATCAATATGTTCCCATACCAATCTGTCAAATTTCAATATGTTCCCATACCAGCCAAAATAACGCCCAAAGGCCATACCAAATGTCCAAATATAGGACCAATGCCATACCAAATGTCCAAATATAGGACCAATACCATACCAAATGCCCAATTATGGGACCAATGCCATACCAAATGTCAAAATGTAGGACCAATGCCATACCAAATGTCCAAATATGGGACCAATGCCATACCTTAATTCAAAGTAAATGAAATATAGGATCAATGTCATACAAATTTGCAACTACTGGACCAATGCCATACCACGAATGTTAGGTAACGTATCTACAACGACCATTCTCATACCAGAAGAGCAAAAGTCTGACCATTGTCATACCTCAGAAGTCAGAAATTTCCGGGCATTCCCATACCAAATCCTAAAATATGGGTCCATTGCCATACCAAACGTTGAAAAAGGTACCCCACATGCGCCGAGGATCCCCGTCAAGGTTTATATATAGTGAACCCCCCGGGATCTAAACTACACTCAATTTTTTTATTCTGTGAACCAGTTCATATGGTTAAAACATGGGCTTTCAACTAGAAGGCCCATGGTTAAAATAACGAAAAAATGAAATGTTACCATGTGTCTACTTAGCAGTTTGTTCTATGTCATCCATCCTGCTAGGTTACATTGTGGAACTCCGCCAAACATGACACTGAAGGCAGTATTTTGAGGTTATAAAATCTAAATCTAAATAATTTCCCATTTGTAGCCCCTTGGAGATTTCCGGAATTGAACAAAGTAGCGAATGTTGCGATTTTTCGATTTCATCTCAATCTCTGATAGGCTACCCATCATTTCAAGTATGGTGGTCATTATCCTGTATCTTTGTCCAGTGCTTAGTCTCCGGGAACTCAACACATATAAAATGATAGAGTCAAGTTCTAAGAAAAGAGATCACTTGCTCCGTTACCTCTGTTATCTCAATTTTAATTGGAAATGTTTAATTGATCTGTGTAAATAGTCATAGAATTTGATATAACACATTTAAATCTGTGCAAAAGGAAAATACTTATGTTTTACCATCTAATCAGGATTTCAACTATGTACAGTATTAAGACCTAGACATAGAAATTATTAACATTTCTCTGGTTAAAAGAAGCATTTTGCAGTCTGTACTCTGTAGATTATTTAGAACAATGATTGGCCTCTCACACAACAATCACCCCGTGTACTGGCATTAATAATTACAAGATGAATTTGTATGTTTTAGAAACTACGTGAAGGTGTGTACAAAGATATAGAGAGACAGCATATGAAGAAACAACAGAATATAAAGCTCATGCAGGATCAGTTGGAGTTGGAGAAAATTTTAAAGAGAGAGAGAAGTGAAGAAGGTATGATTTATTGAGTATTATTAAAAGTGTTATTTACATATAATTGGACATGACTTATTCAGCAGTTCAATAAAAATCATTCAATTCAAGTTGAGCATGCTTGGACGTGGCTAAAAGCGTTCGGTTTTGATTGAATTTTCCTTAGGAACCTGGTTAATATTGTAAGGGGGCAGTAAAGGATAAAAGGAAAGAGACAAAGCTGAGTACATGTATAGCTTGTAAAATTCACGTAATTCAACAATTTTTGCATGAAATAATATAAATGTGTTTGATATTTTGGTTGTCACCTTTCCCATGAGGGAATGGTGAAATTTTGGCAAATTGAAATATTTGAATATTCAGAACCTTTTAGAGCAAAATATTTGTATTTTCTTGCTCTTAAACTGTTGATTTTATATTTCAGGATAAAAGTGAAGTTGACAACATATGACATTTGAATCTGGATGGGAATGAGAGTTTTTGAAAATATAGACATTTAAAGAAATGTGATGTCTTTGGTCACATATTCTGATTCTGAAGAATCCTGTGATGATGTCACAAAGGATGATGATGTCACAAAGGATAATGGTGTCACAAAGGAAAATGATGTCACTAAGAGGAAACTCCTGGTGGGAAGTGAAGATGACGGTGAAGCCAAGCGTAAAAAAAATTCTCAGAATGGTGGTGAAAGATTACCCTCAGTGCCTTTAGGAATACAGCAGATGTATGGAGATAGATCCATTGATGATGTCATAGATTCATGTGATCATAGTGGCAGGGTGCGATCTTTTGCTCATGAGCGGGGTAATTGGGCCACTTATGTACATGTCCCATTTGAAGCAGATGAAGAATTTCGAGAATTTGTAGATGAATTATTGGAGATGATCCCAGAATGTGAAACCCATGCAATGGAGGAATTCCATATAAGTCTCTCCCATACGTTTGTTATCCGTCATCATTGGATAAAACCTCTCGTCAACTCATTGCGGAAGAAATTAGCATCACACGATAGTACATACATCACAATGGATGCCGTGAACTGTTATACCAATGATGAAAAAACAAGAAGTTTTCTTTCACTTGCTGTGACAGTCGGCCATGATATGCTGTGTAAAATGGTACACACTGTTGATTCTGCCCTGGTCGAGTATAATCTACGGGAGTACTACAAGGAGCCATCCTTACATATGAGTATAGCTTGGAGTCTGGGAGAAAGTCTTAATAAATTGACACCAGAAACTAAAAAAAATCTGCAAGAAAAACTTGATGAATTTATGGTTGATAATCCAGAGGTTTTGACCTTCAATGTAACAGAATTAAAGTGTAAGACTGGAAATAAATATTTTAACTTTCCATTGGGTGCCAAATAAGAAATCAGCATTAGTATTTCAAGGAATGGTGTTATCATAATATTATTGGATAATGACTGCCTTGGCATTAGCAGGTGTCATGCAATACATTTGTATATAATATAATTGAAAGTTAAACGATACTTTCAAGGAACATGTATTCTTACAAATATGTTCATAATTAATTTTTGACCAAATCAGGTAAAATAAGAATTTCACACCCTTTTGAGAGAGAAACTGTGTAAGATCATGAAGATAACTGTAGATAGAATTACAACCAGAATGAAGGACAGCATATGACAATTTTACTTTGTGAACTATAAATGCAGTTGTTCAATTCAAATAATCCTTGTCAGTTTTAAACCTTGACAAATTCATCGCCTTGAGTATTATGTTATATGGGCAGTTTTTATAATTCTATCTGAGGCAAGACTAGATAAGTAAAATCACAACTAGATTGCTCTATATATAATTTTTCATATTATAAGTAACAAAATGCAAACAGAATAAATTTTCTATAAAATTTATTTTCCATTTTTGTACAGTATTTCTACAAACTTCCTTCACCAAGGAAAATTCTTGATTGAGGACTCCATGTATGGTTGGCCCTTACAAAAAATTTCAATATGTCAATCTTAATTTTTGCAAAATATCAACGAAATTATGAGAGAACAACTTTCAGATGTTCAGTATAAGTTCTCCCTATTAAGAGAAAGAAGATATTCTGGACTTCGAGACCCTGTTCTGAGGGTGAAAACTTGAGAGATTTAACTGGTGTGAAATTATTTGTAAGGGGACTAAAAAAACATTCTAAAAGAACAAGTCAATATAAATCTACAACTCAACCACACATGAAAAACCCTTGCAGAGAAATTCAGTTTTAAGAAATTTCCTTGTGCAATATCTCTCCATTTATGTAAATATCCGGATGAATGGAATCATTACTTGAAACGTGAAATTCTCTGCATAGAATGGGACAAGAAACAAGTATACATGTACTTAAAACACGACAACAATCGGAACATTCCTAATGTACTGCACTGAAAACATAACAGAGAATGAGAAGTAGATGCGTCAAGAAATTTTCATCCTTTCTCATCAATGAATACATTTTTAAACAACACATGATTTGAAAAATATAAACAATATAAGTAGAATCTAAATCATTTTGAAATAACATTTTAGACTTTTTTTCACATAGCAAATTAATCTGTTATACATGTATATGAAAAGTTATCCTGGCCTGTACACAGGACTTGAAAAGTGCTCAGATTGGTGAAAAACTGCATGATTTTGAAAGAAGTTTTGGCCAGGGGGGTCACTTAAACCCTCCAACCCCCCCTGGCTATGGGCATGTTGTCTGTAACATAAACTTGAAACTTTCAAAAGCATGTTCTAGAGATTTGCTATATCAATCTACATTCATGTTTTCAGTGCAGTAAAGGAATGTCCCTTATAAAATATAAATTTGGTAACATAATCATTTTCAGTATGCTGAAACAATATGCAAGAAAGAAAACAAACTATTTACTGAATCTACATTCTGTGACAGATAATCTATACAACTGAGATATCATAAGACAAGGAGATGCACTAAGGTGTCCTGGGTGACTAAAGCCTCAGTCTCATTTGCTCTACAACGGGCATACAGCAGCCATAGCTTACGTACTGATTATCCCTAGCCTATATTTTATGCTGCATATTTATCTTTTCGGGAAGCTACAGCTGCCGTACAATTGTCGTACAAATGTGACTGGGGCATAAATTTCACCACATATTCCCATTCCTCCATTACAACTACATCTTCACATTCCAACAGTTACATTACAGGGTTCAAACTTTATTATACTCTTTAAGAATATTCAGTATCGTCCCACTGTTAAGCTGGGTGTGAATTTTTCATTAGCCTATACATTGTTCACTCGTTCAGAATGATCAAGATATCCCCATTTTTATGATTTTCCATTCTCAAGTTGGATGATGTTTATTCTCAACAAGACCTACAGAAATCGATTCAATATGAGAGAGGTAGGCCTATAAGGGAACCCAAGATATCATAACAGACCCCCAATCATGTTGATACATCAGCAAATACCATTGGAAAGGGAAGAGCAGTGTATCATCAGGAACCATGTTTTATTCTCTAAAAGGGTATATTACACTGTACAAACCATATATTACAGAAATTGACATACGAAATAAATAATGATATTGGTGAAATGGTTGTAGCTTAGATAAATATTATTCAACATGGCCGAGTAGTGAGTTTACTGCAAAATACAAAGAATAACTCACATAGCACTGGTTTTGAACGCACGCTCGACTTTGATCAAATACATTGATATTGTACATGTTCTATACACATATACAATAGAAAGACATAAAATGACTTGTATTCATTAACAACAGACACTGGTGTAGGGGTATTATACATGTCTAAAGGCAGTAAACCTTCAGACATCTAGCTCAATCGAGCTCAAATGGCAGCGTATCCTACCAAGGACCTACATAGCCCTGCATCAAGCCCCACGAACCTCTCTTTCTCTAGGAGGGAAGATGAGATTTGAGACGAGGCTATGTTTCCTTTTACATTATGTATACATATATATTACTATGTGAGAATTTAATTTACACCAAACTATACATGTACATTCATTTAGCAAGGCACCTGCACGTGAGCAAATGGAATGCATTCCTCTTAAAGTGCACGTACGTGTGTATGCCTTAAAATGCTTCAGATTGGCGACTTCATCCCTGTGTACTACACTATGTTAAATTGGCAATATGCAAATATTTACAAAATTTTGTATTCAGAGGTACTTGATATGAAACAATCTTAAAAGTTCAAACTTAATTTGAAAAAATTGTAAAGATAAGCATCACGCCCCTAAATTTTCTCCTGAAAGATAAATGTTACAGATTTGATGAATTTTCTTACCATTGGAAAGGGAAGAGCAGTGCATCATCAGAGACCATTTTAAACAGAAATCGCCTGCTCCCCCTCCATTCATTTTGACAATAGGGAGTTTAAGCTTTCATATAAAATCGAAACACAAACCTGCGGTATATGTATGACCAATCGCACATCCAAATGCATCGCTTAATTATTTTCCATTGACGTTAAAGTTGGGAAAAACATTGCTTTAACTCCCTATTGTCCGATCACTCGGCGTGAGCATATTTTGTAAAGATTAGCATATTGCCTCTTTAGTCCATTCTTCCACCATATTTTACAAAAGGAATCTGACCACTTTAATATTTTACTTGTGTGAAAGCAATTCTGAGTCAGTTGTCCAGCCAGCTATATACAGAACAATTGTTAAATTGAACACTTGGAAACTGGAAAGATTTATGCTTTTTTTATATAACTATGACAGATTGATGAATTACTTATTACAATGAATACCAAAACTACAAATCTAGATTATTTTATATTTAGCTTATAGCATATGGACTCGCAAAGGTGTTCAATTTAACAGGCTCAACTGTAGCCAACTGTGGCCAACTCAAGTGGAACTTTTTTAAACAGCCACAAGCAATGTAGAAGTAGGTAAAAAATGTCCGTATATATATTATTATACTATCTCTCATAAATGCCATCATTTAGATATATACAAGTCTTCCACTATATAAATTCCTAACAGGCTTTACATGATATACTAGCAGGGGAGACATGATATACTAGCAGGGGAGACATGATATACTAGCAGGGGAGTAGCCAGGATCCAAAAATAAGACAAAACTAAAGCCAAAGAGGGTATTATACTTCTGTGTGTATCATTTTCAGTTTCAATGACATCATAGGATCTTCAATAAGTTGACAAGTACTAAAATCAAGAATGAAATTGAAATAGCATACATTTAGGTCATAATTACTTTCTCAAATATGCCAATCTTCAAAAGTTACAAACATACTCTTCTTGTTGTGAAATGGATATCAAGAATTCATTACAATAAACATGTACGTAAAGATCCCTGTCAACTTCCAACAGCTGTTTTAAATACAGTTTAATCATGGCATTTTGTTTCAAGCTTGGGTTTATTTAACAGAAATCTTATGTTAGATAAATCCACAAGAACTACTTGGAATAGTAGACGATTGGTCTGAATAGGAATTCCTTGTGGCTAGGCTCTATTCAATCTTTTGAATAGCTCAGAATTATCTTGGGCCTGACACCATTATTCATAAGCTATTAAAAATTGAACAACACCAGCTACTTGGGATTTCTCCATTTCATACACAGCTGTACATGCACATTAAAGGAAAAAATGCTCTTACAATAAGTGTTTATATTCATCATGTTTACATACAAGTGGAAATAGCTAACCTATGTTAGACAGTATCTGCATTTAGAAATATAATAGGACTTTTAAGAAAATGTGTTGTAAACTGAACATATTAGAGTACACACAGATCAAGTCAAAAAAGGCCCATTCCTACAATAATTTCAGGGTCATTTCAAAACATATTAATCAACAGCTATTTTGTCTTGAAACAATATTTCTTTCATAATGCTAGACACATCAGTACAACAACTGAGTGCATACACTAGATAATCCAGTAATGGTTTTGGAGTGTACAGTAACACAGAATACACACGTGTGAAAAATGCACATAAAACATGTACTGTACTCCAACTAATATTTATCGCTATTATATTTCGCGTTTTTGTGATTTTGATATTTTGCAGCAATAAATTTTCGCTTATTTCAGTTTTTCAAAATTTTACGGCTATTAATTTCCACAGATTTGTGACTTCTGAAAATTTTTCCAGCTTTTTCTAATTTCTCTGATTAAAATATTTGAAACCAGAAATAAAGTTTAAGAAAAAAAAGATCCTTCATACCTTTGATGAACCAGCGCTGGATGAAAATATTGTCATTTATTGAGTGAAATTAATTTCCAGGAATTTCGTGACTATTATATTTCATGAATGAAAACCAATGGGATTTCACAGCTATTATATTTTGCGGATTTTCCAAAACTCACAAAGTACATGTATAGTAGCACACAAAAATTACTAGGAGTACAGTATGTATATTAAATGGACATAACAAAGCCGAATGTACACAAAATACACAAGTATGCCAAATGTATACAATACACATACATGTATACAATACACATTTGTTGAATGCACATAACATGCATTTTTGCTAAATGCACATACACAGAATGCACATAAATCTTCAACCTGAGATATAATGTACAGAATTAAGTTACCCGGTGAATTGAACAAAAATATATACAAATATATTTGTGCCTTCTAACTCAATGTACACGATTTCCTACTGGCCAATATAGATATTGAACAAATGTCTATGCAACATTCAAATGCTTCATGTGCAAAGGGAAAATAACTTGGTACATGAACAGTATGAGATGTAGTTTATAGGACCCTGGACCCTTCTCCTCTGATCAACTTCTTTCACCAGTAGGTCAAGGTGAACTATTGAAATTATGTACAATATTCTAAGAGTTATATTCGCAGTAAAGAGTTGGTCTTTCAACCACTGTCTTTAAAATATTGAAAAAATTAAGCTAAATAATTTTCATGTGGAATGAACATTTTTTAAAACAAAGAAGTTGGCCAATTTAAAGGTATTTTGTTATGGCTGAACCAGATTAAAGTGTTTTCCAAGACACATTTAGCAAACTGTCTAGTTGCTTCCAGTAGATTTGAATTATTTTATCAAGAGTGATTCATCCATTATGTTTATGTAAAGTTGCTTTGCCGAGGAGGATGTTGCATAGACAATGTTCAATGTAGTGTATGGCTATAAGAACTCTCTCTCCAGCTCTGAGACAGACGGCCGCCTCTGTTGGGCGCCCAGGTGTTGCTTAGGCCTCACAAGAGGAGCAGTATTGTCCGCACTTTGCCCCTCAACGTCAATATCTAGGAGGGTTTTCTCCTGTACGATATGAGGGGGAGTGCTACCTGGGCTGAGACGCGACTTGGCTGACTTGAAAGACGAGTCACTGTTACTAATGTTAGTGTTATCAGGGGTGGGAGTGTTGGTTTTGGGGGTTGTCTGCTGGGCGGGGGAGGGATATTTGAGAATGCCCTGGGGGCGAGGCCGTGGGGTGATATTAATATCTAACGTGGTTGGGCGTTCTATAAGGTCCTTACTGAGTCGCCTGGGTGGTGGGGGACAGGGGATATTGAACTTGTCAGTAGGGTAGTCAGGGGTCGCCCGCGGGTTCAGGTCCTGGCTTGACGTGTTCGAGGTATTAGATGGTGAGCGTCTGTGGGTATATGGATTATGGGAGACTCCATCCTCAAATTTAACTTGTCTTTGAGGGGTTGTCTTGGGGGTGCCCTTAGGGGTCTCAAACACTGAGCTTGTGTCTGAAGCCTGGCGCTGATACACCCGAGAGTCTGATGAGCCGGACCGATTAAACCTAAACTCTCTCTCTTTGTTAATGTCTCTAGGTGACACTGATGCGAACATATTGTTCTCGTTAGATGATGACGTGTCTGTTGATCGCCGAGGAGATGGTGAGGGGGTAGTAGTATGAGACGAGGGGGTATTACGCCCTGTCCTCGGAGAGTCACCAGCATCTGTAAACCTCATGGGATAGTCAAAGTTAGGAGTAGGCCTATAGCGATTCTGCTGGCCGTGATATGTATTATGATAACTGGCAGAGCTACTGTAATGATAATTCGCATAATCTCCCTCCGGTTCTAAGAAATTGTCCCTCATTGCAGCTAAGTACGCATCTCGTTTCATACTAACTCCGGGACTTTTTTTCCTGGTATCTGAGTCCCCACTCTGAAGGTTGGGATGCACAGAGGAGTTTAATGTTGATCTAATATCAAAACCTACTGCCACTGAGGCAAGCATTGAACCAATACCACACAGCACAACCTCACTACGTTTACGCTCTGCATAACGTTTTAGGCTCTGACTACGCCCCAATCCATCATCACCGTTTGTACTCGGAATGTGTTTCTGTTTTGCCTCACCAGGGGTCTCTGGCCATTCGTCATCTTCATAATCTGAAATAAGCGACAGGATTATTGTATCAGATTCTCAATTTGTAGCAGTGGAAAGAAATTATGCAAAGCTGGAATGAAAAACTGTATAACATGATGCTTACATGTTAAATTTGCTAAACTAAAATTTGTGGCTTTTAGTGGTAGCCTCAAAATAATGTACATCAGCGAACATAATTCTACATTCCATTTCGTGAAAGTTGCATGCATGATATATTAAAAAGTTTTACAGAAGTATCAGATTTAGATATGTATATTTACTTTTAAAGAATACCAAGTATGATTTTACTTGATAATAAGAGTAGAGTATGATCACACAGTTATATAGACATTATAGTAGTAAAACCCTGCATAGAATGTCTCTCAGGCCATGCATACTCCACTTTTTGCTGGCTTATTCCACTGCCTTTAGAGTGTACTGTAACCATTGCTATTTTCACACTTTCCAGTTTGGGATATTTGTAATCAAAATCAGAGTCATTAGTGAAAACCCAGATCTAGACCTGGACCATCTCTTTAATCAGTTATATAAAATTTAGTGATCTTAACTACTAGTTAATCTGGTATTTTCAAATTGCCTAATTCACCAAATGAAAATAGTCAAAGTGAAGTAACTATGGTTACAGTATACATGCCCACAGAGACATTCACTGACAGGAAGACTCGGAGAGAAGACTCAGAGTAAAGTTGATGTGAAAGTGCCCACAAACTGAGTGGTATGGTGTCTTAAGTTCAATCCAATGTGAATTAAGGTGGAACTACATGGGGATTTAGGACCTCAACGTGTAAGGGTCCTAGTTTATCAATCCTTAAAGCAGATATGAAATGGTATTTTTAATCTAAAGGAATCAATATAATTTTTTGATAAATGTATTTGGACATGTTTTCTCATCAGTAGTGTGAAAATTATTTCACTCTAACGATCGTTATAGCTGCTTAATAAGCAATATTTGAATTGGTTGTGACGTTATTGGCCCCCACGTGATCTCCCTCTCTGATCCCCACGTGGCCTGTTTTGGTCCATTAGATCATGACGTCATAATGCCAAAATGTTTTGTTATTTGTTTACACAACAATCCTATGGTTGTCGTGATGTTGTGATTACTTAGGAACCAATAAACCAAAAGCTATATTTTGTATATGACGTTACTAATCACGTGGGGGCCAATTTGAATGATCAGTTAGTTTTATTTCATTATCTATGACCGTTAGCAGTTATCTTACATTTATTTTATAATGGCTATCGCAAGAACTCTACGTTGGGCTTACAATGGAGAAAACCACATTTTTGTAGCTGCAAGTTGAGAAAAGCTATTTCAGTTGTCCTTTAAAGGGTTCCGATAAGCATCCCGTATAAAAACAATATGGCGGCTCCAGGCGAATCGACTGGATCAGTCCATTTTTAAGAAATAAGGGGAGTTCTGTAAAATCCAGTTTATTGAAATTGTCTTTGAGATAAAGTAATCCGTATATAATGATTTTGAAAACATTATCCATAGAGTGATTGCGTTCAAAGAATATGTACAACAGCCAATATAAATCTTTGTATTAGAACTGCTTTGTTTCATTTGTAGGATATTTCATATACCAAGCTGTGTGCTATTACGTTATGGGGAAATTTAGATGTCAATTTTTCCTTATTATACACAAATAGAAGATCCTGAAACTTCACCCATAAATGTGGAATCAAAATAAAAATCACTGTTTTATAAATATGTGACGATCTATAATATACTTATGCTATATAACAGTTAGAGGTGTTGACACAACGACCTCGAGCCTGTGAACCCTTGAGTATTATTCCGGGATCGGGCCTTTTATACTAAACGGTGAGTAACACCAGAAACGAGCGTTCGATTTGCTAAACGATATGCGTCACCCTTTAAAGGCCGTTTCTCTAATATATTTTACTGTAATTACTCTAAGAGTTATGGAATTCATTTATTTATCATGGACAAGCATCACCATGGCAATATTATGAAAAACAAAAAAAATTGTAATTCACAAATTTTTGTTAACTTTTCTTATACTAATTATTAAAAGAGAGGTTTATTATAATACACACTTGTTAGAATAGATTTTAATTAAAATGTAAATTTTTAAAGATGGAGTTTCAGGGAACTATCAGCTTCCTATAGGATACAATGTGAGACTAGAGGTTTCTCCTTTGAGAGACAATGTGAAACTTCAAAGGTTTCTCCTTTGGGAGACAATGTGAAACTTCAAAGGTTTCTCCTTTGAGAGAAAATGTGAAAATTCAAAGGTTTCTCCTTTGGGAGACAATGTGAAACTTCAAAGGTTTCTCCTTTGAGAGACAATGTGAAACTTCAAAGGTTTCTCCTTTGAGAGACAATGTGAAACTTCAAAGGTTGCCCCTTGTGATGCTTATGTGAGGTTTTTCTTTGGGAGAAAATGTGATTGACGTCACTACAAATGAATCCAATTGTAAAGTGAGCAATAATTAATTCAAGGCTCTTCTTCATTATTTTTTTCATTTGAGTTACATATCTCACACAGACACCATAGGGCATATACGTGTGGTAGGATAATGTAACTTGATATCCTAAGGTAGAAACAGCTCCCAGTATTAATCTGACAGGAACTGGTATCTTTATCCTGGCTAAAGTACACTTTTTTTTGTTGAAGTTTTTGTTAAACAGTATGAATAAAAACATGTACCAGTACTTATTTCAGGAGAATATAGTCACATTTCAAATTTTAAGAAAATAGAAAAAAATGTATTTGTATTTTGATGTTGATTATCATATATTTACATTAGCAAACATCAATTTGACTCCACAATAGCAGAATATCAATCACAATAAATAAAAAATAAATAAAATAAATTTAAGGATAAAATGATCCAACACCAGGCCCATTAACCATTCCACAATTACAATAATGAAAAAATTGTGTACAGTTCAAAGACACAATGATAAGCATACACAGTGAGTACAGTAAGCTGTCAATGTAAGACATCTTGGCCAGTGAAAAAAGGCATTTCTAAAAAGAAATCTAACTAAAAAGGGGTAAAAATAAAATAAAGTAAATCAGAAACTTGATAAAGACATAAAGATACCACACCACACATGCTGCCACCTGGTGTAAAAAAAAGTGGCGGCCATTTTGTTTTTGGCACAATCACAAACCTGACGTGTCATCTTCCTCCGACCTCTCACCTAACTCCTGGAGCGCCCCAATATTGGAATGTCCTCCGACATGACGGAGAGTTTTATCGAGATTAGGGGCACTCTTGCTCCATTGTAGTGCTCTATGGTGGTGGTGGCGATGTCGTTCCATCGTACTTGGTCCCCACGTCTTGCCCTTAATGCCATCTAATGGAACTAAATTAAAGCATAATACTCTGATGATGTTAATTGACAAAATTTAGACATTTTAGTCCAGCTTCAAGTAAGTGGTCTTAATTCTATCAACCATATTGTGTGGCTGGGGGAGAAAAGGAAAAGGTTAATACATACATGAAAATGATTCTTTTGAACAACTTAAATTCAATAATAAATATTTTCAATCAAGTATGATCTTTACATAGTAAAACTTGTTATAAGGCTACATATAATGTACTTACATGCTATAGCCCTGAGTCTGGGAGGAAAGCCGGGTGATCCCGGGGGAGGGGGAGTTTCTGGGGTCGAGGGAACACGTTTACTGTGCGCTGTCGGAGTCTCTGATTGCACTGTTATATTGTGGCGGAAATCTGCAAATAAACATTAAAGGTAAAGTACCAATAACCTAGGTTATTACCGATTTTTTCGTCTAATATAATCTGTGTCTGAGATAAGGCGGTGGGATTGATTAAAGTTTAAGTACCGATAACCAGCGTTATTATTGAATTTTTGTCTTATATAATCTGTGTCAGAAATAAGGGGTGGGAGTGGTTTAAGGGTTTGGTGCAAGAGTATTGACTATTTTTTTGACCTTTGCCCTTTCAAATTGCCTATTAAGTATACTTCTTGAACAAACAGTAGTTTATCATATCGACTTTATCAGACACTCGTTCTTTGAATCTTAACACAGAAATTAATAAAAGAACAGGAAATTGATTTCTGTAACACAAGTACCAGTTTTACACGTGGGAGAAATCAATGAGGTTTGTCAATATTATGCTGTATCAAATCTCTTAATTCATCAAAGTGTCACAGGGTCAACTTCTCAAAACATTCTTAAGTTACAGGTCTTTAAATCAATTGTTTGACTTCTTCAGATTTCTAGAGCTATTGCATAATAGACAATTGATTTGGTAACCAACAATGCTGTTTAGAGAAATTAACCCCTTGTGATTTTTGTCATGCTTTTACTTAAGGCTTAGAGAAACTTTATTCATTATTCTGTGATCTCCCCAGGTTTTTTTCTCTGCATATTCTGATTTTACTATATTTGGTCAACTCAAGATACCTCAATATTACATCTTTTTGATAGGGTGCTTACAAATTTTGAGAGGGTGGCATGTAATTTTCAATCTAACAACAGGATGTAGCACCCACTTGCTCTCATGTTTATTCACATTTAATAGTACAATTAATAAGTACAAAGATGTGGCGTAAGTATCAATACTAAAAATAGCTGAAAATGTCAAAGAGTTTGACAAAATACTTTGTGAGATATTAGTATGTCAAGGAGAAACTTTTAAATGTAATTTATAATTTACATTGAAACTGACGTTGACATAATCACTTAAGCGAGTATATACTGTTGAACAATCAATCGAGTTTTATTCTATCTATTAAATGTAAAGTGATCTGTCTATTTCATGTCCTTAGCTGTCAAAGATAGACATCCTTATGCTGGCCACAAATTCATTTTCCAATTACTCGTCAATACCAAGTTTCAAGACATCAATTTCCTGTTTGTTTGATAATCAATATTGTTTGATTGCAAACTAAACAAGTTGATATTTATCCCCTCAAGGTATTCCCGATAGTCGTGGACTCCATGGATTTCATTCTTGTTAAGGTGAAAAAGTCAATTCTATATAATGCATTAAAGTAAAACTTGCAATGTTGAACCGATATGGAAGTCACTTTTTACCATTCTGGGATCATATTTTATAAAGCGATAAACTTGTAAACTTTCACGAGAAAAAAAACTTGCAGACATACTGAATTTTCCTGCAAAATCCCTATTGTTCACTTGCACCTATTTTTGTGCTTTATGGGGCGAATGTACAAAATTTAATGAAATATTACTGAGCATAAAACCTCAAAAAAATTACCTGAAGGTTCGCTGATGATTTTCCCTCCACTATTCTTAAGCATCTTGAGTTTATTTTTCTTGAATTTTCCCTTACGTTTCTTTGGTACGGGTTTACTTATGTTTTGATGTAAGATAAGAATGTTTAGTTCACGTTCTAAGAGATCGATTTCCCGCTCAGCGAGTTCTTGTTCGCGTTTTTTCAGGAATTCTTCCTGCAGTTTTTGTTCTGACGCAGCTTTCGACAGCTCCTCTTCTCTCGATCGTAACTCCTGAAATAGAAACTGTTAGTGTCAAACATTTGGAAAAAATAAAAAATTCAAATTGCTGCTCAAGTTGAAAAATCTTGGCAATTAGCTGATTGTCCGTTGATATCAGTTTATATTTGAAATAAAATTATAACATGAAAAAAAACTTATCTTAATTTGTGATAAACTATGTAATGATTCGTATAAAGGCTATCCAATAGGGATTTGGGGTTGCCAAGGAAAGTGAACACTTATAGGCATATAATAATAATTTAATCCTATTTACCGCTTCTTTCTTCCTGAGCTCATTAAACATATCCTCAATCTCCAGCCGCCAGTCTTCCTGCATCGTGTGGAATGACTCGTTGGGGGTATCCATGAATGGCGAGTCAGCAATCTCTTCTAGCACAGCTAGAAGCTCCCGGAATGTAGGTCTTTCATGAGGTTCAGGGTTCCAACAGTCTACAAGAAAGAAACAAACAATGTACTCAAATGGTTATGCACTGGAAGGTTTTAGATATGGGGTTTATCTTGACAATATACATCTCCAAAACCTAAGATTTAATTTTTGTGTTTAATCTTTAAAATGTCAACCTTTGAATTTTTGTATTGCCTGCTATAATTGATATTTCTCTTAGCACTGCAGGAAAAATAATTCCAAAGAACTTCATATGGGAATATACATGTATATTCATATCGCCATATAATAATGTGGATCATATCTTGCAGGAAATTTACTTTAATTAACTCATTACTAATCCTCTAAAATAGAAACCATGTAGCATAGACATTTCGCGTAATCTAATGAATCAATCCCACATAGGTTTGCCTTCATAGAAAAATCCCAGCTGTTTGTCTCAGTGAATTAAGGCAGGCATAGATGAATAAATAATCTGGATTTTCTTGAAGAAATTATCTTTCAGGAATTCATGACATCAAAAATGAAAATCAAAAATGAATCATAATTTTGTCAATCAAACAGTGCCCTGGCTAGTGATTAATTAAAAACGCTGTAAATATCAATAACACTGTGAAAGTACAGTTCTTCAATGGGTTGAAAAGTTGTCTCGCAATTCCCACCTTAATAGAAACTTACCCTCAAGCAGCTTAGCAAATTGGTCGGGACAAGTGGAAGGAATGGGAAGAGTGAGCTTGTTAACTGCAACACCATATGCCACTGCCAGAGTGTCGATGTTCTTATAAGGGGTCTCTCCAGTCAGAAGCTCCCATAGTACAACCCCATAGCTGAAATATATGACACATAGTAAGTATATGTAGTTAAAAAATGTTCCTGTAAAATATGAGCATGGTAAATAATGGTACAAGGCATTAACATGCAATATGTCACCATTAGCAACTTGTTTACAGACGGCAACCACCATTTGTCACAGATGCCGACCGCTGAACACCATCCACAAAAAGTTGGACACTATAACAATATGCCACCACTCACCTCTGCTGGGGACATAATGATATATACTATGTAATGAAAAATTGTTTCATAAATATAGGCCTGGTGATACATAAAAAATTTGAGATAGGATGACTAGAACAATAGAATTCAAGTCTCAGCTTACATAACATTCAACAATGATCACCTGAACTTCAAAATTTATACATATTGTAAATTATCACTGGGCCTCTAGAAAGACTAATTTTATACTGATAGAGCTACCCAGAATGAATATAGTTTTCAATTCAAATCAAATCAAAATTTCCAATAATCAGAAAATCAATTCAAAACAACAAAATGTAACCACTTGGTTGCAATTACAAAAATGTGACGATTTGTTACAGATGCTGAAAACTGGCTTGCTGGATATGCATGATGATATGATAAGATGCAATGATGTGCATAAACAGTTCTCATGCCCGAGTCAGGATTTGCCAAGGGGGGGGGTTCAGTTTTCAAAAATTTCCAGGGGGGTGCACATTTGACAATTTTGGCCCAAATATGGCTAAAATCAATGAGAAGTGCTCAAAATGGTGAAAAACCTCTTGATTTTGAAAGAATTTTTGGCCAGGGGGGGTTCGCCCGAACCCTATGAACCCCCCCTGGCTACGGGCCTGGTTCTCACCTCCATATATCACTACTCTTTGAGAATGTTGATGATTTGATGACCTCAGGGGCCATCCACGCGTAGGTCCCTGCAGCGCTCATGTTGGTCGTATGGTAGACCTCCCTGGCAAGACCGAAGTCTGTGATCTTGAGAGTTTTGTCTTGGAAGTCTTCCTCTACCTCTTCCAACACTAGAACTGGAATTACATAAACAAAAAATAAGAATTAGAATTGTTTGGATAATACAGTACAACAAATCACTGAGAGGATGTGGGTTCGTTCCCTACTCACATCAGCCCTTAGTGCAGAATTTCATTCTTTTTTCATTAACCAGTTGAGTAAAATTTTTGTAGATGGAACACAGCATCGCGATAGCCACGCCCCCTTTGTCTTTACCCTTCCAAAGGGCAGATAAGAGGGGCTCTGGCATACCAGAATGGAAACATAGGTAAAATAGTGGAACACTGAAAAAAAGTGGAATAGTGTTCTACTTGGGAGGTGTTCCAGTTAGACTCTAGGTTTATTTTATAAGTGAATCTTAACAAGGAGTTAAATGTTCCCCAACACATTTGTGTTCTCATTTACAGGTTTCACTGCATTGTCTTTCATTCTGATACTCATCATATGTTTTAAACTAGCAAAGGAAAGAACTGATGCAAGGCTGCAATCTCTCACAATAACAGATATGACATTCTTATACTCATCAAATCTTTCTGTTTTCAAATTAGCAAAGGAAAAAAATTGATGGATGGCTGTGTATTTAGGCTTGCATAATGTATCTGCTCTCATTTCATGAATGGGTATAGATGGCGCTATGGGGAGGGCAGCAAAGACAAGGGTTTGATACAGTCCCTTAAGGCCCCTAGCCTCTGGTCAAAAGTTTTTCACAATTCTGAGCATTTTTCAAGTGGTTTTGGGCCAAAGTTGTCAAATATGAATCCCCTGAAATTTTCTTAAAGATGAACCCCTTAGCATACGCTGGCTACTGGACCTGCCTTTCTACCTTATTATGTTACTCTGTGATATCAATTCACTCAACTATCTATTCAAACTCCCTTTCTTAAACCCAGGAAGCCTTGCAACATTCATCTATATAGCTTATTTTCTGCGTTCCTTGGCATATGGATATAGTTTATTTTTTCACGGTGACGACTTAACTTTTTATCGGTACATAATACCCAAGCTCTTTGGCTTACATTTAGTATTAGTAACTGTTAGAGATCCTGATAGATATTGACGTTAATTTCCTGAAGTATCCGATGTATAAATCAATCCCCTCTGGTACGTTCTTAAAATGTACACATATCTTTCTTCACTTACATGGAGCTTCGTGTCTACATTAAGCTTACAGAAATCCATGTCGAATAAAACAATTCATACAAGTCATGAAAAGTTGCAAACTGGCGTGAAGTCTTCCAGGGTTTATTTGATGGAAATCAAATTCATTAACTGATTAAATCTTGTCGCCAGTGTCTGAAGATCTAAACTTGGTCATTTATTCTCGAGTCACTCTAATCAAATTCTATCTTGGTGCTCTCTTACTAAATGAATGTTGACTTAGATGTTAGCATAACTTGATGGTCAATGACTATGGTGGCCATGGGATTATCAATTTGTGGCAAAATTTATCGCCCAAAATTCTTTGACTTCCAGGGTGAAGTTTGAGCGACTGAAACCTTGTCAATAATGAAGATGTCCTCCATATGGGTCTGGACATGCCGTATTCGCCGTAAAAAGCGAATTACAAAATGCGTCATGTTTTCTGCATTTTAGTGTAAGTACTCTATTATCGCCCACTATATTTCTTTGAAAATTTGATTTTTTCTGATATATTCGTTAATACTTGATCATTCCTCAATATTTCTTGATCTCTGTGAAGTGGGGTGGGCACTTATTACGACGATTACAGTATCAGAATAGAATGACAAGTCTTGGAATGTACATAATTGAATTGTCAACCTCTAGATAGGTCAATAATCATGAACATAATTGTTAACATGGCCACCATGACATTTACATACAAGGCATTAAGATGCAAAAAGACACCAAACTCTAAATACCAACCAAACACCAGACACCATCTACAAAAAAGTTGGAGATTATAAACCACTTGTGGTACTGACATAACAAGGGCTACAAATAGTAATATATCTCTGTGAATTACATACCATAACCATAGTTTATTTTTTTAATCTTTTGACAGTAAAATAAAACTTGACAGACAAAGCCACTGTGATATAGCCATACCTCCTCTCTCTCTGTTCATCTACGATGTAACAGAAAAATTGCTAGAAGCATCAGAATGACAGATAACCTATAGCTTTCAATTATACAAGAGAAATTCTGTTTTCTGAGAAAAACAATTAATGAAATGACAAAACATGAAAAAAAAATTTATGACATGTTATTTAAGACTAGCAAGTATATAATGATTCTAAGAAACCTAAAAATAACAATTCTAATTTAACAGAGTCCCTCTAACAAAATGATGCAAAACATTTTCACATTTCCGATATTCCAACAAAGCAAAGAAAGCGTTGTTCTGGATTAACATTATGTTAACAGAGGCATCTGTTACAATTGTAGCAATAATCATAAAATTACATTTCAGGAGAGATAATACAATAAAACCTGTCTTAGTGGAACACATTTTCTAGCCAATGCATTTCTCTAGTGAACACCTTTCTCTAGTGAACACCTGTCACTAGTGAACACCTGTTTTTAGTAGATACCTTCCTCACAACATATTCTACTTCTGTATAAATTACCCTCTCTGTAATGAAATAACCAGTGATCACATTTCTATGGCTCAATATGTGTTCAACACGTTTCACTGTAAATGTACTAGAGATGGGGGGGGGGATGAATACACGTCATATGTATTTAAACTGGGAATCTGTTTCAGGAATTAATTATTTACTGATACATGTTTCTAGAATTTAAAATTTTATCGGACATGCCTTCTATAAAGGCCCCATATAAAGTTTAAACTACTTTGGCTTATATTATAATCTTACCCAATGTTATCAAAGTGTGATATGTGAGACCTTTTTTCAATTACATATTTTCAAACTTTACATGGGAACTTTAAAGCCTACTATTTTAGGTAAACTCTAGCCTTTGTTCCAGCTAATGGAAGGACTGCCGTGTGCTTTTATGGACATTTGAAGATCAATAGTTAGATCGTTATCTTGATAATATAATACATTAAGTAAGTGCAAGTAGTTAAATAATAGTATAAATGAAGATTTATTGAGACTCAAAATTTCTTTCATTATTATGAATATAGTGGTTAAGGTGAACCCATTTACCAGTTCCAGGTTTTGGATTACTTATTGACTCCCATGCTATGTCATAGCCTCTTTATGTGAAAACCTCTGGTATCAAAATGCTTTTACCCAGTCCAAGTGGCATTCGCCTAAAAGATGGGTTTCACTGTAAACGAGATCAAGTAATAGAAGTGCAAACTCCTCTTGATGTGAACATTTTTAGTGAGACCCAGAAATGCCTATTTCTATTGTTCTTAGTCTTGCATCAAGCCCCCATGTATCCCCTATCTGACACTGGTTAGTCTTGCTTGAAGTCTCTGGTTCCCCTTATCTTGTGGTGGGGAGTTGTGCAGTGGGGTGCGGTCACAAGGGCTTGTAACTGGACTATAACTGAAGGGAGCATTATATATTGGGGGAGGGGGCAATTATTGAATAGACGACTGTAACAATATAACCCTTTGAATAGTTTAAGTTCTATAATCATCACTAGCCTCTGGGCAAGTACTATACTCCATCGATTAACTCGTCTTTGAATGTGACATACTCAGCTTATTTCCTACTAGGGAGAGAATGAGTGATTGAGCTGATTCAATAAACTATGAGAGGAAAGGGAAATGGTTTCAAGTGAATTCATCTTATTTCTGAGCCAATAAATGTTATTCCAAGAATTATTCCTGATAGATCCAGTGCAAACAGTACTTAATTTACAGTGTGAATTTCATCAACAATTTCATACCATAGATGATGAAACTCACGATTGCGTTGATTTTAGCCGGTTTTATTGTTGCATGAAGTCTCTTGTATTACCTCAGTTACCTATTTTCCAGTCTCTAAATTGTGTATGATAGGGGGGGGGGCTGTTTCATGGTTTGAGCATCAGCCAGCTTGTATTGGGTCTCTAGTATTACCTCGATTACCTATTTTTCACACTCTAGATTGCACAGATTATATCTCCAGAATATGGCCAGGATATATACAATAGTTTGAAGTTTCAGTTAAATCTAAATAAAAGAAGCAACAAAATAATAAAAAAAATAACAGCATGGTAAATTGTACTGGAGATAAAAAATATCATTAATTCTTTCTTAGATTATGGCATTATCTATTTCTACTTCTATTATGCTACAAATTACTTTTTATCTTTTCTACAATTACCATCATCATTGGGGCATAGGAGGATAAGTTGTCCAGGTGATTGATCTAGTATTAAACCTTATATACCTCTGCCCTTTCCCTGACCTGTCCTGATATTAGAAACACACTGATAAAATCTAGGAATTATAATTCAATATAATTAGTTCAGATCTGACCTGTCCTGAAATAACTGGTTAATAACAAAATACTGCATTTACTGTGACTGTATTATAATGAACAATTAATATTAAAGATAATTACATGTCCTGGAATGTACCAGGTTTGGTTCAAACTTCTTCAAATTAAAAAAACTGAAATACCCTTTCAGTTCCATTTTCCAATAAAGAATGTTCCATTCTCTTTTGACAGCAACAATAGATTGTGGTTGCCGCAATGTAGATATTCTATTATTTAATATAAAGGAACCAGAAACCACAGTGTCCCAAAAGCATCTAGCAATCTCCCACAGAAAGTTCTAATGGAGAATGGAGCAAGCTTCCAAAAGGATAGGATAGCAGTCTTCCAGAGAAGGTAACATTCTCCCAGAGAAGGTAACATTCTCCCAGAGAGGGTAACATTCTCCCAGAGAAGGTAACATTCTCCCAGAGAAGGTAGATATCTCCCAGAGAAGGTAACATTCTCCCAGAGAAGGTAGCAGTCTTCCAGAGAAGGTAACATTCTCCCAAACAAGGTAGATATCTCCCAGAGAAGGTAACAATCTCCCAAACAAGGTAACATTCTCCCAGAGAAGGTAACATTCTCCCAAACAAGGTAACATTCTCCCAAACAAGGTAACATTCTCCCAGAGAAGGTAACATTCTCCCAGAGAACGTAACATTCTCCCAAAGAAAGTAACATTCTCCCAGAGAACGTAACATTCTCCCAAAGAAGGTAACATTCTCCCAGAGAAGGTAACATTCTCCCAGAGAAGGTAACATTCTCCCAAAGAAGGTAGCATTCTCCCAGAGAAGGTAACATTCTCCCAAAGAAGGTAACATTCTCCAAAAGAAAGTAACATTCTCCCAAAGAAGGTAGCATTCTCCCAGAGAAGGTAACATTCTCCAAAAGAAGGTAACATTCTCCCAGAGAAAGTAACATTCTCCCAAAGAAGGTAACATTCTCCCAGAGAAGGTAACATTCTCCCAAAGAAGGTAGATATCTCCCATACACATCAGATATCACAGATACCAAACAGATCAAATAAGGTCCCAATCAATACACATGTTAGCCATATTTGGTAAAATGCCTCAAACCATTTTTTACCTATTCACAAGAATCAAAGAAAATCTAATTAAGCATTTCTTGCATGTCTATGGTACAACATAACCCACATGATATTGTTTCGTGGTATCCAATAATTAGTCTGAAAAACATTAGTTTGCTATTTTCAATTGAACATGCGTGACAACAGATCAAAAAGTTGGTTGTTTTTACCGATGTTTAATAATAACAAGCCATATTCAAGTCAATATAAAAAGGCTTGAATATGTAATTAAAATATTTTAGATTTCTTTTATAAAAACAACAATGAGTCTCAAAAGGAAAAATAAGTTGATTCGTGAAATTTCAATTTCTAATCAAGTAATGCACCCATTAACCCCAATAGCAAATGAGCTTGAAATCTATTTTTCTCAATCAAAATCATTAACATCTCTCATAGGCGTAGCCAGGGGGGAAGGGGGGGGGGGGTGCACCACTGCCTATAACCAATTAACATATAACCATGAGATAGAAGAAAGGAAGTTGCATCAATTTTTGATAAAATTCAAGATAAATCTTAATTTTTTGGCTTGTTTATGCCACAATCGCACCCTCCCTGACTGAAAACAAAAATGTGGAGAAATAATGTATATTGAGGTCTAGAGGCAAGACTTAAATTTCTCAGAAATCTTTAAAAATTCGATATCTTCAAAAAAAGATTTTGTTTAATATAAGGTCAAATCACTTTAAATGACATGTTATATACTCAAACAAGTTGAACATTGGCTTGGAAAATTTTATTTAAAGTATAGTGGCCTCTTGGTTATTATATCATTACTATATCTATCATATCCTAAGCTACCTTGCAGTCTAATTATTTTTCTCAAATAATTTTTTTTTTTTTTTTTAACATATTATTTATTTCCTTCATAATCAAAAAATACACAAAGTATCTACTACCATTCGCCATAGGCATTCTAGGTAGTTTAAATTACAATAGAGGATTAATTACAGTAATCATAGATGGTTTATTGGTAATGTGAGAGGTTGGGAGGGTGGGGGGTGGGGGTTGTCACAAGATACAAATGAGAAAAACATTAATTTGATGGAAACTTATAACAGGCCTGTACAAATTGCATCACTATATCTATCAGGATTTTCTGAGAATCAATAGTGAGTTCATTTTCATAAATTAAGTATTTGACCTGTTCTGTCTTACTAGAAATAAGTTGAGTATCAAACAATAAATTTTGTTCACGAAGTGCAGTCATCATTTTATTACGTTCATGGGTATGGCGAGGGCAGGTTAGAATGAAATGCTTTGTGTCTTCAGTAGAGCCACAGAGGCATTTGTTGTCAATTATTCCAGTAAAATTATGAGTAAAGAAATGGTCTTTAAGGGCAAAATCAACTCGAAGCCTATTTAGCAGTTTTTCGTTGGTTCTACTTAAATTTAGTTTTGTAGTTGGTATGAAGTTTGAAATATGGTTTGAATTTCACGAAAAGTCTGGCTTAGTTGGTTCCAATCATTTATTAGTTTTAAAACTGGTGCTTTGGAGAGTCTCATTGAAATATTTCTTGGGCAGGAAAAGGGTAAAGAGTGTCTTAAAATTCTAGTTGCTTGGTTGCGATGTTGGTCAAAAAGACTATGGACATAATAAGGCACTTCCTTTCTTACAATTTTGAACATCAGTCTTAGATTTTTTTCGTGTCTTTTGTCAGTAAGCGATTTCCACTGTAAACATTTTAAAGTTTTTGAGGTGTTTGAGCCATGCAGAACCCCAGCACATATAACAGCAGCTTGGTAGTGGATTTTATCAAGCTTTGACAAGGCCGCCAAGGATGACGATCCGTAAATGGAGCTACAATAGTCAAAATGAGACGCCAAATATGAATTATACATTATTTCAAGATGGTGCGATTGTATTTTGTTTGATATGAGCTTCAAAGGATTTAACAGTTTTTGAACTTTATTAGACAGATAGTTTATATGGTCATTAAAAGTCAAATTCTCATCTAAGATGAAACCCAAATAATCAGCAAGCTAAAAGGAACATATGGTAAATGTGTCCTTATAATTAGTAACCCCTTTCTAAAACTGTATGGAGACTCATTTCGGTATATTGTGATGATGTAAGAGAAAATGAACATATATTAGAAAGCCATCCGTATATAGACGCAAACTCAGATTAGCTTGGTAACGAAGTTCAGATATTTATTATAAACTGAAAGAGTGAAGACGAAGCTCTCTTTTAAGAAGTGAAGTCGAACGAATGCAAATGGTAATCCTTTAAGCTTACTTTATAACACTAAGTATATTTTAAGTGTAGCATCTCACCTAAGGGCTATCCTACAAATCAATCTATAAATGCCATATGATAAAAATGTGGTTTTGTCTAAATTGGGGAAATGAGGACTATTCAATAAAATGAGATAAAATCTTAAGCAATCATAGACTGGCAATGAAATATTAGGCCAAGATACAAGAATGGCAATATCTGCTTAATCCTGGAGAATTTTTTTCAAAATTATTGAAGATCCTGATTCAATTGTAATTCATGTCGTGTAACCATGGTAATTGAATTTCAAGAATCCTAATTCAAGACATTTTCATTTTCGAGAAATAGAATCAAATCTTATGTTACACCTTGAAAAATATTTCTCACGCTGGTAAATCATCCCTCCTTTCTAAAACTGTATGGAAAATCATTTCAGTAAGAATATTTACTATGATTGGTTCATTGAAGCTAACAAGTTAAGGTGACATAAATACAATCATTAACATCATTGTACTTAGTACAACATTAATAGATCTTCAAGCACTACAATAAAGTGATAAAGCACATGGTATGTATATGAATGTCAGGTTTCAGGATATATCAGCTAATAAAAAGATGAAATAGACATTTAGTTGTATAATGCAATCACTTACTGTCAGTTACTGGTGAGAAGCAAGTACATTATAACTTGTCTTCATGAACACCTCTTAAGCTTTAAATGAAATTAATCTAGATGTTCATCTCAAACAAACCAAGTTTATAGAAGGCATTAACATGCAAATTTTCACCTACTGCCATTGTTACCAGAGATGCTGAACACTATCAGCCGTCTCCAAGAGTTGGGTGGTGATGAGGTGTTTACCTATCTTTGATGATGTATGCTTGTCTAAAGGTGTTCACCCTAATCTGAAGGCATTCATCTTGAACAAAATGTGTTCATGATAAATGAAAGGTGTTTATTCAAAACTATACGTAAATATGTTAGTTCAAAATAAAAGTGTTTATCTTTAACTAAAGGTCTTTATAAACCCCCCCCAAAAAAAAGGTGTTTACCTCAAACTAAATTTGGTCTAAAAATTTCAACTTAAAGGTGATTACAATAAACAGTTTCACTGTATTCAAGTATCTCAACTATGCAATAAGTCCCACTATATACACAGGTAAACCAGGTACATGTAATCAATTCTACCTGACAAGTTAGATACAGGTGAACATGAAGGGATCTGGAGGATGGAATGTCAATAGGTTCACATACCTACCATGATAACCTATCAACATTTTGAACAATACTTGACAGTCTTGTTATATGTAATTGTTTTTGTACGGAGAAAACTGCACTTAATTCAGTGAATTTATTATATTTCACTACTGATTCAGAAATTGATGTCTGTATGTTTTTCTTGAACATTTTGGATAAAAGCACGATGAAAAGGTCATTTCAGGTTTTCTTACATGTTTTTTAAAGAATGATGTTAGCATTGTGTTAAGTTATTTATACGTTCAGCAATTTATCTCCACAGTGATATTGAGATAACAATTTTCTGGCATTTTCGTTTTGATCTCAAGATTTATAATTTTACTAATTTAAAACATGATTGTGATATCAGGTTTTATTTTCAGATTATATGACTGGCAATGAACTGTTTCTAATAGAGTTTACTGCCTTGATATACAGTTTAAAATTAAATCTATATCCAACACTTAATGTGAACACATGTTCTGCCCAATTTTTCATTCTCCCATTGGCTCCCATGTTAAAAACCTTTTAATGTGAAAGTACTGTTAATCAGGATACTTTAGTTAGGTCCTATAGACAAGCTAATTTAGCTGTTTTTACTATACTTTACATGCAAAAGGAATATTAAACTGAACCCACGATGGGGTCCTTATCAATCAACGAATATTGCGATGTAATTTACATCAATCCAATTCATTTCATCTAACGAATTACATCTGTTTGTACAAATGATCAACTCGACTTTGCTTTGCCGACTTAACAGTCTAGAGCTCAGCGCAGTGGCTGGGTTTACATTCATCAAACAGTGTGCATCTCTTGATAAAATACCAGGGGTGATATTGTAAAATACTAATCAGAAAAGAAAATAAGAAGTAAAGCAACTTTGCAGAATGTAAAGACATTAACCTGTAGATATCCTGAACATCTTATAGTGAATGAACTATCATTTGTCAATGCTTGTCATAATCTGTCAATGTCACAATAAACGCGGATCTATTAGAAGTATCACGGAACAAAAAAAGTTGGAATGGTTCGGTTCAGAACATCAGGCTTTGGAACTGAACAATTTGGGAACAGTGCGAATCCTTCAATGCATGTATAAAATAAGTTAGTTAACTAGGTTTATGTGGTAGCAAAAAGCTCTTCAAAACTCTTCAATGAGACAGAGTCAAAAATTGAACTTCTTTCGATGCAAAAAATTGAAAGAAAAATACTGTTTTGTGGTGATTTGAGGGCCAAAAGCTGTGAAAAGGTAAAAGGTTTTCTTGTCCCAGAACCAAATCGAAATGTTGAATTTTTTTTCATGTCAGAACACCTCTAGTGACACCTATAGTATCTATCCTAGTACTCATTGCACCCCTTTCCTTAAAACGGATATATGATTTGAAATGAAGAATTATGAAGAACATTTGGTTTGCAATCATTGAGTAAAGATTTTCTATTGACTATTACTTAGTATCATTTATAAGAAGGGTCAACACTTATCTATTTACATTTGCTTATCTCAAGCTCAATTGGATTAGAGTTCTATTTACACCAAAACCTGTTTCAGCGAATATTTCAGCACAATTCTATTGGGTCTACTGACATTTGACACCCACATAAACACTTATCTTCCAGATTTCTTAAATTTTGAAGTTACAAGTTTGAGGTCATCATTCTCAAGAAAAATCAACCATGGTATGTTATTTTTGAAAAATGAAAAATGGAGTTGGCTTAAACTTCAATATTTTCTGGAATTGACATTAACATTTTACAAGATTAAATAAAAGTAAATAATACAAGGACACTTTTCGGAAAAAGTAAGGAAATAGATCCATGTATACATACTTTATTTTCAAACCAGAAAGTAGACTTTTTCACAGTTGTAACCTTGACCTTGAACTTAATATATGAATATATCTCCAAGAAAAGCAAGTTCCTCTTTGGAAGTCATGTTCAAAATCTTATCAATATGTACATTTAACTTTAAGTTAATAAAGGTACTTGTGAACATTATTATCGTAACTTAACATGCTCACGATACATAAGTTCGCTGTAACCGTCAATTGTATACTTATCTTACGCCCCCGCCCTCATAGCTCTAATAAACTGGTTAATCATTTAAAAACACAAGTGCCATTCTGCATCTTTAACCTATCAAGGGGCTTGGCTGTCAGTTTGTCAAAAACACAAACATTGGATAAATCTCATATAAAAGACCTCCCTCGACACAAGGTTCAAGTACCTCTACTTGCGTTATTACATACGTTAGTAACCTATTACAAACGTCATGATGTTGTAAAGTCTTCAAATGGTAGGCTTAGTAAATTAAAAATATTCTCTGAAGTAAAGAATTTGACTTGTTTCTGTTAGTGAAACATGTTTTACCCAACGTACTACAATTTAGGGATGATTAATTATTTTGGCAGTTTTATCACTTTCACTGATTACAGGGGTTTCACTAGAATTTCTCACAACAGGCTAAATAAATGAAAACAACATGCAAAATTAATGGAAATCATGAATATAAAATTGGAATGTTGACGAGTCCCTAGAAACAACAGGCGATTTTGTGAAAACAACTGGTGAAAATCGCCTGTTGCTTGCTACTAATATGCCTTAGAAGGTTATCATATATACCTGAGGTTGTTAGACAAGGGAAACAAGGGCATATAGCAATTATACAAGAGTTGTTCAAATAAACCATTTTAATACCATTTACGTCATATAACAGCGAAAGGCCATAATACAGGTGTTTGATATTATATTTTATCTCCTACCATTACCGATTAATGATCATATATCACTCCTTCAAATTTTTTAGGATGATCAGTATTTTCTAAAATTATGTACACATGTTTGAAAGCATGTATCATGGATACATTGATGTTTTGAGACTAGATCATTGACAAGCAGATATATTTTATTGGCCATGGGATAATCTCAATATCCTGACCCTCATAAAGGATAATCTTGTTATATCTCCCTATATCAAATACACCATCCTATTCCCTTTCCCTATATATCAAAGGGAAAATATTAACTGAAATTGCAAAGAATCTCAGTCTATCTTGGGCCAGACAAAACAGTCTATTTATAGGGGCGTATCATATATTTTGAATCCTCTCTTAGGATATAAATAAGGAGACAGCTGACCGAATCCCTCTAGATAAAGTTAACACTACTGCAAAAGCTATTAATGATTGATTTGATACAGAATCAGATTGTTCAGAATGTTTTCTCACTAAAATAAAACTTAATGATTTCTTTTTACCACATACTAAGCTTGATTAGAAATCAGCAAATCAATGTTACCCACTGAACTAAACTTAAGTGTTTAATAATAGTCTTGCATCGAGACAAAGTGCCCCCTATCTTGGCTTACTCTTTACCTCTAAGCTGGTGCCAAGTCCAAGAAAGTGGTGGCGAAGATATGGTAAGGGGTCAGACGTACCAGTGAAGTCAACATTGTAACAAGCCAGTTGTTCTAAGCTAATGGTTTATAAGTCAGTTGTTTATAAGCCAATTGTCTGTTGACCAGTTGTTTACAAGCAAATTGCTTGTTGACCAGTTGTTTATAAGTCAGTTGTTAACAAGTCAGTTGTTAACAGACTAATTCAGTAAGTACCAGTTCCAAACTGAAGCATCTACTTTCCTTCACATCAGATACATTGATGAAACAAGGATCTTAATCTAATAACTTTGCCATTGATTCCCAGTAGGTTTATCGAATTAAACCATTAGATATCTAAGATAGCCAGACTGAAGGTCAAGTCCAAAATATAAAGCTCCAGACAAATCGAATAGAATAATCAGAAAACACAAGGGGAAACATTCGAAAACAATCATATAATAAAAGTAATCAATAAGAGAGTCTGTCATATTAGGTATTTAATATATCTGCCACATTATAATCATGTATATGGTCTCCTCAACACCTGCTAGTAAGGTGTCTAGAAGGTCATTCATAGTCACAGGATTACAACAAGGGCTTGAAACCAATAGGAGATAAATAGCACAATATACCTTGAAATTCCAAATAAACAATTCATAATCTTACCTCAAGCCCATGTAACCCCATATGCTTCTCATGTTCACCTTTGTAAGTGATGTATATTGGAGTGGGGGGGAGGTGATGTATATTGGAGGGGGAAGGGGGCCGGAGACTTGACATAAGAATATGCTTATCTAAGAATATAATAGAGGTTGACTTTATGTAAATCATAATGAGTAAATGCAACTATCTCACATTAGATTTATGTAAACTAAATGATGTCTCCAACGGGACTACAGAGGAGCAGCTGCCAAATTAGCATTAGTCTTATTCAAGAACTGTACATTGTCTAACATAAGCATGACATCAATGTGATAGCTGCGCCCCCTTTGTCTTTATCCTTCCAAAGTCTCTCGCAAACGGCAGATAAGAGGGGCTCTGGCATACCAGAATGGCATGACATCAACTCTCTTGTCACCTCTTTTTATTTCTCAGGGGGTGAACATTGTGCCTGAGATGTGATGCATACACAAACAAGATTTTTATAAACAATTCCTTATTGAAGAATGCACTTATTTTGAGAGAAAACTTACAATTCCCATTCAACCACCACTGGTAATATCAATGTAACTGGAAATTGGCCCCATAGCTCTTGTCAGTCAGATAGAATGGAGTATGTCCATTAGTGTATTGCTATACTGGAGTGAAATGTCACATTTATCATTCTAAATAGAAAATTCTTGAACTAGAAAAACAGCAACTCCAGCAGAAGCAAATCCCAACAAACAAAACATATTTCAGTGCTCTCCCCAGGATTTTTTGTGTGGAGGATTTTGTTATTTTTTAGTACAACATTTTAGTATTTTGTAACTTTTTGTGCATCATTTTAAGATTTTGTAATTCTTTGTGCAACATTCTATGATTTTGTAATTTTTTGTGCAACATTTTAGAATTTCCTTCTTTTTTATTGGAACATTTAGGAGGTGCATCTAATTGAATTGAGGAGTATTTTGGTTTTATGAAATGCATGGAGGTGCTGGACCTCAGAGATTACTTGCCATTTTGAAAATTTCAATAAAATCTTTACTTATCTGACAACCTGTAATTGAGTTTATCAAAAATATATCTTTAAGAAAAAGTGAAATTGGAGGTCTAGAGGGGATGCAGGGAGGAATCGGAAACAGAAAATTAACTTATCCTAGCCATTACTTAATACTTACTGTACTTCAAAAAGCTACTTAAAAAATGAAGCCCAAGTGGGCTTTGTGGGGCAGTGGGCTATCGGCTACTCATAAACCCTATATATATTTTTGAGGAGTTGGGCCACCTAAATGCCCCATTCTAGTATCAAAGTCTCTACCAAAAACGTATTTAGCTAGGTCTATCATCCTGCTACTTTTAGTCTAAACACTTTTCACTTACTCTCAAAACGCCAACCCGAGATCTATAGTTTCCCAAAGGAGAACCCTCCATACAATCAAATTAGGCATTTTCCCAGTGCGTGTGAGGGAGCAATCAGTCTGATGTATATGCCTGTTAGTCGCAACCAGAATATTACAAATTGGAATTGTGAGAGAAATTAATCAAAAAGACAGTATCATAAATCACATCCCTTAGAGTAATCCCCATTGGAGTTCAGAATGTCACCATGACAACATGGTAAAGTGCAAACCTATTTTCAAAATCATGAGTTGGCGTGGCACCCACTTGCTTCAGTGTTGGGGAGATCATTGCCATGCCATGCCAGATTCTGGCACAAGATTAAGAAAACATGTTCGGTTAGGAAATTGAATAGAGGAATAGATTAAGACATGCAGTCATACATCAGATTAAGACATGCAGTCATACATCAGATTAAGACATACAGGCATGCATCAGATTAAGACATACAGTCATGCATCAGATCAAGACATGCAGCCATGCAATCCATTAAGACATGCAGTCATGCATCAGATTAAGACATGCAGTCATGTATTAGATTAAGACATACAGTCATACATCAGATTAAGACATACAGGCATGCATCAGATTAAGACATGCTGTCATGCATCAGATTAAGACATGCAGTCATGCATCAGATTAAGACATACAGGCATGCATCAGATTAAGACATGCTGTCATGCATCAGATTAAGACATGCAGTCATGCATCAGATTAAGACATGCAGTCATACATCAGATTAAGACATGCTGTCATGCATCAGATTAAGACATGCAGTCATACATCAGATTAAAACACACAGGCACGCATCAGATTAAAACATGCAGTCATGCATCAGATTAAGACATGCAGTCATGTATCAGATTAAGACATGCAATCATGCATCAAATTAAGACATGCAGTCATGCATCAGATTAAGACATGCAGTCATGCATCAGATTAAGACATGCAGTCATGCATCAGATTAAGACATGCAGTCATGCATCAGATTAAGACATGCAGTCATGTATCAGATTAAGACATGCAGTCATGCATCAGATTAAGACATGTAGTCATGTATCAGATTAAGACATGCAGTCATGCATCAGATAAAGACATGCAGTCATGCATCAGATTAAGACATGCAGTCATGCATCAGATTAAGACATGCAGTCATGCATCAGATTAAGACATGCAGTCATGTATCAGATTAAGACATGCAGTCATGCATCAGATTAAGACATGTAGTCATGTATCAGATTAAGACATGCAGTCATGCATCAGATTAAGACATGTAGTCATGTATCAGATTAAGACATGCAGTCATGCATCAGATAAAGACATGCAGTCATGCATCAGATTAAGACATGCAGTCATGCATCAGATTAAGACATGCAGTCATGTATCAGATTAAGACATGCAGTCATGCATCAGATTAAGACATGCAGTCATGCATCAGATTAAGACATGCAGTCATGCATCAGATTAAGACATGCAGTCATGCATCAGATTAAGACATGTAGTCATGTATCACATTAAGACATGCAGTCATGTATCAGATTAAGACATGCAGTCATGCATCAGATTAAGACATGCAGTCATGCATCAGATTAAGACATGCAATCATGCATCAAATTAAGACATGCAGTCATGTATCAGATTAAGACATGCAGTCATGTATCAGATTAAGACATGCAGTCATGCATCAGATTAAGACATGCAGTCATGCATCAGATTAAGACATGCAGTCATGCATCAGATTAAGACATGCAGTCATGTATCAGATTAAGACATGCAGTCATGTATCAGATTAAGACATGCAGTCATGCATCAGATTAAGACATGCAGTCATGCATCAGATTAAGACATGCAGTCATGCATCAGATTAAGACATGCAGTCATGCATCAGATTAAGACATGCAGTCATGTATCAGATTAAGACATGCAGTCATGTATCAGATTAAGACATGCAGTCATGCCAGGCCTCGCGCTTAACTTTTTTTATCAGGTAGTTGTTTCACTACTTAGTGAATTTTCCAGGTAGCTATTTGAGAGAACCAGATAGTGAAGATTTCGATCTTTATTCTTATGACTTACTAGCGCAATAATAAGATATTACACTGTAGTGATCTCCCCAGCAGCAATTGCGCTGCACCCACTTGAGATTTTGGTAATAGGCATGCACCAACCTGAGAATCAATTTGCACCTACTTGAAAATGAGAAAAACGTGAAAAATAGGCAAGAATTTTGCACCCACTTGAGATAAAATCCTGGGGAGAACACTGCACTCTATTAGATATATGGAAGAAGTAAAAAATCCCCGGGAATTTCATGTATGGCAAAGTTTTCTTGCCAAAAATGACTAATTTGCAACATCAGAACGGAGTATAATAATGGAATGGATTGTTATTGGAGAGTTTACGGTAAAGATCGCTAAATGAACCAAGAATCAATAAACAAATAAAATCAGTAAAAAATATTGCAGAATTCCCTAGTGGAGCCCCGCGAATTGAATGATATGTTCTCCCCGATTATCTTTATTATTTCGGCTAGAGACCGTTCGATATCAATCTGATATTATACTGAAAGCTATTTGTTTAATGATAGATCGTCATTTTCCATGTAAAAGTCGTAAGAATAACGAGAAATGTTAGAAAGAAAGAGGAAACGTCAAACTAAAGTTCATGACCTTGACTGTCATGTTGACATGCGCAAAAAAGCTGCGCAAAAGACTACTTGGTTAAATGCGGAAACGACTCTAAATTTGAACATTTCTTTCATTCATTTCAGCCTATTTTGAGATAATATTAGTTTAGAATTGTGTTAAAAGGACCCACTGATGCATATTTATCGGGAGGATGCATCGAATTACAACATGTGTCATTTTTATCACTTTTTAGTGTGAGTACTCTATTATCGCTCACTTCATTTCTCAGAAGTTCGATCTTTTTTCTTACCAAATCTTCGGGTCTGGCTGTTTTGAACTAGCGAAGTTAGCTAATTGGAGGAAATGACAAGTAGTGTTCTGGGAAAACAGGTAGCGAATCGCTACCTTCGCAACGCTAATTTCGAGGCCTGCATGCATCAGATTAGACATGCAGTCATGCATCAGATTAAGACATGCAGTCATGAATCAGATTAAGACATGCAATCATGCATCAGATTAAGACATGCAGTCATGCATCAGATTAAGACATGCAGTCATGCATCAAATTAAGACATGCAGTCATGTATCAGATTAAGACATGCAGTCATGCATCAGATTAAGACATGCAGTCATGCATCAGATTAAGACATGCAGTCATGCATCAGATTAAGACATGCAATCATGCATCAGATTAAGACATGCAGTCATGTATCAGATTAAGACATGCAGTCATGTATCAGATTAAGACATGCAGTCATGCATCAGATTAAGACATGCAGTCATGCTTCTAATTAAGACATGCAGTCATGTATCAGATTAAGACATGCAGTCATGCATCAGATTAAGACATGCAGTCATGCATCAGATTAAGACATGCAGTCATGTATCAGATTAAGACATGCAGTCATGAATCAGATTAAGACATGCAATCATGCATCAGATTAAGACATGCAATCATGCATCAGATTAAGACATGCAGTCATGCATCAAATTAAGACATGCAGTCATGTATCAGATTAAGACATGCAGTCATGCATCAGATTAAGACATGCAGTCATGCATCAGATTAAGACATGCAGTCATGTATCAGATTAAGACATGCAGTCATGAATCAGATTAAGACATGCAATCATGCATCAGATTAAGACATGCAGTCATGCATCAGATTAAGACATGCAGTCAAGCATCATATTAAGACATATAGTCATGTATCAGATTAAGACATGCAGTCATGCATCAGATTAAGACATGCAGTCATGTATCAGATTAAGACATGCAGTCATGCATCAGATTAAGACATGCAGTCATGCATCAGATTAAGAAATGCAGTCATGCATCAGATTAAGACATGCAGTCATGCTTCTAATTAAGACATGCAGTCATGTATCAGATTAAGACATGCAGTCATGTATCAGATTAAGACATGCAGTCATACATCAGATTAGGACATGCAGTCATGCACCAGATTAAAACATGCAGCCATGCATCAGATTAAGACATGCAGTCATGCATCAGATTAAGACATGCAGTCATGTATCAGATTAAGACATGCAGTCTTCATCAGATTAAGACATGCAGTCATGCATCAGATTAAGACATGCAGTCATGCATCAGATTAAGACATGCAGTCATGCATCAGATTAAGACATGCAGTCATGCATCAGATTAAGACATGCAGCCATGCATCAGATAAAGACATGCAGTCATGCATCAGATTAAGACATGCTGTCATGCATCAGATTAAGACATGCAGTCATGTATCAGATTAAGACATGCAGTCATGCATCAGATTAAGACATGCAGTCATGCATCAGATTAAGACATGCAGTCATGCATCAGATTAAGACATGCAGTCATGCATCAGATTAAGACATGCAGTCATGCATCAGATTTAGACATGCAACCATGCATCAAATTACTGTATAACTAAAATAATGCTCATTGTCTGGATTTTTATATAATTTACAAAGTAACACCGCAAGTCTGTTTCCTCCTAACAAAGTTTTTTCAAAGAAGAGTTCATAAGATCAAGACTGAATCAGGATACACATCGACAGCTGTCAGTTTATCTTTTGAAATGATGGATGATATCAATGATTTGTTTGTTTCCATTGCTTTAATCCTCTTTCTCGTTTATTCCGAAATGTTACATTGATGCTGATATGTTCACATTTGTTCGACAAATATTCGAAAATACTTGCATTACAGGGGTTTCATTAAAGCAGCAGGCAACGGGCAAATTTCACCGGTTGTGTTCATAAAATTACCGGTTGTTTTTAGGGACTTTTCAACTTTTCCATGTTAAATTTATCATTTCAATTAATTTTGCCTGTTGTTTTCATCTATTTAGTCTGTTCTGAGAAATTCCTTGTACTTGTATTTGAATGCAATAATAATTTTTTTTCCGAAGTAATACTGATGATTTTACTTTGCTGTCTATCTAACTTCTACCCTTTACGTAGAATCTAGTTATAAACTACCCTCTGCCTAGTATAGACTATATTACAGTTTAGCAGTCCCACCCCAAAGATTGGTGCCTGTGACAGCCCGGGTAATAAATCAAATCAGCCACGCTGACCCTTTCTCTACCAATAAGCGAAGAGGAAGGAACATGTGTCTACTAACTATGCGATGATGTCAGAGGAAATGACCATATAGAAAGTTGTATTATTGTGTTATTGTAAACTGAAAAAGTGAAGACGAAGCTCTCTTTTAATAAGTGAAGTCGAACGAATGCAAAGGGGATCTAACTTCACATTCTCTATGCTGATTCTTCATCTGTGACAGCCACACAATTATAAAAACACTTTAATTTGATTTAGCCCTCGGTCTAGATCCTTAAAGTTCTTTCATTTCTCATGACCTTCAATTATATTTTCTTCATTCAAAATTGAACCAGACACGATAAAATCATCATGAATATTGACTTTTACCCACACTCTTTGTGCTGAAAACCGCAAAGTATATTTGATTTGAAAATACCTTTCTTCAATAAATGTGGCATGATTTGTCATTTGGTTCCTTTCCTTTTTGGAGACCAGACCAATAAAATGTTATCACTTTTGAGCTATTCATAAGATGAAGACATCTTATCTAAATAAAAAGAACTTCAAACTTAAGAGCTTAATACAGTAAAATGAAACTCAAAAACAACCTTAATCAAATTCTTCAGATTTTTGAAATCAATTTTGAAATTAAGTGTCACGCAAGCATAGAAATCTAATGTTTTCTTTAATGTATTCGTTCAAATGATTGACAAAGCACATTATTTCATTTGAATATATCTTCAACATTGCAAAAGTATTGCATCAAGCCTACATTGTACGTGGAATTATCGCTTTTTCTACTTAGTACAATGCCAACCTCTAGGCTTGATGATGAGTACATCTAGCCTTTCTCCCCCCTTTTCTGTAATTCCTCATGATGCGTTGAGAGTGCACTTTAAAAACTGTTATTAAGGTATGCATGGGAAATGTCCTATTAAACTACAAGGGTGGGCAATGTCTTCCAAAGATTTCAAAGGATAGGCAATGCCTTAGAAAGAAGAGAAGGCTATGAGGGGTGGACAATGTCCTAAAAGATTTCATGCAAGGGGTTGAACTACAAGGACTTGAAGGAGTTGACAATGCTCTGTGACGAATCCAACGGGTTGGTGATGCGTATGAAGAATTCAAGGGGTAGGCAATACCCCAAATAGACTGCAAGGGGAAGACTTCAAAGGTAATGTCCTATGCAGTCTTCAATGTCCTGGGAAGACTGCAGGGGATAAAAAAAACTAGATACAAAAGACTGCAAGGGGTGGACAATGTCTGTTAAAGTCTTCAATGTGAAGACTGCAAGGGATAAACAAGGCATTAACATGACAAAATGTCACCACCTAAAACAATTTGGTCAATTTAAAGCAAGTTGGAAAATACCTTCTGACCTTAAGAAGGTTTGATTTGAACTTCTTAGAACATGTAGATGATTTTGAAAAAAAAATTGTCAATTTGAAACAAGTTGAAAAAATACCTCTTTGACTTTTTTTGACATTGGGAAGGTCATTGAAGGTCAAATGTCAAATGTAAAGTCAGATTTGAACTTCTGAGAACATGTAGATGATTTTGAAAAAAAAATTAAGTAAATTTGAAGCAAGTTGAAAAAAGACCTTTTTGACCTTGAAAAGGTCATTGAAGGTCAAATGTCAAATCTAAAGTCAGATTTTAATTTCTGAGAACATGTAGATGATTTTGAAAAAAAAATTAGTCAATTTGAAGCAAGTTGAAAAAAGACCTTTTTGACCTTGAGAAAGTCATTGAAGGTCAAAGGTCGAATCTAAAGTCAGATTTGAACTTCTGAGAACTTGTAAAGTCAAATTTGAACTTCTGAAAAGATGTAGATGACTTTGAAAAAAAAATTTGGTCAATTTGAAGCAAGTTGAAAACAGACCTTTTTGACCTTTTTTTACCTTGAGAAGGTCATTGAAGGTCAAATGTCAAATCTTAAGTCAAATTTGAATTTCTGAGAACACGTAGATGATTTTGAAAATTTTTTTTAGTCAATTTGAAGCAAGTTGAAAACAGACCTTTTTGACCTTTTTTGACCTTGAGAAGGTCATTGAAGGTCAAATGTCAAATCTTAAGTCAGATTTGAATTTCTGAGAATACGTAGATGATTTTGAAAAAAAAATTTAGTCAATTTGAAGCAAGTTGAAAAAAGACCTTTTTGACCTTTTTTGACTTTGAGAAGGTCATTGAAGGTCAAATGTCAAATCTTAAGTCAGATTTGAATTTCTGAGAATACGTAGATGATTTTGAAAAAAAAATTTAGTCAATTTGAAGCAAGTTGAAAAAAGACCTTTTTGACCTTTTTTGACTTTGAGAAGGTCATTGAAGGTCAAATGTCAAATCTTAAGTCAAATCTAAAGTCAGATTTGAATTTCTGAGAACACGTAGATGATTTTGAAAATTTTTTTTAGTCAATTTGAAGCAAGTTGAAAACAGACCTTTTTGACCTTTTTTGACCTTGAGAAGGTTATTGAAGGTCAAATGTCAAATCTTAAGTCAGATTTGAATTTCTGAGAACACGTAGATGATTTTGAAAAAAAAATTTAGTCAATTTGAAGCAAGTTGAAAACAGACCTTTTTGACCTTGTTTGACCTTGAGAAGGTCATTGAAGGTCAAATGTCAAATCTAAAGTCAGATTTGAAGGTCAAATGTCAAATCTAAAGTCAAATCTAAAGTCAGATTTGAATTTCTGAGAACATAAAGATGATTTTGAAAAAAAATTTAGTCAATGTGAAGCAAGTTGAAAAAAGACCTTTTTGACCTTGAGAAGGTCATTGAAGGTCAAATGTCAAATCTAAAGTCAGATTTGAACTTCTGAGAACATGTAGATGATTTAGAAAAAAATTGAAGTCAGTCTAAACAGTATTTGTTAAGTTATAGGAAGTTGTAAGAAATTGTTACAGACGCCGGACGCCAGACGCCAACCTCCAACCACCAACCGCCGTCGCAAAAAAACGGAGACCATAACAATATGTCACCACTTTTGGTGGTGACATAACAAACTAGATATAAAGACTGCAAAGGGTAGGCAATGTCTTCAATGGGTGGGCAATATGTGAAGACTGCAAATGGTGGCAAAACTAGATATAAAGACAGCTAGGGGACTGTCTTCTATCTAGATGCAGGCTGACTGAGTCACATATCTTGATCATAAATGAGTCATGCTAAGTAAGCACACAAAGGTCAGCCAGCCTGAAGTAATAAGTGTGTCAAGATCAATCAATTAATACATTTCTAATATTGCATATCATTCTCACTTAATTACCTTCACTTAATTACAAGATCTTCACCTTTGAGAACTAAGTTAGGACTAACTAACTTACTTTCGTTTTCATGTACTTAAACACGTACCTTTTCAAACGATTATAAACAAATTACGACTACCTGCTATTGACCTTATAACAGTGATATCAAGTTATTGCTAAGTTATTGCCGAGATAAAGTAAATCGTTTATAATAGACTCTTTATGAAATACCACCCTGACCCTACTATACAACATTCTCCCAAGGATTTTCTTTCATGTGCGTGAGAAATTAATTCTCTTTTTCATAATTCTGATCAAAGTTGGTCAAAATATCCATTTTTACGATTATTGACAATGTCAAGTTTTTGCGGCATTTATTTGTTTCAATACTGGGGAGATCACCGCCTTACATAACTCAAAATTGAACACAAGAAAAAATACAAGAAAAAAACAATACATAGTTTGAAAATATTTAACACGGGGCCTTGTAAGTCTATTAATTAAACGCAAATGAGATAATAGTCTATAAAGAGAGACTCTGATGAATCTGAATACCATCATGACATTTTGTATTTAGTGTTGGCCTTGATCGATGAAACAGCTGATCTATGAACAAATGAATTATGAATTACATAATTACTATTTTTAGATATGATGAGCCAAAATAGATTTGTTTTTCAGTTTGTTTTAAAGCAGATCTGTAAAGAGCAGAGGAATATTTAAAAAAATTGCATTTACTATCTTACATATGGTCAAATGAGGCAATATTGGCGAAAATAACCACTTTGGCCATCTATGCTCATGATCTCTATTAGACTGGACATTTTATTTTGACCTTGAGGTGACCTTGAACACCGTTTGGTATAGTCTTCTATACTGCTTATCTCCATTTAACCGATTTAAATTTACAAGCCATGAACATAAAAAGATAGGGTCAAGATGCAAGAAATCAAAAATAAATGATGTAAACACAATACAGGATGTTCAAGTTTACTAAAACATATAACATGACATCCAACGATCTAGTGTAAGAAATATGGTATGATGTATTTTTTTCACCTCCCCATGATGTTTAAATATTTGTAATTAAGCACTGACCTTGATTAATAAAACAGTTGATCTTTGAACAATTGAATGTTAGTTTAAATGGCACAGAAGACGTGCAGTCTAGTCTTATATATTGCTTATCTTTTAACCGTTTAACTAATTTAAATTTATAAGTCATGAATGTTAAAAGAGAGGGTCAAGATGCAAGAAATCAAAATAAATTATGTGAACAACACGATACAGGATGTCTAAGGTTTAATAAAACATATGACTTCCTGTGTATTGTGACAACTTGAAGTTTGAAGTATATGGATTCAGTATGTGTTAAGATGTATACATGTATATCTTTCGTTCTTTCAACTCCTCTCACAACATTCAAATATTCAAAATATGGAGTTCATTCAAGGAATTTCCCTGATTGATTCGTAATTAAAATTGTCAAGTACATGTATATCAAAAATATATTAGAGAACCATTATCAAAATCATCAAATGAATCAGTCAGTACCCCCCCCCCCCGGATATATTCAAGTCTGAGATAATACATGAGGTGACATTATATGACCTGGCCTTGTATCTGAGGAATTTCAGCCATACTGAAATATTCATTAGTCAAGTCCCAAGGTCAAACCTAGCTCTGTAGTGATGTCATTTGACCTGACCTACTTTAAATAGATTCTCCCTATGAATCACAAGTCAATAGTAGCACACATTGCATCTAAATGCCCCTCCCCCTATTATAAATCCTCCGAGTCAGTAGACATAGTGATACCAAGCCACCTGACCTACTTTAAATAGATTATGAGTCACCCATTAATAATTGAGGAACAATAGCATATGTTGCATCTGTATGCCCCTCCCCCTATGAGGAACCCACAAATCAGTTTAAAGTTAGCCGTAGTGAGGTCATTTAACTTACACCCGATGATTCACCTGTCATAGTAATAGATGCAACAATACATTTGAATGCACCTCCTGTATGCCCCCTGAGTCTTGATTGGGGTTAGCACTACCACTAAGAATTTTTTTAAATTAAAAAAAAATTCAAATTATTGAAATTTGCGAGGAACAATTTATGCATGCTACGAAAGGCACAGCCTTTAGTATGAAAGAATACAAGAATATCCCATTTAAATAGCATGTTGTATTACAAGCAGGTAATGATGTCATCAAAACAGGGAATTCCCTTTCTGATTCATTCCTCAGGTACGCAGAGAGGCACTTGTTACAAGCACCTGTTGAATGAGACAAATCATCCAGTGATGTATGAGTAACTTGGTATAGGTCAATTGCATTGGGGCCAACTAGAAAATCATAAATGAATCTAACTGTTCAGCTAGTCTAGCAGGGCTCTCGCCAGGCTTTTGGACTGTGGCGCAGCACCACACTCTATTTAGCTCCCTCCACACCCTATTGGCATATCATGACTGTTTCCACAGTCTAAACTTGACTGAATATACAATAATAGCATGTAAAAAGGATAAAACATAACATAAATATGATTTATCACGATTGAACGGTTATTCTGAAGATGTTAGCACCACACCCTAATATTTCCTGGTAAGAGCCCTGTCTAGCTATAAGCCTCGGTGACCCCCCTCTACTTGACTAAATACCTCCCACTTGTGTGCAGTCTTGTAGCTCAGCTACTATTCAGCATTTTGGTACATGTATGTGGTTGTGGTTGTGTGTACATGTATGGTTGTGCTAGGGGTTAAGTAGGGAGGGGGTCCCCAAACTCTGATAAAATATTGGTTCATTCCAAACAGGTTTGTGTCAGGTGCAAGATTGCAAAAATATATGAAAAACATTTTTTTTATTTCTAATATTGGCTATACAGTATACATGTTGTTTTTGAGCTAGTGAACAAACATAAATAAAAAATGCTTGCATTATATTTGAAGAAATCGATTTATATTTGATATGGCCCCTCGTGTTAGAATAAAGCATGAGAGGTAGCACTGTATTATTTACTACTGAACTATAGGGAAGGAATGTTTAAGATAAAATGACATACACAAGTATTTAACCGTGTTTGATGCTTATATTCATTTAATAATGTTACATATTTAAGGTGGGACCCGGTCCGTCAGCATACCCAGCACGATACTATTGCTCAATTATTAATGTAGTTTTTCAAACTCAAAGACACCCATCCATACGAATAATTATGATGTAATAATAATACTAATGTATTTAAAATTTCATGTACTAAGAAATATTTGCATCTTCGGGCATTTATAGTTGGGAGATTTAGCGTATTGCATTTGAACTATTTGAGCGCTAGTAACGTCATGGTTTCTATGACATGGGAAAACAATGGCGCTCAAATTTTACGTGCAGCATCTTGAAGTATATGGCGATGAATGATTGAATTTTTCCAAGTCATATTATTATAATTCTTTCAAAATATAGTAAAACTAATTAATCTAAAGCACATAGTTTGTTTGATCTACATGTACAGCATATGAAATACATGATGTGATATAAACACTAGTTGAGTCCTGATCACTGTGTACATGGTTACCGACACGTCACATTTAATGTTGCTCAAAAAAATATTATGTTGCTCGTCGCACTAATTATATTTGTAAATACATATTACTCTGTATTTATGTTTAATAAATTCAAAAATGACTTTTGTTTGGTTTATTACTTCGTAAAATTGTATATTCTCTTATATGTAAAACGTTTTAGAATATCCTTTTTATTGGCACGACTTTCGTCCTAGTTCAGTTGTTGTCACTTTCGCTTTCGTATCATGAGCTTCGTCTAGTTATATTTTCTTTGCCTTTTTTACATTTTTTATATATGAATTGTTTATTCGTCATGTTTGATAAGAGATATCTTAGCACCCAAGAACTTTTAAAACTGAGTGCAAGTGGCCCAAATGGCAACGCAATGAATCAATGCCCGATGTCGGGAGTGCGAAGGGGCGTGTCCGGCTATATGTTGCCAGTTGAGACCCCGGGGTTGAGATCAATGGTGTAGAGGTTTACGGCGACTGATCGTCGCTAATGAGGGCGTTATGAAGGTATACAACTATACGTATGTACTGAGAATTATTATTAAAATGAATGAAAAACATAGGCAAGTTACGTCTGTGAGTCCTTCACAATAAAGTGCCTATACAACAGGCGGAAAGTGGCTGAGACTGCAGAAAAGCCGACCCTTCAAATTCAGAATGCCTGATTTATCAGTAGGCCTATGTCCTATTAGTGCATACTCTTTGATTCTCGAGAAACGTCTCCACGCACGAATTTCACCTATCTATCACTAGGGGAACATGGGGCAAAACGGCCCGGCCTCTGGGGCAAAGTGGCCCATCGAAATATCTTTTGATCTATAAAAAGATGGTTCTTCAAAAGTCACATAATCGAATTTTGAAATTTCTGCCACCTTCTCGACCGCCCATTTTTAACCAAGCAGCGTCTCGCTTTACGTAAGAGGTAATTCTACTTTTCACCCTTTTTTTGTAAATTACCCCTCCCGCGAGAATCTCTAAAAAATCCGGCAACAATAGTATACAATAGAATATCGTTTTGATTTAACATTTTACATAGAGTATGCACATTTATTCTTTATTTGTAAAAATTTCGAGCTTCAAATATTAGGCATATTAAAATGACGTCTATTTGAAAATTCACATGTCTTTGGGGCAAAACGACCCACACATGTTATAACATACAAAAATCTTAAATACAAGAACAATTGGTTTTCAAATATAACGATTTTAACATTTGGCTTGTACCTTATTTCCTTCCGACACATATCGAATGACTAGAATAATGGTAGGGGTTAAGAATACTTTATCTGTCAAAGGTTTGAACGTCTGAGATAATATGTGTGTGGACGAGTCTTGTAATTGATTAATTTTGGTTTTAAAACCCATATAACAGAGGGTGGGCCGTTTTGCCCCACCCATGGGCCGTTTTGCCCCACTCTCGACAATATTTTTGACCATTGAAAAATCACAGAAGATAGTCCTAGGAAAGTATAAAACACTCGAAAAATGTAAACCACAAACCATTGATAAAGTGGAACATCAAAGTGCGCGATGATTGACAGATAAGAAAATACCCCGTACAGAACAACTTAAAATTAATTTTTTAGGGCCGTTTTGCCCCATGTTCCCTTAATGGATCGCTTTAAAAGTGATACCATCGAGAAACGTGTTTGGTCAGCTTTACGATGACATTATTCTTTTAGAAATCGACCGAGAAATAGAGAAGAAAAATATTGTTTAGTGGCATTTCTAAAACGTCGAGTTTGAAAACCTAAAAGATTCGCACTGCAAGAAACCCGACCAATCAGAACGCAACATTTCTTATGTGAAACTTGGAGTCTCAAGAAATCGGCTTTAGCCTCGATTTCCTCCATTTTCTTGCAAGTTGATCACCACAAAAATGGCACCACATGGAAGCTATCGTTCCTATCTAATCCATGGTATGATTTATTTAAAAATTAGTCAATAAACAGCGGAGCCATAAACAGATATATGCAATTTCTTTAACAGCCAGTTTAGACCGAGAATAGTGGATTCAGACTGCAAAAACTTTATTCAAATTAGTTAGTTCAGTCTGGGTTAGTAGGTCGCATATTTAGGTTAGTAGGTTAGTTCTGTCAAGGCCGCGCGTATATCGCTATGTAAACAGATCTCGGTCTGCTCGACTTCATTATTCCGACTAAAAAACTGGTAGTGATGAGATTAGAGAATCATGTCTGGCGATGGTAAAGGTACCTAACATGAAATATTCGCGTACGGCAATCCACCCCATCGTATTCGTATCCATTGTAAGCTTAGTCTTCTTTTCTAGAATAAAAATATTTAGGAAAAGTTTATGAAAAGATGTTATATCAAATTAGATGAGTTGTTGAATAAATTAGTAGAAGAATTCATCAATGTAAATTGATGTTAACGCCAATATGGTGATTTTGTTTTGAAAAATATTTCTTATCAACAAAATTGAAGGAAATAAAAGAAATGCAATAGCTTACAATATAAGGTACTTTAAAACAAGATATAAAGACTACGATTTTTTATTATTTTTTTACAAATAAATAAATTGGCATTATCGTGGCGTATAAATGTTGGAATTAAAAAAAATATCAAGCCGTTTTTCTGTTTCCCTGCCCTCAGAGTAAAGAGTAAGAAGAAGAGTAAAGTAATATATGGTTTCCCATAGGATCTTTCATGTTTTGTACACACTTCAATGAAACAATTGTGTACTCATTCAGTGAACTCAACAATCGTACTTGTTACCGCAGACATTGGGTACATCCCAATCGCGCTATTTATTTTGTCATTCAATAATGACGATCATTCCCGATTACACATATGATATGCTTGACTTTTTTATGTACGCGAGTGCTGACTTTTTGCTGATGAAACTTGAGTTGACAAAACGATATTACATATCAACAAGCGAGAACAACGTACCAACGTTTATTAACTTGTACGTACATCAATAGTACCCGAGCCTTATCGTAATATATTTTAACTAAATCAAGTCAGATGTGCACAGTTTATTCGAAAAAGAAGCCTTTCGGATTTTAGTATTAACCGGTGATTGCAAACGTTTGATGATCACCTTTACTTGAGTGAATTGCCAACGTGTGCGATCGGCGGATTTTCTGTTTGCACATCATGAAAAATCAAAATAAAGAAGAGCCATGATAATGGGCAATGAAGATAAAAAAGACGATATCATTCGATGCTATGATTTGACACAACGTATACGTAATTAAATCTCGGCACGTAAAAAACAAAAGCTTACTTTTAACTTACATCAATACTCAAAATAGCAGGTACATGAGGCGATAATTTGATTAATAGTTAGTTATTTTGCGATCGGCCGCCGTTGATTTAGCACGTTATTCACGGTCTTTGTACTAGGCCTATCGACGTCCTTGATTCTCAAAGACTGTGAGACGCTAACTTTAGTGGTAGTAATTCATACCGATTGAATTATATTCAAAATCAACAAAATTCATTTGATTTAGCAAGGCTAAACCCAATTATCCTGGGAATCGTCTTAATCTTTGTCGATCATTCAGGTGAGAAATTTATGACGTAATTCAATTGTTCTCTCCGCCAACGGATAGAATTGGATGCCGGTCTTTTCTCAAAATACAAGGTACTTTGACTGAATACTGTGACTACAATTTTTGTAATCTTTTTACAAAAAACTAACATAAGCATAATCATATTCCAAATAAGGAAATGTTGAAATTTTAAAAAAATCTATCGAGCCGTTTTTCTGTAAATTGGGATCTCCCGAGGGTAAAGTAAGTGTATGGTTTTCCCATAGGGTTACATGTTAAATATGACAATTTAAGCAGCATAGGCTCCTCAAAAATACGATCTTTGAACCTTACTTACTATATCTCAACTTATTTTTTTCTGTTTAAAATTTCTACAGCATATGTACACCACTGGTTTACATACACTGTGCGATTTTCAGGAAAATCTATCGAGGATTTTTTTTGGCTGACGGACCAGGTCCCACCTTAAACAATTTGGCTACTTGAAAAGAAACTGAAGTCAACTGTAAAGAATTTTTAAAGATAAAAAGGTGTATACTTCAGCCCATTTATAGTGATGTTACAAATGAATTCAGCTACTTTAAAAGTAAATATTGGTTGTTATAATTCCTCATCATAAAATAAATATGAAGTTAACATTCCAATCCTTGATGTAATATAGATTACCAATTCAAAATCAGATATACATCAATTTAGTCCTGTCGATTATATGAGATGTTTTCTTGTCAACGTACAGTATTCACCAAGGTATGAAATCTACCAAGGTATGAAAACTTCATACCTTTGTGATCAAATATTGCCCATTGATTTTTAAAATGGTAAAACATGTCCAAACAGTGAACACCTCTCTTAGTCTCTGAACACCTCTTAATATGAATACTTTTCTGGGTCCTAATTTTGGTATTTCTCAATGCTTGGTTCGTGTTAACACCATTTTTTTCGTGTTTTAGAAAGGGAGTTTACTCGAGCCTCTAGCCAGTAAATTAGTGGAGGCCTAAGAAAAAGGTAATCAGGGGTGCCTTGCATGAGTGCATGCGGGGACATAAACGAATGTTTTTACAACAAGAGCTCGCTGCAGCGATTTTCAAAAAGTACCCCAAAAAAGTATTTGTACATCATTTTTTGAAGTGACTTGGGTATAAAGTACTAAAATTACTAAGACCTCGCACCATTACTGCAATGACGCAATAAATATTGAAATGTGATCACCTGCTAATCCAAACACTTAATGCCAGTCAGGCCCGTAGCCAGGGGGGGGTTTGCAAGGTTCGGTCGAACCCCCCCTGGCCAAAAATTCTTTCAAAATCATGCAGTTTCTCATCATTTTGAGCACTTCTCAAGTGATTTTAGCCATATTTGGGCTAAAATTGTCGAATGTGAACCCCCCTGGAATTTTTTCAAAACTGAACCCCCGCCCTGGCAAATCCTGGCTACGGGCCTGCCAGTTGTAATGTTGTTCAGATCAGACAGGTTTTACTGTACATTCTTTTTCAGGATGTGGACTACGGAGCAGTTGGCTCAGACAGATGCATCCTCATAGGGTCACCCTGACAATTCCATATAGAAGCAATAAGCAACATATAACACTTTCTTATAAGGACAAAGATCAATATGAGTTTATGCAACTTATAGTACTCTGTCTAATGTATCCAATCTATAGTTCCCACCTAGTCTTGCTTCAGTACTTTGGACCCCCCCTATCTACTTCTCCAACACAGTCTATGTTCCCACCTTGTCTTGCTTCAATACTGTGGACCCCCCCCCCCCTACCCTATCTACTTCTCCAACACAACACACTAGTATAAAGTAGATGAGAGGGGGGGGGGAGTCCAGGGTCTTCAAGCAAGACTTCCCAACCTAAATATTACCCTGAAGCCTAATAAGGATAGAAGTATAAACTACTCACTGAGTATGTTAAGCTCTCTTTAAAAAAAAGGATTATCAAACTTGAAAAGGGTATCTATTTCCCTTATGCAACATAGACTGAGACCCCACATAGAGAGGGTGGGGAAATCGAAAGGTGGGAAAGAGTACCAGAGAGGGTGCAACATAATGAGGGGTTTGATGCAAGACTATCCCCATAGTAGAACAGAATGACCTGGCTGAGTTAGAAGCCACTCTTCCAATAAAAAATACATTTGCCATAATATTTATATTGCTTTGTGTAATACAATGGCAGGAGTAGTATATTTTAGAATATCCTTAACTTATCAACTTATTCCCTGTTCAATTGTGCTAAAAGCCATGCCAAAGTCATTGAAGAAAGCTACTTCATGGTTTCATAATAAGAGTCAACCAGTGGCTGTAACAGGAAATATTGGTACATGATGCATTTACATTTTATGCTTTTATCTGTGATCATTTACATTTAGACCATTTTGATCAGAATATGTACTTTTTTTTATATTTATATCTGTAATATTTTGACATTTCCAAAGAGTGAAGGCACATATCACTAAAAATGATTTTGATCATTATACTTTTCCTATTTAGGTCTGTGACATTTGACATTTCCAAATACTGATGGCACATATCACAAAATGATTGCTGCAGAAAATTGCTCCATTCATTTTCATTGATTGTCTGGGGATATTAATAGCACATCAGGAACATCTTCTCCAGTCGAGAAAATAAGTACATTGATATTATGCATCTCTTGTGGTTTCCGAGAATAAACTGCAAAATCATTGAACATAAACAATCACTTGGATAAATATGACGGACAGTCCATTAATAAAGATGTAAGATAAGGCCACGGTTTTTCAGCTTGGTTTGAATAACAAACTACTTAAGCTCGGGACAAGGTCAACCAGAACAATGACAGGGATTGAAAAGCTCAACAAAGAAGCAAGAAGCTTTGATATAAAAGGAACACTTGGGTGACTAAAATACATCTAAAAATCGATTTGTTCATAAGAAATAGATTGGCGCAAATCTCATACAATCTATCTATTTTCAATTTGAGATGAACTCAAAGGAGTTCTTAGCTTCATTCCTTAATCAACTCTATTTAAGATTTACATAACCTCTATCCTGAGTATATTAAGAAAAAAAAAAAATAATAAAAAAAAAAAAAAATAACCTCTATTCTGAGTATATTAAGTATTTAACACTTCATAGATTGCAAACACCAATTATAGGGATAAGAAAATCAATGGTGACAATACGGCTAAAATCAATGTTGCTGACCACATCATTAGACTTAAACTAATTAAACTCTTTGTTAGTTTTACTCCATTTATGAAGAAATAGAAGGTTGAGATTATCCTATTGAATCCCACGTTATCTCCACTACACATGAAATGTGAGGAGTAGCAATATACCTTTCAATTAGATTGATTAGATCTGCTTCTTAAGACATCTTTGTCTAACTGACCCTTTGGTGCTTGCAATGTTTCTCGAAGAAAACTGATCAAAAACTGTTAAAAAAGCAGATAAATGGCGATGCCCCATGATGCAGGACAGAGACGGAGAAGGCGTGGATAGGTGGGTTAACACGATGCCGTGATTGGATCCACATGCATGTGGCAATAATTAACCAAGCTATTCTTGTGTACCTGATTATTCAATAATTTACATGTGGATTACGCCATTACCTGACATCATTACCTGACTCTAATGAACATTTCCATTATTACATAAAATACCATAAGCCATTGAACAATAAAACCAACACCCCTACAAAAAACATCTATCTAATCATGCATATTTCTTGCATTCTCTCCAAAAATCTCTTGGTCTTATCACATTAATGACATATTTCATCCTTTGCTGTTTTCACTTTGAATACAATTCAAAATGTGATCTTAGGAAATTTCATTATGGTGCTCTACCCAAGTATAATAAATTATTTAAATGGAATTTCTTAATTTAACATGTTTCATTGGAATAATTCTGGTGTAGATACCTAACCAGTTTCTTATAAATAAAATACCATAACAGGCCCAACTGCCATGTTTTATGAAACAGAATGGAAAGGGAGAAATTAAGAAGAAAAAAATGAGAATAAGACAATTACACATTTTAACATATATACATGATATAACTAAGCCTTTCAATTTAAAAAGATATGAGCTTTAGAATAAAACTATGAACAATATGATATTTTAATCAAGGCCTAGATCTTAATCATGTTTAACTTGCAATTATTGCATTCATGAAAAATCACCATGTTTTTTATCGACGAACCCAGGGGTATATTTCAAGAGATGTTCACACAAAGTCTATTATATCTGCTGATTAAACTATAGTAGTTTTATTTTATTCTTTTAACAGGAAGTGGGATGGGTTCAACAGACAGAGTTTAAAGAGCTAGTATGGAATAATCATGATATTTACATGTCCTCGATGTTTCCAACTTTCCAAAGACCCATGAAAGCAGTAGATGAAATGGGTACAGTAAAACCTGTCTAATTAAAACACCTTTGGTACTTCTAAAAGTCTTCCACTACTACCTATACAGGCTCATTTAACATTAAGTCAGTTGTTCTTGGGACTCTAAAAATTGTTCTACTAACAGAGGTGTTCCACTTCAAGGTATTCCAATTTATAGGTTTCACTGTAGTTGCTTAGTTTTTAGACTGTTTTGGAGCACCACAGTCTTCCATATTAGCCATGATTGTTGGCAAAGTATGAACCTGCTGATTAATTATATCTTTAATATGGATGATAAAAAAAGTTACCACCATTGAACCCTTACTACTGAAACAGTCTCTACCACAAACAAATTATTTCTGGTGAGAGCATTTGGGAAGGACTGGGGACCTTCCTCATCTATCAGACTCTGATGGTATCACAATGGGGAAGAACCATTACAAGAACTTAGTACAAGACCATCCTCCGGAAATGAAGTTTTCCTCGAAGGAACAAATACAATATAAGCGGCAAAATTTCACATTACGGATGAATTATAATGTAACATGATTAAAGTAATCCTATTATTGAAGTGAATGAACCTACTGCCCTAGCAAGAGGAACTAATAAATAGGACTCATAATTGAAGGAGCATGTAATATTGCCATCTCGTATTTACTTCTTTTCATATGTCTTAATTGCTTCTTTATCAAACACCGGACAGAAAAATATGTTCAGTAGTTAGGTGGGGAAGGTCAAGACTTCCTGAAACTCCTTATATGTTTTGTATATGTCCGTAATATATTTTAATCTGATGCCCTTTCTAACAGTTTTATTTTGCTCCTTTAAAAGAGAGTTTCATCTACATTGATGTCATCTATGAGATTTTAACACTCAGGGCAACTCGGGTGAACTAAACAGCTCTCTTAATAAAGAAAAAATGAAACTATTTGTAAGGTTTGCTTTTGGCAAGTACAGTACAAGTAAATCAATGTCCTATATAAAGCTTTGTACTGAATAACCCCAATATGTATACTGGTTATAACTGCACTAATCATAAGGATTGCAATCAAACAAATAAGCAATTTACTCCCTAAAGCTAAAACATTTGTGCACAGTCTGGTACACAGATCCAAGAATCAACAGCAACATGTAGGTATATTAATACAGTACTTTGAGCCAGTTCTTGAGACTGTGTGGTTGACTGACCACTGCTATCCATAAGACAACATGCAAGGAAATAATTTGCAACTTGATTACATAATGGCAATGTACTTGGTGAACCTAGTACTACCAAAATGGCAATCAACCCTAACCTCTCCAACCAGGATAGTCAAGTCTATTGATAATCTCAGTCCAAGTCCCTCCTGTGACCCCCCTCCAACTACTCGACAGCACACCTTTTACACAGGTGGGGAGCTATGTAATGGGGGGGGGGGGGCTCACAAGGGCTTGTAGCTAGACTAGTCTTGCATTGAGCCATTCTCATAAGGGTTGGGTGGGGGGTGGGGGAGGTAAATAAGGCATATGGGTTTGATGTATGATTTAGACTATCCCCTTCCCAAGTCTAGCTACATGCCCTTGTGATCCTAGTAGTGTGATCCCCCTACTTTACACCTCCCTGTGAGAAGTTGTTTAGACGAGCAGTGGGGGGGGGGGGGGTCACAGGGACTTGTAGCTAGACTCCCCCTTCCTCAACTAATCCAGAAATAGATGGAAAACTACTATGACACCATTAATTTTCCAGTCGATTTGAATGCAGTTTGCAATAAGTGAGCAATATCTCTATAATGTTATTCCCTTAAAGGGGAAAACTTCAGTTAATTGCTACACCCGGGTGTCTTATGTAACATGTGAAATGCCTACCAGATAGCAAGCAGCCAATCAGCTGTCAGCAGAGGATGTGGCTTAGCAGTAGTGGGGTCATTTATAAACACAAGCACAAGGCATATTGCTGCTATGTTTACATGTTTTAACCTCTGACCTGAGAGCATTGCAGGCTATTGGTCAATTTGAAATTAAATCCACATCCAACTGCTCATATTTAATGAGACCTTTAAAATATTTATTTTCAAGTTTGCTTGAAATGTACTACATAATACTTGAATATGATTTCATATTTGTATTCATTATGGTTTCATACATGACTGTAGCAAATTTGGGTCTTTGATACTTCCTAGAATTCATGATATTGGCAAAATCAAAATAAATTTACTGGTTTCAGTGATTCAAACATTTTCAACAGACATAATTGACTGTAATTAGCTGTTCCCTCTTCCTTTTATACCCGGTTTTCCCCTTTAAGTATGCTAAACCTTGCTAACTTGATAAGCAGATAAAGCATGGTTATTTACAGATAGAATGAAACAAAACCAAGAGCCAAGAAGGAAGTAAACAAGATATCTCTGTTATCATGTGAGACAAATTTAACTTAAAAAAGTGAATTTTGTGATATCATAATTTGTTATTTTGTACTATTGACTCAATATTAATAAATATCATTTATGACATAAATCATTTAGCATTCAAAAATGTGTATTAATTTGTGATTATGATTATTCAATAGGATAATATGATATTATATATTTCTGGATGTTCAGCTACATTTCTATATTTATGTATTAAGTACATGTATATGGATCATCTACCTGAGCACCCTATACTAGTGTTTCCCACATGGCCACCCCTTATATTTTTCCTACCTAGCCACCCCTTTATATATTTCTTACCCCATTATATATTGGTACTGTGCAGCCCCTTTATAAATTTCCCACTTGGCCACACCTACCCTTGTATAAATTCCCTAAATCACCACCCCTTATACATCTCACATGGACACCTTTTTATGAATTTTCTCATTGAGTATTTGAGAACTTAGTTGGGTTCTATGACAGGATACATAAAACAAGACTTAATTCCAGAGTAACTAATTATAAACTTGCCCTGACTTTATCGTTTATCTTAACCCTTCATTTGATATTTTTCCAAACTTGGATATGAGCCGTTTATCAGATATCTTTTCAGTTCCCTGGGCATTGTGGTTTTCTAATGTATACCAAGTAACCAAGCAGGATGGGAGAGATCCCTAATATGGAACCAGCCCAATATCCTTTATATTGTCTACATATATTAACCACAAAATCCATTAATAGAACCTAGTCAAAGAGGTTGTTTAAAATGCAAAATATTTACTTTTTTTATTAGAATCAAAAGGAACACAAGGCACTGTATTATGTACCTAAAAATCAAAAATGGCAACCTTAAAACTTATCCAGCATGTCCAAAAGCTCTAGTTTTTCATACCAAGAAACATTAATCCATCAAATCAATCCATCTAGTGTTTGTCTGTCTGGAAATACACAGACAAAAGTGAGACATCACACCTGCCGAGCATGCTGGTGATAGTATCTCACTTAATTCTATGTTTTTCAGTAATTTCATTAGAAAAGTAACAATAGGCGAAACGAATAAAAACAACAGTTTGAGTGAAATTATTGAAAATCATCATTTAAATTTGGAAACAATTGCAAAACTCTCCAGAACAGCAAGCGATTTTGGTTAAAAAACAACAGGAAACATTAATTTCACATTGTCTTCTGCAATAAAACCCCTTCCTGTAATTCCTTCTAAAGAAAACCAGATTATAGTAACAAAGGAAGTTCTAGCCACAGGTGTGTCAAAAACATGTATATATGTACTATAGGTCACTGAGACTTTATCAAGGATGTGGTTACAGAGGACTTTCTGAAGAAAATGTCATTGACATATCCTGACACAGTTCTATAACTTCTATTCACATATTCTGCTTCATAAAACTTAAATCTTATTATCAGACATTTTGTGGTGTTCAGCTAAAATTAGAAAGTGGAGTTTCTAATTTCATTTTTATCATATTAAAGTGTATTTCACATATTTCTCATACAGTAAAACCTGTCTAACTAGTGTAATCTGAACCACATAGAACTGGCCAAAAGTGTTTGTATTTAAAAGCAGGTATTCATAGTACTATATATGTATTTAAAAATATTTGGGAGAATAGAAATGAGATGAGATTTAGTGTTCTGATATACAGTAAAACCTGTCTTATCTGAATGCCACTGGGACCAATCCAAAGTGTTCGGCTAAGTAGCTGTTCACATTTCAAGGTTTTCTTAATACGTGAGTCAATGGGAGATAATAACAAAGTTGGACTGAGAAAGAGTGTTCATATTGCGAGGAATTTGGATTAGAAAGGTGTCTGGATATATAGGTTTCACTGTATAGGTTTTACTTTATACTCTTATCTGCTCTATTTCTCTGACATTAAATCTTTTATGGGATGGTTTCTATTTCACAACACACCTCATATCAAACATCCAGTTTTTAACAAATTATGATTCCAGAAAATTATGATTTTGGGTTTAATCAACTGTAAGATTTAAGCCAAACCTTTCAATGGTGGTGTGGTATTCTAAAGTAATGTTTCATTTTACCTGTTAAATGTATTGATTTACGAAGTTATGTATTTGTACTTTAAATGTTGTTTATGAACTCAGCGGAATGTTGATGATTTGTCACATTGACAAATTAGACTAAATGATGTACAGCAAAGTCGAATTGCATCAAAAAATAAATAACCCGAGAAATATTTTTCTGTCTTCTTTATCATATGAGCTTGAGATGCTTCAATGATAAATAAATACCCACATGGGTTTTAGAATTTCAGATGTAAAAACTTGAATTCTCTTTAATGTTATTTGATTTATTGCGTTACTGTTCAAAACAGCTGAGCCTACTTGTACTGTATATTCAGTGTTCTCCCCAGGATTATATCTCAAGTGGATGCAAAATTCAATTTAGACCAAATTTGGTCAAAATATGCCTATTATTCATGATTTTTCTTATTTTCAAGTGGGTGCAAATGGATTATCAGGTGGGTGCATGCTATTTATTCAAATCTCAAGTGGGTGAAGCGCCCACTTGGTTTAATGCTGGGGAGATCACTGATATTATTGGAACAAGGTTAAATACATCAGGGAAATAACATTGAACTTTGAGTAATAGTTCGGCTAATGAATAAATGATTAGTTAACTATCAGCATGATATACACAACATTTCAATGGGGGAATCGTGATCTCCCATTTAATCTGTCAGTATCAAACAGTTTATCATAAACAACAGATGTATGTTTTTCAATAATTTTTGAGCTCTAGCTGCGAAAACAATAATAAAATCTTCATTTTCGAAGGTGTGGCCGATATGCATAAACATATAGATTTTTAGATATTGCGGTTGGTTCAACTTCAACATTATAAAATCTCACATATAATACAATATATAACACTCAATAATTGTTGACACGCAAATACTAACACATTGATAGGCATGTAAAAGCCATCAGCTGTCAACTTAGTCTTACTCTCCCCTTCCTAGAAGATTATCTGAAATGTCTGACTAAAGTTCCTCCTTTTCACTTATTTATGACTTAAAGTATTGTTCTTATCAACAAAAATTAGAACAATTGAGCACAGGTTTAATTCCAACTCTGAGAACAACCAATAAATAAACTCCATTTAACACTTTATTTTATGTATGTATGTAGGCATATCTTTACTACCCTGATAATTTTAGGACATATAAAATGTTTAATAATATCCAACATATTAAACAATAGATTTTATCTCAAGCTAAAACAGTAAACTCTGTCTAAACACCTGGATACAACAAGACATTGAATGTCTAGTATGAAGTAAACCTAAGTGAAGGGCAAGCAACTTGATGCAAGATATGGAAGATGGGAACCATGGGCGTAGCGCCCAGTACGCACAGGCGTACCAGATGGTTGCAAATTCGCCCCAAATACAACCAAATTTCAAAATTTTCTTGGGGGAGAACCCCCAGACCCCCCTGGATGCTCGTTTTTTTATTCACTCAACTCTTGTTCCTGTGGTGGTGGCATACTACTGAGAAAAATAGCGCTACACCCATGGGAACAGCAGCTTTTATCTTTAATATTCAGACATTTTATGAATGCCGATATCTAAAGATTTAACTCAATATTCAACAATATACAAAATGTCAAGAAGAATATTGGCGTAAAATAAAAAATATGGGACTTACTATTGCTCGATTTGAGATCTCTGTGAATGAGTGGCATCGGAGCTTCCTCGTGCAAGTAGTACATCCCTTTAGCTATCTGTATAGCCCAATCAACTAAAATATCAGGCTGAAGGCCTATCTTCCTTTGGGTAAATATTCTATTCAAGGATCCTCCTTTGCAATATTCCAGCACAAGACATAGATTTGGTTGTTTCAAGCAGACACCACATAGGCCGACAATATTTGGGTGATTTAAAAGCCAGAATAATTTTGCCTCCTGACGTACATTTTCCGCTGTTACACTGACTGGTTCATCTGGATCTTGCCGCGCTGCTTTTACAGCAACCTCTCTGTCTCTCCAGTATCCACGATAAACCTTTCCGAAGCCTCCTACCCCTATCACTTCCTCAAGCTCGAGTTCTTGAAAATCTACCTCGAATGGCCGATCTTCATTGCCATGAGGAGAAATTTCATCCAACTGTTTTGACACATAGTTGGCGGGAAAAATTCCAACAAAGCTGTCAACCTTTCCCGTCCACCAACCTTCATCCCCTGAGATTTTTGGATCTTTCGAAATAATTTCAACTTGCGTTCCATGACGCAGGGTAAGCTCATCATCATTAGATGCATCATAATCGAACACAGCCGTCCATAACGAATCTTTGTTGTAATTTATTGTTGGTTGCTTTTCACTCCTCAGAGGTCGACTTGGTAGGATCGTATTAAACGGATCCATAACGGGTGTTATAGGCTGTATACTGGGCATCAGGATATACAGCCATACAGATCACTGAATTAACACCTGATTTTTGCTCCATCAGATTTCAACAAAATTTCATTTCATTCAAATTTTATTTGTAAATTGTACTGCAATATTTTACCTTTAAAACCCTCTTCTTGTCCATACAAATGAGTCTCAGCTGTGATGCAAACATTGCATAATCCATTAACATGCATAATATTGAGATCACTCTGGCATTTCCGTTGCTTTTGCCACTTTAATTGACCTTTGTCCAGCAAAGTGAAAAATTTGTCGCCATCTTTGATGACCTTCACCAAAACAGGGTGCGGTGACGAGATTTCATTGGATCTTGTGATCATGTGACACATTCTATCAAAATGCAACCTACCCACTGATTTTATTTCCCAAAAGAGGATCTAGGAATATTCTTGCAAGAACCCTCTATCCACATGTCTCACTGACAATACACATGAATACTTTTATCCATGCGAAAATATCCATTATTTAAGCGGTGCCATAAAACGAGAATTTACGAGATTTAGATTCAAAATGGTGGCCAAGAAAAAACCAAAATGATGAAGAAATGTGTTTATTTGATGTTTTCTTCCAGTTAAGATATAATACAAGTATTACGATGGGCTCACATATACTAGAGGTGCTGAGGCAAGGATTATGGGCCTCCTTAACTGGTGGATGGTTCTTTGATCCACATCAGAGCCTATTTTGTAACACTTTTCATTTGTACCTTTGGCTCTTCCTGCTATGTCTACCTCTGACCCTATATCTGGTAAGCAATACTTATTTTCAGAGTATTAATAATGTAGATTTTATAAGATAGTTATCATAGTCAATATCCATGATGAAGTAAGTTTTTATCTATAGAGAAAGAATGTCAGATCTGCCATCAAAATGTAACTGACCTTGTCGGTTGATTTAGATCAAGTCAAAGGGATGGGATGGTCAAACAGAGAGCTGTGTATTGAATTGTATCTACCACACAAGCTCTGTCGGTACAATGGTATCTATCTAAAATGGATATTTCAAAATCGGAGAATACAACCACATCTCACGATACAAGATCAACAGTAGCCTTGTCGAAAAACCCAAGGATCTATACATTCTATACCTCTCTACTACAATCATTTAGAGTTTATTTATAAAGGGTCTATAATATGTTGACGTAACCAGATTTTATAGATGGCGAGTTGGTCAGAAAGTCAATTGGTCCTCTTGCCTGGAGATTACAAAATAAGCTATCCAGTTTATACAAGAACCCTCTGTTCACAAATGGCAAATGCAAATGAGATCTACTCGCTAATTTAACTTTTTATCCCCTCTTACTTGAATTTTTACCAATGAAGGGAATATTTGGCGGGAGTCAGTTTTCATGATAGAACAACCCACCCTGTGCTATAAACAAGTGATATGCGATTAGTGTCATCCTGTGCTGTCTTTGGGTTTCAATCATGTCATTTGGATTAAGGTTGATTACTGATAACCTTTGACTGATGGCATGACAAGCTACTTTACCAATGGCTGTAAACTTTAGAATCACATTTGTGTGATTCATACAGAAGACAAGCTATTTGAATACTTTTTGATAATGTTCATTAAAATATTCCCCAATAACTCCAGTAACTCGCATCAAATCGAAACTAATATTCTGATTGGTTGAAAAGTTTTGTCTCATAAGGATACCACTGAAGGTAACTTAATCTAGAGGTGACTTCACTGGTTGTAGATACCTTTAGAAAATAGCTCAATTGATGACTCATCAGATGAGGAACATATAAAATACTTTCCTTTTTTATTAGTGATGATAACTGTTGTCTTTGATGAAACTGATGAGGTCATAATTTTTAAAGTTATCAGTGATTTGAATAACTATTATACATTACCATTCCAGTCCTTTAACTATCATTATTTCATAAGCTCTGTATGCCAAGGATCATTATATAGAAAAGTTTAGTAATTAAATGAAAATACAGTTCTCATATTTAACTACTGTGCTCATATTTAATATTTTTTTTGTGGACAGTGTTTGGCAGTCATTGTTTGTTGTTTGGTGTTTGACATCTGTAATAGATAGCAGGTGGTGAAATTTTGCATGTTTCTGCCTTGTCTGTAAATGTAGTCTCCACATTCCAGAATTTAAGGATCATTTTTGCACAGAATCTTAAGTAACTTCAAAAATTTCTTAACATGTCACAGATCTATTTGGAGCTATATTGTACTATAGTATTTGAGATTGTCAGGAATATTATTGATAGTTAAATTGTATATGTTGCTTGCGAATTTGTTGTTCCCATGATTATATAGATCTGATTCTTCCTTTAAACTTATTTTAGAGTAGATGTATGAACAAAGTGTAGTACAGTTTGAATGTTGGGGTTTAAGCAAGGTCCAATACCCTCGTAATGTCTCCTCTAGTCAGCTGGCCAGTTAGTAGCTTCTAGCTGGCAAAAACTTCTAGCATGTCTTGAATTTTTAAATTCATATTTAAATAAATTGTTTTCCAGTCATTGGCGCCATCTGTGATAATCTGGACAATATACTGTGGATTCATCGGAGTTCTGTTTACGACGGTGAAGATCTTAAACTTCCGCTTGCACCACATGTTTGATACGAGTGAGTGTATTGAAGAAGAAGTTGAGGATGAGGAGGGTTCTGTGGGCAAGAGAGAAAGTGTCAGCACTACTACAGGACCAAAGTCACATACGCAAGGGTAGGTCAATTTTATTGCACTTTGGAAAAGTGGTATATTGTTGATTTGTTTTGCTGAGTGTACGACTGGGCACCCCATGAATCTAAGATGCAAGACCAGACTAATACTTAGACCTGATTAGGTTTTGGGCTTGTTGGATAAATTACATGCCAGCCATTTTGCTCTTCAAAGTGCGATATTTGTCACTCCTGTGATAAACAAGTGTCTTGTTGTAGTCTGTTTTGACCTTCAATTTTCAAAAATGAGCATCATATTTTTCGAGGTAAAGGAAAGAATTTCTGCTTTGATTTGGGAGAAGAAGATTTTCTGAAATACAAATATTAATTTTTTCCTCAATCATATATATTAATTTAGACTGTATAGTTATCTTGAAAATGATTTCAATTTTTAGGGAAACTTCAGAGGGTATTGAGCTGACTGTTCTAAGTTCTTCAACACAGCATGCTAGCAGTATTACACCCCCAGTACTATGTAGCTCTAGGGCCAGTATGGCAGATAGTAGAGGTATGTATTACACCCCAAGTACTATGTAGCTCAAGGGCCAGTATGGCAGATAGCAGAGGTATGTATTACACCCCAAGTACTATGTAGTTCTAGGGCCAGTATGGCAGATAGCAGAGGTATGTATTACACCCCAAGTACTATGTAGTTCTAGGGCCAGTATGGCAGATAGTAGAGGTATGTATTACACCCCCAGTACTATGTAGCTCTAGGGCCAGTATGGCAGATAGTAGAGGTATGTATTACACCCCCAGTACTATATAGCTCTAGGGCCAGTATGGCAGATAGCAGAGGTATGTATTACACCCCCAGTACTATGTAACTCTAGGGCCAGTATGGCAGATAGTAGAGGTATATGTATTACACCCCCAGTACTATGTAGCTCAAGGGCCAGTATGGCAGATAGTAGAGGTATATGTATAACACCCCCAGTACTATGTAGCTCAAGGGCCAGTATGGCAGATAGCAGAGGTATGTATTACACCCCCAGTACTATGTAGCTCAAGGGCCAGTATGGCAGATAGCAGAGGTATGTATTACACCCCCAGTACTATGTAGTTCTAGGGCCAGTATGGCAGATAGTAGAGGTATGTATTACACCCCCAGTACTATGTAGCTCAAGGGCCAGTATGGCAGATAGCAGAGGTATGTATTACACCCCCAGTACTATGTAGTTCTAGGGCCAGTATGGCAGATAGTAGAGGTATGTATTACACCCCCAGTACTATGTAGTTCTAGGGCCAGTATGGCAGATAGTAGAGGTATGTATTACACCCCCAGTACTATGTAGTTCTAGGGCCAGTATGGCAGATAGTAGAGGTATGTATTACACCCCCAGTACTATGTAGTTCTAGGGCCAGTATGGCAGATAGCAGAGGTATGTATTACACCCCCAGTACTATGTAGCTCAAGGGCCAGTATGGCAGATAGTAGAGGTATGTATTACACCCCCAGTGCTATGTAGCTCTAGGGCCAGTATGGCAGATAGTAGAGGTATGTATTACACCCCCAGTGCTATGTAGCTCTAGGGCCAGTATGGCAGATAGTAGAGGTATGTATTACACCCCCAGTACTATGTAGTTCTAGGGCCAGTATGGCAGATAGTAGAGGTATGTATTACACCCCCAGTACTATGTAGCTCAAGGGCCAGTATGACAGATAGTAGAGGTATGTACTAAGTCCCTGATATGAAATATCCAAATAATTTTGAAATGTGTAATCATAACAAAATCAAAAAGATAGAATTCAACCTGAATTTTTGAATAATTAATTAATTAATGTGAAAAAGGAGCATCTCATGGATTAATCATAAAACTAACCCTTCCTTTTAAAAATGCACACAAATATGATATTCACTTTTATAATTGCAGAAAGTGGTAGTATGCGCAGGGGTACACCCGTTGACTCAATGGAGAACATGGAGATATTAGCCAGAGAAGAGTTCAGTACAGCCACTGGCCTAAATAAAAGAGGTATGCTAGATACTTTATTTTATTTTGAAATGGCATATTTTGGTTCTTTAAAGGATTTTTTCAAGCTAACTCAACAAAATAGGGTATGACATAAGTGTCGACCGATATGCCGAGAGCGCACTCATTAGTTTAGCTCAAGGCCAGCTAAGACTTGCATGTATCTTGACCTGATGGATACACTGCTCGTGTAGCTTAATTGGAAATTGATATACTGTACATGTATATAGATACAGGCAAATGACTCTCTGTACTTGTTTGAAGTTTGTTTACAGGTTTTGTTCAATTATTTGGTATTTCTTGTCTACTACCATTCCTTGGTTGTCTGCTTTCTAAAAAAATGTTAAACCTAATTGCCATAGGCAGCCACCAATCAGAGCAGTGTTCCTGTGCTAATGTGTTTAAGATCATTAAGCGCTGCGATTGAATTACCAAAGTGCCAGTAGGTAGTTACCAGTTTCACTGCCAGGTGAGGCAAAAAAATTATCGATCCAAAAATGATATGGATTTTTCCTAATATTAATTTTATTTCATTTAATAGCTTTTCACAATTTTATGTATTTTTTTTAATGTTGCCATTTATGTTTCTTGATGCCTTATTTTTGAAATACATTTCAGATTTGAAAGTTGATGTTCACCACATTGAATCAGAAGATACAAGTAGTTCCACTATTAAGAATGTCCCCGCAACAAAGCAGGAGAATTCAGGTAACAAAGCAAAGCATACCATCTTTTAATTCTAAAGTTGGAATTATTTAAAATTACAGGATTGAATCCTGTGACTTTTGCCTTTGAAGTTAACATAGGGACAATTTTTTATGCAATCTCCTCATACACAAAAACTGGACCAAGTCATCACCAATTTCTCTTTTGTAAGTATTTGATGGTCCTGAAAAGGACCTTTTGTAGCCCTGAAAAGGGCTGTTTTCTTCAAACCATTGGAGCAGCCGCTGTATCAGGGATGTTGAATTTCTGGTTGAAAACATCTGCTTCTTCATTCATCCATATCTTCATCATCTTCATCTTCTTCATCAATGAATGAATATTCAGACTCAGCATCAGAATCTTGGGCTTCCATCTGTTGAACTTTGGTCTTCAATTCTTGGACCACTTCAGCCATCTCTTGAGCGTAGTAGTAGAACATCATCTTCATGTTGCTGAGTGTGGATAGCTGTAGACGTAGAGAGTAGCGATGAGCTTCTCTGTGATTCTCCTTGGCTCGCTTGTAGCGCACCTCTACCGTCTTGGTTCGGTCATCAATCACCAGTAGCTGGTCACAGGCCTTGGTGAACTTTCTGTAGGCAACATCTAGTAGTTCAATGGTTTGCTCCCGATCAGGAGTCTGTTCTCTCTCTGGCACTCCATAAGCCTCAGATTCTTGCATAGAGTAGGAATCCATTGTGAATTGTTGTAATGTTGTGATGTGATTGCTAAGCAAGTCAGATCAGTAATGACTTGGTATGTCAGAGATGGGGTATATATACTTTTTCACAGGAAAAGGAAACCATGTCAGATTATTGTTTATTCATGGATTGCATGCAAACTTCAAAGCCACCAGATATTAAAAACATGAACATCAAACACTGGCTTGTTTTGATAGGGACACTTGACTAACACACTATAAGCCAATCAAGCTAATCTCTATGATTAAAACTTGACTTCAAACACAATGCCAGAGGAAACAAACATATCAAAGCAGTTTATTTATGTTAGCAGCTTTTGTTAAGACATGCATGCAAAAATAACAGGATGTTTTTATAATTACATGTTCATTAAAAATTAGAGGTACTTGTAATTGTCATTTTAAACTAATTAATTTTCAATTTACTAGCTAAAAGGCTACACTAAATCCTAAACACAATGTCACCAATAGCTAAGATTATAGTGTTCATAATTGGTTTCAAATGTTTTATCTTCATGACGTCAATCAAAGAGATTATTGTACTGATAATATGTTTAAACTACAAGGTTATCAAACAACTGTACATAATCAAACCATGGAATTATCAGTCATAATACAAAACTAGAATATTTCATTTCATTTTGAGAACAATATTTTTAATTGTGCAAATTGTTTCTTTTTGCAATTCAAAGAAAGAATTATTTATCATTAACTAATTTAATTTCAAATTTGACAATGTACATCTTTAAAATGTAATGGCTTTTAATTTTACATAATTTATAGATAGTACATGATAGTGTCAGAAGAAATAATGTGATTTCTTGGTAACATGCCAAGTATATGGAATTGTCCCCTCATCTGTCCATCCACCTTACAATAATCTACAGACAAATGAGAATGACCAATTTTCTTAGCCAATGTTCGTGTGTGTATTTGGGTCCATGCTGATAATTTACATCATTTAGGTGCCTGCACCTACTTTTTAAAGAAATCAGCTTCTTAACCATTGCTGAATGGTACTTTTTATTATTTATCTGTTGTTCAGAATTTGGTTTTGGTAATATGTCTTGCTTTTGAAATTATGATTTCAACTTTTTTAAGGATATTGTTTTTATTTCATAATTATCATTTTATTTGTTGGGAGGACCTAGGCTCATAGAACATTATTGCTCCCCAGTTGCTACAATTGCAATAGCACTACAGTGTTTTCATACAATTTTTTTCAAAGGTAAGGTTAATGTTTATTGATTTGAAAATAATAATGTACTGTAGTTGGGAATTTTTTAAAGGTTTATTGTGCTGTTTACATTTCTGTTTACTCATTTATTTTATTTTTTATATAACACATTAGTTTCACACAAAATTGAATAAAGCAAATTCATAATAAAATTCTCTTTTGTAAGTATTTGGTGGTCCTGAAAAGGACCATTTATAGCCCTGAAAAGAGCTGTTTTCTTGGCATGGAGGCGATCAGGGAAGTTGATGTTCCACCAGAAGATATCTGCTTCTTCATTCATCTATATAATCATCTTCTTCTTCATCAATGAATGAATATTCAGACATAGCATCAGCATCAGAATCTTGGACTTCCATTTGTTGAACTTTGGTCTTCAGTTCTTGAACAACTTCAGCCATCTCTTGAGCGTAGTAGTAGAACATCATCTTCATGTTGCTAAGTGTTGATAGCTGTAGACGTAGAGAGTAGCGATGAGCCTCTCTGTGGTTCTCCTTGGCTCGCTTGTAGCGCACCTGTACCATTTTGGTTCGGTCATCAATCACCAGTAGCTGGTCACAGGCCTTGGTGAACTTTCTGTAGGCAACATCTAGTAGTTCAATGGTTTGCTCCAGATCAGGAGTCTGTTCCCTCTCTGGCATTTCATAAGCCTCAGATTCTTGCATAGAGTAGGAATCCATTGTGAATAGTTGTAATGTTGTGATGTGATTGCTAGGCAAGTCAGATCAGTAATGACTTGGTATGTCAGAGATGGATTTATATACTTTTTCACAGGAAAAGGAAACCATGTCAGATTATTGTTTATTCATGTATTGCATGCAAACTTCAAAGCCACCTGGTATTAAAAACAAAAACTTCAAACACTGTCTCCTTGACTTGACTGTCACACTATAAACCAATCAAGCTAATCTCTGTGATTAAAACTTTACTTCAGACATGCATGCAAAATAACAGGATGTTTTTATTATTACATGTTCATTCAAAATTAGAGGTACTTGTATTTGTCATTTTTAAACCAATTAAGTTTCAATTTACTAGCTAAAAAAGCTACACTAAATCCTAAACACAATGTCACCAATAGCTAAGATTATAGTGTCTATAATTGGTTTCAAATGTTTTATCTTCATGTCGTCAATCAAAGAGATTATTGTACTGATAATATGTTTAAACTACAAGGTTATCAAACAACTGTACATAATCAAACCATGGGATTATCAGTCATAATACAAAACTAGAATATTTCATTTCATTTTGAGAACAATATTTTTAATTGTGCAAATTGTTTCTTTTTGCAATTCAAAGAAAGAATTATTTATCATTAACTAATTTAATTTCAAATTTGACAATGTACATCTTTAAAATGTAATGGCTTTTAATTTTACATAATTTATAGATAGTACATGATAGTGTCAGAAGAAATAATGTGATTTCTTGGTAACATGCCAAGTACAGGTATATGGAATTGTCCACTCATCTGTCCATCCACCTTACAATAATCTACAGACAAATGAGAATGACCCATTTTCTTAGCCAGTGTTCGTATGTGTATTTGGGTCCACGATTTACATCATTGGTCCTTGCTCTTGCTCCTACTTTTGCATTGTTTGAAAGAAATCAGCTTTTTAACCATATGAGCCAGCTGAATGGTCTGTTTATTTATCTCTTGTTCAGAATTTGGTATTTTTTTCGGTAATATGTCTACTAATATTACTACTAATATTTCAACTTTTTTAAGGATATTGTTTTTATTACATAATATCATTTATATTTTTGGGGAGGACCTAGGCTCATAGAAGATTATTGCTCCCCAGTTGCTACAATTGCAATATCACTACTGTTTTCATACAATTATTTTCAAAGGTTAGGTTATATATTGATGTTTGATTGTCGTGAAAATAATGTACTGTAGTTCGGAATTTTGAAAGTTTTTTTGTGCTGTTTACATTTCTGTAAGGCATACAAAGACTCATTTATTTATTTTTTCATATAACACTTTAGTTTCACACAAAATTGAACAAAACAAATTCATAATATAATTCTCTTTTGTAAGTATTTGGTGGTCCTGAAAAGGACCGGTTGTAGCCCTGAAAAGGGCTGTTGTAGCCCTGAAAAGGGCTGTTTTCTTGGAATGGAGGCGATCAGGGAAGTTGATGTTTCACCAGAAGATATCTGCTTCTTCATTCATCTATATAATCATCTTCTTCATCAATAAATGAATATTCAGACTCAGCATCAGAATCTTGGACTTCCATTTGTTGAACTTTGGTCTTCAGTTCTTGGACCACTTCAGCCATCTCTTGAGCGTAGTAGTAGAACATCATCTTCATGTTGCTGAGTGTGGATAGCTGTAGACGTAGAGAGTAGCGATGAGCCTCTCTGTGGTTCTCCTTGGCTCGCTTGTAGCGTAGCTCTACCATCTTGGTTCGGTCATCAATCACCAGTAGCTGGTCACAGGCCTTGGTGAACTTTCTGTAGGCAACATCTAGTTGTTCAATGGTTTGCTCAAGATCAGGAGTGTGTTCTTTCTCTGGCACTCCATAAGCCTCAGATTCTTGCATAGAGTAGGAATCCATTGTGAATTTGTTTTAATGTTGTGATGTGATTGCTAGGCAAGTCAGATCAGTAATGACTTGGTATGTCAGAGATGGGGTTTATATACTTTTTCACAGGAAAAGGAAACCATGTCAGATTATTGTTTATTCATGTATTGCATGCAAACTTCAAAGCCACTAGGTATTAAAAACAAAAACTTCAAATACTGTCTCCTTTGACAGGTTGACTTCACTGTCACACTATAAACCAATCAAGCTAATCTCTGTGATTAAAACTTTACTTCAAACATATCAAAGGGTATTGTTGATATCAACAACCCTTTCTATTATATTAAGATAGAACTTTAAAAATAACAGGATGTTTTTTGTTATTTTAGGATTTTGAAATCACAATTTTATTTCAATTAATATTTATAAACTCATTAACTCATATAAAAGTGATAAGTTAAGTCTATATTATCTAAAAAATTTCCGCCAATAGCTTAAACTTATGATACTGTTAATAAATGGTTTCAAATTATTGTCCCATCGAATGAATTAATAAAGCTAGAAATGTAGATATTTAAGAAGCACATGGCAGTCATCTTGAAAAATGGCAGCCTTTACTCTTTATTTTACGATTTTTGCTGTAACTCGAAAAGTAGTGGAGTAATTTTGTTTATATTTGGTATGTGAATACTATAAGCATGGCAGACAGTCTAATGACACTTTTGGTAGAAGGTGGCCATTTTGAAAAATGGCTGCCATTTTTGCTACATACTTTGTTTCTAAAAATGCCAGCCATGGCTGTTCGATGGGATTTGCTACACTTTGGCGTTGCTGTTGTCTAGTTTGTCTTTATGACAACAATCAAAGAGATTAAATTTTTAAATCTATGTGTTTAAAACTTCAATGTTCCCAATCATTAGTACAATAAGCAAACCAGGGGATTTTTCAGTCATAATGTGATATTGAAATATTTCATTTTATTTTTAAAACTATATTTTCACATGTAAATTGTCCTATGGTTATACACCATGGATGATACTTGCAACTAAAGTATGTCACCTATGACAACATACAACCTTGAAATTGATTGTTATGTTATTTACATAATTTTTTGCTCTGTGGTAGATCATGATCATAATGCCAGTAGAAATAATGCGATGTCTGGATCACACAGTGATTCTGAGTCTCACCCATTCATCTATCTGTCATTGGGCTGTCCATCATGAAAAGTGGCATTTGTCAGAAACGATGCTCATATCCATTTTGTTAGGGTACCTGCTGGTAATTTACACCATAGGTCCTGGCTCCTACCTTTCCCTTTTTTTTAGGTTATTGTTTTTTATTTCCATATTATTCAACATAATTATTTACATAGATTGTGAATCGCCGAGGCAATATAGCATTATTGGCCACCTCTAGAAAGAGAAAAACATAAAATATATCACTGGAGTATCTAGGATTGCAACGGAAATCAACTTTTTACCATGTGAGCCCATTGTGTTGTGCCAATTGTATCACACTTTATCAAAATGCTATATTGTTGTTGTCTCGTCATTGCTGGGTGTGAGTGCATCTTGGTACCTCCAATAGTTATGGTTGGTGCAGTACTACAGATTCCATACAATGATTATTTTAGAATAAAAAACTGAATTGAAAATTTGATTTCTTCAAAATACATATCTACGATAATTGGAATTGAAAAAATGAATGAGTTGTCAAATGTTCTGCCTTAGAAGGTTGACAGAGGGAAAGTTATTTATAGCACTCTTTCTTACTTCACACAAGTACGGAACAAAACAAATTCATTGTCAATTTCTCTTTTGTAAGTTTTTGGTGGTCCTGAAAAGGACCGTTTGTAGCGCTGAAAAGTGCTGTTTTCTTTGGGCCATAGTAGCTACTGTATCAAGGAAGTGCTGGTTGACAACATCGGCTTCAATCATCCATATCTTCATCTTCTTCATCTGCAATGAATGAATATTCAGACTCAGCATCAGCATCAGAATCTTGGACTTCCATCTGTTGAACTTTGGTCTTCAGTTCTTGGACCACTTGAGCCATTTCTTGAGCATAGTAATAAAACATCATCTTCATGTTGCTGAGAGTGGATAGCTGTAGACGTAGAGAATAGCGATGAGCCTCTCTGTGGTTTTCCTTGGCTCGCTTGTAGCGCACCTCTACCATCTTGGTCCGGTCATCAATCACCAGTAGCTGGTCACAGGCCTTGGTGAATTTTCTATAGGCTACACCTAGCTGGTCAAGGGTTTGCTCCAAATCAATGGTCTGTTCCCTCTCTGGCACTCCATAAGCCTCAGATTCTTGTATGGAGTAGGAATCCATTGTGAATTGATGTAATGTGATGTGATTGCTAGGCAAATCAGATCAGTAATGACTTAGAATTGTAAGTGCTGGTATTTATATACACTCAATAATCAGTTTGAAACTATAATGTCTGATGGTTTCAGGATTTAAGTATATAAAACACCAAAGACACCTATTATCCCTAGGATTCTGATTAAAACAATCACTTCAAACATTATATACACTCAATAATCAGTTTGAAACCATAATGTCTTGTGGTTTCAGGATTAAAGTATATAAAAACACCAAAGACACCTATTATCCCTAGGATTCTGATTAAAACAATCACTTCAAACATTATATACACTCAATAATCAGTTTGAAACCATAGTGTCTGGTGGTTTCAGGATTAAAGTATATAAAACACCAAAGACACCTATTATCCCTGGGATTAAAACAATCACTTCAAACACTATATACACTCAATAATCAGTTTGAAACTATAGTGTCTGATGGTTTCAGGATTAAAGTATATAAAAACACCAAAGACACCTGTTATCCCCCTATGATTAAAACAATCACTTCAAACACCATATACACTCAGTAATCAGTTTGAAACTATAGTGTCTGATGGTTTCAGGATTAAAGTATATAAAAACACCAAAGACACCTATTATCCCTAGGATTAAAACAATCACTTCAAACACCATATACACTCAGTAATCAGTTTGAAACTATAGTGTCTGATGGTTTCAGGATTAACGTATATAAAAACACCAAAGACACCTATTATCCCCCTATGATTAAAACAATCACTTCAAACACTATATACACTCAATAATCAGTTTGAAACAGATTTTTTCAGAGAATAATCATGACAGTAAATGAAAAGTAGGAGATATAAGTTAAATGAAGAAAAACAACATTTTGTGTAATTTTACCAAAACTGTATTTTTAAGACAAGATGTAATCATATTTTCTGGCAGATTAACACAAAATCTTGACTACTGTAAATATACGGGTACACATGAATGACTCTATTATCTATTCAACTAGGACAGAAAACCGTTTTATATATATTGCTACAAACAGCAATTTTGGTCTAATTTTATCTGAAAATCTTACGGTAATAATTATGAGGTAAATCAACATAAAGAATTAACAAATACGGCAAAAAGTAAAAATGACATTTATTCAAATTGATAAAAAAAGAATATATTTTACATATTATAAACACATCCTGTTATTTTTGCAGTTGTGTTGTTAAGTATATCTTACCTTTCATATGTTTGTTTCCTCTGGCATTGTGTTTGAAGTCAGGTTTTAATCATAGAGATTAGCTTGATTGGCTTATAGTGTGTAAGTTAGGTGTCCCTGTCAAAACAAGCCAGTGTTTGATGTTCATGTTTTTAATATCAGGTGGCTTTGAAGTTTGCATGCAATCCATGAATAAACAATAATCTGACATGGTTTCCTTTTCCTGTGAAAAAAGTATATAAACTCCATCTCTGACATACCAAGTCATTACTGATCTGACTTGCCTAGCAATCACATCACAACATTACATCAATTCAAAATGGATTCCTACTCTATACAAGAATCTGAGGCTTATGGAGTGCCAGAGAGGGAACAGGACCTAGATCGGGAACAAACAATTGAACAGCTAGATTTTGCCTACAGAAAGTTCACCAAGGCCTGTGACCAGCTACTGGTGATTGATGACCGAACCAAGATGGTAGAGGTGCGCTACAAGCGAGCCAAGGAGAACCACAGAGAGGCTCATCGCTATTCCCTGCGTCTACAGCTATCCACGCTCAGCAACATGAAGATGATGTTCTACTACTACGCTCAAGAGATGGCTGAAGTGGTCCAAGAACTGAAGACCAAAGTTCAACAGATGGAAGTCCAAGATTCTGATGCTGAGTCTGAATATTCATTTATTGATGATGAAGAAGATGATTATATAGATGAATGAAGAAGCAGATATTTTCTGCTGGAACATCAACTTCCCTGATCGCCTCCATGCCAAGAAAACAGCACTTTTCAGGGCTACAAACGGTCCTTTTCAGGACCACCAAATATTAACAAAAGAGAAATTGATTATGAATTTGTCTTTAGTTTGTGTGGAATTGAAAATGTGTTTTAAACAATGAATTTTCTCTGTAGAATTTTATTGTCTCAATTTCTTATACAGCAAAGACCACACATCACACACATCACTGTAATTTATGTCCTTCCTGATATTTTGTGTGTTTTAGAGGCAAATATATTGAAATATTAAATCTTAAAGATTTGATCAAACTACTAGAAAAATATATACCGTATTCTCTCAAATGAGCGTGCAGTACATTTTCCAAATTGTTGTCAATAACGTTTTAGTCGTTATCACTAAGGTTACTACTCTACAGCTCCTGTATTTCTTTCTCTGCATTAAATATCAATTGATATCATGTTGCATACAGCGTTATGTTTTCTTGAGACCATATTTATCTTAAAGCCGCATGTACATTCATGGGAATTGTGAACTCATTATAGAGAATATTGTACTTGATTTTTACTCAAGGATATCTGATCTTCACTCTGCGAATAAGAGATTTTTGAGCAAGCCAATGAAACAAACAAAAGAGAAATTGATTATGAATTTGTCTTTTCTGTTTGTGTGTAATTGAAAGTGTGATTTACGACGTAAACAATGAATTTTCCCTGTAGAATTTCTAGTCTCAATTTCTAATGCAGCATCTCCTATGGCTCCTTATAGGGCTACACATGATCCTTCCAAAGACCACACATCACATACCCTGTAATTTATGTCCTTCCTGATATTTTGTGTGTTTATGTTTCTAGATGGTTGTAGTGGAGATGGTCCCTCAGTTCCAGGGTGTTTAGATGTCATGGTTCATGATGGATGTACACCAAGGATTCTCTCCACAGTAATCACTCCCAATGTCACCCCTGGTATGTATATATAGAAGTTATCCCATGTATGGGTAAAGATATGGGATACATCCCAGGGAAGGATATTCATGATTGGTAAACATCATGGATTTTCTCCACTGTAATCACCCCTATGTCACCCCTAGAATGTATATATAGAGGTTATTCCATGTATGGGTAAAGATATGAGATACATCCCAGGGAAGCACATTCATGATTGGTAAACATCATGGATTTTCTCCACAGTAATCACCCCCAATGTCACCCCTGGTATGTATATATATAGAAGTTATCCCATGTATGGGTAAAGATATGGGATACATCCCAGGGAAGGACATTCGTGATTGGTAAACATCATGGATTTTCTCCACTGTAATCACCCCCTATGTCAACCCTAGAATGTATATATAGAGGTTATTCCATGTATGGGTAAAGATATGAGATATATCCCAGGGAAGAATTTTGATGATTGGTGTACACCCAAGTAAACACCCAAATGCTATAGTATGCTACCATGTATGTTTCAAGCTTTCTTTTTAATGAAAATAGAAGTCAGGGAATGTTTTCATAAAAAATTGAAAAACAAACCTTTCCCATCCTTCTTTCAACTTGCTAGCTTCAGATTGAAAAAAAAAATTACTACATGTAAATGATTTGTAAAACAAATGTGAGGCTTTAGTCGTTTACTATAGCAATCCATTGTCAAAAACTTTGGATAATTTATAAACATATAAAATATTAATAAGGTGATTTTTTTGTTGTTCATTATGCTGTTTCATATACTATAAGTTACCGTATCTGCTTACAGGTGTCAAACGACGTGGCAGTAAATCACAATCCAGTGAACAGTTAGCAGCATCGGCATCAGTGTCACAGCTAGAACCTCATAGTGCAGAGCAGATACATTCACCACAAGGTCATAGAGACTTCACAACCTCTTCATCTCGTCCCTATACATCCCAGCCTATAGCATCTACAAATAACACATCTACAGACTCACAGGGCTTCATTAAGACAATCACTGTAGATATACCAAGTTTGATGGAAATCCGAGCCAGTGCCCCCGAGGTGTCCCCGGGCCACCGGATCAAACCTAGAAAGTTACGCAAAGCTGTGCGACGGACTAAAAGCGCCCTGGATTACTACATAGGGCCTGATAATTATGGTTTAGGGGGTGATATATTTCAGACATGTTCATCTGGGGATTCTCAAAGAATTCGCCATTCTTCTTTAGTAGAGGAGGGAGTGTGTAGTGATACGGAATTATTTACTTCAACGTTCAATCCTGATATAAAATTTGCCCCACCTAGTAAAAATCAGAGCCAATTGCGGCCACAAACTGCTGAAGTCTCGACTCCTATCCCAATCCCGTCCTCAAGTCAGAGAACCTCTACCCCTACTACTGATATAGCAACCAGATCCCCTAGTAGACGTGCTTTGGAAAAAATGTTCCGTAAACGTTCTTACGAGGTTCATGACTCTAGTACTCTTCCTGGGGTGGGACCGAGTGTCCAACATCATCCCCACCCCCAGGATGTAGCCGACACATTTAACACATCACATAGACCATTCAGGGATTTATTAAACAAATCTGATATGAGTGATTCTTCGTTTAATCGGTCTGCTGGTAGTGATTCACTGAGGACTTCTACTCCGTCTAGCTCTATAGCGGGGCCCTCCACCCGTAGTACCACACCTTCCAGTCGTAAATCAAGTCTGACTTCAGACTCCAGTGCCATATCCAGTGATACCAGCTGGAATACAGAGATTCATAAACTTCTCCGCGAGAGAGCAATTCTTAAAGAAGCTGAAAACAATAGCAAAAAGTCAGATTCTAGTCATACATTAACTGAACAGAATTCAAAATCTGTAGATCCATCCTCAAGGACTAAAGCTCCTAATGGAAGGACTAAGACAAAAAACATGGTAGATCCAAATGTAAAAACTATAGACCCCAACATAAATGCTAATACAAATACAAAATCTGCAGTAGAGCCTAGTGTGAAACCCATGCCTGTTGAGCTAAATGGTAATTCAAAGGGCAAAGAAACTGCCCTCGGTAAGCTACGAGGGTTGTTCAATGTTTCCACTGAGGATACACGGTCCATACATTCCCAGCAAAGTAGTGTGGTTGCTCTTGACTGGTTGTTCAGTGAGGATAGTGAATCGGCCACTTCAGGTAAATATGATACAGAGAATAATATATAAGCACAAATGCCAAAGGAAAGGGTGACTAAAAACTTTAAAGAAACCCAACAAGAAAAGCAAACTGTAAGTGTAAATCTGTCATAAGAAAAGTAAACCCTATATATCCCAAAACCATGATCTAACGTGAAAAGAAACAATGTCTAACATCCCCCTCCCCCCTCCAATCGAGAACCAATATCACAATCCAGGACCAGAACACCAAGGGACATTTCATTCATACTGAAGTCATCTGCTTCTAACATTATAAACTATATGTGCAGTGCTCTTACTAGCAATTAGCAATTAAGTGTCATACCCAGCCAGGGCGTGAGCTAAGGGTCGGTCCTCTGGTCATTGTCAGCTTACTTTTGAAACGGACCAGTTGACTTTTCCCTTTTGTGTAGGTAAATAACATGGCAACTGGTCCGTAATGTCATTTTGACTAGCTACTCTCAGTATCTTAGCTCAATCCCTGTACCCAGTACCCACTTGAAATTTTGAAAATAGCCTTGCAACCACCTGAGAAATTTTTATGACTTAGAAAATGCTTAAAATCATTTTGAATAATAAAGACTTGCTTTGGTTACAAGAATGATGAAAATTAGAATTTTTAGACTTACACAAGTACAGTATGATTTAGAAAATTAAAATGTATTTCAATCAAAACATGATTTGAGATGGCTCATTATACTGGAAATGCTCAAGAATAATGTATTTAATCAGATGTTCTGCATGATTGTCTACATTTAAAGCCTGTACAGTAAGCTTGATTTTCCAGGGGAGGTATCTCGTTCCCAGTCATTTGATGACTCATCAAGTACATTGACCAATGAGGATGACAGCGCTTTTGACATGTCAAGTGTTCGCCACCGGCCCCTTTCCCGCCTCTCAACACATAGACACAAACCAAAGGATACCAGTACCCCCTCTAGTACTAGTACTGTACCCAAAGACATCAGTAACACAAGTGGAGTGTCATTCTTAGATGATCTCGAACAATCAGAGCTTCAGAGCTCCTCGAGAGACGCATCAAGCGAAATGTCCAATTTAACAGACGTTAGTGTAGAATCTGATACAAAATCACCAGATCAAACTGCACCCCCACCCCCGCCCCCACCTGATCCTTTTGGGCTATTGAACAGTCCAGATGATGAGGTGTTTCACAGTGCAAACAGTGGGGCCTCGAGTCCAGGTAGTCCAATGAGTCCTGTCAGCCCCCTGTCCAGTAATGACCTATGGTTAGAGACTAAGCTAGATAAAAGTCAAGGTGCTATACCAAAGACTAGACCCCCTGTGGTGGATGTGCCCTCCTCGCCAGGTAAAATAAAACTATGTTATTTAGGCTTTTTCTAAAAAGTTTTGATTTCTCCTTCTAAAAGAAATAAAACCTCATGATTAAAAACATCAAATTCAATAAGACTTGTAGTGAAATACAAGACCAAGAGTGGTTAGTGCTGATGATGTGAATGCAGTTTTTGTGTACTTAGACTAAAAAATAATTCATAGATTGTACAGTAAAACCTGTCTAAGTTGACCTCCTTTGGTATCTCTAAAATGTGTTCCACTTGGGAGGTGTTCTACTTATAGAGGTTCATTTAACATTATGTCAGTGGTCTTGGGACTCTAGCGGGACTCTAGTGTTCCTCTAGCAGAGGTGTTCCAATTTACAGGTTTCACTGTAATTGAAAATGTTGGTCTGTATTGTAGAGGATGACAAGGATTATCTGCCTCCAGATATTGCAGACACTGTAGAATTGAGTAAGAGGCTACTCGAGATACTCAATAAAGAGGACAGGCATGAGTGTGAGGAAGAGCTCATGAAACTCAAGAAAGAAATGGAGAAACGAAGTAAGACTCAAATATTTTCCATGTGGAAATTCGAAGGAATTCTGATTTTTTATTGTCGGTATCTATGATTTTTGTTCATATTTTGTTTTTCTCGTATCCTCATCTCAACTGGTGAATGTACTTCATATTTGAAGAAATATTTTTAAAGGTTTAGGTGTGAGCAGATAATAAATGTGCTTAAAGAAAATAATTCAGGGCTTACATATTCTATTGCAGGAGTATTGGAACCTGCTGGAAGAGGTACAAAAATGCATGGGGTTTACATGTTGTATTGTAGGGGCACTTGTTGCACGTTATTATGCACAGTTTGGTTTAGAATGTTGCATTTATATGGACGTTAGTAGATTTTGTCTCTAGCTGTTTGTTTTTCCTAATTTTCAAGGCACATGTTTTAAAAATACCTCTTTTAAAAATACTAAGCTCTATTTTCATTTTTCACCACTATTCATCTTGGATACAATGAAATTCAAAGCAGATATACTGCTATGAGCAATTCTTATCTATCATCTCTATGATGTCTCCTGATACAATGCAAATCTCTCATACCCCCCTACTTACTCTCTGATATGAAATTCCCATTACTGGAGCACAAATAGTTCAATACTGCTTATAATGAGAAAGCACAAAGGGCAATATTAAATTTTAAAAAAAATGAACTATTGTATGTCTCAGAAACCAGTTTTTAACCAATATGAAATGTTATTATTATGTCACCACCACAAGGGGACAAATGATAACACATTGGTATTGTCTCCAACTTTTTTGTGTTGGCGTTTAGACTTTGGCGTCTGTAACAAATTTTAGATGGTGACATTTTGCATGTAAATTTCCTGCCCCAATTTATCTAACTTTGCATTCTATGTATGTTCTTATGTCACCACCAAAAGTGGTGGCATATTGTTAGAGCTGGCATTTTTGGCTGGCATTCTGTAACATGCATCAGTAAAGGCATCAGTATTTATTTGTATGTGACAAGTGGTTGCAACAGGTGGTGACATCTATCATGTTATCTTGTTTGTGATGTCCTCCTTATGTAATGTCACCTTTATTGTAATGTCATCTTTATTGTCATGTCATCTTTATGTATGTTGTAATGTCATCTTTGTTGTGATATCATCTTTCTGTATGTTGTGCATGATTTGAAATATGTTGTCTTAGAATGGGGAAAGTTACTGCCAATAGATGGCAACATTGAAATGGGTTTCTGTATTCAATAACATATGAAATTTTTTAAGACTCTTTTTATTTGTCCAAATTCACTAAAAACTCTTTGAAATCTATAACTGGTGCAATACCTGTAAATAAAACGGGGTCTGTGTCTAGATATCTAGATGTAACAGGTGATATGTGTATTTGCATGGTCAGTTGATATGATAACTAGTTATATATGAAAGTATAAAATGTAGTCTCAGAAGTACATATTAGTTGTAGTTGTAGCCTTGTATCGTAGTATATGTACATGTATTGTATTTTGCCAGTCATTAGATAATATCCTTAAGACATGTATTTAAGAAAAAAAGACTGAAGAGCAGGGGTAATATTGTTGAATACACTCCGCAGGGGTAGGCACAAACGTTTTCTGTACCCCGAACGACCGAAGGGAGTAAGGGGTTTGAAGGCTTTGTGCCTAGCCCTAAGGGGTGTATTCAACGATATTACACCTGCTCTGAGGTCTATATTACGATTCGAACATGAAAACTCACCAAAATGTTTCGAATATTCATTATGGTCCCCAATAACTACGGTCCGCATATGACGTCACACATTACACATATTACCAGGGGCATTGTTCGCGACTATACCCCGGGTGAAATGTTGACTTTGTTTACAGTTTATAGAAGGCGTGAATACAGTCATGTTCGAATATTCAATATTCTCCAAAAACTCTATTTTTGTTATGATTCTGAATTAAAGAAGGAAATACAGGTAATTGTTTCAAGTACTGGTGTTTTTGCAATTTTTTCAGGCTAAACATTTAGAAAATCATGGAGAGTCCTGAATCACATAAAAATACATAAATGAAATTACTCCATTAAGTTGGTCCTCGTGAGAAAGCATTTTGAACTATTTGTACATTGACACTTAAAGGAATATTCCTTGCCAAACCATCTCTCTCCTCATATGGTAGCTATAACCATATATATGCTTGCCATGTTTAGCAAAACACGCAAAAATGTTTTGATATGGTCAAATTTGATCACTTAGAAATGTGATGCTCAATTCCAGTAAGCTGCCATCTTTTAAAATTTCACACAGGAAGTTATGTCATCGACTCTCAACTTTGCATATAGTATTAGGTGAGGAGCTATTAAGAATTACAAAACCAGCTAAATATTATTTTTCAACTTTGTATCTTATTTAATCCTTCTGAAAATCTCTTCTTTTATTCTAAGTTGACAAGCACTGAAAATATTTTTGCACAGAAAGTAATGATCACTTGTCCAGAAGTGATTTTGTGCTACTTTCCTTAACTGTTATGGGCAAGGTTATAGAAGTTGAGAGTTGATGACATCACTTCCTGCAAGAAATCTTAAAAGATGGCAGCTCACTGGAAATAAGCACTAGATTAATTGACCATATTAAAACATTTTCCCATGTTTTGCTAAATATGGAAACTATATATATGATTATAGCTACCATATCAAGAGAGAAAGGGTCTGGGAAGGAATATTCCTTTAAATATGAGATCTATTTTGCCTACCTTGATATATAATGTACAGTGCATGTAAAAGACTTCACACAGTAATGCAGATGTTATTTTCAGAAGCGCAAGATTCTCGAGCTAGGCGTCGTCATGCCGCAGGGGAACTAATGGGTCCAGAGGCTAGTAGTAGCAGAGAATCATCAACCGCTTCCCAGAGGTCAGAGTCTTCATCGCTACTCCCTACAGCAAGTCCTGTGGTACAGACTGACCCTGAACCTGACGAGAAACGCAGGTACGTCATCTTCACATCAATTATGTAGTGTTCCAAATTAAATTGTGTGTGTATGGGGGTGGGGGGTTAATGAGGACTAGGGGGAAATCTGATAAATTTCCAGTTTTAACATCATTATAAAGAATAAATTGAAATGTTCAAATTAATAACTTGGTTAATGAATAATTTGGGTATTTATGTATAAACACCTTGACACCAAAATATTTACAAATCCTATCCAAATATTTACAAATAGGTCACACTGACCTGTATAATATTCATCAGAGTATTTTTAAAATCCATACAAATTATTCAGATCTGGTCTCAGGAAAACTAAAAATCAGCATTCATATGTTTCTCTTCCATACAGCTTGTACATTTGATTGACAGTTCTATTTTTGCACCTTCCATATTTGGAAGTGAAATTGATGGCCTGTGTTAAAACTCCAAGGTCAACCTGATCTGGTCACCCTCTAAGACCATTTAATAACAGAATTATTACTGAAATTAATGGATTCTATCTTTATTTTTCTCAGTCAAAACATGTTTATAGAAAAATTTACCTTTCAAATCATTCTTAGCTATCTTATATCAGTTAATCTGAGAGGTTTTTGTCATAATTCTTTTTATTTGGAAAGAGGTTTTTACAGTGTTTTATATGACTATTTTGTCAAAGAATTTCTAAAGAAAGAGCATGTTCAGCATTTCATTTGAATTTTTGAATTGTGGAATAAACATTGTTACCAGTATTTAGCAATTGCCGGGCTTCATCTACTAAATGATTTTTGGTCAATAAAGAGTTTTAATTTTAGGATTCTTTATTAAAAACTCTCAAGCTAAAATCATTTATTGATAAACTAACAAAACAACAGACTAAAAAAAACGTGAAAGAATTTTAAAGGCACGTTGTGCTTCAGAGCCAATAAAATGGTTCAAAAATATGGTCTGACCAGAAATGTCCCTTGAAGTAACCAATTGTTTTTGTGTTATATGAAGTAAAGTAAGTCTAAACACACATACACAAAATGTATGTCTTAACTCTTGTGTGAAAAGACAAGTCTCGGATTGGAGAACAGGCTACTGGGCTAATGAAAACAATATAGAAATAACACCCAAATTGATTTATGAATATTCAAAAGAGGACATTTAAATCTACAATATGTAAAAATATCAAAATTGTCCAAAGCAGGCGTAACGTGCAGTAGACTGATGAACTTCATTCTCCAAACGGAGACTTGTCCTTTAGTTTCAGATGTCATCTCCCCATAGTGATTACAAATTGAAGTGTCCTTAAAGCACACTAGATATGCTCATCTTCTCATTGGCATTGAATTCAGTGTGTCAGCAAAACAATGTCTTGTTTCCTGATTACATATAAATGATTTTCAATAATATTTGTAATCATAATCTACAATCTAGACTTAGTTTCCTTTGAATAAAATGGTTTCGGTATGATGGTTTTTGGTACAATGAGTCTCAGTTTAATGCTTTTCGGTACAGTACACGCCATAATGCGGTTATCCGAGTTTTTCCTGGATGCACTGCTTCAGTTCTGCTTTTTGCATGGTCTGTTTGGTTATCTACTTTATAGTTAGGTCTAGATGGCATCAATAGATTCTACAACTCCTTTTTTTCTCACTGCACCGTTTCTTTGAAGTTGGAATTTTGAACTAAATTCGAATGGTTCATACTCCAAATTGTCTGTTTTATTCAGTGTTTCAGATTTCGGAATGGTTTCACTGAGTGTTTCTATTCGCAAATCATAAGATGGATCTGGAATGACTGTCTCACGTACATTCTTATTTCTTAAATGTTTATCATTTTCCTGAGGAACTTTTATTCTAATGTCATAGACAGGTTCTGGTATATAGAAGTACTATTGTCCTCTTCGATTTTTTTAGGTAGCATACTAACAGAGAGAAAGCCACAACTATTAACAATACAGAAATTAATGCCGAAATGCCTATTGATACAGCTATTTTAATATTTGTGACCATTTTTTCATCAGCCATGGTTGTATATACAACTTAGTCACAATTAGATGTTCTTTATACAGCTTCAATATTATATACTCATATACAGTTATTCTTCAGCTCAATGCACATGCTATTTTATGATAAAAGTTAATAATTATTCTACTAAATTGCTCTATTGATAACACTCTGCTTTGTAAAGTTTTATACCACCCACATCTTTGTTATCTTGGAAACATAATTAAAATATCTCAATTTTGTTAATATTAATATATACAGGGTGAGTTAAAAACGCCACACTATAACTTTTACATTTTCCAACCTACATACACCTTTTGCAGTTAACAAGTGCCAGAAGTCCTAAGCAATAAAATAATGTAACAAGTCCTTCAACTTGGATTGTATTTGATCTAAAAGAGGAGTTCAATTGGTCCGCCATCCTCTTTGGTGTCAGCTTTTAGTCTTAGTCACCTTGCTGATATAGCAGTATCAATGCAATGTTGACTAAGTTTATTTCAACCTGTCTTTATTGCCAGCTTTAGTTAAATTTTTGAGATTTTTGCATCAGGACTACTAGCTCGGTGGTCATTAGGCCATATCAGTTCAGGTACATTATGCAAATTCTGTTCATTTCTCATGGTACATCACATTTAAGTGAGATGCTGGTGACATATTTCAAGAAAAAGTTATAGCATTTTGAAAAAAGTGGCATTTTTTTGGCCTACCCTGTATATATATTGGAATGGCATATTAAGTAGGCTGTTTTCGTATTTTTACTGAAATAATTTTTACTTCCTCGTATTACTAATCATGAACTTCTGAAATATGTCAAATTGGGAAATATGTCAAATTGTTTTTTTGAAATATCACGAACAGATTATAAAGTATTCTAATAGTTCTATATCCAGCGCTAATTAGTCCCTTGCTTGAGAGTTTCATTTAACATGAAAGGTTACTATGACTACTTGGAGAGATAACACTTGACTGGAGTATGACAACTTTTCAAAAAGTGCCTAAATCTCCAGTCAGTGTAACGAAAAGGTTTTATCACGCCACTAGGATGGTTTTTCCAAAGCCATTTAGTTTTTGTCTTAGATCGTCCTCCACCCTGTAAAAAAATTGAATGTACAAAGAAACGAAAATATATAATTAGGCCAATCACAGCCTCTTATCAGTTTCCTTCTAGGAGGATTCTGTGCAAGGCAGAGAAGGTCAGAGTATCATAATAAACTAGGCCAATAACCCAGATGCGAGTAGAAATAATCTTGATTTATGTCATTAAAAATTCAAAATTCAGTCAAAGTAATATCATATTTGAAATCTACATGTAAAATTACATCTACAAATGTGGTTTTAAAAAGTGTCTATCAACTTTGAAAAATTAATTTTCTTTGAAAATGTGACTTCTAGCTCGGGGAGATTCCCTATAGACCCTATGCTATAAAATCACAAAAAATGAAATATCTTTTCTTTAAGTAGACAGATAATATTTTGCTTTACTGGACATATTTTCATTAGTATAAGAATCAGACACATAAGAGTTACATGAAAATTGAGCCACTTAAATTGATAATATTCAAGTTTAAGGGAACTTCCTTATATACCTGCCATGTTAATTGACCCAAATCCACCTGGTGGTGAAACTGGTAACTACCTACTCGCATTTGGGTAATTGCCTAAGAAGATAGGACCAAATTATATTAAATCATACCAAAGTGCTTTAGTTTCACCTCTTAGGTATTATTTCAGACAAATACATGTTGGACACATCAGTGGACAAGATTTTTCAAATACAAGTTATTTGTACATTAAATCAAGAGAAAATTTTCGTGCCAGTTTGGTAGTTTATTTTATGCTTTATTTGCATTATTTTTTATTTCAGTCGACATTCCAGCGGAGGAAGGAAGCATCGTAGGAGAACTAGACAAAGGCGTGTCACACCACCAGGGGTCTCTGCTGATGCAGTTGTCACAGCAACTGGGGGTAAACATATGGCATCTGACCACAATGACACAAGTGATGGTGCAGTACACTGCTTCCAAGATGAACATGGTACTAATAAAATTAAAATCATATAATGTACACCCTTGCTCAAATTTTCTTCAATATTTTGAAACAATCATTGTAGTTGCCTCAGTTCGAAATAACTGATTCTGATTTGTCAAGAGTGGCCTCAGATTACAACTTCCGGATATGCCCTTTTATGGGTATCAAGTGCCAACACTGTTAATGTAATAATAAATGAATATGATAATAAATAAATAAAAATAAATAAAAAATTTAACAGTCAGCCTCAAGAAGGATACTGAAATAGTTCTTGTTAATCACATTAAAGGCAGAATCAGAACTTTAGGTGGTAACAAAATTACAAGCAACATGTTCAGTTGACTTACCAATATATTCTGTACCATTTCATTAAAGTAAAAATCTTTCTCAAATAAAGTATGCACTATGGAATTAAGAAAATAGACTCAGCAAGGAATGATATAAGCCCAAAATATTCTATTATTGAGACAATCTTTTGTTAAGGTAACTCGCAAGATCTGATACTCCCTTTAAGTTTATAAAATTATTTTGATTTGATATTTTCTTTGATTATAGGCAACTGGCTTACATATTCATTTGGGGAGACCAGTACAGGAACTGCCATTGGCGTCATTGAAAAACCTGCTGCAGAAAAACTTAAGGAAATTGACTCTGAGGAGAAGTGGTATGTCCAAGATTTAGTAGGAAATTAATGGATTGATTCGTTACATAAAATTCATACTAAGAGTATCATTTCTATTAACATGTTACATTTACAAATAATATTTTTTCCCCAGTATTTATTGCATACATTTTAAATAAGTAGAGTTAACGTAATGTAATGATATCAATCAAACCGATACATTACAAACACATTCACAAAAAAATTATAAAAGTAAAACTGGAAATAAGTACATGTAGTAAAATAAAAAATAGTACATACGAGAAAAAGTGTACAATTTTTGTTTTTAAGTGAAAATGGCTTACACATACCAACCATTGTAGAAAAGTTAAATATATTTTGTGAAAATTTTGTTTTGGTTTTAGAAATGATATAAGAAAACGGAATGTCCATTATGTTATTGAGAAAATGCTGTGATTTTCTGATCAAAACAAAGGACCATCCCCAATGCTGTTATGAATAAATAAATTATTAAGTCATTAATATCACTTTATATTATATTCCAGGGGTGTCTCCTCAACTGGCTCAGACTCTACTGTGATATTAGACTCCCCGAAGCCCCCTAGGAGGAGAGAAACCAACCCAACATCGGACATTGTCCTCGACTTGGACCTCCGGCCTCGTCTACTCCCATTTAACATAGAACACCTATTGGAACGTGCTAATTTACAAACATTAGACCCTGCTACAGATTCTGATATTAGCGATGCTCAGGACACAACTGTTGTTGATGATAAACCAAAGCATTATTACAAGTTTTACTGTATACCGTCAAGTTTTTTAAAAGTCTGGTTTGATAGACTGGGATTGTTAGCTTTGTTAGACAGGTGAGTTTTCTGGTTTTTTGAAATCCATAAAATTACCTTAGAAAGGGATGTTTCAAAGGGTGGGGGGATCTTGAAGTCTAGTTTATGGTTTAAATGCCATTGGGCAACAGCCACACCCAATATATTTTAATCTCAATGTGTAGTATAACCCCCCTGGGGACTTCATGTCTCCCTAGGCAAATCCTACAGAAAGGCCACTTTCTACATATCTACTTGTAAAATCTTAACATATTATGGAATTCATGTATCCTTAGTTTATGAAAATACAAAATGTAATCCTTAGTTCAGGGCTGATGTGAAAAAGTCAGTCTACTCTAGTGGGGATCGAACCCACGATCCATCGTTTTCCAGGTGGTCCACCACTGATCTATAGGACAGGTTGACATCATCCACATCATCATTGCATATTTCAGCCATGTCTAACATTCCCAGTTTTATACATGAAGTTTCGAAACCTCACATAAGTAGATAAACCTCCAGTTCAACATCTACCATCCAATTATAATGCACATGTTTCTTATTGTGTTTCAGGAACATCTCACTCAGTGAGAATTTGGTCGCCATTCTCTTAGCCATACTAGTGGGGGTCTTAGGCAGTCTTCTCCTCACTCAGGGATTCTTTACAGACTTCTGGATATTTCTCTTCTGCTTTGTAATGGCCAGTTCTCAGTATTCATTATTAAAAGTAAGATGATCTTCCACTTATGATTCATCCATAATCCTCTTTGAATTCATATAATGTTCAGTTTTAAGCATTCTGGTTTACCAAACCCCCTCTTATCTGCCGTTTGCGAGTTGGAAAGTTAAAGACAGACAAAGGGGTGTGGTTATCGCAATGAGTTTACAGTTATTTTTTCATTTTTGTGCTTTTTGTAACCTTTTATTATAGATCTTACCAATAAAACATGCCATCTTTTGGTAAATCAAAGAAGTTAGGATATATTGGCTACATTGGCGATGTCATCGCTGAGTAGGTAGCAATGAGTCCATGATAGATTCACTTATTGCTAATTTTGAAAAGGTACGACAAATGACATCATCAATCCAACCAATATATCATAGCTTCCTTGATTACAAAAAGGTGGTTAGGTTTATTGAAAAGGTCTATTCTCCTCAAATTTCAATATTTGTTTTTCCAGAGTGTCCAGCCAGATGCTTCCTCACCCACTCATGTAAGTATGGATAACATCTTGATCAAACCAGGCCACTGTGACATTTACTATCTTAAGCAAAGTGGACCTGACATATTATGCTATTGTTGTTACTTTATTAAAGGCAGAATAAGACCTAGCAAACAATATTTCCAAAAAATCAATCAAAGAATATTTTTGCCTCATTTCATTCCTTATCAAATCTATTTTCTAAAAAGTTCATACTTTATTCCAGAAAAACTAATGATGTTTGCATTTATATGTGTTTTAATTTTTAAGTTAAATTAAAGTTAATATGGTTATCCACTTTGTATAAAGTGTAAACATACTATTTGGACATCCTGTACAATTTTAACACTTCCAAACTGAAACATATGCATTCTCATTACAGGGATTCAACCGAGTGATCGCATTCAGCCGTCCAGTATATTTCTGTCTCTGCTGCTCTCTAATACTGCTGCTGGAGCATGCGTGCAACAATTGGTACCACACCACAGTTACAGTCTATGGCCTAGAATTTACAAGCCTTGGTTCATTGACATTCGCTAGGGATATGTTATTAGGTAAATTAGGTTTGGGTTCTCTCAAAACGTAAACATTGACATGTTAGTTGGATCCCTCCCTGTAAAAATGCAATTTTTATATATTAATTAATAAAAAATGAAAAGTCCTTTTATTATAAATTGCTGTATCCTAACAAACTTGTTAACTTAACTTTCCTCCTACACTAATTGTAATCATATATGTAGGTGAATATCCATATATTGCCCTTGTCTTTAAGAAACATGATTTCCAAGGCATTGACTAAGCTAAGCAACTGAAAATTTGCGTGTATATCACTGGTAAAAATCCAATTATTTGTTGTCCGAAGTACTGACTTGTTTTTATTAGATATTGCGTTTAATAAACATTTTCAACAATACAAATGATATAACTTCTAACTTTATTTTATTTCAGTGTTTGTCCTTTGTTTCCCTTTGATCTTCACATTAGGTCTACTGCCCCAAGTGAACACATTCACAATGTACGTCTTTGAGCAAATAGAAATGCACTTCTTCGGTGGAAATGGTATGTATTCAATACTAAAAGCATTTGTTGTAAGGAATAATTGTCTTGAAAAACACACAGTTAGAGACCTTTCAAAAGTGAACACCAAAAAACAAGTATTTTACTTTTTGGATGTATTAGGACTTTTAGCTAGTCATTTAAAGTGCTACTTAGCAGGTTTATAATTATATTGTTGAAGCAAAGTAAATAGTACCATGTATTATTAAATGAATTAGATGAGCTGTATTAAACCACATTTAGATTTAACTCTATTTATCTTTGTTCTTTTAGCTACCACCAGTCTTGGTGCTTCAATCTTTACTGTGTTCAGAAGTGTATTTGGTGTGGCATTCCTTTATGGGTTCTGCTATGCAGGTCTCAGGGTAAGCCATACCTTTAATTCAGTAATATGTTGGGTTGCTTGTAGAGTTGTGATTTACATGTTAGAAAATGTGTTTTACATAGGGAGGTGAAGCTACTATACATGTTTTTTTATTCATTGGTGTTCGGCATTTGGTGTTTGGCATCTGCAACAAATGGCAGGTGATAACATTTTGCATGTTATACCGTTGTTAAGAAAACTAATGTATGTTAACATGTAGAATAATGATCCTCTAGGGATTTAAGTCCTCCCCTTTGTATAGTATTTACATGCCTGATTGAGTATAAAGGTATGAGAAAGTTAGGTCCCTGACAAAATCAATAGAGAGGGGGACAGGTATCCCTGGGGGTCATGATATTACACAATAGTAAACAAGTTCTCTTAAAAACTATAAATGTATTGATATTTGTGATGAGTAATACCTCATTTTGAAATATCATAAAATTGTGTGGATATTGCTGTTTTTAATTATGCACATGTGCTGTATTTCACAGGAGGAGGACACATCCCAGCATGTTCTGTTCTCTGTATTTGCTGGACTGCTGGTCTCAGTGACATACCACCTCAGTCGCAATCCATCAGATTATACTGTTCTTTGGTAAGCACATTTAGACGGAATAAAGATCAATAAATGCAATCTTCTATTTCAAGTGTATATCTAGATGGAAATGTAAACAACAAAAGCATGTCCTGATGAAAAATGTGATTTATCTTAATATCAAAACTGTAGATGCAATTTAATTATACCACTGTTTGTATCATTGAATATTTTATATACCCAAGGAAATTCAAGAAGATTCCACAAAAAAGTGTTTTTTTCCAAAATTACAGCCTTAGGGAGCTGCATATTTTGGGATAACCCTGTATTATTATACAGAATAATCATTATCCAATGAGTTTATATGTTCAGTATTTATTTCAGAACTGTTTGCTATATTCACCATTTTTGTAACCAACATTTTGTCTTTGTAACAATTGTTACACCTGTTGTTACACATTATCAGCATCTTCAGATTTTAGGCAATATTGGTTACCATGGTAACAAATTACAATTACAGTACAACTGTTATTCCACAAACATTCTGTTAAACCAATGGAATAATATGGAGTACATGTTTATTAAAGGGCCTTACTGAAGGATACCATCATCACCAAGGCAGAAGAGGAGGTAGAAGGGGAGGAAGGAGTGCCCCAGGAACTAAAGGACCCTCTACCTGAGAAACTAAAAGCTTCAGTGGTAAGATAATAAGAACCAAATTGTGAATGTATAAATGACTTTTCAATATTGTAAAAAGATACTATGCATTAAGTCACCCACAGTTCATTGTGTCGTGTGCTTAAATTCTTTTCACACATTTTAACAATATTATTAAAAAGATATGTTCCTTATTACACCTGTGTTTCTTTTGGCTGTTCTATTGGTGTGATTACACCATAACTCTTGGAATTTCGTTTTTGTTTCTTAATTTGTGTTTACTTATGACATGAAATACAATATTACTGAATGGCCACTCTGACATTGAAACTTTCTCATATGATTTGGTTTAGCACACATTGCAACTAGAATTGCATGTTTAGAATGTGTTATCATTTTGTGGTGATCTCTTGTCATGTTGTCGTATTGTCAATGTGGGCACCATATGTGTGGTTTATTTACAGAGCTAAATTGTTAAAATGCAGCATTAGAGACTACTTTGGCTTGCTTATTAAAAAATGTTTGTCCATGATATGAATTACTCATCACTCTTCCAAGTCTTCTGCAAGTTGTTTGTACTTTTTGATTAAATACATAAATATTTTCTCTATATTCTCACGCGGTGCCAACGATGACCGTTAATTTGAATTTTAGACCTACCGGATGTTTGAAAATCAAGGATTGTGAGTCTCAGGTTCCACCGTTTTTCTTCAAACTAGTACCATTCAAAGCAAAACAAAAATGGCTTTCTGTCGGTGCATTGCTTTATCTTACAGAGCCCTTGTTTAAGCGATCTTTGGGTCTGCAGCTGTGAGAAGTGCTTCTCACACCTGGGGACCCAAAACGCCTCTAAAAAGAGTAGTTGATGGGGGTGGAAGTTATTATAAAAAATAGGTTCACACTGCATTAAACCTGACATACATGTATTTTGTATAATGTATTTACAGTATGATCGCCTCAAATCTGACCTGATTGTATGCTGCTGTGTCGCTGTTTTGGTCTTTGCTGTTCACGTCAGCACAGCATTTAGTAGCCCCAACCTACAGGTAGGCACATGCAACACATATTCAACCATAATTAAAAGAATTACATGTACAGGTGTACAATAAAGTTGGAGTTAAAATATCAAAGTTACATTTGGCACACATATAGAGCCATCATTTGAAAAATTATATTAAGTGTTTTTGGTGTAAGTAGCCCAGTTCAACATAACATATAAGTCATACGACTTTGTGGACATAAGAATGACATTGTTGGAGCAAACATAACTCTTCCGTTTTGTTACTTTCCCCCCATTTTCTGGAAGCATTCAACACAAATAATATTTCATGATATTAGCTAGTTAAATGGGCAATTTTGTCCATTTTGGCTAAGTTTGACTTAACTACATGTATTTATCATGAACACAAGAAATTTATTGACAATATTGTTGCCATGGCAATGAGTTCTGATAATTGCCTTGACAACATGCATTTGATTGTATGTCTCTTTCATGAAGTTGTTCACATATTGTTGTTATAAAGTCCAATGTTTGTCATCAACGTATCAGCGTCTGTAACAATTTCATTTTTAATCGAAACCATCTGGTGGCATTTTGTCATGTTAATGCCTCGTATATATACATATCCATGTGTATGACTGGATCTGGTTTATTAACATGTGAAAATACATTTTTCAAACATTGATGTTTTCAACATCCAAATACATAGATATATTGTTTTCCTTCAATTGTGTCATGAACTCAGAATAATTTGGTATTTTCTGTTCTAGTGAATGCGGATTCTGCTTAAATGTTAACGGTTCAAAATATTCAGATTCAAATCCTAAAAACTTGAATAATTTAGGTATCGTCTCGTGTCCATTTTCAGTTATATCAGTATAGGTTACAACAGTTTTCAAATGGTTTGTGTAATTGTGGAACACTTTCAATGGTTTTTTCCAAGTTACCTTCATCAGGTTCCGCCAGTGTTCAAATTCCTTATACGACAGAGAAATATTTTGAGTAGGTGGGGGCTTCATTTTTGGTCCATTGAATGGAACTGTTTTTGGACTTTCCGATTTGAATGTATTCCATATTCTAGAATGTTGACTACTTTTCAATGACACAAATGAGTCTAGGATATTCCTCCTGTATAGCAGAACTATCTTTGGTTGCTTCAATGTCTTTATGACATCATACAGAGATATGTTGGCGTCACTCAAATGTTCGGTGAAGATTTTGGCACCATGCATTTGATAACAATCTAGCTTGTTCACACTTTTATGCAGATGTTGCATTATACTATCTATGGGGTCTCCAAACAGACCCCTTGGTTTCAGCTCCTTTTTATGAAGAGGCTCATCTATGCAGCTAATATTCGGGTGCTGACATATAATATTATGAAGCATTGTGGAGCCAGATCGTGGGATCGTCAGCATGATGTAATGCTTTTTTTCTCCAACTTTGCATCCGCATTTGCCGCACCCTGTCAGCCTCATGAGTGGATGGTCGTCATCCAGTTGAATAGTCCATCTGGGCATTGTAAGCTCAATGAACAGGACGTATGAAACAGTTGCCAATAGACACCCACTTAGTATCAAAACTAATCCTGAAAGAAATCAACATCAACATGGAGAGAGCACAACTGGCAACATTTGAGGAATAAAATAAATCCATATAAGACAATTGATTTTTTTAAATTATTTGTATGGAACGTTTCTTATATGGTCCATACATTTAGAAATCCTAAAAATCTAAATACAGAATATGTTTGCACCTTTCTATATACGAGTATAGGAAAATCATATATATATTTTTTAATATTTTGATCAATTTTTAACATAGAAGTACATCATGTATGTTATAATTCACAAAATTGAATCACCAAATCTTTATCAAAGAACAAATATTTGACAGAATACTGTTATTGTATTTTGCTAGAATATTTCACGTCATGTCTATTTGTAAGTTTGGATATATTGATTAATCATTTTTATATTATTTCCCATGTCTTAAAAATTGTTTGAGACATTTAAAAAAAAATCTTACTTTTAAAAAAAGTTGTTGGTTTTTATTTTACATGAGAACATTTTAAACAATTTCAGTAAAAAAATTCTAGTAAATACTTACCTTTATTTAATGTTGAGTTCATTTTGCTTCTATTAACTTGATTCAATTAACTATGAGTGTGTTAATGAAACTAGTGAAGTATTGTCTCCACAGATCTCAGATTATTATGAAAGGCTAAATCAAGTAAATGAAATGTTTCACATATACTCTTTAACTTATTATGTGGTAACATATTGTTGTAGCAACCATTTTTGTGACCAACATTTGGTGTCAATTTCTGTTGACAATTGTTACACTTTTCCAGGTGATTTTTAGTCCAGCTTTTTGTGTGTGTGAATGTGTGTAAGTCAGATTGTAAGATACTGTAGCCCAAATTTTCGCTGACAAAATTTTTTACTATTTTCTCAATCTAGAATGTTTCAAGGGCATTAAATTTCACTGTTTGAAGATATATCCAAATGAATTCAATGTTAAATCAAATATTAACTGTGCCTTTAATTTCATGATCTAGCCTCTTCAGCGAAAATTGTGAAAGGGCAACTTGAACGTTTGGACTTTTACAGGAACCCATTTCGGGGTTGTGGTCTAGAGCACTAAACATGCTAATCTAGGTGCTGTCGCCAAAACCTTGAGGTTGTGAGTTATACACAATACACATTGCATTTATTCATTCATTTTTGGGAAATTAACTGTGATTTCATATATTTCAGCCCACTCTGATGGATGTGCTAGCTTATATTGGAGGTGGGTTTGGTATCATTATACACTACTTCATACCCCAGTTGAGGAAAGAGATGCCATGGCTGTGCTTTTCACATCCTGTACTACAAAGCCACGAAAGGTCACAGTTTGAAGTCAGAGGTAGGTACAATTTCAGAATTGTTGGCACACTACTGGGTATGCGTGTGTGTGTCTGCCTGTCTGGGAGGACGCCATGTAAATCTTGTCATCAAAATTCAAGGAAAACTGTTTAGCCGTTCAACTTGAAATTTTTACAAATGCAAGGGTAGATTTAAGTACCATGATCTGATAATAGACATGCTGGGTAAATTACATGGCGGCCATTTCTCTTTTCAAAGTGCTGTTGTTACGCTGTTGTTCTTTATTACATCATCAATGAATTGAGATGAATCCTATAACTGATTTATAGTTCAGTCAGAATGAGCCTAAATGCGTGCGTTCAGAGGGATTTTACGGGACATAATTTTTCATGTTGCTAGTATGATTTCACATATTTGTATGAATTATTAGATCCTAGTTTTTCAGCTTTTAGATTTTGTGGCCATTTTAACCCCCATGGGCTATAATTTGGACCCCTACTATAAAATTAGGCAAGAACTCAAAAAATACTCTACCATTGTAGATGCTGCAAAAATCATGTGGTTTGAAAGACTCTATGTAGGGCTTAGATTTGTGGAACGTAATGTTATCTACCCTACTGTATTCCTCAGTGCACTAACTGTTTCTACACCAAAGATAAAGGACAAGTTTGGACTCTAGTAAGTACAATACTTATTTGGTTCAATTTATTTAATCATCGTGTGCATACTATTTCCAATTCAAATTCATTCATTTATAATCTGCAACAAAATTACATGAAATATGCTTTAAAAATTGTTCATCAACTTTGAAAATATTTTCTTTGAAAATGTGAGTTCTAGGTCAAGTAGATTCCTCATAGAGCCAATGTTATAAAATCATGAAAAATAGATCATATTTTCCTGTTTTAATGAGGGCAAATCAATGTAAAACCACAACGTGTTTCAAACCTCAATACAATATGCCATTAGATGGAGTCAAGTCGTAACTAATCATTCATATTGTTAGCACTATGTACCACATGAAGTGGTGACATATTGTTATAATTTCCAACTTTTGTGGACAGGGTTCAGCATTTGGTGTCTGTAACAAATGGCAGGTGGTGACATTTTGCATGTTAATGCTTTGTTTTTTTTATTGCAGTGGAGGTACAGCAGTTATTGTGGTTTGCAGCCTCAAAGTGTTCAGAAATGCATTCTCCGACACTCCTAAACAGCATTTAATCCTAATGTTCACTTTCCTGTTCTTCAAATACGACTACAGACATTCTTCTGAGACTCTCCTCATCGATTACTTCATCTTTTCCATTATATTTTCCAAGGTAAGATAAGATTGCTGTATAGGGCAATTAACATGGTGAGACAATGGAATCACAAACTTGTCTGTCTATCTGTCCTTCCTATTTTTATAAAGTGACCACCAAAATGAGATGAAAAATACTCCTGCCAAATTTTTTCAAATGTATTCAGCTATACAGAACATTATCCTAGATTCTACTGTAATTTGTGCTTCTAAATTTTGTAAGGATATTCACAATATATCAATATTTGATTCTACTTTGTTATACTACCGAAGAGTCTTAAAATTGCAGATGTAAGGAGTTTTATTAAGTCTGTATCAGTTTTAACTCCAATTTGTGGGTAAAGAGGGAGTATACATCACATAATCGATAAAGAATCCTTAAAACATTTTAAGTTCTAAGTTTTTGAAGAAAATCAACAAATGTTTAGTGAGATAAATAAAATGTGATCTCAAATAAATACAAAGGCCAATTTGTGCAATGTATTTGGTGCTATTATTCTCAAAAATGATGAGTGAAAAATTGTGAGTCATCCCATTATAAGATTGAATGTTTTATTTCAGTTCTATGACTTCCTACTGAAGGTTCGATTCATCATAACCTACATCTCACCCTGGCAGATCACATGGGGCTCAGCTTTCCATGCCTTCGCTCAGCCGTTCAGTGTGCCTCGTATCCTTACATAAAATCAAGAAACTACGAGGGTTGATCATAAAGTTTTCATAATAATAAATTTCTGATTTCTTTATTTTTCAGTGTGCTATTAAGTAATTTTTGCTGGATTAACATTCCAAGCTGCACATTCTGTAAAAAATTCAGAGGAATATTATGAAAAATAAAGAAATGAGAGAGATATTATGATAAGAACTTGATCAACCCTCGTATCGACCCTTTGTATATATGCCTCGTCTTACCCAGTAAGTGATTCAAATGAACTCAGGATACATTATTTTTGCTATTTAATGTACAACCTTCATAGTCTTATAGCAATCACTCTCCAAATTCTGCAACTTTTCTACTCTGAACTCCCTTTGCCATCTGCAGTCAAAGCACAATTTCTAAAGACAGTTACTCCCCATTTTGATTGAAGTGTATGGAATATAACTATTTCATTGGGGTTTCTTCCAATATCATGAAGAGCTTCTATTCTGACGAAGATTTGATACCACAAGGGAATACATTTTTGATAATTTTAGATTTAGTTTTAATGACCGAGTCATTCGTAGAAGTTTGACATTAAAGCATTGAGTTGTTTGTCTTTAAGGCAAATGTAAATGTAAATTCTCCCAAATGATAAATGTGGATATCCAATTATCCCCGTTTAGAGTAACAGACACGTAAAAGTAATAATCTTAAGATTATATGTACTACTTAGTTCTTTATTTAGAAAATACACTGGCAAGGAATGGTTTGAATCCAAAATATTCAAGAACTGAAAAATAACTGGAAAGGTTGTTCACTTGATCTCGCTAGATCCTTTTTTCAATTCAAAATAGATTCGGATGTTCACTATACATTTATGTATACAGTTATGTAAATTATTAGACTCCAGATTGAAAATCTGGAGTCTATTGTTTTTGCCTGTTTTCTTCTTATTAGAATGCCGGTTTCGAAGAAACGGCATTCTATAGTTTTCGCCTTTTTCTTATTTTTATTATTATTATTATTATTATTCCACGCAAGATTTCTCCGCACACACCGACATGTCAGCTAATTAGCATATACCATCAACCTTGACATGTTCCTGGGCTACAGGGAAATGCCTTCATTTTTTTAATTAGCCCCTCCCTAATTAGCCAAGGTCAAATCGCAAATTTTTACATTTTTGCACGTACAAGGAGTAACCATTTTTATTTTTTACCCAAAATTTGCATATGCCATCCCTCACAATTGCCATTGCACATATATTCCGGGTTTTAAAATTGGGTGCCCCAAATTTGAAAAATGGGGCACCCCAGTGGGGCAAAATTTGAAAACTGTGTATCCGATCCCAATTCTGAGCAGATATAAAGAATAGAAGCCCCTGATTCCAAATATGCTTTCGGTTTTGGAATCCGACCTCTGAGTGACCTTGAAAAGGTCAACAAGTTCAAAAATCAAAATCGCTCAAATTGATTCCAAATTGGTACCATTGTATTACACTGTACTCGGATAGAGTAAATTAGGTCACCATTTTGACCTTGACCTTTGACATTGACCTTCAAATGACCTCAAAGTTGAAAACTAGGATTTTCATTCTAATTCTTTGCAAGTATGAAGTATGGATGTCCCTGATTCTAAATATGCTTGTGGTTTTGGAATTTGACCTCCGGGTGACCTTGAAAAGGTCAAAAAGGTTAAATTGCTAAAATTGCTCAAATTGATTCGAAATTGGTACCATTGTATTACACTGTACTAAACTAGAGTAAATTAGGTCAACATTTTGACCTTGACCTTTGACCTTCACCGTAAAATGACGTTAAACTTATTTCTTGTTTTACCTGTTCAAGGAGCCACTGTAGTTATTTTTTGCATGCCTTACTCTTCCCATTTAACATATCTCTAGGGTTTATAATTTGGGTGATTTTCATTCCAATTCTTTGCAAGTATGAAGTATGGATGTCCCTGATTCTAAATATGCTTGTGGTTTTGGAATTCGACCTCTGCGTGACCTTGAAAAAGGTCAATTGTGCACCGAATTTGCTGCTGCGGCGAGGAACGGCATTCTACGAAATCGCCCCCGTGGCGATTTTAAATGTCTAGTTATTAGACTCCAGATTGAAAATCTGGAGTCTATTGTTTTTGCCTGTTTTCTTTTTATTATTCTTTTTCTTTTTTCTTCTTCCTCCTAACAGATTTTCTCTCCAACTATAACATCTTACTTAATCCAACTTACATGGTTAACTAAAGACTGTATCCGGCTTTCTGGGAAATTAGGTCAAATTTTTATCTAGGTCAAAGGTCAAGAACTAGGTCAAATCTTACATTTTCAACATTCTTCATCATATCTTCGTCAATATTCTTCGTAACTCCTTCATCTTTTTTTCATCGTGTAGCTTAGAAAAAGGCGAATCAAAGATATGACATCTGAATTTTGATTACTCTTACCGATTTTGAGATATGGCGTCCGGAAAGTAGGTCAGAACAAAAATGTCTCCAAATTCAACATGTGAGTTATGAAATAAGTGTAGAATGATCTCAGGAATCCGAATCTGCAAACCAAATTTAGATCGGATTTCCGGTTCGGAAGTTATGGCGTTTTGAAAGCTCAAAAATCGCTAAATTTGGTGCCTATGTTAAGTCAATGGGAAAAAAGACTTTTTCGAAGTGAAAAATACAGGATATTGACTGAGTACAGCTTAACATAATGAATGCTTATAAAAGAAGGGGACCTCAAAAGCTACATAGCTTCAAAATTTGGACACCAAAATGCCTAGGTCAAAATCAAGGTCAAATTCATAGTTTTTCCTTATTTTTACGATTCTGACACTACACTTTAATAATTTACTTCAAAATTTTGTATACAGGTAGCAAAGAGTGTGCTAATAGTGTTAGCCTTTTGCCGTCAGAAAGTATTTTGACCCACTTTTGAGATATGGTGTCCGAAAAGTAGGTCAAAATAAAAAGTTCTCCAGATTCAACGTATGAGTTATGAATTAAGATTAGAATTTTCTCAGGAATCCGAATCTGCAAACCAAATTTCGATCCGACTACCGGTTCGGAAGTTATGGCGTGTCCAAAAAGTAGGTCAAAATAAAAAAAATCCAAATTTAACGTATGAGTTATGAATTAGGGGTAGAATTTTGTCAGGAATCCAAATCTGCAAACCAAATTACGATCCGACTTCCGGTTCGAAAGTTATGGGGTTTTGAAAGCTCAAAAATCGCTAAATTTGGTGCCCCATGTTATGTCAATGAGAAAAAGGATTTTTTGAAGTGTAAAATACCAGATAAAGACTGAGTACAGCTTAATATTCTGAAAGCCTATAAAAGGAGGGGACCTCGAAGGCTATCTAGCTTTAAAATTTGGACGCAAAAATGCCTTGGTCAAAATCTAGGTCAAATTCATAGTTTTTCCTTATTTTTGCGATTCTGACATTACACTTTAAGGATTTGCTTCAAAATTTTGTATACAGGTAGCAAAGAGTGTGCTTATAGTGTTTGCCTTCTGCCGTCAGAAAGTTTTTTGACCCACTTTTGAGATATGGTGTCCGAAATGTAGGTCAAAATAAAAAATTATCCAAATTTAACGTATGAGTTATGAATTAAGGGTAGAATTTTCTCAGGAATCAGAATCTTTAAACCAAATTTCGATCTAACTTCTGGTTAGATAGTTATAGCGGTTTGAAGTCTCGAAAAGTCGATATGATGATATCCCCATGTTAAGCTAATAGAGTCGAAGATAGCCTTCTTAAAAGTTGTCTAAATGTCTATCTTCTAGCTGACTCAGCTTATTCTGAATGACTCAGCTTACAAGTTCTGGATGACTCAGCTTAAAAAAAATGTGAAATCTGGAGTCTTAAATTGAACTTGTTCAATTTACATGTCTAGTTATTCATCTTTCTTTCTTTCTTCCTCCTAACAGATTTTCTCTCCAACTATAACATCTTACTTAATCCAACCTACATGGTTGACTAGGGAATGTATCTGGCTTTCTGGGAAATTAGGTCAAATTTTTATCTAGGTCATAGGTCAAGAACTAGGTCAAATCTTGGATTTTCACTAATTCACCACTTTTCTCAGTCGTCTTTCAATATTTTTGCTCCGGGTTTTTTTCATTATTTTTTTCATCATGTTCCTTGGAAAAAACGCTAATTCCGTAAGGCAAATCGTTTTTTGATTACTCTTACCAATTTTGAGATATTGCGTCCAAAAAGTAGGTCAGAACAAAAAGTTCTCCAAATTCAACATGTGAGTTATGAAATAAGTGTAGAATGATCTCAGGAATTCGAATCTGCAAACCAAATTTGGATCGGACTTCCAGTTCGGAAGTTATGGCGTTTTGAAAGCTCAAAAATTGCTAAATTTGGTGCCTATGTTAAGTCAATGGGAAAAAAGACTTTTTTGAAGTGTAAAATACAAGATATAGACTGAGTACAGCTTAAAATAATGAATGCTTATAAAAGAAGGGGACCTCAAAAGCTACATAGCTTCAAAATTTGGACACCAAAATGCCTAGGTCAAAATCTAGGTCAAATTCATAGTTTTTTCCTTATTTTTACGATTCTGACACTACACTTTAATAATTTACTTCAAAATTTTGTATACAGGTAGCAAAGAGTGTGCTAATAGTGTTAGCCTTTTGCCGTCAGAAAGTATTTTGACCCACTTTTGAGATATGGTGTCCGAAAAGTAGGTCAAAATAAAAAGTTCTCCAAATTTAACATATGAGCTATGAATTAAGGGTTGAATTTTTCCCAGGAATCCGAATCTGCAAACCAAATTTCAATCCGACTTTCGGTTCGGAAGTTATGGCGTTTTATGATAGCTCAAAAATCGCTAAATTTGGTGCCCCATGTTATGTCAATGAGAAAAAAGATTTTTTTGAAGTGTAAAATACCAGATATAAACTGAGTACAGCTTAACATTCTGAAAGCCTATAAAAGAAGGGGACCTCGAAGGCTATCTAGCTTTAAAATTTGGACACCAAAATGCCTAGGTCAAAATCTAGGTCAAATTCATAGTTTTTCCTTATTTTTGCGATTCTGACATTACACTTTAATGATTTGCTTCGAAATTTTGTATACAGGTAGCAAAGAGTGTGCTAATAGTGTTAGCCTTCTGCCGTCAGAAAGTATTTTGACCCACTTTTGAGATATGGTGTCTGAAAAGTAGGTCAAAATAAAAAGTTCTCCAAATTTAACGAATGAGTTATGAATTAAGGGTAGAATTTTCTCAGGAATCAGAATCTTTAAACCAAATTTCGATCCAACTTCTGATTAGATAGTTATAGCGGTTTGAAGTCTCGAAAAGTCGATATGATGATATCCCCATGTTAAGCCAATGGAGTCGGAGATAACATTCTTAAGAGTTGTCTAAATGTCTATATTCTAGCTGACTCAGCTTATTCTGAATGACTCAGCTTACAAGTATTTGGATGACTCAGCTTAAAAAAAGTTTGAAATCTGGAGTCTTAAATTGAACTTGTTCAATTTACATGTCTAGTTATCATACTTATCTTTAAAGTTATGTGACAACAAATTTTTTTATTTTATTTACAATAATTTATTCACAAGTCCTTTAAAACAATTTTTTGAAGTTAAAAAGCTTCACATATCACATTTTAATAATGTTGGGTAAGACTGCAATATATTAAGCCATGCTATTTATTAATTTTTCTAAACTGTACATTGGACCTTTAACAAAACAAATCAGATAAGATTTTTATGGTTCAATGTATTTACACTATTTAATCATCAAAAATAAAGTGAGTTAAAACTAGAATTGATAGGATATATATATTTAACGTGATATTATGTATACAGTATCTGTTTTAGTGCGTGAGACATAAATAAATAAAAATACTACTACTACTACTACTATATCACACTTATATACAAAAGAGAGCAGAATAATATATAGGCCTTTCAGATTCAGATATTAATTACTATTTTGAAAAACAAACATGACATTCAATACAACATAAGCCTTCATAACATCTATGACATGGAGACTTATGAAATCCCATAATTTTCCAGTTGTCAGTTCCATTAAATGCATTCATTACACATTGAATATTTACAAAGCTGTCAAGTCGATAGTAGTTCACTGCACATGTTTATTAATTAATACATGCAATCCAACCAATAATTATGTCTGAATTTTACAATCACGCGACATAATGATTGGGCGAGAACCAATCAAGTCAATTGTTTATGCGAAGTTGAAAGATCTGCCTACTGAGTCCTTAAGCACATGGATGTACTTATATGGTATCTTTGTTACTTTGGTTGCAGCATGTCTTTTTCACAATTGCAGCTAAGAATAAGCCTATCTCTAAAAGTGTAAGGACCGATATCCCCATATAGAATCCAAAGAAACCACCAATAGATGACACCATCTCTGTAAATGTGAAACTCTTGACTTGTTCTGTAAGTGTGATCTCTAAATCCTTGAAGAAGATGTTAAGCTGCAGCATGTTCTTTTTCATGTGACGTTTCCAAACTACACTTGAGATGTTTAAGTGTTTCATTGAGTTGTAGACAGTGAGGTCATCGCGATCAGGACGATCGTTTATATAGTGATCATAAATCCCTTTCATGTACATTTCTTCTGGCCAGGCACTTGCAGATGTTGTGATTTCATATGTAGTGTCCATACAGGGTGGGAAACAAGCGCATGATGTCTTGTCATTTTCCGAGTAGAAATTCAAATTTATATTTTGCTGGCATCTCAGTGTTGCAAATAGTTGATCCAGTTCTGTTATATTAGGATGAGGAGACAGTGCATTTTCTATATCAAACCTACCACAATAGCTAAGATTTCCTGTCATTTTTAGTCCTGATTTATATGGTCTAGAGTCATGGGGCTCTCCCAATGATGTGCAGCCACATTTCTCTCGAGTTAGTGCCTGTTTGCAAATCCCCATGCACAATGTCTCAGAATGGGCATATCCTATGTCATCTATAAAGAATGGTTTGGTACAGTTACCATGGGGATATGTTAGATATTTGTTTACATGTGTCTTGATCCTGATACTTGTAGACTGCCCAGGCATTATCTGCACTCCTTTAGTAACAGGGTCAGGCTGAATCCCAGGGGGGTGAACCTGGACATATAAACCAGAACCCCCCTGTATCACAGATTCTGTGTCATAGATAACATTATCTAATCCTTCTTGATAAGTGTCCAAGAATACTAACATGCTAAGACCATGTGTCGGCCCTGATGTTGAAATCTTGATTTTTTCAGCAGATTGATTCCCATTTATAGTGACACATATACCAAATGAAGGATTCATAATGGGCTTAAAGAAGTCTTTATTATGAGGACATGCTTTAGAGTTAATTTTGCAACTAAGGATAATATCAGTCCAATTATGACTTTGCAGAGACCAATTTTCAAAGTTTACATTTGTCATGATACTCTCCGAACTTTGGAATCTTTCCTTGAATTCTTCAAAACCCGGAATGGATTTTAATGTATCATACTTCATTAGAAACTGAACATACTCTATAAAACTTTGTGAATTCACACTGTTTTTTAATTTTGCTTTGTAGGCAGACACAGGGCTTACATTGCAAAGTGTTACAGCCGGAAAGTCTTGTTTTGTGGTGTACTTTGATACAATTTCATTGGTAGGAAAGTTTAAATAAATGACAAAACTTGAAAATATTCCATACAGCATTCCTGTTCCCGATGCTATGATACATATGACCCAAAGCACATGTATAGCCCCATATTTTGAGGTTACTAAATATGCAAATCCATGAGCAGATGTATTGGATGCAAAGTCTTTAGCCAGTTCTTTCTTTGTCTTATTCTTACTCTTTAATTTATTTTTATCTTTTTCTGTGTTATTCATATGTTGTTTGTCAGTCATTTCAGTGTTCATACTTTCCATATCCTTTGCATGAATGATTGAGCTTCAAAGATTCTTGATTATTCATGAAAAATTGCTTCCACGAATCTGTCCAGTGTGTACGAGAGCTGTTCAATAAATACTGGTACAAACCCTTTTGATTCCATGTACCATGGTATATCGCGGAATCGAGGAGATATCTTTGGATTGAAGCCACTATATGTGTATTAATACTAAGTTAATATTATGAAGTTATTTATTGAAAGATCCTCATACCAGTTAAAGTGTATTTACAAACACTTAGTTGCTTGTTGCTGGTCTGAACACTTAGTTGCGTTTGAGTTAAATTAATTTTCCATTAATATGAATCTAGTTTTAATGTTTTAATGGATCACATTAACACTAAGTACTAAGTACAGTACATGATGTAATTGATCTGTTCATTTAAATAGATGAAACATGTAAACACATATTACATATAACCCCATTACCATCCAGTGCTAAAGATACCCACATGCTCTATTAAATTAATAGAATTCATCTAAAATCACATACAGTAATATAAGTTTGCTACTTTTTAATAATTGAGACTATTTGATTTGGAGTATTTTTCATATCTATTTATTCGAACGTATTATAGTTTGCTTCATTTTGGTTATTCCGTTATACATGTGATGACACAATTTCTTCGGGATCTCTTTTCTAATGAGTGAACTCTACCATTTTAAATTAACTCTTAAATGACCATCATTAGAGGTATTGTTCTTAAAATTGTGTGTATTCTACAGGTTCGGTGTATAAATAAATGACCTTCATTATGTAAGGTTATGTATTTGAAGTAGTGGCTTTTGGATTTAATGTTAGAAGCTGACTGAAGATGAAGCTTAACCACCTAGACACACAACAGAGTGGAAGCAGCGGCTGTGCCGTTGTCCTTCAGCAGGGAGTAACTCAGTGGGTTTCATAACAAAGTCTATAAGCTTGATAGCTAGATAGCTGGAGGAAGGCTAATTTAATAGCCATACTAGAACAGCCAGATTTTATTTAAAATGATTAAATCTTCCCTTATGGGTCTAAGTGTAACATCCCAAATGAATGCTGCTTTTTGTTGATTTTTCACATCAGTCAAAATAATGGGAGTCCAGTAAATCAGTGTTATATTTTTAAAGTGCTGTATTGTTATCTTGTATCTATATTGTCATCTTCTCATCTATATACACATATTCATCTCATGCTAACAATCTAGTGTGTCTGTGTTTGCATTTTGGGTGTGTTTTGGTGGATGCTACAAAAAGCTTGTCATCAGAATTCCAGGAAAACTGCTAATCGTTTCAACTTGAAATTTTCACAGATTTGAGAGCAGACATGACTTAATGATTTTCTTTTACCCATTTAGAGTGGATACTCATCTTTCATTCCATATAAAGAAAACATAAATTGATAGAATATTGTGATGGTAAGGAGTTCTAGAGCTGATTAAATTTTCGGTGGCAATCTTGCATTCTTACAGCCATCTTGGAAGTTTTTAGATAACTCTTGTCATCATGTTTCCAGGAAAATCACTTGACGGATTTACTTCAAATTTTCACACATGTTACATGGTTAGTAGTTTTTAGATAAACCTTTGAATTGTTTTGATAAATTTGCTTCAAATTTTCACACGTGTTACATGGTAAGAAGTTCTAGAGCTGATTAACTTTACGGCGGCAATCTTGCATTCTGGTGGCCATCTTGGAAGTTTTTAGATAAATCTTGTCATCATGATTCCAGGAAAACCACTTAGCAGATTCACTTCAAATTTTTATGACACATGTTACGTGATAAGAAGTTCTAGGACTGATTAACTTTTCGGTGGCAATTTTGCATTCTGGTGGCCATCTTGGAAGTTTTTAGATAAATCATGTCATCGTGATTCCAGGAAAACCACTTAACGGATTTGCTTCAAATTTTTATTACACATGTTACATGATAAGAAGTTCTAGAACTGATTAACTTTTCGGCAGCCATCTTGCTTTCTGGGTCATCAAGCCCACTCTGCTATGTTTTAGGTACGGGATTGTTCACCCTGTGCCTTGTATAATTGATTCCATAGAAGACATTGGTATTGTTTTTTTTTATTTTATAAATGAGGGTAATTCAGTATGTTAAGTAATATCCTTTTTTAGATGTGTTTTTTTGATTTTATAAATGGGGGTAATTCAGTAAGTTAAGTAATATCATTTTTTAATGACAGTTATGTTCCATTAGTAAGATTAATCCTTATACTAGTATACAGGCATGTTGACTTATGTTTGGTCACATAAGCTTATTTTTAGTAATTAGGGGAGCTCGGTAAATCCAGTTTATTGAAATCATCTTCATGAAGATAAAACAAGCCATCAAAAAGTTTACAATATGTAAACATTTAAAGGATGAAGCTAGCAATTAGTTCAAAGAGTTTTCTTATTAAAATAATCAATACATATTTACAAATACAGCTAGGGCTGAGGCAGTGCATTATTGGCCCTTTTAATTAAGTATTAATGTAAGTAAAAGATAAGCTAGTAATTAATCTTAGTCCCACCAGTTTAAATACCTCTGAATGGTCAAAAATAGTTGTCACATTTGGCCCTGTATACCAATGCACAATTCTGGAATAATTGAGCTGTGTTTTTTTATTCTACAACACATATTAGTCATTGCATTGAATCCAAGTATTAAGAACATTTTTTTTCAAATATCGAAACCTCTATATTCTAAATATGTACATGACGCATATGTTAGTTACAAGAAATATCTTCACCAATTAACAAATCTTTATTTTTTTGTCCTTGAACAGTCTGAATATTTGAAATGAAGAAGGGATGAAGGGAAGATGAAAATAACTTTTGAAAAATTAACAATTTCACAATATTCCGTACCCCTTGATTTAATATTCCAAAAAGGCAGTTTAAATGAATTTGGACTTCTGAACAGATATTATATGTAAAATTAGAGTTCACCTTTTGAAAAGATTTCTTCCAACATTTTACACTCCATCCCTTCTTCATTTTAGTTGTATTTACACTCAAGAACATTTTTATTACAGTTACAGAACTTCAAACACTACAAGTGAAAATATTTGAAGTTGAAATATGAAAAGTATTGAAGTAATGTCTAAACAATGTTACGCTACACTTCTACAGAGTGGGCCAAAAAATTGGAACATTTAATTATCATTTTACCATTATCTGAATTTTTGTGGACTGAACTGCAATAATAAAGAAAATTAAATGAATTTGAAAATGTTCCAATTTTTATTGGTCCACCCTGAATATATATAATCTTATTTGTTGTCAAAATCCAATCATGGAAATTTTTAACCACTTTGTTTTAAAGTGACGTTTAAAAACGTTCACGATTAACTTCCGGGCCATATACACTGTACTGTATATGCAGTTATTTTATGTTAACCAATGCCCAACTCACCTGTTCTTGTTGACAGAACAGATTTTCTAGAAGTACAAATTATTGTTTGATAAAAAGTGTGATCTAAAAATATTTTTCCCTTCCTCACAAAATGAAATTGCCTTTTACTACAAGTTTACTAAACAAAAGCGCAAATAAGCATAATTTACTTAAAGAGAGAATCAGATCTAGCGAGCAGGCCAACAAAAAATTCTTTCAATTTTAGAATATTTCTAGCTCATGTCATTCCTTCACATGTCTATTTTCTAAAAATCCACAAAGTTCACAGTTTATTTCAGGAAAACTAAAGATTTTTACAATAATGTATTATTTTTCTATAATAATGGTTACCTTTTTATTATTATTTGGGAGAATTTAAACATTTTTGACCCATTTTTCACTTTTAATCCATTATAACTTCACCAATTTATAACATATCATGAATCTTTCAGGAAATATTGTATTTGAGATTGTAATGAATGGATTGATAGGTCAGTTGTACATGTTGCTTGTAATTCTTTCCCCCTATAGATCTGATTCCGCCTTTAAACATGTTCATTATCAGGTTGGATTATTAAATCACTAAAACAATTTTTCTTCTTTACACAACCTTGAACAGGGATCAAGGGAACTATAAATTGGCGGGAATTTGGAATGAAATTTTGCGGAATTAATATGACGTGATATTGGTTTTTATTTAATTATTTTGTAGCGCTTAAGTTTAGTTTTGCTACAGTTGATAAAGGATCCAGGTGTGATCCGAAATGTTCTGTGTTTTCAAAATAAAGGCTGTGTAAGGAAGAAAAATTGTTTCAATGAAGCATAATTTAGTTTGTAACATTTGAGATGGTGCTCATTTAAGAGGGTTGCTCTTCAGATGTCTTACAACCAAAGGCTTCCTTTAGAGCACATTGGAAAGCATTGTAGCTGAACACATAGATAAATGGATTGACACAACAGTTGACATATGATGCAATAACACTTGGCTTATAGATGGGGCTCTCAAAGTTCGGCAATGCCCGAAGGCTGTACAATATGTAATATGTCCCATTTGTTATCCAGCAGAGGAAAAAACAAACGGAAACCAAAAGTAGGGTTCGAATAATGTTAATTTTTGCTTTTGACATCTGCGTGTCACGAAACGAGGATGTGTCCGTCATCTTGGCCTGTCTGTATATCTCCATGGCGATCCTAATGTAACAGCCAATGAAAATGCCAACAGGGATGAACACCATAACACAAACTGTCACCACGCCACACACATTCCGAAACAGCTCACTAGGATATCCAGCCCACGGTTTACATGTTATCCCATCCAAATAAGTCGTCCAGATATTTAAACTTGAAAATATGAGTCCACTTAGCCAGACTACTCCTATCGCAATTGAGACGTTCATACCTGTGAACTTCAGCTTGTATATGAAGGGGTGGATCACTGCGAAATAGCGTTCCAACGTCAGAGCCACGAGATTGAATGTTGATACAGTCATAGTGCTCCATAATGTATATTGTGAGAGCCAGAGCTTACAATACAGTTCAGCTACAATTCCAGGTTTCGTGATAAGTCCATAGTCATCAAAAAGGTGGTTGAGAATCAAGAACATTGATGCCAATGTATCGACTGTACTTTGGTTTATAATCAACATGTTTGTGATCTTACGCCTTTGGATTCTGGAATTCATGAAAACAAATACCACGAGGATATTTCCACAAAATCCTACCGATCCCAAACCATAGAATATAACTTTATAAATGGCTGAATCAACTGCGCTTGTATTGTTTCCTGTTGGGTGAATCGTATTTTCTCTGTCCTTAACCATCAGAGTCTCACTTTGTGTTGTCATATCTTTACTGAGAGTTGTGTTACTAAATGTTGAAAAAGCCATTTTTCTCTGCTATCGTATCCCTTCAACGGCTAACTCCTATTTTAGCATTGCTCAAATACAATGTTTTATATATGGTCACTACAGAGTGGGGCAAAAAATGTCATTATTTCAAAAGAATAGATTTGTAATATGCTGTTTATACAGGGTGTGCTGATTTATACAGGGATATTATTAAGAATCTGACTGGTCAGTAATCACTTAAATGGATTTTAGATTGTGACTCGATATGAAATCCTCTCGGAGTATCCCTGACCTGGAGAAAGAGCCGAAAATACATAATAGTATGCATTTAAAACATGCATATGTAGCAATAGATCTGATGTATTAAATGTATAAACACTTAGTCACTGTTTCTATTGAGTTTATACCTTTGTTCGAGTTAATGTCATTTCCATTTAAATATGAATCCAGTTTTAATGTTTTAATGGATCACATTAACACTTAGTAGATGATGTAACTGATATGATCTATTTATTTAAGTAGATGAAACTTGTATTTACACACATCTTATATAATGGCAATCCATAAGATCCATGCTCTTGTTAAATCCAGATAATTCCTCTAAAATCACATATATAGATTATCTTATATCTTTGAACAATTTAGACTATTTGATTTTAATTGAAGCGTTTTCCATATATTCTTATGCTAGCACAATATATTTTGCTTCATTTTGGTTATTACATCAAATTTTATGATACAATTTCACAAGGGTCTCTTTTCAAATAAGTATATAGGATGACAAAAAAAGTGCCAGACACTTATTTTGGAATAATTTTCTCAATAATTGAGGAGTCTTTGTGATTTATCTTGTGTAAATAGAGTGTTTAATGGAGAGATTTTAAAATGTTTGTACTTGGATAGTATCAACAACTTTGGGATATAGAGTTATCACAATTTCCGGCCAGTTTTCTGAAATCTGTGATTTCTGTCTTAACTATTAATTGAGTCATTTCTGGATTGCTTTCACTAGTTTACTCATATATTTTCAATAATATATCCCATCTACCAATTTTCCTAAATCATTTTGTCAAATGACTCGTTTATTGGGTAAATTTTAGGAAACACAGATTTTCTCATTTACATTTTTGAGTGATTTTGTGTCAGAGACATGCACTGAAAATGAGATTTCTCTTAATTTTCAAGTCATTGATGAAATGCAAGCATACCAATCTTTTCTCCATTGAACACTCATCTTTACATGAAAAATAATGAAGATTCCTTAATCATTGAGAAAGTTATTCCAAAATTAGTGGGTGGCATTTTTTGTGTAACCCTGACCCATTCATCCATCAGACTCATTAGAGGTATTGTTCTTAAAATATGTGTACTCTACAGGTTCTGTGAATAAATGACCTTTATCAATGTGATGTATTTTAAGTAGTGGATTTTTCACATCCATCATAATAATTATGGGAGTTTGTCTCATCCTTGTAATATTTTCAAAGTTCTATGTTGAAGTCATCAAGTGGTAATGAGAATGTGTCTGTATGAGAATGTGTCTGTATGAGAATGTGTCTGTATTTGCATTTGTGGGTGTGTTAGGGTGGGTGCCACCAAAATCATTTGAGGGCAGACAAGTGTCAAGGTCTTATCAGGTTTTTGGCATATTTGGTTAATAACTAGTGGCCATTTCATGATATAAAAAGTGTGATATTTATCACTGCGTATTTTATGTTTCCATTTCTATAACTACAAGGAAATCTGATTTTCTTAACTCACTATACTGACCAACATGAAAGGATAATTAAAACTATTGGAACTCAACAAAACAACTCAGTTAAGATTTTTATGTTTTGGTGTATTTACACGATTTTATCATCAAAAATAGATAAATAAAGTGAGTTAAATTAGAATTTATAGAGAATATTTTAAATCACACTTATATACAAAAGAGTGCAGTAGAACATATACATAATATTTATGACATAGATATGAAATCAATTACGAGTTCTAGTTTACCCTCTATTATCAAGTGTGAATGCATTCCCTAAGCTTACTAGAGTCTCTAGCTTACAGCTAGACGAAACTTCATTGATTTTGTATGTACTGTGCTACACGCACCCACACGCACCTAGAACTCATTTTTAATAAATTTTATAAATATTTTTAAGAATATTAATCATATTTAGGATGAAGCGTTGCTTGTCTGGATTTAGATATTTCAAAATTTCATTTCGGAGTTTGACACATGGTGAAATTTTCTCGCTGTAGCTAAAAATGGCTTCCGGTTCTGGACGTGAATAACATTTGAAATTATTCTCGCTTAAAGAAATCAAATATAACAATAGATTCAGATGGGGATGTGAGCTGATGTTCTTCAAATCTATACATAAAGGTATATTTCATATTATTATGCCATATTTACTGTGCGTGTGACACAATGATTTACAATATTTATAATACTAAGGCAGCTCAATCTTCCTCCTCAAAGCCGGAATATAGAGAAGGCTTTGGACCGAAGTAACCCTAAGCAGTGAATATTTACAGGATTGTTGAGTCCTTAAGCACATGGATGTACCTTTTCTGTCATTTTGTTATTTTTGCTGCAGCACATCTTTTTCACAATTGCAGATAAGAATAAGCCTATCTCGAAAAGTGTAACAGCTGGGCAGCCAAACCCAGAAATCAATTGTCGCGGTGATTCGGCATTAACGTGAAAACTACGCGAAAATCGTGCTTTTCTACAGAATATAGTCCCGCCTCGAAAAATCATGTGAAATGACACCTGTGCATAAATTGATATTAAATATTGATAATCGTAATGGTTTTGGCTGATATTTAGGGAAACGTTTGGAGATATCGGGATGTAACTATATTTCACAAATAACAAGCTAAATAAGGTATGGTGGGTGAGAAAGAAGACCTCAAAGAGAAAAGTTTTGAAACTGGGTTTCGATAATTTGGAAAATTGGGGTCGTATACATGTTTTGGGCATTTTTTTCTGAGATTAGTTATTTATGTGATTTTAGTAGAAAAGGCACCCCACTTTACTCGCGGACGTGATTTGAATGTTTTATTGCCCATTCTTATATATTTCTTGAGTTATCAGCCATTAAGTCAGCAGTAATTGATTTTCAGAAAAAATGTTAATTCTCAGGGATCGATTTTGACATGGTCCCCTGCAGTTGTAAACACTCAATCTCGGATGAAATCCGTAGTTAGCCGATACAAAATAACCAATAGATGATAAAATTGACGTGTAGTCCCCAATCCCCGCATTAAGTTTTTGTTGGGAATTGATTTTTTCACGTCGAAAAAAATATGTGATCAGAAAATCAGCAAGATGACAAAAAAAAATCTGAGGGAACATTAGTTCAGAATGTTTTGGGCAAATTTTTTTCTTAGAGATCTGTGGTTAAAAATCTATTGCAAAATAAAATGTAGTCTAAAATACATATGATGTGTAAATATAAAAATATCTGGATAAATACTTTTGTCAGGAGACTTGTATCAATTACGGTCCAGTCATCTTGTCGTGTCAAAATTACACAAAATGGTGAAGCCCTGGGTTTTGAAGAGGGTCGTCTTTCGACTCGAAGTTTTCAGTATTTTTAGCCTTTTAGCAACTAATTCTTGATTTCAACGTATGCATATGATCTAAATACGTAGAAGTCAGCCGTACTGTGCATCAATTCGAAGTTCTTATACCAATTTGAAGCCATCATCTGGAGCGGTTTCTACTCTTGAATCCGCCAAATTGCTGAAATGCCAAAGGACCTTCTTAGGTCACGTGACCTGTTTTTTAAATTTTGCATTTCAGCCACAAAACAACAACATCGGTCATTCATAAATTGTTTGTAGATGGGTTTTAGCACCAACTTGGCATTACTGTACTTATGATCAAGAGAGAATGTCAAACAAAACAATAATCGCTAACTGTTTCATCATTTTTTAGTTGATTTCAAGGGGTCTTTCCCTTTCGTTCGTAATTTTAAAGTATCGATGGCGCTGAAAACAAATTGAACTGGCTCAGCCTATTTGAACGGATTTAGAGTAGATTCATGGATATTTAGATCAATCGATCATGTTTACTGGATTCAGAGATTCCAGGGGATTACGATGGAATTCACGGCTTTTAAGTAAGTGTAGTATTTCTGTTAGAAAACGTAGTTTGAAAACACATAATTTGATAGTGATGGTGTAATTTTTGATTTTTGAAATTCTTTTAGTTCAGGAGGCAATCATCAAATTTCAGTGTCTTTTATTGCACATAGGATTCTAGAAATTTAATCACACATTGATGTGATAATAAATATTGTATATTTGATGTAAATAGCATCATGTCTTGGAGTTCAGCTCGATGTCAGAGCCTCCAAATGACCCGTGTCGTTTCAAAATTAGGGACCGTATTTTGGGTCATATTGCGCATGCGCAAAACTATTTATATATAGCTATTTCTTCTTGCATTTCCAGAACTCCCTGATTCTGCCTCTGATTCATTGTGCCTACTGCCTACCAGTTTTACTTTGTGGGTTTCAATGTCATCCTCCCTCTCTGTGCGGCAATGCCTCAGTCATATTTGTGACTTCCCAAGACTAAATTTGCTTGCTATGTGAGTATAGGTGTAACCTTACATGTGTTATGCAAATTCAAGAAATTAATGCTGAACAGTATCAGTGTTTGTTTGTTTGCGACAAAGTCAAGGTAGTTCCATATCAAAAAGTTTGGAATATTTCTGGACCTGAGTGTTGAGCGAACATTAATTAATTATATTATGGTCACATAAGGTCTCGGGGTAGTTAGACTATGATCAGAAATACACCAAACAGGAAATGAAAAACCATGTGGATTTTAGAGTTTTTTGAAGTAAAATAACAGAGTTCTGCTTTGATCTTCAGTCTACTACTCCCATATAACATTTACATGGCCAAGATCACAATGGTCATTGTCAAAATGACCTTTACCATGCCAAAATAACTTTTCCAGCTCTCTGAAAATCTGACGGAAAAAAGTTAAAAGTTAGCATTTTCGAAAGGTCACTGAACACAATATTTTGAATTTTCTGTTCAGTGACCTTTCCTGACTGGTGGTCAATTTTGACCATGACCATTGTGATCCCGGTCATGTAAATAATATACAGGAGTATGATTGAAAGTTAAAGCAGAACTCTGTTATAAAAATTCTAAAATCCACATGTTTTTTTCATTTCCTGTTTGGTGGAAATTTCTGATAACTTCCCGAGACCTTAACTCAGGCAAGATTTCTATTGGTTGAGGAAATTCTGTAAATACGACAAATGCAGAAGGCAACGGGAGATTTTCACAGGTTGTTATCACCCAAATCGCCTGTTGTTTTTAGGGTATTTTCATCTTTTCCATTGTTAAATTCATGATTTTTCCATTAATTTTGCCTGTTGTTTTCATTTATAATTTTTTCAGAATACCATTTTTATCTACTCAGTGATATTGATATCACTGGGTTGTTATCACCCAAATCGCCTGTTGTTTTTAGGGACTTTTCAACTTTTCCATTGTTAAATTCATGATTTTTCCATTAGTTTTGCCTGTTGTTTTCATTTATAATTTTTTAAGATTATCATTTTTATCTACTCAGTGATATTGATATCTGGTTCGCTTCGCTCTCTCATGTAGATCACCTCGTAGATAAAAATGATATTCTTCAAAATCAAAGAATATCCTGAATAACATGATTTACAAAATAATAAAAATATATAACTTTTCCAGGAAATGCCTTGTTGCAAAAGTAGAATAGGGGACCAACAACAATGCCTTGACCAGTTGACTCAACCCAAAAGAGAAATTATGATCAAAATGAAAGCCTCTCATGGAGAACACTAGGTAAACTATTTGTTTTCATGTAACTAAATGAAGTTGGTATATCATCTAAAATTTTAAACAGACTGTTTGATATTGATAAACCTTCAATTTCATCTTTTTAAAGGCCCCATATGAAGTTTAAAACACTTTGCCTTATTTTGTAGTCTCACCAAAAGTTGTCAAAATGAGATATATGAAACTTTTGGTTTTGATTTCAAAAAGTGTTTCTTGAAGGAGGTTTTTCAAAAATTGTGAATTTATTTAAAACTAAATTTTAGATCTTAACACTTATCTTGATCATTTACACCAATGCATAGAATTTATCCTCATGTCCACGTGCCATTTGTCAGAAAATTAAGAAAAATTGACAAATAAGCAAGAAAAGAACTATAAATGCATGAAAATGTTTCAGAGAAAATGCATTTTAAAATTATATTTCTTGTAGAAACCAATGCTACAGAAATATTTAAAACATAATATTTGCTTCTTTTCCTAGTACAGTAAGCAAATCAACATTAGATTATTTTGAAAGTTTAAGGAGACTTTACCATGGCCCCTCTTGACCTTTTTGCAATATCGAGATTTACCACATATTTACTTGTATATATACTTCATATTTTACCAACGAAAAAGTCCCCAATTCCCAGCTTTCAGTGTTAATTTTGCGATTGTACTGACCGATCTAATTATTTTCAAAGAAATTAATTTAATCTGAAGTTAGAATATACCAGAAAATCCACCTGTTATCTGATGGGTTGTTGAATTTTTTTTATCATGAAACTGATTGGCTGCCTAGTTCAAGGGCATGTGGGCGCTTGAGTGACTCAATGGGATTCCCATTTCCCCTCGCTAGCTGAGGAATAGATTATGTCTAATTTTGAAAGTTGATTGTTCTGTGGATTATTTCAATATGTTGGCAGTAATATACCCATGTGTTATTCTCAAGATATATCCATGGTATGCGAGATATTATATGAGCAATAATAATTGGACATCATTGATTGTCTTGGCACACTTAATATGACATTTTATTATTAGTATTCATATTGTATGTCCTCTGTGCAATCTTCGCTATGGTGTTAAAAAGACAATGTGTTTTGCAATATATAGTCAGATAGTGGAATATTTGAAAATGGAAATTTGAAACGAAAAGTTTTTTTCCATGTCATAATGTAAATAATGTTTTAAGTCATGAAAAATAGTAAATCAATGAAAAAAACATATTTTCAAACTTTACATGGGGCCTTTAACATTCTAAATATTTTGTCATGCTAGGTAATAAAGTCCTAGACAATTATATGACTGGATATTGAATATGTTGATTGTATTTTATATGCATAAAATTACATCTTAGACCTAATCTTTATTTAAAGGCAGAATCAGAGTATAATGGGTGTAGAATTGCAAGCAACGTGTACAATTGACCTACCAATCTACACATCATTGTAAAAATTTTCATTTTCCTGGAATAAAATATTATTTTGAGGAAAATATAGACTTGACAAGGACTGATATGAGCCAAAAAATACTTTAAAAGCTTATATGTTAAGCTTGCCAGCTAGATCTGATTCTCTCTTAAAATCTAAAGTGATGATTATGTGTTTAAATGTTTTTGAAATAACTTGAAAATAGACATCAGGCGAGCTATTTCAGGTCAGATAACAAGGCAGCTATAGTACAAATCCCCTTAAACTTGAATTTTCATCAGTTTTAGTCATGGGCTTTCAACAGAAGGGTATGCGACTTCCCATATTTCATTCATACATGACATAAGTATTGCCTTGGGTTTTAAAAATTGGAGAAAAATGCTTCCTGTACCAATTCCAGAAAAATCTTATTTTGTACTTTTCATGTATGATTTAACTCAAACATAAAAACATGATTATCTCATCTGCATACAGGTTGATGATTAATATAAAATGGAATTCACCACAATTATGGCAATAATGAAAGTGAACATTCTCCCATAAATTATTTTTTTATTGGATCGAATGTCTTCTTGAATTATTACACACAGTGCAACATTTGAAGAGAACATTTTGATACCTCTTTCTTATCTGTTTTTTTTTTGTTTACGTTTAAATGAGATTAATCATGTTTTTTGCTTTAAACATATTCAAAATTAATTTTTCTTCAAGATAATACTAAAACATATACATTTATCTATTTATTTAAAGCTCTTTGAAATATTATCAAAAAGGGAAGCATGGCACTGCTCATTTTGAAGTTCTCATGTTTATAACACAGAGTTGCATGCCCTTCTCTTAAAAGCCCATGGTTTTAGTGGATCAATATTCATATTACCCTAAAGTATGTCCTGTGAAAGAAAATGTTATCTGTCCAATACAAGAAAAGATATTTCACTTTGTATGATTTTATAACATGTGATCTACAGGTCTAAAAGGAATCTGTCCAACCTAGAAGTAACATTTTCAACAGTTCAAAGAAAATTAATTTTCAGAGTTTATAAACCATTTTTGAAACCATATTTGTAGAATAAGTTACTGTTTACTAGAAATATGTAGATTTCAAATATGATATCACATTGACTGAATTTTGAATATTTAATGGTGTAAATCAAGATTATTTCTAACAACTAGTCCATTGATATATTTTCAAATTGATTACAGAAAACATGATCTTTTTTCCTATCAAGTTTCTTATAATATAACATCAATATTCATGTATTTTTCTAATTTTTCAGATTTTTTGTGTTGGCTCAAGATGTTCCCTGCCATAGGTGCAAAAATGACTGGCTTCAAAGGTTACTGGATACATCAACAATATCAAGCTTAGATTTACAACTTTATGAAACAATCAACAAAAATGAAAGTGTAACGTTACACCATTCACCATCACCTATTAATGTGACAGTTAAATCAACTTTCCTGATGAAACAACATGGAGAACAGACCATGTCCATACCAGTAGAGTATTGATAAGGTGAAAACAAAGTGAGACTGTGCAGTGTTAACGAGATACCAAAAACGATATACTCAAAATGATAACAATGAATGATAACACAACTTTGATAATGGCATGAAAATTGAACTATAAAGAGAGTCAGTTAGCCGGAACAATTTGATTCTCCTGTCTTCCAACTCTTTGAGGTAATGATTTATTATTCAAAATTATATAGGGCAGGCTCGTAGCCAGGGGGGTTCGCAGGGTTCGGGGAACCCCCCTGGCCAAAAATTCTTTCAAAATCATGCAGTTTTTCACCATTTTGAGCACTTCTCAAATTGTCAAATGTGAACCCCCCCTGGAAATTTTTGAAAACTGAACCCCCCCCCCCCCCTTGGCAAATCCTGGCTACGGGCCTGTAAGGATATATTGGAAAATACTAATATTGGAAATATACTGGAAAATACTATTTGCTGGAAAGATGTACAGGGTGTCCTGAAAGTATGGGAACCACATAGGCAGAATATACCAATGCCCTCATAGCATGTGTTAAAGCTTATCCAAAGTTACATTGATTTGCCAAGTATCGTGTTTCAATTCCCAAATTGGAAAAAGGTTACAGACATTTCAAAATTTAGTTTTTGTTGGGTACAGTTGAAGTTCGGTTTTACACTAAATTAGTATTAAGTGTGTCTTTCCTTGGCCATGTTGCATTTTAAATCCTCTTAAAACAGAGAACAAAGAAGAGTTTCCACGGAGTATTTTCCCTCACCTTGGCCAAACACTATTTGAGAGTTGAATCATGACACTGGGCAAGTCAATGTAATTCTGGATAACCTTCAAAATGATATATGACACATACTGTGAAGGCATTGGCCAAACACTATTTGAGAGTTGAATCATGACACTGGGCAAGTCAATGTAATTCTGGATAACCTTCAAAATGATATATGACACATACTGTGAAGGCATTGGTATATGTCTGCCTAGGGGGTCCCATACTTTCAGGACACCCTGTACATTGGTAAATAGTTTTAAAAATCTTAGTTTTTCATTTTAACCAAATTAATGATTATTTCTGCTTATCTAAAATTTGGGTTGTCTATCCATTGAATCTGTGTTTTTTTGGCATGACCCCCCCACAAGGGCTGTGTTGACAAAAAGGGTTGGAAATATGTGGCTGGAATTATGAAATTATGATTCTTGAAAAAATGTTAAATGTAATTTTTACATGTTTTTATTTTCATTTTCTGCTAATCAGCATGCAACCTGGTGGATGGATGCCACATATTTCTCGACTTGTCATTAAAATACCAAGAAAACAACCTATCAGTTATTTCACATGGCCTCAATTTTTAAATAAATCTTGTCATCAAAATGTCTTCCACTTATGGTATTCAATTTGAATTTGTACAACTTTGATGTATAACTTTAAAGTCTATAGCTGACTAACTTTTGGAACTCTGAAGGATAGAACTTAATAAAAATCTACTGGTGCTATGCTCCTTTAGAGTGATATTTATTATCCCATCGAACGAAGTTCGGAGGGATATAGGGAACGCCTCCGTCCGTCCGTCCGTCCGTCCATCCGGGCAATAACTCAAATACCGTTGGCCCAATTTTGTTCATATTTTGTACACATATACCCTATGGGAGAAGAAGTTCTGCTCAAAAGCCGATTTTCAAAATGGCCGCTCATTTCAAAATGGCGGCCATTTTAGTGCCGATTTTACAGTAATTTAGGTGCAATATGTAGAACTGTAATAGCAATATATTTTAAATGTAAAAATATTATAAAGGACATCAAAGGTGCAATAATTAGTGCAGAGGGGTCATTCAACGATCATGGACCAGTGTCAAAATATATTTAAGTTTGGATATTTCATCAAGACTAACATCTATTTTTATTATCTACAAAGAAACCCCCTAGATAAACATTATTTTAGCTCATATTCCTCTTGAAACAGGGTGGATCTTAAAAATATAAAAGTGGAAGTCCCCTTTTTGAAGCTTTGAACTGAATTTACACTTCTTAATGCTGAAATTGATAATTTATCCATACGTTTTAAGAAAATAGGTATGTCAAAGAAGATGTTAAACCAAATGTTGCCTTGATAGCTCAGAAAAAATGAAAAAACTTTCCTTTTTTCTCTACAGTCCTTATTGCCCCTTTAATAATGCTACAAATGTAGATATGAAAGAAGCACATGGTAGCCATCTTGAAAAATGGCAGCCTTTACTCATCATTTTACGATTTTGCTGTAACTCAAAAAATAGTGGAGCGATTTTGTTCATATTTGGTATGTGAATACTATAAGCATGGCACACTGTCCTATGACACTTTTGGTAGAAGGTGGCCATTTTGACAAAAATTTTGAAAAATGTATTTTACTATAACTCGAAAAGTAGTGGAGCGATTTTGTTCATATTTGTTATGTGAATACTATAAGCATGGCACACTGTCCTATGACACTTTTGGTAGAAGGCGGCCATTTTGAGAAAAAAAATGAAAAATGGCCGCCATTTTAGGGAAATTAGGGAAATTAGGGCACACTTTAAAATCACTTAAGATGAATTCCCCATAGTAAATCAGTTATAGTATGGTTTAGAAGGTATCAATTAAGTTCTGCTATATTGAACACATGCAATATTATATAAATTGTATTGAATATGAAAATAAAGTGAATTATTGATGATATTTAAAATAATTATAACATCTGTAATTTTTCAACAAATGACTATTCTCGATTTGGAGAACGAAGTTCATCACTCAAACGTTACCCCTGCTTTGGACAATTTTTTTTACATTATTTAGGCTAGATTTCAATGTCTTCTTTTGAATAGTCATTTTAATTTAATTTGGGTGATATTTCATAAAAAAATTATGAGTGCAGTAAACTGATGAACTTCTTTCTCTAAATCTAGACTTGTATTTTATTGAATCGGTTTAATGCATGTTACCCCTGCTTCGAACAATTGTGATGTTTTTATATCTTGCAGAATTAAGTGTCTTCTTTTGAATATTCATGATTTAATTTGGTTGATATTTCTATATTTTTCATAAAAAATTATAAGCCCAGGAGACTGTTCTCCAAACCGCGAAGGCTCTTGTGTATAGTTTTATATGTAACTGTCAGACTGTTACTAATATAAGGTTTGTGGAAATAAAATGAATTGTCAGTATTTCTAGATTTTGCTCTTTATTTTTGCGATGAGACTTTTTATTCTCAAGGTGCTATTTTTTACCATTAGCAACCAATTAAATAGTAGGCCAAAAGTGGAGTGATTGGATCAATATTTTTATGTATACGTTAACAATGGTTGCCTCAAGTCAAGCCCCTCCAGTGATAAATGAAGAAATGTAACCTCTTGCAATGGCTATTTAACACTAGGTCTGCCATTCCTTATTTATGTCCCAGCATTGATTCCAATTTCAATAGCTAAATTCAGTTGAAAATCATAATTAAAGTTATTACTCTATATTTTTCTGAGTTTTCTGATTTAGTTACATTTACCAATAGAATTTTTATTTTCGATGGTAACCGGGTACTACTAGTAATCGGTATGTTATAATTTGCCTTTTGGGTCACTGTACTCAGTGACCGGTATCATTGCCCAACATTCCTGTGGAATGAAGTACATGTAGTTGCTCACTCTAGAATAGACATCAGGAGACGGTAGCCAGGTAGCCGATTAAATACAAATAATCGCGCGTGTTATGCAGTTTTAAGGTATGTGCAGTACCTATATGGCACAGACTTTCTTTTATCTCGTTGGTAAGGCGATTTACCAAGAACAAGTCGGTTGCATAGCTCACTAAACTCATCGAATGTCAGAAGGAAAATCGCCATTCAGCTGATTCCAAATCGAGTCAGCCCCGATAAGGACAACTCACTTCAACTAAATGTCCAGCGAACATGTCTAGTAGAGACCCAGACACACTTATATGAAGGGACATAGACCACTCGCGTCATAACTTATAAAATTACACCGTGAAATACATGTTCAAGTTGAAAACAACAGTTCAAACTGCCGAACTAGAACCGAACTAGTGGTTTTTATTCGATTGTTTCAAGGGGTCTTCAAAATTCTCGCAATGAAAGTTGCAATTACCCTACTTATATAGAAGTCGCGCGATCGAAACCTATTTAAATCGTAAAAAGAAACTATACTTTATGTCTCTGCCAAGTATAAAGTGTAAATATTCAGTAGTTTTTGCAGGATTAGAAAATCTATTCGGGAGGTGGGGATTCTGGACATATGCCGTGATTTTTTAATCACCGGCGCGTAGTGATAATCGTGACGTCATATTTTGGTTTGGCCGCCCAGCTGTAAGGACTGATATCCCCATATAGAATCCAAAGAAACCACCAATTGATGACAGCATCTCTGTAAATGTGAAACTCTCGTCTTGTTCTGTTAATATGATCTCTAAATCCTTGAAGTAGATGTTAAGCCGCAGGATGTTCTTTTTCATGTGACGTTTCCAAACTTCACTTGAGATGTTTAAGTGTTTCATTGAGTTGTAGGCAGTGAGGTCATCGCGATCAGGACGATTGTTTATGTAGTGATCGTAAATAGCTTTCATGTACATTTCTTCTGGCCAGGCACTTGCAGATGTTGTGATTTCATATGTAGTGTCCATACAGGGTGGGAAACAAGCACACGATTTCTTGTCATTTTCCGAGTAGAAATTTAAATTTATATTTTGCTGGCATCTCAGTGTTTCGAACAGTTGATCCAATTCTGTGATATTAGGATGAGGAGACAGTGCATTTTCTATATCAAACCTACCACAATAGCTAAGATTTCCTGTCATTTTTAGTCCTAATGTATATGGTTTAGAGTCATGGGGCTCTCCCAATGATGTGCAGCCACATTTCTCTCGAGTTAGTGCCTGTTTGCAAATCCCCATGCACAATGTCTCAGAATGGGCATATCCTATGTCATCTATAAAGAAAGGTTTGGTACAGTTACCATGGGGATATGTTAGATATTTGTTCACATGTGTCTTGATCCTTATACTTGTAGACTGCCCAGGCATTATCTGCACTCCTTTAGTAACGGGGTCAGGCTGAATCTCAGGGGGGTGAACCTGGACATATAAACCAGAACCCCCCTGTATCACAGATTCTGTGTCATACATAACATTATCTACTCCTTCTCGATAAGTGTCCAAGAAAACTAACATACTAAGACCACGTGTCGGCCCTGATGTTGAAATTTTGATTTTTTCGGCAGATTGGTTCCCATTTATAGTGACACATATACCAAATGAAGGATTCATAATGTGCTTAAAGAAGTCATTATCACGAGGACATGGTTTAGAGTTAATTTTGCAACTAAGGATAATATCAGTCCAATTATGACTTTGTAGAGACCAATATCCAAAGTTCACATTTGTCATGATACTTTCCGAACTTTTGAATCTTTCCTCGAATTCTTCAAAACCTGGAATGGTTTTTAATGTATCATACTTCATTAGAAACTGAGCATACTCTATAAAACTTTGTAAATTCACTCTGTTTTTTAATTTTGCTTTGTAGGCAGACACAGGGCTTACATTGCACAGTGTTACAGCCGGAAAGTCTTGTTTTGTGGTGTACTTTGATACAATTTCATTGGTAGGAAAGTTTAAATAAATGACAAAACTTGAAAATATTCCATACAGCATTCCTGTTCCCGATGCTATGATACATATGACCCAAAGCACATGTAAAACCCCATATTTTGAGGTTACTAAATGTGCAAATCCATGAGCAGATGTATTGGATGCAAAATCTTCAGCCAGTTCTTTCTTTGTCTTATTCTTACTCTTTAATTTTTTTGTATCTTTTTCTGTGTTATTCATATGTTGTTGTCTGTCAGTCATTTTAGTGTTAATACTTTCCATATCCTTCGCATGAATGATTGAGCTTCAAAGATTGTTGATTATTCATGAAAAATTGCTGCGATGAATCTGTCCAGTAGGTTGTGTAATTGTGTGTACTAGAGCTGTTCAATAAATACTGGTACAAACCCTTTTGTTTCCATGTACCATGGTATATCGCGGAATCGAGGAGATATCTTTGGATTGAAGCCACTATATGTGTATTAATACTAAGTTAATATTATGAAGTTATTTATTGAAAGATCCTCATACCAGTTAAAGTGTATTTACAAACACTTAGTTGCTTGTTGCTGGTCTGAACACTTAGTTGCGTTTGAGTTAAATTAATTTTCCATTAATATGAATCTAGTTTTAATGTTTTAATGGATCACATTAACACTTAGTTGCGTTTGAGTTAAATTAATTTTCCATTAATATGAATCTAGTTTTAATGTTTTAATGGATCACATTAACACTAAGTACTAAGTAAAGTACATGATGTAATTGATCTGTTAATTTAAATAGATGAAACATGTAAACACATAATTACATTTATCCCATACTTGGACCTGTTACAGGTACATAAAGCCGGTTTGTAAAAACTTATATTTTCATCAGCGGGCAGATATAGCTTTACGTCCCGCTCCGAGCGGGCAGATATAGTATATCTGCCCGCTACGTCATAATCGCTGTTCCCGTATTGGTTCTTTTTTGTAACGCCCGCATACTGTAAACGACAATGGAGAAAAACGCAGACAATCGCGATCTGTTTGATGCTTTAAAGAGGGGAAAGAGCAGTATGCCCCGTTAATAATCAAAGATTTGAACAGGAAAATCCGGCCACGGACAAGAATACAAACTGGACATGAATATTTTAAAATAATTCCACGGTTGGTTGCAAAGTTTCTGAACTTTGGCCAATTGAACAATGTGATTGGTATGGGATAAACAGATCATCCTATAGTCGGTTCAGGATATTGGGATTATCCCTTGGCCAATATAATATATCTACCCTCGGGACCTACGGCCCTCGGGCAGATATATTATATTGGCCTCGGGATAATGCCAATATCCTGAACCTCTTATAGGATAATCTCTATATAACCCCATTACCATCCAGTGCTAAAGATACCCACATGCTCTATTAAATTACCGTATTCTCTGTAATTAGCGCCCAGGGCGTTTAGAAAATTGAAAATACATTATTTAGACCATTCTAATAAGCGCCCATGTATGAAAGAAATCAGAAATCCCGAGGAATTTCATGTATGGCAATTTTTCTTGACAAGAATGCATTTTCTTCAACATATTTTTATAATAATATGACAAGTGCTGTTATTGGAGAGAATACGGTAAAGATCGCTTAGACAATATTGACAGTGGTTGAAGACCCGTCTATGTCTAATTTATTTCCGGCACGCCCACTTTGTCATTATCGCCGATTACCTTCAATATTTCCACTAGAGACTGCTGGATTTCGATCTAAAGTTATACATTATTTCCAATTTGATGAGAGATCATCATTATTCGTGCAAAAGTCGTGTAAAAGTCGAGAAACATTAAAAAGAAACCAGAAAGTTCACGACCTTGACATGCGCAGAACATCTGCGCAGTAGCTTTTGAAATTTCTGAATGCCGATAAAGAACAATTCCTTCATTCATTATGGACTATTTGGAGACAATATTAGCATGGTATGGTGTGGGAAGCACCCATCGATAGATATGTATCGAGAGGATGCATAGAATTACAAAACGCGTCGTGTTTACAGCAGTTTTAGGGTAAGTACTCTATTATCGCCCGCTCCTGGATTTTGAGAAATATTTTTTTCCTGATATATTCTTCAATTCTTGTTGATTCCTCGATGTTTCTTGAACTTTGTGAAGCGGGGTGGGCGCTTATTAGAGAGTGGGCGGTAATTACAGAGAATACGGTAATAGAATTCATCTAAAATCACATACAGTAATATAAGTTTGCTACTTTTTATTAATAATTGAGACTATTTGATTTGGAGTATTTTTCATATCTATTTATTCGAACGCATAATAGTTTGCTTCATTTTGGTTATTCCATTATACATGTGATGACACAATTTCTTCGGGATCTCTTTTCTAATAAGTGAACTCTACCATTTTAAATTAACTCGTAAATGACCATCATTAGAGGTATTGTTCTGAAACTGTGTGTATTCTACAGGTTCGTGTATATATAAATGACCTTCATTATGTAAGGTTATGTATTTGAAGGAGTGGCTTTTGGGTTTAATGTTAGAAGCTGACTGTTGTCCTTCAGCAGGGAGTATCTCAGTGGGTTTCATAACAAAGTCTATAAGCTTGATAGCTAGATAGCTGGAGGAAGGGTAATTTAATAGCCATACTAGAACAGCCACATCAGTCAAAATAATGGGAGTCCAGTAAATCAGTGTTATATTTTTAAAGTGCTGTATTGTTATCTTGTATCTATATTGTCATCTTCTCATCTATATACACATATTATCTCATGTTAAAAATCTAGTGTGTCTGTGTTTGCATTTTGGATGTATTTTGGTGGATGCCACAAAATTCTTGTTAGCAGAATTTCTTTTACCCATTTAGAGTGGATACTCATCTTTCATTCCATATAAAGAAAACATAAATTGATAAAATATTGTGATGGTAAGGAGTTCTAGAGCTGATTAAATTTTCGGTGGCAATCTTGCATTCTTACAGCCATCTTGGAAGTTTTTAGATAAATCTTGTCATCACGTTTCCAGGAAAACCACTTGACAGATTTACTTCAAATTTTCACACATGTTACATGGTAAGTAGCTTTTAGATAACTCTTGTCATCATGTTTCCAGGAAAACCACGTGACAGATTTGCTTCAAATTTTCACACGTGTTACATGGTAAGAAGTTCTAGAGCTGATTAACTTTACGGCGGCAATCTTGCATTCTGGTGGCTATCTTGGAAGTTTTTAGATAAATCATGTCATCGTGATTCCAGGAAAACCACTTAGCAGATTCACTCCAATTTTTTTGACACATGTTATGTGATAAGAAGTTCTAGGACTGATTAACTATTCGGTGGCAATTTTGCATTCTGGTGGCCATCTTGGGAGATTTTAGATAAATCATGTCATCACAATTCCAGGAAAACCACTTAACGGATTTACTTCAAATTTTTATTACACATGTTACATGATAAGAAGTTCTAGACCTGATTAACTTTTCGGCAGCCATCTTGCTTTCTGGTTCATCAAGCCCACACTGCTATGTTTTAGGTACGGTATTGTTCACCCTGTGCCTTGTATAATTGATTCCATAGAAGAGATTGGTATTGTTTTTTTTTGATTTTATAAATGAGGGTAATTCAGTAAGTTAAGTAATATCCTTTTTTAGATGTGTTTTTTGATTTTATAAATGGGGGTAATTCAGTAAGTTGAGTAATATCATTTTTTAATGACAGTTATGTTCCATTAGTAAGATTAATCCTTATACTAGTATACAGGCATGTTGACTTATGTTTGGCCATATAAGTTGTTTTTTTAGGAATTAGGGGAGCTCGGTAAATCTAGTTTATTGAAATCATCTTCATGAAGATAAAACAAGCCATCAAAAAGTTTACAATATGTAAACATTTAGAGGATGAAGCTAGCAATTAGTTTAAAGAGTTTTCTTATTAAAATAATCTACACATGTTTACAAATACAGTTAGGGCCGAGGCAGTGCATTATTGGCCCTTTTAATTAAGTATTAATGTAAGTAAAAGATAAGCTAGCAATTAATCTTAGTCCCTCCGTTTAAATACCTCTGAATGGTCAAAAATAGTTGTCACATTTGGCCCTGTATACCACTGCACAATTCTGGAATAATTGAACTGTTCTTTTTTATTATTCTACAACACATATTAGTCATTACATTGAATCCAAGTATGTTGCCTAACAACAAATTAAGAACATTTTTTTTCAAATATTGAAACGTCTATATTCTAAATATGTACATGACGCATATGTTAGTTACAAGGAATGTCTTCACCAATTAACAAATCTTTATTTTTGTCCTTGAACAGTCTGAATATTTGAAATGAAGAAGGGATGAAGGGAAGATGAAAATAAGTTTTGAAAAATTAACAATTTCACAATATTCCGTACCCCTTGATTTGATATTGCAAAAAGGCAGTTTAAATGAATTTGGACTTCTGAACAGATATCATATGTGAAATTAGAGGTCACCTTTGAAAAGATTTCTTCCAACATTTTACACTCCATCCCTTTTTCATTTTAGTTGTGTTTACACTCCAGAACATTTTTATTACAGTTACAGAACTTCAAACACTACAAGTGAAAATATTTGAAGTTGAAATATGAAAAGTATTGAAGTAATGTCTAAACAATGTTACACTACACTTCTACAGGGTGGGCCAAAAAATTGGATCATTTAATTATCATTGTTTTACCATTATCTGAATTTTTGTGGACTGAACTGCAATAATAAAGACAATTCAATAAATAGAAAAATCTTCCAATTTTATTGGCCGACCCTGAATATATACAGGGTGGTCCAAAAAAATGGGACACTCGTAATTCAAAAATAAATATTGATTTTCTTCATGAAAACATGTCATATTATATACCAGTGGATAGGAAATTTACCTATCTTTAATTTGGTATATCATAAATTCAAATTTATTATAATGTCTGTCAACCAGCGTCCGTTATATAAATGATGTCATTTTAGTTTCAAAACAAGTTTTTTGTCAACTTTATCTACACAAACATATGTTCAATATGTCCACCATTTTGATCAATTATAGCCCTCAATTTTGGCCTAAACTGGTCAAAAACATCATTGATATTCTGTTGAGACTATGAATTCCACTTCTCGACAAGTCTATTTTTAATAAGGGACTGAGTAGATGTTAAGGGTTCATGGTAAACCAGTTCTGTTAGTTCTCCCTATACGTGGTAGTCGCAGACATTGACATCGCACTATCCAATTATGTTGTTTTTAGACCATCCTGACATGAACTCATTCTCAAATCATTACATTTTCCAACAAGATGGGGCCCCAAGCAATAGATCTCACAAGAGTGTTGAATGTTTAAAGGAAAATGTGCCTAGATGCATCCCCCTAATTGCTGACTCCCCAGACCAGATCACACGATCACCCAAGGTCTGTGACTACCACGTATGGGGAGAACTAACAGATCTCGTGTACCATGAATCATTTTCATCTATTCAGTCTCTTGAGGACAGAATTGAATTAATGAGAAGTGAAATTCATTGTCTTAACAGCATATCAATGATGCTATTGGCAAGTTAGGCCAAAATTGAGGGGTACAATTGATCAAAATGGTGGACATATTGAACGTCTGTTTATGTAAATAAAGTTGACAATAAAACTTGTTTTTGCAAGTTTTGGAAAACCCGTTTTGAAATGAAAATGACATCATTTATATTATAGACGCTGGTTGACAGACATTATAAAAAATTTGAACTTATGATATACCAAATTAAAGATCAGTAAATTCCCTATCCACTGGTATATAATATGACATGTTTTCATCAAGAAAATCAATATTTATTTTTGAAATACGAGTGTCCCATTTTTTTTGGACCACCCTGTATAATCTTATTTGTTGTCAAAATCCAATCATGGAAATTTTTAACCACTCTGCTCTGTAATAAAGTGACATTTAAAAAAACGTTCACACTTAACTTCCGGGCCATATACACTGTATATGCAGTTATTTTATGTTAACCGATGACCCACTCTCCCGCTCTTGTTGACAAAACAGATTTTCTAGAAGTACAAATTATTGTTTGATAAAAAGTGTGATCTAAAAATATTTTTCCCTTCCTCATTTAATGAAATTGCCTTTTACTACAAGTCTACTAAACAAAAGCGCAAATAAGCATAATTTACTCAAACATGTTCATCAGGTTGGATTATTAAATCACTAAAACAATTTTTCTTCTTTACACAACCTTGAACAGGGATCAGTGGAACTATAAATTGGCGGGAATTTGGAATGAAATTTTGGGGAATTTATATGACGTGATATTGCTTTTTATTTAATTATTTTGTAGCGCTTCAGTTCAGTTTTGCTACAGTTGATAAAGGATCCAGGTGTGATCCGAAATGTTCTGTGTTTTCAAAATAAAGGTTATGTGTAAAGATAAAAATTGTTTTAGTGAAGCATAATTTAGTTTGAAACGTTTGAGATGGTGCTCATTTAAGAGAGTTGCTCTTCAGATGTCTCACAACCAAAGGCTTCCTTAAGAGCACCTTGGAAAGCATTGTAGCTGAACACATAGATAAATGGATTGACACAACAGTTGACATATGAAGCAATAACACTTGGCTTATAGATGGGGCTCTCAAAGTTCGGCAATACCCCAAGGCTGTATAACATGTAGTATGTCCCATTTGTTATCCAGCAGAGGAAAAAACAAACGGAAACCAGAAGTAGGGTTCGAATAATGTTAATTTTTGCTTTTGACATCTGCGTGTCACGATGTGAGGATGTGTCCGTCATCTTGGCCTGTCTGTATATCTCCATGGCGATCCTAATGTAACAGCCAATGAAAATGCCAACAGGGATGAACACCATAACACAAACTGTCACCACGCCACACACATTCCGAAACAGCTCACTAGGATATCCAGCCCACGGTTTACATGTTATCCCATCCAAATAAGTCGTCCAGATATTTAAACTTGAAAATATGAGTCCACTTAGCCAGACTACACCTATCGCAATTGAGACGTTCATACCTGTGAACTTCAGCGTGTATATGAAGGGGTGGATCACTGCGAAATAGCGTTCCAACGTCAGAGCCACGAGATTGAATGTTGATACAGTCATAGTGCTCCATAATGTATATTGTGAGAGCCAGAGCTTACAATACAGTTCAGCTACAATTCCAGGTTTAGTGATAAGTCCATTGTCATCAAAAAGGTGGTTGAGAATCAAAAACATTGATGCCAATGTATCGACTGTACTTTGGTTTATAATCAACATGTTTGTGATCTTACGCCTTTGGATTCTGGAATTCATGAAAACAAATACCACGAGGATATTTCCACAAAATCCTACCGATCCCAAACCATAGAATATAACTTTATAAATGGCTGAATCAACTGCGCTTGTATTGTTTCCTGTTGGGTGAATCGTTGTATTTTCTCCATCCTTAACCATCAGAGTCTCACTTTGTGTTGTCATATCTTTACTGAAAGTTATGTTACTAAATGTTGAAAAAGCCCTTTTTCTCTGCTATCGTATCCCTTCAACGGCTAACTCCTATTTTAGCATTGCTCAAATACAATGTTTTATATATGGTCACTACAGAGTGGGGCAAAAAATGTCATTATTTCAAAAGAATAGATTTGTAGTAATATGCTGTTTATACAGGGTGTGCTGATTTATACAGGGATATTATTAAGAATCTGACTGGTCAGTAATCACTTAAATGGATTTTAGATTGTCACTCGATATGAAATCCTCTCGGAGTATCCCTGACCTGGTGAAAGAGCTGAAAATACACAATAGTATGCATTTAAAACATGCATATGTAGCAATATATCTGATGGCAAGCATTTAAACCAGAAACAGATCCCTGTTCATGTATTGATATTGAAAATGTACTCAAACTTGTGTCACCCATTCAATGTAAGTTTATTTATGTATATTAACTTGAAATAGATATTAAATATATTAAATTATTTGTATTGTATTGATGAATTAAGTTGGATTTACAGCAGCTGTTTTCCGAAACTATTTTTGGATATATTAAAATTTATTATATATATGTATAATCCTTAACTCTATCAGATTCTGCTATGTTGTTTGTGCAAGCAGCCGTTTCTGCCTTTTTTGCCACTCCTCTCCAGCCCCTCCTTGGCAGTGCCATCTTTATCACCTCATACATCCGACCAATCAAATTCTGGGAAAGAGATTACAAGTAAGTCTTCATTTTTATTTATTTATGTTAATGTGTTTTCAATCAAAATTAAAGAGAATCAGATATAGCAAGCAGGCTAAACAAAAAATTGTTTCAATTTTAGAATATTTTTGGCACATGTCATTCCTTGTCATGTCTATTTTCTAAAAATCACAAAAGTGCATACTTTATTCTAGGCAAACTGAAGATTTTTACAATAAGGTATTATTTTTCTATAAGAATGGTTACCATTCTTATTATTTGGGAGAATTTAAACATTTTTCACCCATTTTTGCAGTTTGAATCATTAATAACTTTGCCTATTTGTAACACATTGTGTATCTTTTTGGAGATATTGTATTTCATATTGTAAGGAATCGATTGGTAGGTTAATTATACATGTTGCTTGTAATTTTGTCAGCCCTATAGGTCTGATTCTGCCTTTAAATATTTGTGTAAATAAAAGACAGCAACCAAAACAGATAACAAGCAAGGACTTGCAGGGACTCAGAATTGATATTTCTAATACATGCGTATAGGGTAGTATAGGCTATACATTCATCTGATACTTGAAAATTTGCATTGAATGTCACTCAAAATTGAAACTTCTGATTGAGTTGAAGGCGAAGTGACACAAGTTGCCCGGATATAACCGACCAAAAGCCGGAATTTCACATAGCTTTTCTCGAAGTATCTCGTAGCGTTTTGGCCCATATACATGAATGCTTCCTTTTTTGCCTATTTACGGAGAATACACTTGGTGATTGTTGCTACTGAATTTCATAGAGATTTTGAAGTGAGTTGAAGTGGGGTGTCACTCAATTTTCTCTCGATTCCTCGTTATCATGTAAATATCTCTTTTGTAAATGCAGTAGGGGTTCTGGAAGTGTTTAAATGGTGTTACCCCAAGTGTTGGAGCAATTATTGATATGGCTTTACTGTAGATAAGAGAAAAACATATTGACTTGAATGCTTTTGGAGCAATTATTGATATGGCTATACTGTAGATAAGAGAAAAACATATTGACTTGAATGCTTTTGCAGCAATTATTGATATGGCTATACTGTAGATAAGAGAAAAACATATTGACTTGAATGCTTTTGGAGCAATTATTGATATGGCTATACTGTAGATAAGAGAAAAACATATTGACTTGAATGCTTATTTTGCATTCTGGCGGCCATCTTGGAAAGTTCTTGGAAGTTCTAGAGCTTATTAACTTTCTGGCGGCCATCTTGCATTCTGGTGGCTATTTTGGAAGTTCTTAGATAAATCTTGTCGTCAAATTGTGTATCTCATTTGATCTATTTTTACTCCTCTCATATAAAGATATTTTTGTGAGTAGATATTAAATTTTATGTTATGTTACATGGTATCAAGTTCTAGAGCTGATTAACTTTTCGGTGGCCATTTTGCATTCTGGCGGCCATCTTGGAAATTTTTAGATAGATCTTGTCATCACGATTCCAGGAAAACCACTAAATGGATTTACTTCAAATTTTTACACATGTTACATTGTAAGAAGTTCTAGAACTGATTAACTTTTCGGCAGCCATCTTGCTTTCTGGGTCATCAAGTCCAAACTGCTATGTTTTAGGTACAATATTGTTCACCCTGTGCCTTGTTGCATGTTTGATAACGCATACATCAAGATTGGTTACTTTATTGTTAATGGTTGTGGGCAGTTGATGGAGATCATTATCAAAGCATGAAGGCTTTTATATTTATTTGAGTTGTGTGCGGTTTGGAGTCGCTTGATCACTACTTTAACCCAATATGTTATATCAATTATTGGGTTTACATGATTTCAACATAATTCTTACAGAAACATTAGTTAATCTATCTCAATTTAATACTATATTCTTATACCGAAGGGGTCCCTATCGCAAAGATATATATTACAATAGACAATATATTTTATATATGTTTTTACTTACTTTAGTTGCAGTACATTAACCTGTTCATTACTTTGGTTGGTGCTGGGGAGGCTGGTGGGCTTTCCATGCTATGAGTTCACAAACTGATTCCCGCCAAATGTAGTCACGTGACATTTCTTCCTTATTACATGGTCTACATAAATTAACTCACCTATGCACTTGTGCCATCTATACATCACTTACGAGATAGATTTAACTGTATGAATATCTAGTGATCTGAGACAACTCCAAAACACATAAATATTTATATTTCATATAAGTCATTTATCGTCTCCAATCACTCAAAAGCGAAATTGTCACATGTGTCAATAGTTAATGAGCCACCGTGATTATGCCCTATTGCGTACTATTAATGACGACTAGATACTGTGATTATGTCACTTTAATGCCATATATCTGCACAGGATACTCCGTCAAGTAGGTAGTTAAGAAGACAAATCGAAGGTTCTTCTGATTTGACCACCTGTGGAGGATTAACCAGGTCCAAATAGAGAATTAAATATAATGCTCGTTGTGATTTTTGGCGAATTGCCATTCTGATATTCATCACATCGTTCCGTTTTTCTACAAAGGAACTAATAGAAGGCCATAACACACTGCTGCATGGTTTGCGGTGTGGAAACTCAATGCGCGAGTGTAGAAATAAGTTCGGGAGAGAGGAACTGGTGGTTCGCGACTAAAGAAACGATATTCGCGTTGTGAGAACATGGGTTGGGTGGAAAAGTGGTCAGCGAGGTCGGAACTGATGACTGCATGAGTTAATGTTGATTGGACATCATGGTGCAGAGAAATCGTAATTTTAATGAGTGGCTCTACAAAAAAATAAACACATTTTAGTATTAGATCTACAGTCATTGGATGTATCAGGAGATTTCATGTATTAAATCAAGGGCGAACGTAACACCCATAATGTGCCTCATTCGCAAATTCAAAATATATGGCGTTCTGTTTTTTACCGTATGCTGTTCTATCAACCAATAGAAGGACCATACAAAGTGTTGTTTCATTTTGTTCAGTACACATACATGTACTGAGCCCCTGATATTAAACAAACCCTTAATTAAATTCCAGCACCAAGAGAGTTGACAACACAAACACGCGTCTTTCCTCCCAACTGGAGAAGAACCCAGGAACAGATGATGACAACCTCAATTCCATCTTCTATGAGCATCTCACAAGGTCTCTCCAACATAGCCTTTGTGGCGATCTGGCTATTGGACGGTGGGGGAATGCTGCCCAGGGGGACACCTTCATCATGGCATCTGACTACCTCAATGCACTCATACATATCATTGAGATGGGAAATGGACTTGTGACCTTTCAGCTAAGAGGACTGGAATTTAGGGGTATGTAGTTTTATGTTGAGTGTAACAAATTTAGGTGGTGACATTTTACATGTTAATGTCTTGTTTGTTATGTTGTTATACAATACAAAGTTCTGAATGGCTCCATGATTTATTTTTATGAAATGATTTTTTTCACATATCGCCTCTTTATACTTTGTTGTGGTCGCCAGGTTGGCCTAGTGGTTAAGGCATTGGTCTGAAAAGTAGGAAGTCTGGCTTCAGGCTGAAAAGTAGAGGTCTTGGGTTCAAACCCAGGTCACAGCACTTCTTGTGATTTGTCTTTGACCTATGACTGCTGACCTATACCGGCGATTACTAGAGTGCTGCTAACTCGATAAAAGGCTGGCGCTGGCTAGAATTGTCTATGGTTCTAGCCAGGATAAAGATACCAGTTCTTCAACTCGACAATGGGAAGAACTGCTGTATGGATGTTCCTTCATTGAATTAACTTAAGTGTTTATTCCACTTTTAGATGGCACTTTCATTATAATAAAGCTTGACCATTTTGGACCACTCTGAATTTACCTTTTCATTAACAACACTTATATTTGCATTATAGTTAACATATATTTTCCTTGTGTGATTAGGGTAATATTGATTACTTTATTCTTTGATATAGATAATTATCATTTCTTATTCTCCCCGTTTCAGGCACCTACTGTCAGCAGAGGGAGGTTGAGGCTATTACAGAGGGAGTAGAGGAGGATGGAGGTAAAGTAGAACAAATACACAATTACATGTTATACGACATATGCATCAAAACAAGTCTAGGTTTTGCAATTTCCAGATTGCATAGCTAAAAGTGTTCACCTTGGGAGGTCTTCATACATTTTTAATTTTTCTGTTTTTTTTCCATTAACATGAGTAGGTTCTGATAGCATTGATTACAATTGAATTTGAAAAATCCATACTCTTTTACTCGTGTATATTCCTTTCAATCGTATAAGATAATCAAGACGTACACGTGTTGAGGTGTTACCCTGTATTCAATCTTATATATTTGCATATTTGAGACAACGGAGTAATACAGCCAATCAGCTATAACACAGTAAATACTCAATCTTACGGAATTTCCTTTAATATGCGATGATTTATTCTCATTTATTTTATCTCAGGGTTTTGCTGTTGCGAACCAGGCCACCTGCCTCACTTTCTCTCTCTGAATGCCGCCTTCAACCAGCGCTGGCTCGCTTGGGAGGTGACAGTCACCAAGTACATTCTTGAGGGATACAGTATCTCTGACAACAGCGCCATCTCTATGCTACAAGTCTTCGATCTCAGGAAAGTCCTTATCACATACTATGTTAAGGTATGTATAATGCTTGGTGAATGCTAAGACAATAAATCATCGAACCCCCAAATCCCCACTGGCCTGGGTCTGCATGTTATTGTTAGGCTACCTGCATTTTTCGCATTACAAATTTCTATGCAATAAATTATTATGACCATATAAGGCATGTACATATTGCTTTCAGAGTATTATCTACTACACAGTTCGCTCCCCAAAATTGGAACAATGGCTAGAGAATACAGATATCCAGAATGCATTGCAACCTGCCCTCGATAAAAACTACGTTGATGTTGACCCAATGTTTAACATTCACGTTGATGAGGATTATGACCATAGAGTTGGGATATCAGGAGTCTCAAAACACAGTTTCTGTAACGTCTACCTGGAGTGGATTCAATACTGTGCATCTAGGAGAGAACAGGTAAATAGGGTGATCCAGATAATTCATTAGCTCAATGAATATTTTAAGATGTACTTTAGTTATTTATTATGTCACATTTAGAAATTGGTGACATTTTGTTTTAGACTCCAACTTTTTTTGGATGGTGTTCAGTAATTGGTTTTCAGCAGTTGCTGTTCAGCTGTCGGCATCCAATATCTGTAAAAAATGGCAGGTGGTTAAATTTTGCATGTTAATGCCTTGTTTATTTTGCATCATCTTCGGACCGGAGTGTTCCAAGATCCATAAATATCTTATGTATCAAATGAACAAAGCTTGAATTTTACCAAAATATCAATGTTTTTACTTCAAGGAAGATGGGCTTTACCTCACCAACTGTTTATATATTCATCCCACACTTGAATGTGGATACTTGAATACTTTGATATTGTTATTTTCATGAAGCAAAACAAAATATTTTTGAATTGGACCCTTATGTTGAAGCCTAGGGGTAATGTTTATAATATGTTTGTATATTATGTGATTGTGTTTAAGGCTGTGGACAGTGGGAAGGATTCTCTCCTGGTGTGCCTATGTTACTGCCTCAGCCTGTTGGGACGTAGAGCTTTGGGAACAGCCTCGCATAACAACTCATCTGGCAGGTAAATAAAACTCAATTGTTAAACACATGGACAGGTATCAGGCAGGTGAGGCAATTGCCTGACCAAAATTTTACTGAACAAAATACTATTGTGTGACTATTTTGGAAATTTAGAATGATGTCCAGTTCTATATACATGTACATGTATATAAGTAGCCCAGCAGTATTGCATCCACATCAAACAGATTTTATAGTTATTTTATTTTAATTTAGGCTGGATATGCTATTATATTAAAGCTCAATGTGAAAGTTCAGAATTGCTTATGCTATGCAACATTAACAGTAAACAAATTAAAGAGAATTTTCACAATATTTATTCATTATACTTCCAGCATTGACTTTTTTCTTTATGGCCTACATGCACTGTTCAAAGGAGACTTCCGCATCACCAGCCAGAGGGATGAGTGGGTGTTCGTTGACATGGAGCTACTTAGACGTGTCGTGGCCCCAGGGGTCAGGATGTCTCTCAAACTACACCAGGTAGACTTTCTTACTTTAATTCTGTAGTTTGGACCATTTTACCAGATGTACACCCGTAGTTTTCTATTTTTCTATAACATGTGTTTTAGACAAGAATGCTCATCAGCTGACACAAAGGAAGTGGCAATATTATGAGTATATACTTGTCAGTGAACTGATGAGTCTTAAACAGCACTCATGTATTTAACTGCTGGGTAGCAGGCGACATTCATTTAAATATGAATGGAATAGTCGCAGATACTATTCATAGTAGGTTAATCCATCAGCTGGCAGTTGAATCCCCCAATGCTATCTTACCAGACCTATATTATGTAGCAAAACAATAATTTGATGAAATTATTACAGTCCATATTTCTATAATATTTTCTGATTGCAGGATCACTTCAGTTCTCCAGATGAATATGAAGTATGCCAGGTACTCTATGATGCCATAACTGAACATGAGCAGACTATGGTCATATCACATGAGGCTGATCCTGCCTGGAGAAATGCAGTATTGTCCAACACACCCTCTCTGCTGGCTCTCAGGTATGTTTAGCAAATGAAATACTTGATAAGCATTGAGATAAATAAAGCAGGGATTTTCATATTTTTTAGTTTCATTTTCCTTGTTTGCTTCATCTGATGGTTTCTGTATGAATGAAATGTCCCTTGGTGTTATGGTCCTGGATTGTGATAATAATGTTTCATGGAGTAATTTGATAGATTATCTTGATAGATCGTAGATTTATGATCTCTATGTTTATTACAGACATGTGTTGGATGATTCCCAGGAGGAGTACAAAATCATAATGCTCAACAAACGCTTCCTCAGTTTCCGGGTCATCAAGGTAAGTCAAAACTGAAACAGGTTGAATTGTGTGAATGGATTTTAACATATAAAATAATACTTTAACATGTCCTACCTTTATGACCTTATCAAATTTAAAACAGTTGGGAGGAGAGGGGGGGGGGGCAGATGAAAATACATTTTACTGTCCCTGAATAGTACTAAATATTATGCATTATTTCAGTCTAAGTATTCACTTTCAGTATGTTATAAGATCAAGGTTCCTTATAACCTTTCTTATGGCCAAAGTTGTCCTTAATTTTTTAAGAAACTGAAATTAGCCTAGAATCTAAAGTTTTATGTGATCTACCTATTGTTGGCAAGACCCTCTGCTTTTCCATCATACATTTTGCATTTGTTACATAATCCTATTAATATTCAAAATAAGAATGAATTTGTTGCTAGTCTCTTGTATTGCAACATACATCATACAATCATGTTGTTTCTGGATTTAGGTTAACAGAGAGTGTGTTCGGGGATTATGGGCAGGTCAACAGCAGGAGCTTGTGTTTCTAAGGAATGTTAACCCAGAGAGGGGAAGTATCCAGAATGCAAAGCAGGCACTTAGGAATATGATCAACTCATCATGTGATCAACCAATAGGGTACCCAGGCTTAGTATATACTATCTTTGTCTCTTAATTGTTGATTTGGTTTGAGTTTCAATTATCTCAAAAGATACCACAAGGCATGTATGTGTGGTAGGATAATCTAACTTGATATCTGAAGGTAGAAACAATTAATCTGAGTGAAGTATGATATCTAAATATGTAAAAAGCACAAAAACACATCAGAGAAAACAGAATAAAAGAAAATCCATATGAGTTATGTACAATATTGTGTTGTTGCTTTTACTATCTTTGTCTCTTAATCTAAGAGAGAATAATATTATATAAAATGCAGATTGGAGAAATCAGAAAGATAAAAGTCGAGTCAAATCATACGTGTCAAGATTAATATAGAAAGCAACATGGAAAACAGTTTGACCGAGAAAAATCACATCCCTGCAACTAACCCACTTATTTTTGGTATATTAAATAGAGCAAACTTCAATAATTCAACAAATTCTTATTCTGCATGCCAAAAGTACCACAGATATTAAATGAACAGAACTTTTTTCCAGGTATCCCATCTATGTGTCACCTCTCACTACGTCATACTCTGGCACCAATCAGCATTACAACAGCATTATTGGCAGCGAGTTCAGTCTCAAGGGGGTCAAGACAGCCATCAGGAATGGTTGGAAGAGGTATGAATAAATTCAGTGTAAATACCAAAATATTATGTCGTCCCAATCTAGCAAATTACGCACCCAAGAACATTGCACGATCTCCAATTGCGTGCTATTATCATTGTTGCCTCAAAGCATAATAACTCTCTCTTCAGTTCCAAACATTGTGCCCTTATGCACCTATTTGCTATGTCCTTACCAAACTTAAAGCATAATCTATCCTCCCAAAGGATGGATGCCCTTATGCATCTCTTAGCTATGACCTTTCCATGATTCATGCTTCCCAAAAGCAATATCGCCCCCAAGGCATATATCTCTACACACTCCCAAAGTGTGTTCAACCTAGAGTGCCCCTTATGGCCTCTAAAATTCCATGCATGCTTCCCAAAAGCAATATTGTCCCCAAGGCATATATCTCTACACACTCCCAAAGCGTGTTCGACCTAGAATGCCCCTTATAGACTCTACAATTCCAAGCGTGCTTCCCAAAAGCACAGAGGGCCGTCATGCCCTCAAAATAAATTTTACTCACCTGAAGCTGCCTGGAGTACATCATTCACGTTCCAAAAATTACTCTATACTGATTGTACTTGGTTTTCATATAGATGTCACTGTGGATAAGGAATGTTCCACTCATCAGGATTGCAATATTACATGTACAGTGAAACCTGTATATCTGAACAAATCTCTAATCTTCACTCCTATCCTCAATGTCAACAGTTTTTCTCGGTCTTGAGTTTGTTATCTCCCATTGACTTACATGTTAATATACACCTGGTAATTCAAACACTTTTGGCTGGTCCCAGAGGCATGTTGATGAGACAGGTTTTACTGTATACTGTTGTAGTTATAATGCATTTAAACCATCAGCCATTATCGTTTAAAAGAACATTACTCAAAATACAATTTCAGCCATTTTTCTGCTGCATTTACAGAGCTACAGCATATGTTTAAACGCAACGTCTATATTTGTATCCACCTGTATTGTGCCTATATTTACATTGTTTATTTACAACTTTATTCAGAATGCAAGCTCATTTTTAATGAAATACAGCATATGCTTAACTGGAACGCCTATATTTGTATTCACCTGTGAAAAATCTGTATTTACAATTTTCATTTTATTTAGAATGCGAGCTCATTTTTAATGAAATACAGCATATGCTTAACTGGAATGCCTATATTTGTATCCACCTGTGATGAGTCTGTATTTACAATGTTCACTTTATTTAGAATGCGAGCTCATTGTGGTGCAAGCTGTCACAGTGGAAGTGCAGGTCTGGGAGAAGATGGATGTGGTCAACCTTGTCCCCCAACACAAACTCAGCATTCTACAGGTAACATTGCAAATCTTGTCCATAAAATATCCTCATCTGTATGATAAGATCGTTGGAAACTGTTTCCTTGTTTAAACTTCCTACTTAAATATTCTTGCAATATCATGGTCACATTTGTCCCGATTTTTAGAACCAACACCCGGCCGATGAGTACTTTGTTAAAAATTGCATTCAGTTTTGAACAAAGTACTCAATGACCAGGTGCAGGTGTTTAAGATTGGAGTATAGTGACCACTGCATACTGTTTTGTTTTGAATTGTACTTATTTTATTATTTTATCGCATCATTTAGGTGGAGATCGCAATCTCACAGTGCCTCCTGTTGGTCAAACTGATGGCAGCGCACAGACGTTGGCCACCAGGGGGAGTCTGATATCAACTTCAAGTTCAGCCAGCAAACCCAGCTCTGCCTTTGTTAGCATAGCTGGACTTATAGCAGATAGCACAAGTGCCAAAGATCCAATTTCTCACAGGGTTCAGGTTTGTACTTTGTGATAAGGAATCATCATTTTATGTCACCACCAAAAGGGGTCATATCCACCCTTTATTTTGTGAAAAAGAATTACCATTTTTATGTCAACACCAAAAGGGGTCATAGCCACTGTTGAGTTTTTTATAAAAGAATCATAATTTATAATTATTCAAACTGTCCATATTGCAGATTTTTTCATTCTTTCAGATTACTGATCCTAACATGGTATATGACAAAATCAACCTTGGTCGAAGGATTGATGTCCAGTGGCCTAATGAGGACTGGCGTCATAATGGGGGCAAGAACCATTGGAGTGGTTGGACCCCTGAGCGGGACATGGAGGGTACGGTGGTCCATCGCTGGCTGCCATGTCATCGTGATCCCCTCAAACGCTCACACGTCGACAAAGTGATCCTACTGGTGCAAATAAATGATAAATATGTGCCAATTAGGGAGGAAGGGATCCAAGATCTTGGAGCTGAGGTGTGATTCTGAATGATGCGATTCAAACCACAAATCTGAGATGAAACTTGTGTAGGAATGAGAGTGGTCAGATGCATCATTCAAACCTGTAGACACAAGAAGAATGTAAACATAATGTCATTATTAGACATATATATTCATATTTTATATTGACAAAGAGGAATGGAGAGAAGATGTCATAATTGATTAAAAAGATCTCAGTACTTATTGAATATCTCTCAAGTATTGTAAAGTACTATTTATTAACTGAATCCTAAGGGAAGAATAATCACAATGCAAAAATATCTGCATTAAGGGACAAGGTCAATATTTCAATGTTGTTCTAAATGTAATTAAAATTATATTTCAGCGTACATCCCATCCCCTCTTCCTCCCTTCCAAATTGATTTTTTTTAAAATTAATAGTCATTTTCTCTAAAAATACAGAGACATGAACAAAACGTGTCGGTCTTTTATATTCTCCTTCCAAAATGTAATGATAATAAATTTTTATAATTTTTTTATTTAGCCTTGAAATATAATTATTATGTTTTGTGGACATACATTGATGTGTAGACCTTGTCTCAATCGAGAAACATACTAGTAAATTCAACATTAATGTGACTATAAGGCTATAAGGATGGCAGGGAAATGATGAGCTGCTGACTAATGCTGATATGTGAAACAATGCAAATTATCCCTGATTATGAAATAACATTCAAAATTTAGTCAAAGTGATATTATATTTGAAATCTACATTGAAAGAGAAATGTCGCTTAAAAATTGTTTGTCAGCTTTGAAATTTTAAAGTTGATAAAGAATCAAGATTAAAATTTTATCTTTGATGTTTTAGTTCAGGTTGTATTATATGGCTAGTTGGAGGCCATTTTGTTGAATATGAATCAGAAAAACCATGTAGATGGCTGGCAGAGAAAATCATTTGGTCATTTTAAGTAAAATATGATGTAATTTTTCAAATTTCAAATTGATGGGCTTCATTTACTAATGAAATATGCTATGATTGTAAAGCCCATCAATTTTTAAAACAATTAATAGATATTCATGAACAAATTATGTTTGTAAGGACCAGTCCATCAGCTATTGTTGAGTTGATTGTTTATATCTCATTGTGTTTGTATTGAAGACACCAGTTATATTGTGATAGTAGTCAATGGCATTGCAAATTACGTGTAGTGACATACTTTTTGTTAAAAATAATGATGTGTATTTACAGGGTGTTCATAAAGTCCTGATAACATGTTTTATATTATTTTGGTAGGAATTTTGTCTTTTGATAGTTGCATTGATAATTGAAAGTCAAAACAATTTAAAATAACAGAGGTTGCTAAGCCAAGCGTGTTACCATAGAAACCATATGTAGAAACTATTAAGTGAAAGTCAGATATTGGAATTAAGGAATTAAGACCAAGATTTTATGATTTATGGCGTAATATATGACCAAAAATTTTATTTTGTTCATTGTTAGCGATTGAGGTCTTTAGCAATGGCCAGAATAAAATTTGAGGTCATATATTTGACATAACTCATAAAATCGAGGTCTTTGTTACAATTCTAATATGATAAACAGACAAGAAACACAAGTATTTGCATTTATGAATTTTAGCAGTCATAGATACTCCAATATAGACCATTAAATCAATTGTTCTAGTTATTGCGACGTCACGTATCATATTAGAATTACTCATAGAGTATATAAATGTGTGTCAGAATGTTATTAACTATGATTTAATATTAAAAGATTCAGTATTATAGTCAAAACATATTGAACACCCTGTACAATTATGAATAAATGGAGATTAATGAATAGAATCACGTTTCATGACGATCTCACATAATTTTGTCAAAAATGAATGTAGGTAGGGGTATGATAAGTGAATGGAGACATATATCTAAATATTTTAGAATTTTATGAACTGCTCAAGCCAATATTGAATAAATTCAAGATGATTTTCCATGTATCATGCAGTATAAATGAAACACTTAATATAATTAAGGTACGTTATGAGATTTATCTAAATATTTGTATATAAAGAATGACAATGCATAGGAAATGTGTACTTTAAGTGGAATGTAGCAGAGCAGTAGTTGTAGAGCACATGAGCAAATCAGAGAGTCGTGGGTTCAAATCCCACCAGGGTAGAGTGACATATCTCACCAGTACTGTTGTAAGCACAGGGTGAGTTCTATGTTTTTGAATATCGTGTATTCTGACAATAACTCAAAGTGTCCAGTGAAGATGTGTCCAGTCACCAGTATCAATATTATTAATTTAAATGAATACATGTATGTTTATCATAATTACCATGTAATGATTGAGATGTGCAGGCATATATGTATGTACATGTATGGCTACTGATATGGGTGCTGATAGAAATTTACATTGTCCTCTGAAATTGATTTTTTTTCAAAGTACATAATCCCTTTTATATTTCATTCTTTGGTGGAATTTAAACCCCGTGCAGTTTTCTTATTAAATATCCAATTCGTTATGCCTGGGTCATGTTTGCTCTGATTCATCGGCCGGCGCCTGGCTGATTGAGTATTTTGTTCAAAAATGAATGCAATGCTGAACAAAATACTTCATCAGCTGGCGAATCGGAGCAAATGTGACCCACGCATAAAATGGGTCAACCGATACTGTAAGCCTGGAAGGTTTTGGGTTGGCAAATTTTTCCTTTTGATTTTAGAGTTTGAAAGTACAACAATTTAGCATTGAACCATTTCCATGTAGGTCACAGGTCAGAGACTTAAATTCGAAGCTCTTCAAAAACTTTAAAGGCAGGATCAGATCCATAGAGTGTGACAAAATTGCAAGCAACATGAACAGTTGACCTCACAATATATTCCTTACAATCTAAAATATAATATCTCCCAAAAGATCTGTGATATGTTACAAATCGGTGAAGTTATAAATGTATCATTGTAAAATCCTCAACTACTTTCTTGATCTGATTCTACCTTTAAAAACAGTTTTTCATATAAAAGGGCTTATTATTATGTGAAATTCAAAGCCAAAGCAAAATTAAAGTTAAAGGTTTGTATGCATCTAGTTGTTTGTATTTAGAAAATAATGTTTTTATTTGTGCTTTATAAAGTATTGTAAGATAAGATAGCCTGATGGACAACAGGCATCCTGTTATTCTGTATATTTATAAATGAAAGATTGTCCATAAATTGACAATAATTTGAAATGTAATGTAAATGTATTGTTATATTTCATGATGACAAATGTTGACTTTTTAAAAATAAATGAAGTGCAATTTGAAAGTATAATCTGATTAGTCTGTTTCATCTATTCAGTCCTTAGTTATGAGCCTTAAAGTGGTAAGAAAATCCTTAGTTATGCGTTTTAAAGCGGTAACACAGTCTTTAGTTATGGGTTTTAAAGTGGTAACACAGTCTTTAGTTATGGGTTTTAAAGCGGTAACAAAGTCTTATAAGTTATGAGTTTTAAAGTGGTAACACAGTCTTTAGTTATGCGTTTTAAAGTGGTAACACAGTCTTTAGTTATGGGTTTTAAAGTGGTAACAAAGTCCCCCTTGCATGATTACATGAAAAAGTGTGGGCATAGAATCATTGACTGTTATACTATTAATTTATCAATAGAACAATCAGATGTAGACCCAAAGCTTTATCGTGGGTTCCCTAACCTGTACTATCTCACGTAGAGAACTGCATAAGCTTAAAACACTAATAAAATATGGTCAGGAATAATTACTTGAGTAATAGATATGAATTCTTCAAGTTCTGAAAGTCTTGGATAACGGTAACGAAAGAACCAGCAAAAACTATTACTCCTTTGAATGGACTTTGCAAGGGTTTGACCATGGTTAGAACATTTGATGAATTGATATAAAAACATATTCTCAAGAACCACACAACTACGATTTACCAGTGAAATTCTCTGCACAAAACACGAACTTGACATTGTTATGTTTTTATCAGTTTTTGCCCCTTGTGCTTATTGACACATATCTTTTGTCGCTATAGCGAGTAGTATTCTAACCACGATAGGCTTTCTTGATAGATAAAAAAAGTTAGAAAATGAACAGAATTTTACGAATTCAAAGATTTCTTCAAAAATGCAGTGAGTATTGGCATTAAAATATGTCTTATGTTGCCTTACTGATTTTACTGACTTACTGAGTTTTTGCACGGCACTGTATCTGCTCAATAACATTCAGGGGTGAGTTTTCTTCTGTGTTTAACGTCGCAAACTAGAGCGATTTGGACAATGATCTTTCGTCCACGATAGTGCCCACCAAGATGTGACGTGATAACCTCGCGCGTATCAAGATTGATCCATTGGATTCTCGAAAAAATTGTAGCACCCTTGAGAAAATTACTTCTTATTTCATTATTATTGGGAGATATATAGAATGTTATATACGAGCATGGAGCTATTGAAATTGGGTTTCTAAATCATTAACATTCGTAATATAGTATTCAACTATTACACAAATATCATTGTTTAAAGACGAGAAATCGAATTCGCCGACATGTTTGTTTACATTGACAACACTTACTTTAACGATAAATTAGACCCCTTTACATGAAAAAATAATTTCAATCTTTTTTGATTCAGAAAGCCCACATCATAAGCTTATTTTTTCGCTAAATAATAATAGTATTCGTCTCCTAGTGTTCTTCATCCAGCCAATAACAAAATTATTTTTCGATTTTCCGGCATTTTGTATTGGTCTTTGACGGAGAATTAGAAGTACGTTCTTTAGGTTGAATCGGCCAAAACATACTGTAATATATTGGAAACAATCACAATCGCGATAACATGAATGAAATTCATCATAATAATCAAGGTACACGACGAAAAATATCAATTGCGTACATTATCGGACAGACTTTTCGTTTGCCGTCAGGTTCGTTTTTTTTACAATAGGGTTGTCCATTAGATGCGTTTTCGTCTAGTGTGAATATGACGTTTTTACCGGGGATAAAGGAGTATGAACTAGATGGATCCATTGGTCTCTCCAGTCTTTGGAATGAAAAGTGAAATATCAAAGGATGTAACTTATTACTATTCTGGATGAGTATATGCTGATTTTTCCTATATTTAACTGATCCGCCCTTTATTCTCAGGTTATCAATCTACACTCCACCCCAAGTTTTGCAAACTTCCCTATTAGATTACTCTATGCTTGATTTTTAACATAACATGCAATGAACACTTTAAATAAGCAATGAGAACACTTTAAATAAGGGTGCCATTGTTTACCAGCTAAGTCTTAAGTTCAATTTGTGGATATTCTCATGCCTCATATGTTATCTAAAGGGATATGTTTCTTGAAAAAGCATAGTTTTGACTTTGGAGACATATAACTTTATAAAACCTGAAAAATTATATCAAATTTTTTTTTTAAATAACGTTTGTTAAAACATTTTTGGTTTACATCTAGATGACAATTTTTAAAAATGAATTTAATTTGCCATCAATTTGCAATCTTTTGTATATAAAATGAGAAAAAATGAAGCTATACTAGGAAATTATATCAGTTTAGATTTCCAGCCCAAGCAGTTGTTCAAATTAAAGCCAAACTTTTGAAGGGGAGTGTAAGTCTTGGCAGCACTTTGGTTTTGATTATCGTATTGATTTTACAAGCTGATTTTACTATCTTATCAGTTGTCATTGTCACTATATCTCTGTTATAATGTAAGTGTAAAAACAATCATTTTACAAGTTTTTAAGGTTAAAGTTCCACTTCTTTATTTTTCTTTATTTTGATTATTCCTCACATAGGTAAAGGTAGAATCAGATCAAGCAACAAACAATCTTTACTTATATTGTTTCAGTTCTAGAATATATTTGGGTTGCATATGTATCTCACACTTTATTCAAGGAAAACTAAGATTATTACATACAGAGTGAGCCAAAAAAAGGTAACCCAAACAAATGTATGTAAATAACTCAGTCATTCAGCATGGGTTCAAAATCATATTTGGCACAACTAAACCTTAATCAATGTCATTGGTCTGTCCCTTATAGTCACAATTTTATGGTCATCTACAAAACATGGTCCAAATGCTGAAATGACTGACTGGACATAAATCCCATCAGCTTTTTATCTTTGGGTCTATTTTTTCTACACTAACAACCCTTGAAACATTGAAACAAGAGATAAGAAGGAAGATGAGAGCCATAAAACAAAATGTTTATGCTTGTGTTGTGAACAAGACTACGCCCAATACGTTCAAGTTGGCCTCCAGACTTGACGCCCATATTTTATGGCATGTTTTGTAAAATGGCCATAAAATCATGACCACTAGAGATACAACCAGTACAACGGCAACGCCAAAGCGTAGCGAATCCCATCGAACAGCCATGGATGGCATTTTTACAAAGTATATAGCAAAAATGGCAGCCATTTTTCAAAATGGCCGCCTTCTACCAAAAGTGTCATTAGACCATGTGCCATACTTATAGTATTCACATACCAAATATGAACAAAATCGCTTTACTACTTTTCGAGTAATAGTAAAATACATTAAAATGGCGGCCATTTTTCAAAATGGCTACCTTCTACCAAAAGTGTCATAGGACAGTGTGTCTGTGACAGTGTGTGTGACAGTGTGCTTATAGTATTCACATACCAAATATGAACAAAATGGCTCTACTACTTTTTGAGTTATAGTAAAATACGCTTAAATAGTGGCCATTTTTCAAAATGGCGGCCATTTTTTAAAATGGTCGCCTTCTATCAAAAGTGTTTTTAGACAGTGTGCAATGTTTCTAGTATTCACATACCAAATATGAACAAAATCGCTCCACTACTTTTCGAGTTACAGCAAAAAGCGTAAAAAACGAGTAAAGGCCGCCATTTTTCAAGGTGGCTTCCATGTGCTTCTTTAATATCTACACTTCTAGCTTTATTAATGTCCTATATAATTTTTTACATCTAAAACATATTGCTATTACAATCTTACATATTGCACCTAAATTACTGTAAATTCGGCACTAAAATGGCTGCCATTTTGAAAATCGGCTTTCGAGCAGACATTCTACCCCCATAGGGTATATGTGTACAAAATATGAACAAAATCGGGCCAACGGTATTTGAGTTTTTGCCCAGAAGGACGGACGGACAGACGGACGGAGGCGTTCCCTATATCCCTCCAAACTTCGTTCGATGGGATAACCACTGAAACTTGGTATACCAATACATTGGACAAGGCTTGTTGTGCAAAATATGACACTCAACCCATGCAGGGTGACTGAGTTATTAAGATTTGTTTTGGTTACCTTTTTTGGCTCACCCTGTATTAGAGCTCTTTTTTCAGTTCTACATCTCTTCTTTGTCACTTTGATGTTTATTTTAAATCATATTGTTCTAAGTCCAAGTGTTACATATGCTGCACTAGTAGCTGATATTTTTTTTTATCCAAGGTGTATTTAGGATGATACTGTGAATATGTTTCTTCTTGATTTTCGGGAGATTCCTGTCATCTATTCATTCCCCAGTTCCCTGATACCTGAGGGATAATGGAGCATAATGTGTTGTTATCTGAAAGCAAATGAAGATTATTTAACACATGTAGGGTAAAAGAAAGTCATAGAAAATATTGGAAGACCAAGTAAAACAGACCAAGATTTTTCATTTAATTTATTAAATATAATCTAGAAATTATTGTTTTTAGTGATTTTTAGTGGTAGCCCCTTTATATTTATGGTTAAAAAAAATAAAAACACGAAGTTCCTTGTAATCATCAGTATTTTATTACATATTTTATAGCTTTAAATAATTTGCTGGGAAATTAATTCAATTTAATATTAGAAATTATATATTCTAAATAAGAACATTTATTAAGGATGGTGTGTCAGCATTAGCAACTGACTTGGTTCATTCCTCAGGCCTAGTACACATTACAGGTACAAAATTGAAGTTACAGGATTTAAAATAGTTTTATGGCACACTCTAGTAAATATAGTACACATCTCACACATGTACAGGGTAGACCAAAAAAGTCCACATTTTTGATTTTGATTTTGTAATATCTGCTGATGTGTTCCATAAATCCATAAACTATATATCATCAGGAAGATAATAGAATTTCCGACAAAATGATTCCTAAAATATGAATGGCTATTGGTGACTCTATGGTAATTTCTAGATGTGTTGAACTTGTTTCATAATATTATATTGCTTAATCAACATTTTTAGGTTTTTATATATCAAGAAAAAGTATTGGGGTTGTTCGTTATCATTGTATAGCTTTAAAATAATCATAGAATCATTGCAGTTCGTTATTAAATAGATTGTTAGAGACATTGATATTTGCAAAGAAAATCAATTGAAATTTTTCCATAAGCCGTAATATATTGAATACATTTCCATTATTTTCTCTTCTGGAGCATTTAATTGCATTGTTTGCCATTTAAAATCTCAGTTAAGCTTGGTTATATAAGTACAACATCATTATTGACCAAAACTCTACCGATGATTACAAGGAGTGTATAAGCTTGAAATTACCTTATCAGCGTAGTAGTCAGTAGAAGACCGAGATGCAGCTCTACAACAGAGGCATTTCCCTCAGGAGTCAGTCTCATACATTCCCATTCACACAGATGTATGTATAGAGTACGCACATAGATGTCAGCATAACTGAAATAAATTGAATTTGATATAAGAAATTACATATTCTACTAGTACATGTATACAAATAATATTTAATAATGATGGTGTGGCAGTATTCAGGTGTCACAGGAAAAAAAAAATCTGTCCAAAATTTGGATAAAATCTCATGAAACATACACAAGAGCAGGATTTAGTACATGTATTAAGTAAGTCTTCTTGAAATTAAATTGAAAGGCCTCACATACCGCATTTCGAAAACATTGGTCTAGTATTGGAGTACTACACGCATAATAAAGCCTAAGCTCTAAGCCAAAGTGACTGGAACTTTATATGGGCATTTAATATACAGGGTGTCCAGAAAGTATGGGGGCCCCCTAGGCAGACATTTTTCAATGTCTCCATAGTATGTGCCATATATCATTTGAAAGATCATGCATCCAAAATTACACCGATCTGCCAAGTATCACAGTTGAACTCAAAATGGGAAAAAGTTTAAAAAAATTAAAGTCAGTTTTACACCAAAATAAAAGTCGGTGTGTCTCCCTGAGTCCCTAAGCCATGTTAATGGCAGCAATGCTTTCCATATATAACCTCAAACATGCTTCAAATAGGGATTTGGCATTTTTTATCCTCATAAAATGTTTTTAAAGCATTCTAGAAGAGTTTCCCTGGAGTATCTACCCTCAACTTCCTCTTTTTAGAACTCAATATCCATCCTTTTGTCGACAATAGCTCCCATATTTTCGGTCACATTCAGGTCAGGGCTGTTACCAGGATACTGAAATGAACTATATGTTTAGCTAAACACTTAGTTTTGAAATGCCTGTAACTATTTACCATTTGTGAGTTGAACCATGATACTTGGCAAATTAATGTAAGTTTGGATAAGCTTTAAAATGATATATGACACATACTATGAAGACATTGGTATATGTCCGCCTAGGGGGCCCCCATACTTTCGGGACACCCTGTACAGGGTATCAAATAAATATGTTCTCCCCCTTAACTTTATGATCCACATAATGTTGGATAAGTTTTTTGTCTGCATGATATCTGAATTGTTCCTTAGCACAGTAAAACTATCTATCATATTTATTTGACACGCTGTACATTCGATTTATTTAACATTGTGTACATACCTCGAAAATCACATTTTTCTGCAACATGGCAGATCTCAATCATTGGCATAACATTCAAAGATGGAGTCAACAGGTAAAGAGGCATGGTTGCTACATGTCCATTCTCACTCGGTAGCTGGAAGAAAATAAGTGTACATTATTGATAATATTGAATAATATTGATCATTTAGAAGGTATAAAAAGCTTTTATATGTGTAATTTGAATGAATGTTGCACCTATCAATGTTGCACCCATCAATTTAGACCCAATAAAATACAAAATAAAACTAGTGAACTGGTAAATAAAATGAGTTTGAATTCATATAATACATGTATTGTCATATATTGTATTATTATATCTTTTCATGTGGTGTTTAAACGCCATATAAGGAAATCAAATAATCCGAACCGGACTAGGAACCCACATTTGAGGTCTTGTGGTGGTACAAATGTTGATAGATGAGAAAATCTACTTGGAGTTTATCTTAGCTATTACATACACATTAAGCTGAATACATGAACCTTCAGAAATACACTTTTCAAGTGGTGTCTGAACTCTGAACACCATATAAGGAAATTGAACAATCCAAACCAGACTGTGGAGTCGGGGACCCACATTTGAGATCTCGGGGGTACAAATGGCGATAGGTGAGAAAATATACCAGGAGTTCAGAAATAAACTTTTCAAGTGGTGTCTGAACACCATTTAAGGAAATCAAACAATCCAAACCAGATTACATGGATTAGGGACCCACATTTGAGGTCTCAGGGGTAAAACTGGCGATGGATCAGAAAATATACCAGGAGTTATGCTTAGCTATTTAACACACATTAAGCTGAATATATGAACCTTCAGAAATAATCTTTCATATGGTGTATTAACACCATATAAGGAAATCGAACTATCCGAATTGGACTAGGGACCCACATTTGAGGTCCCGGGGGTACAAATGACCATGGATGAGAAAATCTATCAGGAGTTATGCTTAGCTATTTAACACACATTAAGCTGAATATATGAACCTTCGGAAATAATCGTTCATATGGTGTCTAAACACCATATAAGGAAATCGAACAATCCGAACTGGACTAGGGACCCACATTTGAGGTCTCGGGGGGTACAAATGGCGATGGATGAGAAAATCTACCAAGAGTTATGCTTAGATATTACACACACATTGACCTGTATTCATGAACCCTCAGAAATAAGCTTTTCACAATTTTTCCTCAAAATCCCTTATCTAGAGACGCTGAAAACTATCAATTTGAACTGCAAATGACACCAAAATCCGCCAACACTTTGGTTGATAATTCCGTCAAAATTTGATGAATAATTTTCAAAGTTGCTCAAAAGTATACCTGTTATGTGCTCCAAATGTGTACCAAAGAAAAAATTTCTAACCTTCTAGCAAAGTACTGAAAATTAAGAAGACGCTGGGTCTCAGGAAAAGCACCTGTTTTTATTCATCAAAGTTTGAGAGTCTCGATCAGTAAGAAATTGCAATATTTATGGATCTTTTCTCATACCACGTCAAAGCTATGAATCTCAGGATTTCAGTGGCACTCCTCGTTTTAAACTTACCTTAAAAATACCGAAGATTGTCCATAAAACGTGCAAAAAGGCTGCATTGTCGTGACCCGTTCAGACACTGCAGCGCGTTCCTTTATCCTGTTAGTTCAAGGTCAAAACGTTGCTATAGTGACGTTATAGTACGCGCGCGCTAAACCCGGGTATCTTGGCATTAACGTGAAAAACGAATTTTGCGCAAAAATAAAAAATTGAAAAAATGATCGGGCATCAAACATGAGGGTTGTGTCATGTGGGCAACATGGTGGTCGAAGGATTTCCCGGGAGTAATTGTACCCCTGATAACATTATTTCAGCTGAAACCAAGTCATTCAAAACAAATAAAAACTTCACAAGAAAAAGTTTTCAAGTTGAACTTAGACTTTCACCTCCTGTGGCATATGGAGCTATATTCTTATGGGAACTCACATCACAGGTGCCCTCTGGGTAATAAGTGTGCGTGGCTTACCTTCTTCTAAGGCCACTGTATCGTGGCCTTCCAGTACAGATATATTCCTGCATGAACAACTGGTAATGTCGTAATCATAAAATTTGAAATCATATGTCCGCCATTTTTCCACATCACAATTTGAATTGCGAGTTTTGGTCTTATTACCTCACCAAAAATTCCAAAACACACACAAAGTGATCAGTGTATTAGTTCACATCTTCTGGATCGCTAACTTAGAATTTACAGCCAGTTTCTAATGTCAGACGTAACGACATTTCGTCCAGTTTTCGAACATCGCCATTTTTCTTGGAGCCATTTTGTTTTAATTTTAGACGAAATCCTGATGAAATCATGTCATATCTCATCAAGGATTTGAGCTGGGTCCGGTTTGATTAATGATTTATTTATCTGGCGATTTTTAAAATATTCAATAAATTTATGACACCCCGGCAGCTTTTTTCAAATAGAGTTCACAGTATTCCAGATGAATCCCCTCTAGCCAAGTATTGGCTAGAGACTCGAGTAATGCGTGGCTGTCCGCAAACACATATTGATCATCTATGCTGCCCTGTCAACCCTCACACATGACATGATTGTCACGCATTTGCTGGACAAATTGAAATCATGCATCAATTTTGCATGTATGATATAATGTCACGCAAATCAAGCATTATGTTGATATTTAAAAAATCTTCATTTTATAAAACGCTGATACGGTAAAAAAACGAACTCCAAAAAAAGCGAATGCATTCAGACTTTTCACGTGAATTCCGTATATGTCACGCATTTGGTTAGAAATATGTGTATATGTCACCTGAGACAGATGTCACGTAGCTTCGAAATTTTTTGTACATTTTCTGTCACGCAAAACAAAACTGGCGTGACTTCAAATTTTCCAGCAAATGCGTGACAAATACTCAAATTGCAGGACAGTTGGATGGCCTTTATGTGTTTGTAGGCAGGATGGCCCCACACTCTTATTACCCAGGGGGCACCTGTGATTCCCATAAATTCAGTTGCCATTTTGCCTATTTCTAAACTAGGACGTCTATGTTATAAACCAGGAGCTCTAAGAAGCGAAGTGAAACGCCATGGACATGGCTCATTCTGCTTAACTTGACGCTGTAATAATCATCCAGCATACAGCATATCACAATCATCACTTTCAATCCACTCAGCATAACCCTTTAGATCAACAAATAATGTAAACACAATCAATCGGTCACCTACATGTAATCCAGCTACGTCACAGTCAATACATTCAGCATAAAGAACAGGCCCACATAAATATAGAAATAGTGTTTTTTATTTCTGATATTAATAGAGCACAATCAACTTGGCACAATCAGTTCCTTTAGTGCTGCTTAACCTCCCTAAATCCTTCAGCATGATCAAATCAATCTACAGCTTAAGCACAAACAACTTTCAAGTGTTTCAATAATGTGTCATTTTGAAATAAATACTATTCTGTTTTTAGATCACGAAACGGCAAGATGTCTGAGCCTCCAAGTACAACCAGCTATTGCGTTGGTCGATGATATCATCAAGGTAAATGTATCAGCAGCGAAGCAACATCAGCCTGTAACATTGCTTGCAGAGCTGGAAGAAAGAGGGCAGCACTTCTGGTCATTTGGGCACTATGTTACAGATGGCGCTGGTTGCCTTGATTTAGATACAGGGGTTTGCCAGGGTGGGACATATAAGGGTAAGTAAGTTGAAAACGATTGTCTTGTATTATTCATGAAAATGAAAGTCCTATATGTCCTTGTTTAAAAATGACTATTTATATTGTTATTTTGTATTGATATATTTTTAACAAATGAAATACTCAAATCAAAATGCAAATGCCTGTATAATTGGTTTCTCATAGAGATGTAAATCTATTGTTCACATTTGTCAGGAAATGGATATTTTGTAAAAATCCTCATAATTCCTTACTATTAAGGTGTTTACATCGGTATAATTATTCTTATGTATGTACGTATTATAAAAGTACAGATTTATATCACGATTGCTGAATTACAAAATCTCTCACCTTGTCATATTGTATAAATTGTAACAGACAATTCCATTTTGGAAAACATTGTTCACAGTTTTTCAAGAATCGCTCCGTGGCTATTTAATTGTACATGTGGAGTGCTTATTGACACAAAGAGCTTCAGAGATACGTGAACAGGATTAAATTGCTTCATTAGGAAACATTTTGAAAAAAGCTTCATAATGAAGAATTTTGCCCAGTGTCACATCTAATCTCTTTTAATGAAGCAATTTATCCCTCCTGTGTAAGATACCATTAAAGGTGCAACAAGGACTGAAGAGAGAAAATTCTAATTTTTTTTATTTTTTGTGAACTATCAGGTCAATATTTGGCTTAACACCTTCTTTGACATACCTATTTTCTTAATGAAGCAATTTAACCCTCCTGTGTAAGATACCATTAAAGGTGCAACAAGGACTGAAGAGAGAAAATTCTAATTTTTTTTATTTTTTGTGAACTATCAGGTCAATATTTGGCTTAACACCTTCTTTGACATACCTATTTTCTTAAAATGTATGCATAAGCTATCAATTTCAGCATTAAGAAGTGTAAATTCAGTTCAAAGCTTCTATAAAGGGAGTCCCACTTATAGATTTTTAAGATACACCACATTTCAAGAGGAATATCAGCTGAAATAATCATCCAGGTGGTTTCTTTGTAGATAATGAAAATATATGTTAGTCTTGATGAAATATCCAAACTTAAATAGATTTTGACACTGGTTGATGATTGTTGAATGAACCCCTGCACTAATTGTTGCACCTTTAATTGGTCTACTTGGTCTACCACCTCCACAGCAACCTGTTATATGTAAACATTATTAATTATATTTTAATATTTCAGGTATTGAACCTATGGGATTATTATGGAGCATGGTTCCAAAGCACAAACCAGGAATCCGCCTCGGAAAACGTGACATCACAACACCCTATCACATACAGCTCCACCTATTGGACGGACATAAATCTATGGATGAACTGAAAAATATAAGTGCCAATGACAAACATATGAATTGTATTCTAGATAGTGTTAATTTAGAAAGATGGTACATTCGTAAAGATGTTCAAAGGATACCAGTTAATGATGGGTGTATAAGGGGAATGCTGTTCCTACCAAGCGGTAATTATAATGTTGAAATGTTACCTATTGTTTCAACTGTGAACAATTATCAACTATAGAGTTTTATACTCAACTGATCAGCACAAATCTTTATCTTATGAATCAACAATATATGCCATTCACAGGGAGTTATTGGAAGAAATATTGTAGGGTATTATGAAAATTCAGAAGTCATACATATTGTCTTGGCTTAGCCCTGCTTTCCGGCATTTCATGACCCCTTCATTAGCATACATGAATTATGTTGCCTAGGTGAAGGAACCATACAACATAAATTTTACATATTCTGGTTCTGTGCATCATGAATACATTTTCGTCCTCTGAATGCAAGGCTTTTAAGACAGGGGAAGAAGGATGGAACAAGGAAGGAGTGGATGGTACCTTGCATCCTTTGGAGCCTTGCATTCTGGAGCCCTGCATTCAAAGTCTACAATGTACATGTACTGATCTAAGTTTTATGTTTCTGATATTTTCACATGTAGGCCCAGGTCCATTCCCAGGTGTGATTGACTTGTTTGGCACATTTGGTGGTCTAACTGAGTTCAGGGCTGCGCTACTGGCATCAAGAGGAATAGCAAGTCTGGCTCTTGCTTTCTTCCAGTATGAGGACTTGCCTAAAACCCTGGCTGATGTTCAGCTGGATTACTTTGAAGTTAGTTCATCAACTTGCAATCTTATTGAGCTTTTTTTGTATTTTTTATGTCACCACCAGAAATGGTGACATATGAGATAGTCTCCAACTTTTTGTGGAGGGTGTTCAGCAGTCGGTGGTTTGTGTTCTGTGTTTGGCTTCGGTAACAAATTGTAGATTATGACATTTTGCATGTTAATGCTTTATTTCATTAAACCTGGGTTAAGTCATTGGCTTTTCCAATCCTCTATCAAAATACCACAATGAAAAATGCACAATTTCTTTCATGATCTACAATAATGCAATATGACATGTCATTTAAGCTCATAGATACCAGGGTATTTTTTCTTTTTTTGCCACTTTTTGCCATTTTGCTCTCTAAATATTTGCTTGTTGACAAATGCTTATTCACAAGGTTAAACAGATATTAGAGAAAATGCTAAACATGCAGTTTAATTTCCCTAGCCTAATTTTTTCAGACTGCAGCTAACTGGCTTTCTAGTCATAACAGTGTAATAGATGGCGGTGTTGGTGTGCTTGGAGTCTCCAAGGGAGGCAACCTTGCCCTCCTTATGGCAGAACATTTCAAACAGGTAAACTTTACTCAATAATTTGATTGTAATTGAAATTTCTTGATCTGCCTAATATGTAGCAGAAAGTATAAGGGTTGCCCTTATTAACATGCTGCCCTTTGTAACATGTTGCCCTTATTAATATGCTACCCTTTGTAACATGTTGCCCTTATTAACATGCTGCCCTTCTTAACATGCTGTCCTTATTAACATGCTGCCCTTATTAACATGCTGCCCTTTGTAACATGTTGCTCTTATTAACATGCTGCCCTTTGTAACATATTGCCCTTATATACATGCTGCCCTTTGTAACATATTGCCCTTATATACATGCTGCCCTTTGTAACATGGTGCCCTTATTAACATGCTGACCCTTGTAACATGATGCCCTTATCAACATGCTGCCCTTTGTAACATGTTGCCCTTATTAACATGCTGCCCTTTGTAACTTGTTGCCCTTATTAACATGCTGCCCTTTGTAACATGTTGCCCTTTGTAATATGTTGCCCTTTGTAATATGTTGCCTTCTGTAACATGATTCCTTTTGTAACATGTGGTGCCCATTGTAAAACGCTGCTCTTTGTAAAATGCTGCCATTTGTAACATGTTGAGTGATGCCAGTTGTAACATGCTGTTTTTTGTTCTTTGCTCATTATTATCCAGATTTACTCTTCATTTCAGATAAAAGCTGTGTGTGCAATAAATGCCTGTCATTTCCTCTCAGAGACACCTATTACATATAGAGGGCAGACCCTACCTGGTTTCATGTAAGTAGACATTACACAAGTTGACCATTATCCCATTTTATTTACAAGGAACTAGCCAAAGTCAGTACTCTATTGGACCATTGTCCATATCAAATGACAAAATTGCACATTTATAGTAATATTTACAAGCAATGTATTGGTATTTATAGACTGAGATGTAATTACTTTTTAGCATGATATCTGGATAAACTAAAATTTGCTTATTTTTCACTTTTTGGAAACATTGCTGCATTCAGTGTAGGAGATCATGTATATGTATGTATGTCATGGTTCTTATACATAAAAGGCAATAAAAAACCAATAAAAGGCTTTGTTAATGGAAAGATGTACATGTACTAGATAATCATTACTCCTTTATATATCTTGAAATAACACATATGATATAATACAGACTAAAACCAGGAAAAAATCATAATAATTCTGGTCCCTGATGGATGTTGAAATTTCAAGAAAAATGTGTTTATACACTTTACATTTCAAAGGTGCCGTCACCTGGATCTTGAAATATTTTTTTTTACTTTAGGCCGGACATGGAACATATTGAGTTTTCTGATGAGGGCATTAAATTATCCAAGACGTATGAATTAGCTGAAGTACCAGAGGAATGCATAATAAAGGTAGACTATTTTATATGTTTTATTGATAGGACTATATGTTTAACAGAAGTCAGTGGAGTATATGCTGGGAAGGGGTGTTCACTAGACACAGGTGTTCACTAGAGAGAGGTGTTCGCTAAGACAGGTTTCACTGTACATGTATATGCAACAAAACCCGGCTTATTTTTCTGGTCATATTCTAATGGGGTTAAATTGGGGTATTCCAGTGCAATGTCATTTAAAATTGCCTCCCTATTGTCAAATAAAAGTCAATTTAAAATGATGTTTTTATCATTTTATCATGTTATGGTTTTTTATTATGTAATTACTTTCTCATAAAAATGTGTCATCAATATTTGACCAATTCACCTTCTTAGAGATAATTATTTAAAATGAGTAAATCTTTATTTGATTTATTAAAATCGTATTTTATCCTCTCTCTAAATTACAATTGTATTCTCATAAAAGTAACTCTTAAAGATAATTATCTGAGCCGCGGCAACATCTTTTTATAGGTTGAAAAATCTGATGCCAAATATCTGTTACTGTTTGGTGAAGATGACTGTGTATATGGACCAACCTCCGGATCGAAAATTGCTCAAAGACTCAGGAATCATGGCAAGGATAACTTTCATCTTGAAATCTACCCTAAAACTGGTCATCTATTAGAACCTCCGTATACCCCCTTCTGTCGGAGCTCATACCACAAATTTTTCCGTAAGTCATTAATTGGAATTTTCTCAAATGTGGCTCATTATATTGGCCATCAGGCATTTACTGGAATACTTTGATGCCCATGTACTTTTATTGATTTGACAGAAACTATTCTTTTATATCCACTAGTGTGGTCATACTAGATACATTCTCATAAAAACGTGTCATCAATATTTGACCAATTCACCTTCTTAGAGATAATACTTTAAAATGAGTAAATCTTTATTTAGTTTATTGAAATCGTATTTTATCCTCTCTCTAAATCTAGAGCTTTGTACATGTACAACTTATTTTTCTGTAATAAAAAGCATTTAAGATAGCCAACACAATTCAAAATAATCATATGATGATTCAGATCATTAGCTGGTGTTAGGTAGTCCATTTTGTGTGGGAAGCAGCATATTGTGTAGCAATATTTCTTTAGAACTTCATGTCTTCATGTCGATGAGAAATACTATATCTGAAACATTTGAAATAAAGTGAATTGAATTGAAAATGATAACCCTATGGACTTTTTGCTGTTCAGATAGTCCATGTGTGTGGGGAGGCAGCGTGCATGAGCATAGTGTAGCAATATGATAACCCTTTGTGTTTCAGATAGTCCATGTGTGTGGGGAGGCAGCGTGCATGAGCATAGTGTAGCAATATGATAACCCTTTGTGTTTCAGATAGTCCATGTGGGTGGGGAGGCAGCGTGCATGAGCATAGTGTAGCAATATGATAACCCTTTGTGTTTCAGATAGTCCATGTGTGTGGGGAGGCAGCGTGCGTGCATGAGCATAGTGTAGCAATATGATAACCCTTTGTGTTTCAGATAGTCCATGTATGTGGGGAGGCAGCGTGCATGAGCATAGTGTAGCAATATGATAACCCTTTGTGTTTCAGATAGTCCATGTGTGTGGGGAGGCAGCGTGCATGAGCATAGTGTAGCAATATAATAACCCTTTGTGTTTCAGATAGACGATGTGTGTGGGGAGGCAGCGTACATGAGCATAGTGTAGCAATATGATAACCCTTTGTGTTTCAGATAGTCCATGTGTGTGGGGAGGCAGCGTGCATGAGCATAGTGTAGCAATATGATAACCCTTTGTGTTTCAGATAGTCCATGTGTGTGGGGAGGCAGCGTGCATGAGCATTCTGTAGCAATATGATAACCCTTTGTGTTTCAGATAGTCCATGTGGGTGGGGAGGCAGCGTGCATGAGCATAGTGTAGCAATATGATAACCCTTTGTGTTTCAGATAGTCCATTTGTGTGGAGAGGCAGCGTGCATGAGCATAGTGTAGCAATATGATAACCCTTTGTGTTTCAGATAGACGATGTGTGTGGGGAGGCAGCGTGCATGAGCATAGTGTAGCAATATGATAACCCTTTGTGTTTCAGATAGTCCATGTGGGTGGGGAGGCAGCGTGCACGAGCATAGTGTAGCAATATGATAACCCTTTGTGTTTCAGATAGTCCATGTGTGTGGGGAGGCAGCGTGCATGAGCATAGTGTAGCAATATGATAACCCTTTGTGTTTCAGATAGTCCATGTGTGTGGGGAGGCAGCGTGCATGAGCATAGTGTAGCAATATGATAACCCTTTGTGTTTCAGATAGTCCATGTGTGTGGGGAGGCAGCGTGCATGAGCATAGTGTAGCAATATGATAACCCTTTGTGTTTCAGATAGTCCATGTGTGTGGGGAGGCAGCGTGCATGAGCATAGTGTATCAATATGATAACCCTTTGTGTTTCAGATAGTCCATGTGGGTGGGGAGGCAGCGTGCATGAGCATAGTGTAGCAATATGATAACCCTTTGTTTCAGATAGTCCATGTGTGTGGGGAGGCAGCGTGCATGAGCATAGTGTAGCAATATGATTACCCTTTCTGTTTCAGATAGTCCATGTGTGTGGGGAGGCAGCGTGCATGAGCATAGTGTAGCAATATGATAACCCTTTGTGTTTCAGATAGTCCATGTGGGTGGGGAGGCAGCGTGCATGAGCATAGTGTAGCAATATGATAACCCTTTGTGTTTCAGATAGTCCATGTGTGTGGGGAGGCAGCGTGCGTGCATGAGCATAGTGTAGCAATATGATAACCCTTTGTGTTTCAGATAGTCCATGTATGTGGGGAGGCAGCGTGCATGAGCATAGTGTAGCAATATGATAACCCTTTGTGTTTCAGATAGTCCATGTGTGTGGGGAGGCAGCGTGCATGAGCATAGTGTAGCAATATAATAACCCTTTGTGTTTCAGATAGACGATGTGTGTGGGGAGGCAGCGTACATGAGCATAGTGTAGCAATATGATAACCCTTTGTGTTTCAGATAGTCCATGTGTGTGGGGAGGCAGCGTGCATGAGCATAGTGTAGCAATATGATAACCCTTTGTGTTTCAGATAGTCCATGTGTGTGGGGAGGCAGCGTGCATGAGCATTCTGTAGCAATATGATAACCCTTTGTGTTTCAGATAGTCCATGTGGGTGGGGAGGCAGCGTGCATGAGCATAGTGTAGCAATATGATAACCCTTTGTGTTTCAGATAGTCCATTTGTGTGGAGAGGCAGCGTGCATGAGCATAGTGTAGCAATATGATAACCCTTTGTGTTTCAGATAGACGATGTGTGTGGGGAGGCAGCGTGCATGAGCATAGTGTAGCAATATGATAACCCTTTGTGTTTCAGATAGTCCATGTGGGTGGGGAGGCAGCGTGCACGAGCATAGTGTAGCAATATGATAACCCTTTGTGTTTCAGATAGTCCATGTGTGTGGGGAGGCAGCGTGCATGAGCATAGTGTAGCAATATGATAACCCTTTGTGTTTCAGATAGTCCATGTGTGTGGGGAGGCAGCGTGCATGAGCATAGTGTAGCAATATGATAACCCTTTGTGTTTCAGATAGTCCATGTGTGTGGGGAGGCAGCGTGCATGAGCATAGTGTAGCAATATGATAACCCTTTGTGTTTCAGATAGTCCATGTGTGTGGGGAGGCAGCGTGCATGAGCATAGTGTAGCAATATGATAACCCTTTGTGTTTCAGATAGTCCATGTGGGTGGGGAGGCAGCGTGCATGAGCATAGTGTAGCAATATGATAACCCTTTGTGTTTCAGATAGTCCATGTGTGTGGGGAGGCAGCGTGCGTGCATGAGCATAGTGTAGCAATATGATAACCCTTTGTGTTTCAGATAGTCCATGTATGTGGGGAGGCAGCGTGCATGAGCATAGTGTAGCAATATGATAACCCTTTGTGTTTCAGATAGTCCGTGTGTGTGGGGAGGCAGCGTGCATGAGCATAGTGTAGCAATATAATAACCCTTTGTGTTTCAGATAGACGATGTGTGTGGGGAGGCAGCGTACATGAGCATAGTGTAGCAATATGATAACCCTTTGTGGTTCAGATAGTCCATGTGTGTGGGGAGGCAGCGTGCATGAGCATAGTGTAGCAATATGATAACCCTTTGTGTTTCAGATAGTCCATGTGTGTGGGGAGGCAGCGTGCATGAGCATTCTGTAGCAATATGATAACCCTTTGTATTTCAGAAAGTCCATGTGTGTGGGGAGGCAGCGTGCATGAGCATAGTGTAGCAATATGATAACCCTTTGTGTTTCAGATAGTCCATGTGGGTGGGGAGGCAGCGTGCACGAGCATAGTGTAGCAATATGATAACCCTTTGTGTTTCAGATAGTCCATGTGTGTGGGGAGGCAGCGTGCATGAGCATAGTGTAGCAATATGATAACCCTTTGTGTTTCAGATAGTCCATGTGTGTGGGGAGGCAGCGTGCATGAGCATAGTGTAGCAATATAATAACCCTTTGTGTTTCAGATAGACGATGTGTGTGGGGAGGCAGCGTACATGAGCATAGTGTAGCAATATGATAATCCTTTGTGTTTCAGATAGTCCATTTGTGTGGAGAGGCAGCGTGCATGAGCATAGTGTAGCAATATGATAACCCTTTGTGTTTCAGATAGACGATGTGTGTGGGGAGGCAGCGTACATGAGCATAGTGTAGCAATATAATAACCCTTTGTGTGTCAGATAGTCCATGTGTGTGGGGAGGCAGCGTGCATGAGCATTCTGTAGCAATATGATAACCCTTTGTATTTCAGAAAGTCCATGTGTGTGGGGAGGCAGCGTGCATGAGCATAGTGTATCAATATGATAACCCTTTGTGTTTCAGATAGTCCATGTGGGTGGGGAGGCAGCGTGCATGAGCATAGTGTAGCAATATGATAACCCTTTGTGTTTCAGATAGTCCATGTGTGTGGGGAGGCAGCGTGCACGAGCATAGTGTAGCAATGTAATCACCCTTTGTGTTTCAGATAGACGATGTGTGTGGGGAGGCAGCGTACATGAGCATAGTGTAGCAATATGATAACCCTTTGTGTTTCAGATAGTCCATGTGTGTGGGGAGGCAGCGTGCATGAGCATAGTGTAGCAATATGATAACCCTTTGTGTTTCAGATAGTCCATGTGTGTGGGGAGGCAGCGTGCATGAGCATAGTGTCGCAATATGATAACCCTTTGTGTTTCAGATAATCCATATGTGTTGGCAGGCAGCATGCATGAGCATAGTGTATCAGTATGATAACCCTTTGTGTTTCAGATAGTCCATGTATGTGGGGAGGCAGCGTGCATGAGCATTCTGTAGCAATATGATAACCCTTTGTATTTCAGAAAGTCCATGTGTGTGGGGAGGCAGCGTGCATGAGCATTCTGTAGCAATATGATTACCCTTTGTGTTTCAGATAGTCCATGTGTGTGGGGAGGCAGCGTGCATGAGCATAGTGTAGCAATATGATAACCCTTTGTGTTTCAGATAGTCCATGTGTGTGGGGAGGCAGCGTGCATGAGCATTCTGTAGCAATATGATAACCCTTTGTATTTCAGATAGACGATGTGTGTGGGGAGGCAGCGTACATGAGCATTCTGTAGCAATATGATTACCCTTTGTTTCAGATAGTCCATGTGTGTGGGGAGGCAGCGTGCATGAGCATAGTGTAGCAATATGATAACCCTTTGTGTTTCAGATAGTCCATGTGTGTGGGGAGGCAGCGTGCATGAGCATAGTGTAGCAATATGATAACCCTTTGTGTTTCAGATAGTCCATGTGTGTGGGGAGGCAGCGTGCATGAGCATAGTGTAGCAATATGATAACCCTTTGTGTTTCAGATAGTCCATGTGTGTGGGGAGGCAGCGTGCATGAGCATAGTGTAGCAATATGATAACCCTTTGTGTTTCAGATAGTCCATGTGTGTGGGGAGGCAGCGTGCATGAGCATTCTGTAGCAATATGATAACCCTTTGTATTTCAGATAGTCCATGTGTGTGGGGAGGCAGCGTGCATGAGCATTCTGTAGCAATATGATAACCCTTTGTGTTTCAGATAGTCCATGTGTGTGGGGAGGCAGCGTGCATGAGCATAGTGTAGCAATATAATAACCCTTTGTGTTTCAGATAGACGATGTGTGTGGGGAGGCAGCGTACATGAGCATAGTGTAGCAATATGATAACCCTTTGTGTTTCAGATAGTCCATGTGTGTGGGGAGGCAGCGTGCGTGCATGAGCATAGTGTAGCAATATGATAACCCTTTGTGTTTCAGATAGTCCATGTGTGTGGGGAGGCAGCGTGCATGAGCATAGTGTAGCAATATGATAACCCTTTGTGTTTCAGATAGTCCATGTGGGTGGGGAGGCAGCGTGCATGAGCATAGTGTAGCAATATGATAACCCTTTGTGTTTCAGATAGTCCATGTGTGTGGGGAGGCAGCGTGCATGAGCATTCTGTAGCAATATGATTACCCTTTCTGTTTCAGATAGTCCATGTGTGTGGGGAGGCAGCGTGCATGAGCATAGTGTAGCAATATGATAACCCTTTGTGTTTCAGATAGTCCATGTGTGTGGGGAGGCAGCGTGCATGAGCATTCTGTAGCAATATGATAACCCTTTGTATTTCAGATAGACGATGTGTGTGGGGAGGCAGCGTACATGAGCATAGTGTAGCAATATGATAACCCTTTGTGTTTCAGATAGTCCATGTGTGTGGGGAGGCAGCGTGCATGAGCATTCTGTAGCAATATGATTACCCTTTGTGTTTCAGATAGTCCATGTGTGTGGGGAGGCAGCGTGCATGAGCATAGTGTAGCAATATGATAACCCTTTGTGTTTCAGATAGTCCATGTGTGTGGGGAGGCAGCGTGCATGAGCATAGTGTAGCAATATGATAACCCTTTGTGTTTCAGATAGTCCATGTGTGTGGGGAGGCAGCGTGCATGAGCATTCTGTAGCAATATGATTACCCTTTGTGTTTCAGATAGTCCATGTGTGTGGGGAGGCAGCGTGCATGAGCATAGTGTAGCAATATGATAACCCTTTGTGTTTCAGATAGTCCATGTGTGTGGGGAGGCAGCGTGCATGAGCATAGTGTCGCAATATGATAACCCTTTGTGTTTCAGATAGTCCATGTGTGTGGGGAGGCAGCGTGCATGAGCATAGTGTATCAATATGATAACCCTTTGTGTTTCAGATAGTCCATGTGTGTGGGGAGGCAGCGTACATGAGCATTCTGTAGCAATATGATAACCCTTTGTATTTCAGATAGACGATGTGTGTGGGGAGGCAGCGTACATGAGCATTCTGTAGCAATATGATTACCCTTTGTTTCAGATAGTCCATGTGTGTTGGGAGGCAGCGTGCATGAGCATAGTGTAGCAATATGATAACCCTTTGTGTTTCAGATAGTCCATGTGTATGGGAAGCAGCGTGCATGAGCATTCTGTAGCAATATGATAACCCTTTGTATTTCAGATAGTCCATGTGTGTGGGGAGGCAGCGTGCATGAGCATTCTGTAGCAATATGATAACCCTTTGTGTTTCAGATAGTCCATGTGTGTGGGGAGGCAGCGTGCATGAGCATTCTGTAGCAATATGATAACCCTTTGTATTTCAGATAGTCCATGTGTGTGGGGAGGCAGCGTGCATGAGCATTCTGTAGCAATATGATAACCCTTTGTGTTTCAGATAGTCCATGTGTGTGGGGAGGCAGCGTGCATGAGCATAGTGTAGCAATATGGTAACCCTTTGTGTTTCAGATAGTCCATGTGTGTGGGGAGGCAGCGTGCATGAGCATAGTGTCGCAATATGATAACCCTTTGTGTTTCAGATAATCCATATGTGTTGGCAGGCAGCATGCATGAGCATAGTGTAGCAATATGATAACCCTTTGTGTTTCAGATAGTCCATGTATGTGGGGAGGCAGCGTGCATGAGCATTCTGTAGCAATATGATAACCCTTTGTGTTTCAGATAGTCCATGTGGGTGGGGAGGCAGCGTGCATGAGCATAGTGTAGCAATATGATAACCCTTTGTGTTTCAGATAGTCCATGTGTGTGGGGAGGCAGCGTGCATGAGCATAGTGTAGCAATATAATAACCCTTTGTGTTTCAGATAGACGATGTGTGTGGGGAGGCAGCGTGCATGAGCATTCTGTAGCAATATGATTACCCTTTGTGTTTCAGATAGTCCATGTGTGTGGGGAGGCAGCGTGCATGAGCATAGTGTAGCAATATGATAACCCTTTGTGTTTCAGATAGTCCATGTGTGTGGGGAGGCAGCGTGCATGAGCATTCTGTAGCAATATGATAACCCTTTGTGTTTCAGATAGTCCATGTGGGTGGGGAGGCAGCGTGCACGAGCATAGTGTAGCAATATGATAACCCTTTGTATTTCAGAAAGTCCATGTGTGTGGGGAGGCAGCGTGCATGAGCATTCTGTAGCAATATGATTACCCTTTGTGTTTCAGATAGTCCATGTGTGTGGGGAGGCAGCGTGCATGAGCATAGTGTCGCAATATGATAACCCTTTGTGTTTCAGATAGTCCATGTGTGTGGGGAGGCAGCGTGCATGAGCATAGTGTAGCAATATGATAACCCTTTGTGTTTCAGATAGTCCATGTGTGTGGGGAGGCAGCGTGCATGAGCATAGTGTAGCAATATGATAACCCTTTGTGTTTTAGATAGTCCATGTGTGTGGGGAGGCAGCGTGCATGAGCATTCTGTAGCAATATGATTACCCTTTGTGTTTCAGATAGTCCATGTGTGTGGGGAGGCAGCGTGCATGAGCATAGTGTAGCAATATGATAACCCTTTGTTTCAGATAGTTCATGTGTGTGGGGAGGCAGCGTGCGTGCATGAGCATAGTGTAGCAATATGATAACCCTTTGTGTTTCAGATAGTCCATGTGTGTGGGGAGGCAGCGTGCATGAGCATAGTGTAGCAATATGATAACCCTTTGTGTTTCAGATAGTCCATGTGGGCGGGGAGGCAGCGTGCATGAGCATAGTGTAGCAATATGATAACCCTTTGTGTTTCAGATAGTCCATGTGGGCGGGGAGGCAGCGTGCATGAGCATAGTGTAGCAATATGATAACCCTTTGTGTTTCAGATAGTCCATGTGGGCGGGGAGGCAGCGTGCATGAGCATAGTGTAGCAATATGATAACCCTTTGTGTTTCAGATAGTCCATGTGTGTGGGGAGGCAGCGTGCATGAGCATTCTGTAGCAATATGATTACCCTTTCTGTTTCAGATAGTCCATGTGTGTGGGGAGGCAGCGTGCATGAGCATAGTGTAGCAATATGATAACCCTTTGTGTTTCAGATAGTCCATGTGTGTGGGGAGGCAGCGTGCATGAGCATTCTGTAGCAATATGATAACCCTTTGTATTTCAGATAGACGATGTGTGTGGGGAGGCAGCGTACATGAGCATAGTGTAGCAATATGATAACCCTTTGTGTTTCAGATAGTCCATGTGTGTGGGGAGGCAGCGTGCATGAGCATTCTGTAGCAATATGATTACCCTTTGTGTTTCAGATAGTCCATGTGTGTGGGGAGGCAGCGTGCATGAGCATAGTGTAGCAATATGATAACCCTTTGTGTTTCAGATAGTCCATGTGTGTGGGGAGGCAGCGTGCATGAGCATAGTGTAGCAATATGATAACCCTTTGTGTTTCAGATAGTCCATGTGTGTGGGGAGGCAGCGTGCATGAGCATTCTGTAGCAATATGATTACCCTTTGTGTTTCAGATAGTCCATGTGGGTGGGGAGGCAGCGTGCATGAGCATAGTGTAGCAATATGATAACCCTTTGTGTTTCAGATAGTCCATGTGTGTGGGGAGGCAGCGTGCATGAGCATTCTGTAGCAATATGATTACCCTTTGTGTTTCAGATAGTCCATGTGTGTGGGGAGGCAGCGTGCATGAGCATAGTGTAGCAATATGATAACCCTTTGTGTTTCAGATAGTCCATGTGTGTGGGGAGGCAGCGTGCATGAGCATAGTGTAGCAATATGATAACCCTTTGTGTTTCAGATAGTCCATGTGTGTGGGGAGGCAGCGTGCATGAGCATAGTGTAGCAATATGATAACCCTTTGTGTTTCAGATAGTCCATGTGTGTGGGGAGGCAGCGTGCATGAGCATAGTGTAGCAATATGATTACCCTTTGTTTCAGATAGTCCATGTGTGTTGGGAGGCAGCGTGCATGAGCATAGTGTAGCAATATGATAACCCTTTGTGTTTCAGATAGTCCATGTGTGTGGGGAGGCAGCGTGCATGAGCATAGTGTCGCAATATGATAACCCTTTGTGTTTCAGATAGTCCATGTGTGTGGGGAGGCAGCGTGCATGAGCATAGTGTAGCAATATAATAACCCTTTGTGTTTCAGATAGTCCATGTGTGTGGGGAGGCAGCATGCATGAGCATAGTGTAGCAATATGATAACCCTTTGTGTTTCAGATAGTCCATGTGTGTGGGGAGGCAGCGTGCATGAGCATAGTGTAGCAATATAATAACCCTTTGTGTTTCAGATAGACGATGTGTGTGGGGAGGCAGCGTACATGAGCATAGTGTAGCAATATGATAACCCTTTGTGTTTCAGATAGTCCATGTGTGTGGGGAGGCAGCGTGCATGAGCATAGTGTAGCAATATAATAACCCTTTGTGTTTCAGATAGTACATGTGTGTGGGGAGGCAGCGTGCATGAGCATAGTGTAGCAATATGATAACCCTTTGTGTTTCAGATAGTCCATGTGTGTGGGGAGGCAGCGTGCATGAGCATAGTGTAGCAATATGATAACCCTTTGTGTTTCAGATAGTCCATGTGTGTGGGGAGGCAGCGTGCATGAGCACAGTGTCGCACAAGAGGACTCTTGGCAGAGAATTCTCAACTTCTTCCATACTACGCTTACCTGAAGGTAATTATTCCAGCAACGTAGTTCATAGGGATATACAGAAGCCATCACTCAATCGTCCGTTTGTTTTTCCGTCCGTTCATTCGTTCGAGTGAATGGGTATTATTTCTTTTGTTATATTTTATGATCTAGATTGAATTTTTCTGTTATTTTGCCATTTGTTTTTTCTTTTTTTTTAAAAATGAATAGCAACATATAGACATTAGAATTATTTTGAGAATAACCCATTTACCCCTGTACAATAATCCGTCTGTCCGTCCCTACATCTGCCCTCATTTCCCGGAGGAGACCATTTCAGTAAACACGCTTATCACTTCTCACAACCAGAAGTGTTTTTTTTACTGATTTTGACACCAGACATGTTGTAAGAGTTGATTTCTGAATTCTGTTGAATTCTGTTTTTCTGTAGATTGTTTATCTTCTTGTTGTTTGAATGTTTTAACTTGTCTTTTGTTTGTTCATTCGTTTGTTATTGGTTTGTTTAAAACTTGTGTATTTACATTTTTAACATTTGCCTTTTGGATTTGTGTAACCACTTTCAACGAGGTGAATTACTCAGATGCGAGTAGGTAGTAACCAGTTTCGCCACCAGGTGCCTGATTCGGGGGAAATAACATGGCAGAGTATTACAAAATTCCTTTAAACTTGAATATTCATCATTTTAGTTGTTCACTTTTCATATGACGGTTATGTATGTGATAGTTATAGAAATTAAAATATGTCCAGTAAGAGAAAATATTATCTGCCCAACACAAGAAAAGATATTTAACTTTTTGTAGTTTTACTACATGGGGTCTATGGGGAATCTCCCCGACCTAGAAGTCACATTTTCAAAGAAAAATAAATTTTCATAGTTGATAAACTCTTTGCAAAACCACATTTCTAGATCTAATTTTACATGTAGATTCCAAATATTTTTTTAATGACGTAAATCAAGATTATTTCTACTCGCATCTAGGATATTCAGATTAATACAATGAAATTTGCTGCCTCTGTTCTATGTTTTGTTATATCACATCTTGATTGCATTGAATAAATTTATCGTATTAGTCAAAGAAACACGATGAACTGTCAGTAACCCCAAATGCCCCTACCAAGGACATGCAAAAATCAAATTAATTATGAAACTCATTCATACGGTGTCATGATTAAATGTGTCTGGTTCATGTTGACTTGTCCAAACAAACAGATTCATCCGTATATAGCGGATTATACTTGACTGTACACTTGACTGTATACTTGAATGAAATATATTAATTTGTGTCATAGACACATCATGACAGCAAACTTGGACATAATTGAGAGATTTTGTAACTCACGTATAACATGTATAAGCTTGTTTATACGTAGATATAGCTCATTATTTGTCGTACAGTTCGATCCCTTATATGGGGCACGACCGCCCCCCTTTGGTGGGCCCAGTTTTTATTTTTTATTTTTTGGGCCCTAAAATATTTGTAAGGCCTCAAAAATAGGCCTTTTTTGCATATTTTTGGCCTATTTTGGCCAACTTATCAAAAGAATGGGCCTTAGTACTAATTTTTCAAAATTTGGGCCCAATTTTTGGTTTAAGGTGCTTAAAATTCTTTTCCGCGATAGGGCGGGAAATGTTTTACAGACTCAAAATTTGGCCCACCTTGTTAATTTCTTGATTCCCCACTGATACATGAGTGAATCCTTATATTGTTTAGACATAGGCATTAGTCGGAAATCCTTATTTATAAGCGAGGAAATTAGCAAAGAAAGTTATTAATTTTTGGTGAAAAGGATATTATGATTGACCGACAAAATATAAGTACGTCTTTGTTGCGAAACGCCAAAGTTTAATTTACTTATACTTATAACGTATCAGCTGAACGCATAAACATAAGTTACATTTTCACTTATGAACGAAATCTCTAGTGTCAAGACTGATACTTTTCTTTTTACTGTGCATATCTCTGGATTTTGAAACTCATTGGAGACTTAGAAGATGATATCAACTATCGATATTCCACAATTCTCACGATGTCACATTTTTATCAGTAGAGGAATTTAATAGATATTTTCTTTCGTATTGTCTGACCAATAATCCGTGTGTCAGTTTTAATTATATTTATGAGGAATATAATAAATATTGATAAAACTTGTTTTTCTTTAGAATTGATCTGATATATTTCAATTGCAGAATAACATTGTCGAGTTCTTGATAATAATATCTATATTTCCTGTTTTTACATTTACAAATGTAAACTATTATCTCTTTTATGAGTTATTTTAATAACATCGTTTTTACGGAAGATGCTATCAAACGCTGATAAAAATGCATTGTGTTTTGTAGTAATGGTTTGACGCTGTCCAACCTTTGATAGGAAAATCATAATTACCAGACGTTTATTCCTTTACATTACACAATAGATGGATTACTGTGGCATTATTACATGACAATACTGTCGCTAATTGCGCTGAATCATCCTGCTGTGGCATGTTTGAATAATTCATAACTCTTTCAATTATCATATTTCAATAAAACTAATGGAATGAGTTTCTCCAAATGTAAATCTGCTTGTTTTTGAGATAGACTGGCAGATAGAACAGGAGATAATACTAGAAAAACAATTCCAAGAATAACGATATAAAGAATGTCAAATAAATATGTTAATTCTCCCCCTTAATTTCAAAAGTATAAACTTTTGTGCATAATTAAGTGCATCTAGTTGAGCTAGCCATCTGAAATTGTGGAGTTGCTCCATGGAGTCTACTTTTAATGTGGTAAAGAACAATTCAGATATCATGCAGACAAAAAAGGTATGCAGCATTACTGTATGTGGATGTTAACGACAATGGAACATATTTATTTCACACCCTGTACAATCAACACAATGGGCTACTTCCTGGAAAATGTATGAACAATACAGGTATTATTTTATGATCGTAGGGGAAGAGTACGTTCGACAGAAGTGGTTCAGATATCGGGGGTTTGTTAACTTAGGAGCATTCGCATTCTCTTCTTTTTTCGCATCTTTCTTGTCGCACCCCGTCCCTCAGTCGCTGCATTCTGATCAGCTTTCCGGAAGGTCGGCAGACAAGTACTCTTTCCATTCATTCGACTTCGCTTCTCAAAAGAGAGCTTCGTCTTCATAACTAGACTTACCCTTTGCATTCATTCAACTTCGCTTCTGAAAAGAGAGCTTCGTCTTTATAACTAGACTTACCCTTTACATTCGTTGGACTTCACTTCTTAAAAGAGAGCTTCGTCTTCGTTGTTTATAACTAGGCTCTGCGCGCAGGTTCAAACAAGAGTCCCAAAATCTCAAGAAAGCGTTTGTAGACGAATCATCGGCGCTATTTATTTCCAATATCGAGAGATGTGTATACAAATCTTGAACTGAACTTTAAGGGGCATGATTGGTATTCCAAGAAAGTGTATTTTGTCCAAAAATCTCATCTTAAACATCATGTATATCTACGCGCGCGTTTACTGTCAAAACGTTTCATGGATGTTTCTTTATATCCGATGGATGACGGCCTCACAAATCTAGAAAGTAGTCTATAAAAGACTTAAATAAGAAAGCCATAATTTCTCATGCTGTGCTATATTTAGACAACTAAACCTTTATTTATCTGAAATAATAGACAATTGGTTTTATTGTTTCCAAGTGGGATTTCCGATTTGTGATATAGACACAGCCGTTTATACTTTGGGACTAATAATATGATCTATATTTGTGATTGTTAAAGGAAGTCTGGACACTTAACGGTGACTAGCAGATGGACAATATAAGGGGGGGGATTAAGGTTATGCTTCAATATGAGTTATTTGCAAGTTGCTTTAGATGCACTTTTAAAGAACCACGTTCGATTCCCAGCTGACAGATCAGATACGAGGGATGATCAATATCATTTAAAGATGGCAGCAATTGTGTATCTTTAAGCTATATCCAACAGGTGTACTCTCACTGTCGAACTCATTGCTTTTCTGGCTTTTCTGAGATTTCACATTTAGTGTGGGATGGCATAATGGGCAACATTTGAGAAACAAAAAAGTACAAACCGAAGTAAACAAATACACAACATTCAAACTGCTTGGACGTAATTTTTGAGAAATAAAATAATATGATGTAGTAAATAAGAAATCGAAATCTATTTATAGAATGGTAGAATACGGTATTTCATTAGGGATATTTGATGTTATTTTTTAAAACTAACTGCCCTTATTCAGATTGGCTTAGATTCAACTGATATAAATTAATGATATACACCAACCATGCGTTGGTGGGCGTCCTTGGTTGATAATTTACGATCCATTTGTAGTTTTAATGCTGGTTTTGCTATTGTCCATTTTGATCAATGGTAGACTAGTCATGAATGCTTTGATGATTGTAGTTGACAAACCTGGAACTTTATTAATCATTCATATTAATACATAAATGAAGAAATGAAAAATGAGGTAAACATTAACGCACAATGATTAATTTAAGCGTATATAGTTTATTGTACATATTTCCATTTTATGAACATATAATACATATTGTATATATCATCTCTGTGTTGACATAAGCTGTAAATTGCGTTCTTTTATACATCACTTAGACGTTAATCATGTTAACCAAAGCTCATAATTACCACGACACATCCAAAAAACAAATATACGAACTCTTTCAAAAAGCTCGTTAGCACATGGAAAACATTTGTTGAATCATTTCGGTTGAAGTAGTCAGTATTTATAGTAAACTATTCATATTTTTGCAACATCGCTTCCAATTGTAATTTGATTATACTGAACAAAGCAACACAATCGTATTAGACACGAAAACAATTAATTATAAACAATTGGTAAAATATAATTTATCTCATTTGGCACAAGGCCCCGCCGGCCATATGTATTTCTGCAAGATATCGTCATCTGAACGTTCTAATTATTTCGTAATTTAAATGTATAAGATGCTATCTGATTAGATGCTATTTGTTCAACGATACCACATTGTCGGTCAAACCTAATGTTTCTGGAATGAGAGCGCAAGTTGTCTCGGATAAGTGACAATGTGTTGTATAGCACAGATCATGCATTTTCAGATTTTATCAGATTTTATCAATGCAAAGGGTCATAAATATAAACTCCATTAAGTTAAGAAATCCTCAATTAGTTGTTACCATGGATATAATGTTGTCATAGTAACAGAAAAATGTAAGTTGGTATTCTTAACTTTGTCTGTTTGTTGAAGTTTCCGGTAATGGGCCCTCAATTGTTGTTAATAAATTTAAAGTTAATAGCTTGCTCATGTCTACACGAAGGTTGGACCCTTTCCATTTGATTTGTTTGAATGTACCAGGCAATTCTCGTCAGCATATGACGATGTCATTTCACGATCTGAGCAATTGACCTTAAGTTGATCGGCGTGGTCTGTTGAACTTGACTTATCCCCAATACTAGCTTTGGTGCCATTCGTAAGTCTTACTGTCTGTTCTCCTAAATAGCGATCAGAATGTCGTCGTTTTTTATCGTAATTTGAACAGGTCGAGCAATCCTGACACGCCTGTCGAATCTGCTGGTTCATAGCGCCGTAGATCAGCGGACTGAGGCATGTTGCCACGGAATACAATGTCGATACAATCACATAAACATCCGGGCTCAATTGGTTGTTCCGGTCGCCAGTACGGATAAACGCATATGGGAGATATCCAATAAGGATGGTAAAGAAGACACAACCAAACATCTTAGTGATTTGAATCTCACGGCGGAAACCTGCATTTTGAATGCGTAATGTTGAGCGATGGACGTATATAAATATGGCAAGGAAGCAACAGATTACTATTAGACATGGAACAATAAACAAGCACACCATCATAGCCATTGTTCTCGTGGCGTACTGCGGTAGAAGTATACAGCGTAAAAGTTTTGGTGAGTATCCAGCCATTGGTGTAATAATTGCTGGAATGTTAAATGCAAATGGTAGAACTCTCGTTATGACAAGCACAAATCCAACATAAAGTTTTATATGCATTCTGTTATAGACGTCATTGTGTATAACAACGATGTACCTATGTATGGCGATCAACGCACTATGCCATAGCGAAGTACCTGTGAAGACGACGCTTAGTTCTGGTACAACACCACACACCGCCATGCCAGTCACCCATTCCAGAGCAATATAGGATGACAAAAACAGAATCTGGTTTACGCAAAGGTTCATCAAGTCATTCACGCATAAGCTGACAATAAATATATTAATAACGTTTCTCATTTCTTTCTTGCGTAATATCACAAACATAATCCATAGGTTGCCTAGAATGCCCTCAACTAGAAAGATCAGTATGATTACTGCTCCCACAGCTGTAGCAAGTCTCGAGGGCCCGGGGCCGTCATCTAATATTGTACCATTAGTGTAATTAACCCCTATCATTCGGGACGTGGCCGCTAGGTTAACAGTCTCCTCTGGTAATGCATCCGTGGCCATCTTGATTGTTCGGTAAATCAAATTGTAGAGTTGTCAATAATAAATCTGATATATTCTCCTGGTATGATATCGAGCCTAATTTTGTTCGGTTTTATACAATGGTAAGTCCATTAAAGCCATTTACATCTGACAGCCACTTCGTGTCTTGTCTTGCGTCAACTAACAAAACCGATATCGAGACAACTCGAAATTGTCAATAATTGAATCAGTCTTAAAGACATTTATCAACATATTTACTCCTCTAAACACAACTGTCATGCAACTAATTACTGGAGGTTTTAAAACGATCCCTCTTGGGTCGACGTATTCCCTAGGAACTCTAAACAGTCATGTAACACTCCGAGCGTTATTACTCTGATGTGCTCAAAGTGATATGTAAACGCCCCATGCATCCCTAAATGCCTAAAACTGTTTGTTCGTAGTTTTATCGCATATTCCCCGCAGGATTATTCAAATTAATGTATCAGCGATATAGGTCATCTAGGTGATATTAGATTCTCAGTCCGATCAATATGAATTGTTATAATTTCTTTCACTTCAATTTCTTTCACTTTTATGTTCTAATGTTTCTGTTCTAGTTATCTAAGAATTCTTTGATTTGCAATCAGTATTGTCTTGGCCATCTCTCTATGGATTTAGCGCTAAGCGAGTATTGCATTCAAACCTATAATTAGGGAATTAGATATGTCAAATAAATTGCTGTTAAATTGCTATATTTCAAAATGCTGCTTAATTTGACATTACAATATCCAGTAGAATGATTGATGGGTCACCTTATTACTACTTCACCACGCTAAGCGTCTTATAAACACTTTATAAATCCATGAATTAAGCCTTCGATTCCCTTCCTTGATTTGAGATCATTTGTCATTTTGATATTCTCAACTTTTGATTCTGGATGCACTCCGGGCTGCAGTCTTGTCACTGTGCTTTAATTAGGTTCGCCACCTTGTTTCAATCGATCTTCCTTATGCGGCTAATAATGCGATGATTGCATTCAGGCTTACGATCTCTTACTAACTAACTCAGATGTAGCAACTCCTCTGTCGGTAGTCTTTTGACTTATCCCTTGCCGATCTATTGCTGATCTGTGAAGTACGTAATGACACGATCAGTAGCCCAGGTATTACATTTCATGATCCAATCTATTGATTGCTACAACCAATCAGGATTTCCACTTTGACATCGAATGAATGCCAGGCTAGAAGTTTAATGTTTTCTTTCTGATTGCTTCCTCTCTCCATACGTCTCCTCAGTTATAGATGAGCCCTAAGTCTAATTGAGCGTGCCAATATTTTCTTGATGGATGTTCTTATCGTGTACTGTCTATTTACTTAGAACCTTTTCCTTCAGGTGAAACAACGATTTAGTGTAGCTTGATTGTTGAAAATGTTATGATTTGGCGGTAAATAATACTCCAATTCCCTCTACTCTCATTTGGAGCACCCTAGTCAAAGTTAATCAAGTAACTGCACTTTTGGAGCGTCTATTTTATTTTCTTCAGAAGATGTATACATTTGTTTGGTGCTCGTAGTTGTTGTGTATTAATGCTTTGTTCGTTGAGGGTGTTGATCCTTGAAACCCATTGGCGATATGTTGGAGTTATATCCCATTAATCAATTTATTCCCGATAGGATCGAATTCCCCTGATCTGAAAGCAGAAAGGAAAATGATGATAAATTCACTTTAATAATTATTAATTATGCTTTATATCATAACCAGAGACTCACCAGTCCTTATTTAAATCAGATGATTTTTTGTGAGAATGCTCTTGAGCAAAGCTCATCTATATCAGTTGATAGTTATTTTTAGCTCATTTGATTTTGTTGTGTAATCTACAACATGTCCTCTTCGGGTATTTTTACACTTCACTAATGGTCCTTTTTCCATATAGCTTTGAAATCTCGTTAAAGTCTCGTTTTTATTGAGATTCTGGGAGATGTTGATTCGAGTTGTATATTCAATTCAATTATATGACCTACTGTCTAGAAAGTAAATTTCGTGCATTATTTGGCCGACTGAATCACATTGGCACAACCCAATTTTTTTTGATATGTCACAGTAACCTGAATATGTACGCTTGATAATGAAAAAACACAGGTAAATTTTTGATAAAAATCTTCTTACGTCACCACCAGACGTGGTGCTGACATATTGTTATAGTCTCTAACTTTTTTTGTGGACGTTTCGGCGGTTTGAGTTCGGCGTTCTGTGTTTTTGTGTTCGACCTCTAACAAATGGCAGGTGGTGACATTTGGATTGTTAATGCCTTGTTAGATACGTTAGCACAAAAGTATTCAACAATTTAACACAAATAAAATGAAATTTAAGACTCGTGACAACCGGTCTTAAGGTAAAAATCCCCAGTATCCCAAATTAATAATAATACAGATGGCGACCCATAATTACATCATTCTACAACACTTTATATTCACCGCGTGGTTTCTTAGATTTGCCCTATACATCATTCTGATACTCATCTCTCTGTCTTTCGAAGCAAGATTCTCTGCTGATTTGTGAAAGAAGGAAATGCAACTACAGTTTTTTTTATCTGATCGTGATGCGCTTACACATATATGGGAATAACATAGCACATGGCACTCGATCGTGCCACTATATTGGAACATGGGCATGGGCATTTTATAGGCTTCAATTTTTCAGAAAATGGGCCCAATTCAGTTTGGATTCAGGTGATTTATTTTCCTGATTTGAAATTTGCCGCCCCCCCCCCCTTGCTAGCTTCTGGGTCTACCAGCGATAGTGGTGCTTGTGGTTTGGTATTTATTTGCACGTTACTAGTATATTACTGTATCTCATACTTGAGTGGGTTTGGGGTAGATATCACCCGGGAATATATATCGTATCTGAGGAGCGGGCAGGATATATTGTATATGTCCCGCCCTAGGGCAAATGCGGGCAGATATAATATATCCATCCCGCTCCCGGGAATTTTTCAAAAGTTTAAATATCAAAAGTTTTAATTTTTTAATTTTAAGATCTAATTCTTTTAAGTTTAAATGTTACAATTTCATTGTATTGAACAAAAAGAATATTACGAAAATGTTAAATATAAATATCTTGTCATTTGAAAAAGGTGGAAAAGGTTATATCTACCCTAAACCCACTCAAGTATGAGATACACCAGTTATGTACGGTCGGTTTGGATACATAGAATATCCCTTGGGATATACAATACATCTTCCCTTGGTCCCTTCGGTCCCTCGGGAAGATATATTGTATATCCCTCGGGATATTCCCTGTATCCAAAACCTCCCAGTGCATAACCCCTATATATTACATGTTGTATTGATATATCATGGCTCGTCGAGGATGTCACGGTAACCCTTGGTGATGATGTCTTCAAATGGATAGTTTCCCCAAAACAGTCTTTAAGTCAGGGAGTTACATGCTCTTACAATATTGTAATTTGCGAGATTAGGTTAAGATTGAGTATTTTATCCCTTGAAATGTTGCATTCACCAGATGTCTTACAATTGAATGTACAACGACAAGAGGTGATGTTCTCAAACTGCACTTATTTCGAATTCTCAATTCTTTATTTATTGTAATTTTGTAATTATTGGATACTCAACATACGAACAAAATGAATTCGGATTGAATGAAATTTCCCAATTGAATCAACAGAAAACCATTATTTCCTTATTCACTTATGCGATTGAATGTTAAAACGAGTTGGATACGATAAAATTACGGAAATATCAGACGAATTGATCGGATTTCGGAAAAAATATGGCATATTATATCCCCCGAATCGATACATTTCCACACTTTATGAAGAAATAAATCAAGTTAAACACATGGGACCTCTTATTTTTCTATTACATAAGGCAAATAAACGGAATTGCTTATTTTGCTAGTTGGAAAATCGTGGCCTCTTAAATTGGCATTTAGAGACAATTATATACTTCAAAGTAAATGCATTCTTTTATAATTCACAATCAAAGAAAGTATAATAGCTAAATGATTAGTATGATCGTCTAATGATTGTATTGCCCTTTATGGTATTGGATGCAGTTCTGATACTGTATAAATACAGTCATCTTGAACTAATATTATCAGGATAACAAGAAAAGCGTCATAATTGAACCAACTACTGAACCAAACCGTGTTTTAAATGTCTCTGCAAAACGGTACTAAGAAACTTATTGGAGTGACTGGTACTGTATGTAAGCGCAATACAAGTTTAAAAGTCAGAGAAAGGATCGTCGAAAGAAATTGGCCATACTGAAACAGTGTCCAACCTCCCTATCTTTCTCCAAACATTCAGAAAATACAATTGTGGGATCCACAACGTTTACTATCCCTCAGAATACAAATACTGCGAGTCTCTCTCTTAAAAGCATTTGATATAATGGCTCTGATAATCAAATATAATCAAAATCCACAATAAGACCGAGGGACATTTGAGTCAAACTGGATTCATCATAATATACATGTATGTTAGAAATGTTTAGAGAATTATAAGCAAATGTAAATACCATGAGAAATAGCTGTATATACTAGACAGTAATACTGTAGAGACGATCCCCAAATGATAAATATCAGAAATAAAGTTACGTGGAAAACAAAGTTTGCACGATGGACAATTTCAGTTCAGTATGAAGTAACTCCTTCATCTGTAAATACGCAATACAATTTCTCTTTGTCCGTCTGTCTGCCCTGTCCGTCCGTCTGTCAACAATTGGCCCGTATTAAAACCTCTGTCAATAGGATTCCCATTTTAAGTTATTTTTGTTCAACATCAATGTAGAAAACCCCCAGTCTATTTTCAAAATGGCCGCCATTTTGTCTCGCAAAATTCACTTTTGGATCATTTTCTTTAAAACCTGTGTCGATAGGATTCACGTTTTAAGTTATTTTTGTTCAACATCAATACAGAAAACTCCCATATGGCTTCTGGTTCAAAAATTCACATATTTTCAAAATGGTCCCCATTTTTGTCTCGCGATATTCACTCTTGGCCCATTTCCCAGCTTTACAAATAATTTCAAGTGTCCTGGATTGTAAAAAGCCATGTCACTGTATAAAGAGTAGTTGTATGAAATAATTTTGTTGCAAAAATGGGCAAAAATTATATCCGGTTTTCCTGCCATTTTAGCCATCATTCACTTTTGAGCAACACCATGTGAGCCCAGTACCCAAAGTACTATTTATTTTTAATGGATTGCTCGAAACAATTAACCTTTTCGTGTTGAATGCCATCACATCAACCACAAGAGTGAACAGCAAAAAGAAACCATTACAATACAGCATCTATCGTGACAACTCTCATTGACTACTTCCTAATGGTCGTTCCTTTATCTGGTTGCCGACTTCAGGTCGACGCTCGGTCTAACCTCCGCCACAAAACGCATCAAGGGAAAAGCGAATGGCTGGGGCCCCACTCGAGGAGGTCTTGCTGATCCCGTTCTTCTTGTAACTTTGTCGTTAAGCAATAATTAAACAACTTCGTCGAGTACAGCTTATCAACACATATCCATTCCTAGCATATGTTGTTTGATCAATTGGTATAATATCAAGGATAGAATTAATTACCTTATGTGGGAGAAACACAAAACAACCAAGGTTTAAACGAAATCAATAAATCCAACCATAATCAGTAAATATTTCTTTTACAAATACTTATTTGGCATAAATATATATATTCTAGCAGATCACAGAGATAGACACAGAATTGTGCAATCATACTGTCTGTTCGTTGTTCCACCACTTGACAAATTTCGGAGTTCTAGAAATACATAATTTGTCTGCGCCGCAAAACCCACCCACCTACCCACACCCATCCGTCCGCCCGTCCGTTCACCTTTTTTGTCTTTTGTATTGATCTACAGGCTATTTCGGATGTAATTTAGTTTTACTAAGAGAGCGCTGAATCTGTTTTTAAAAACCATCCATTAATTTAGGCACCCCGGCCATTAATTGTAAAGAATGAATCCAAACAGTACGCCCTCTAAAGTGTCAAGTCAGTTTATGTTATACTCTATTAAATGTAATAAAATTACCATTGGATAGAACATGAGGATTCTGCAGCAATTTCTGCTTATTGTTCGGTAAGGTTCGTTACTATTGAGTGCCTAGTTTTAATATATCTAATGAAACTTAATATGCTTATTGATGAAGCCAGATAAATGAAGAAAACTCGTTTCGACACATCTATTAGTAAGATTTTATCCCAAAGATGCTTCCTCGCTTTGATATTCAGATGTTTTGTTTAGATACTGTTAACTTGTTCCTTGAAAGCAATATATACAACCAGAATATAGCTTGAAGTATTTGTATTGAAACAACTATCATAAACAGATTTATGTTTCGCAATGATTCGATCATTTGAAGCATCCCAGCACCTCCAGGCAGACATTGAATTTTATTCTCATTTTGATGAAAGGCTTATTGAAAGCCAGTTAAGTGTTGGAGATAAACCATTTATATTATTGTCTAAACACCCTATGTTCTGCAATGTCTATCATGATTTAACAAAAGTCTGTATTACAGGTACTGTAGACAGATAATACACAACATATGCTCGATTAATATCTTGTTTTTGTAATGCGGCTCATCATAAATCAGAAATGGTAACATTTGATCATGTTGAAGAAGTACGATAATGTGCGTACGAGGTCTGAGCCATAAGTCATTGCCCCTCTTTTATCAAGTTTCGTATCGCACGCTCTAATACGAGGTTTATAATTGTATTTCTGCATTAAAGCTACATAGACTGATTACAAGGCAGTTTAAGCAAAATAGTATAGATATCATGCGAAGAACATTATCTTACATTGATACCATTAGAATAAAATCAACTTATTGTAGTGTAGTTTTGTATAACTTTAAGCAAGAGGCCATCTTAATCTGGAGGTACATTATTACTTATTAGGGTTCTTGAAAGATATCTATATTATTGTGTTTCAGATCTGGTTGTATCTTACGATAACTTTTGGAACTTACCTGATCTTCTGTATCGACCTTTGATATTGATCTATAAAGCTGTTTGCTAACGATCATGCTATCACAACACACTGTAGACTTTATCAAGGTCGACTTGACCTAGATTTCAACATGCTTGCAAAATAAACAATCAAACTTTCAGCATTGATTGCAAATTCCAAGACCTAAAACTTCTTAACAAAATCAGCCATATGTCAAAAAACGTTTTTGTGACTGTGGAATTATGCGAGTGGCGATTATCTAAGTCTGTAGGGCGATACCACGTTAAGCTTAGCACAGCTGTCGTAACCAGCCTAGAGGACGTGGGTTCGAGTCACATGAGCCTCCATAATTGAGTTATTACAGTGTCTTTCTAATTGTGTTTTCATTAGGGCATTAAGATGTACAAGCTTCGCTCTAATTCGGCCTTATTTTTTGATATGCTCCAGCTTGTTATGCATAATGTACATCTTCATACTAAGTGCTCATTGCCTTTCTTTGACAAGTCAAGATGGTTTATCTCAACACATTAACACCTGAATATTCTGGCATCATATTTATTTTCCCATGTTCTTTAAGGTGATATGATGAGACCAAAGCAATCAGATTTCAATTTTATCTTGGATATATTATATTGGATGCGATCCATTTGCTTTGCAGAGAGGATTGAGACCCATATCCATTTGATATCGTATGTCTGTCCGTCTGTCTTTTTGTCCGTCTGCCCTGTCCGCCCGTCTGTCAAATATTGGCCCGTATTAAAACCTCTGTCAATAGGATTCCCATTTTAAGTTTATTTTTGTTCAACATCAATGTAGAAAAGCCCCCTGGTCCTGGTTCAAAGCTCGTCCATTTTCAAAATTGCCGCCATTTTTGTCTCGCAAAATTCACTTTTGGACCATTTTCTTTAAAACCTGTGTCGATAGGATTCACGTTTTAAGTTATTTTTGTTCAACATCAATACAGAAAACTCCCATATGACTCCTGGTTCAAAAGCTCACCTTTTTTCAAAATGGTCCCCATTTTTGTCTCGCGATATTCACTATTGGCCCATTTCCCAGCTTTACAAATAATTTCAGGTGTCCTGGATTGTAAAAAGCCATGTCACTGTATAAAGAGTAGTTGTATGAAATAATTTTGTTGCAAAAAATCGGCAATTATTATATCCGTTTTTCCTGTCATTTTAGCCATCATTCACTCTTGAGCAACACCATGTGAGCCCAGTACCCAAAGTACTATTTATTATCTTTAATGGATTGCTCAAAACAATTAACCTTTTCGTGTTGAATGCCATCACATCAACCACAAGAGTGAACAGCAAAAAGAAACCATTACAATACAGCATCTATCGTGACAACTCTCATTGACTACTTCCTAATGGTCGTTCCTTTATCTGGTTGCCGACTTCAGGTCGACGCTCGGTCTAACCTCCGCCACAAAACGCATCAAGGGAAAAGCGAATGGCTGGGGCCCCACTCGAGGAGGTCTTGCTGATCCCGTTCTTCTTGTAACTTTGTCGTTAAGCAATAATTAAACAACTTCGTCGAGTACAGCTTATCAACACATATCCATTCCTAGCATATGTTGTTTGATCAATTGGTATATTATCAAGGATAGAATTAATTACCTTATGTGGGAGAAACACAAAACAACCAAGGTTTAAACGAAATCAATAAATCCAACCATAATCAGTAAATATTTCTTTTACAAATACTTATTTGGCATAACTATATATTCTAGCAGATCACAGAGATAGACACAGAATTGTGCAATCATACTGTCTGTTCATTGTTCCACCACTTGACAAATTTCGAAGAGAGTTCTAAAAATACATGATTTGTCTGCGCCGCACGCACCCACCCACACCCATCCGTCCGCCCGTCCGTTCACCTTTTTTTGTCTTTTGTATTGATCTGTAGGCTATTTCGGATGTAATTTAGTTTTACTAAAAGAGCACTGAATCTGAATTTAAAAACCATCCATTAATTTAGGCACCCCAGGCATTAATTGTAAAGAATGAATCCAAACAGTACGCCCTCTAAAGTGTCAAGTCGGTTTATGTAATACTCTATTAAATGTAATAATATTACCATTGGATAGAACATGAGGATTCTGCAGCAATTTCTGCTTATTGTTCGGTAAGGTTCGTTACTATTGAGTGCCTAGTTTTAATATATCTAATGAAACTTCATATGCTTATTGATGAAGCCAGATAAATGAAGAAAACTCATTTCGACACATCTATTAGTAAGAAATTTATCCCAAAGATGCTTCCTCGCTTTGATATTCAGATGTTTTGTTTAGATACTGTTAACTTGTTCCTTGAAAGCAATATATACAACCAGAATATAGCTTGAAGTATTTGAATTGAAACAACTATCATAAACAGATTTATGTTTCGCAATGATTAGATCATTTGAAGCATCCCAGCACCTCCAGGCAGACATTGAATTTTATTCTCATTTTGATGAAAGGCTTATTGAAAGCCAGTTAAGTGTTGGAGATAAACCATTTATATTATTGTCTAAACACCCTATGTTCTGCAATGTCTATCATGATTTAACAAAAGTCTGTATTACAGGTACTGTAGACAGATAATACACAACATATGCTCGATTAATATCTTGTTTTTGTAATGCGGCTCATCATAAATCAGAAATGGTAACATTTGATCTCGTTGAAGAAGTACGATAATGTGCGTACGAGGTCTGAGCCATAAGTCATTGACCCTCTTTTGTCAAGTTTCGTATCACACGCTCTAATACGAGGTTTATAATTGTATTTTCTGCATTAAAGCTACATAGACTGATTACAAGGCAGTTTAATCAAAATATTATAGATATCATGCGAAGAACATTATCTTACATTGATACCATTAGAATAAAATCAACTTACTGTAGTGTAGTTTTGTATAACTTTAAGCAAGAGGCCATCTTAATCTGGAGGTACACTATTACTTATTAGGGTTCTTGAAAGATATCTATATTATTGTGTTTCAGATCTGGTTGTATCTTACGATAACTTTTGGAACTTACCTGATCTTCTGTATCGACCTTTGATATTGATCTATAAAGCTGTTTGCTAACGATCATGCTATCACAACACACTGCAGACTTTATTAAGGTCGACTTGACCTAGATTTCAACATGCTTTCAAAATAAACAATCAAACTTTCAGCATTGATTTCAAACTCCAAGACCTAAAGCTTCTTAACAAAATCAGCCACATGTCAAAAAACGTTTTTGTGATTGTGGAATTATGCGAGTGGCGATTATCTAGGTCTGTAAGGCGATGACACGTCAAACTTAGCACAGCTGTCGTAACCAGCCTAGAGGACGTGGGTTCGAGTCACACGAGCCTCCATAATTGAGTTATTCATGCGATACACAGTGTCTTTCTAATTGTCTTTTCATTTGGGCATTAAGATGTACAAGCTTCGCTCTAATTCCGCCTTATATTTTGATATGCTCCAGCTTGTTATGCATAATGTACATCTTCATACTAAGTGCTCATTGCCTTTCTTTGACAAGTCAAGATGGTTTATCTCAACACATTAACACCTGAATATTCTGGCATCGTATTTATTTTCCCATGTTCTTTAAGGTGATATGATGAGACCAAAGCAATCAGATTTCAATTTTATCTTGGATATATTATATTGGACGTGATCCATTTGCTTTGCAGAGAGGATTGAGACCCATATCCATTTGGTATCGTCTTTTTTACAACTTAACCTTTGATTTTTTTAAATATTTAAAACAATTTTATAATTTATAGCATCGTATTGGAGATCACCGTTCTATGGGTCGATTTTGTTATAAGTGCTTTCTGTTGTTTTCTATATTGTAATACTGGATTTGTCCAGATGGATCTCTTTCAGATTAGTTGAGACATGAGTGCTATATCTGGATATTTTCTATGTCAAGTACATTATTTGGTACAATTTGGCTTTCATTGTGTATTGGATGTCTCCAGTGTGAATGATATGCCCCATACCCATGGTCTTGAATGGTGAATGTTTGGGAATGGGGTGGCTGGCATTGCTTATTTGTTGATACGTTTTCCCAATGCCGATCTTGCTATTTTTTGTCATGCTGTATTTTGTAATGCTCTTTGATACTGTTCCTCGTAGCACACATGCTTCCTGGACATTTACTTCGTCAACAGTTAAGCCCTGCTGAAGATGACATTTGCTTTGGGTTCTCCTCCCGTAGCACACGTGCTTACATATTTCAGGAGCTTTTCTTTGGTATTTTCCCCTGTATATTTCAGGACCTTTTCTTTAGTATTTTTCCCCGTAACACACGAGCCTACATATTTCAATACATTTTCTTTGTCAGCAGTTAAAGCCCTGCTGAAGATGGCATTTTCATCGGTACTTTCGACCTTGCAGCATACATGCTTATATATTTCAGTACATTTCCTCTGTCAACAGTGAAGCCCTGTTGAAGATGACATTTTGACTAGTCTCTTCGAGAGTTTCAGTTCCTAAACTTTATTAATGAAATTGTTACATCTGAGTGATTTACAATACTCCCATGGTGATTAGGTACGCCGTTGAGTCTGGTTGCTGCAATGATGAGCAACTGAGACCCAAACCATAGTTGCAAGTTAATATCGGACCCGTCGTGAGAGAAGGTTATGGCATGATTGGAATTCAAATCAGGCATGGCGCAGTTTGGGCCCAATTAACCTTCACATTGCCTGATTTGCAACAACGTTGTTGATATATAATTACGAGATATAAAGCCATACTCCGAGAGTAATAATGACATATGCTCTGCTCATGCATTGAATTTTAATGAAAAGGCAATCATTTATCTTACGAACTCAAGATTTTGTGATTAATCGATGGGAACAGTATTTGTTTAATCTAAGGATACATCAGAGAATGTGTATATCCATATTGTTTGGCATCAAATAGTGGATTCCTTAATCGATCCGATTTAAAATATTCAGGAACAGAATATTTGTTTTGATGGTTGTGTGATTCACGCTGAGCGTTGAAACGAGTTGCAGCGTGGTATATCAACCTCGCAGACAATAAGGAATAGCATTACCCCTGCCCCCTATAAGAGACATGCTGGGGTTGACTTTAATCTTGATCAAGATGCTACAGCCTCCAATTTATTGCTCTGCAGAAGTCAGAGAAGCACTTAGCCAAAGGATCAGAGAAACCTATAATTGAAGCACTTTCTGTCCAGCAGGGGCAAAACAATATTTTCTCTTTATCGAGTGGTCTTAGGGAAATTTCCTTTGACTAAAATGTAAATTGTGTAATCATGTGTAAAAGTATGCACTGATTTACAGTGATTAGACTAATAAGCCATGGCGTCTTTACTTTAAAGTTCAGCTGGTAGGCATATGGCTGGTATGTGCTTCTTTATATTTTGTACTATTAAAGGGATAGTACAACCACCATGGACATGCCAAAAATAATTGTTAAAAAATTGGTATATTGATGATCTTTGATATGTAGTGCCTCTCTCTGTCTAAGTATCAAATTTAATTCGACTTTGATAAGTATAGAGTGACAACAGGGTGGTCCAAAAGTGAACCCTTGCAACAAGCTATGTCTCAGGTATTACTTGCATTAATTTGATGATATTGTCAATGAATAAACACAAGTAGCAAACGCGTCTCGAACTCGCAACCTCGTGGTTACGGCGCCCAATCGCCCAGCTCGAACGTGCCGGCGCTCAAGCCCTCTCGGCTCAAGCCCTAGAGGCAGCTGATGTTAACGCTCGAACACATTAGAGGAAGCACAACGGACATTTTCTACACACACACACACACACTGCTCAACTGTCCTTTAGAGGAAGGTCTAAAGCTTTGGTGGGTAACACAACGGTCCCTTAAGTCTTAAGTCTTGCAGAAGTTAGATGGCATCAACAGACATTCCGGATTATGGATGATGTGTTCAATCAATGCTCCACGGTTTTGAGACGATGCATTTGGCCAAAATATACTTATTTCAGTCCGTTCTTTTTATTCATTTAATCAATACATATCATGTTAATACTAATGTTGATTTTTACAAATCTGGAATTATCGATTTAAAATGCTTTTGAAACTGTGTGTCATGGGGATACTACCACTTTAACTTATAACACTAAGTGAGAGTATTATTTACTGCACTTCGAAAGAGAACTTTGAGGTTATTTCCTTCACATGGAATAATCGATCATTTTCACACAATCTCGAATTGTAAGAATTTTAAAAAACACATATCTTCGAACATCTTCGTTACATCGATGAAATCTTTAACACGTGTTAGCATTTAACCAAAACTTCATGTTAAATGCGAATGTCAAAACCAGTTGATGCTCCATCGACTATTTTTCATAAACATATCAACTGAAGGAAAAATACACGTTAAAGATGCGAAAACAACTCCTTTTGAAATTAAGTTGGGCAGGAAGAATCAGACGCACCATCTGGCATTTTGAGCTCAACACAGATGTTCGAGTTATCTATAATTTCCATTGCATAATTTTTGTTTTGGCTAAATGATACTCATTAGATAATAAATTGTAAATTATTTTGGCGTATACGTTGAAACATGCAGAGTTACAGGAAGATCATGTTTTTAAAGTGGTTGGATGCCATGGTCTAAGAATCAGTAATCTATTTATACGTTTCAGTTTCCATCAAATAAAACTAGATTGCGTTTGACTAATGGAGGGATTCCAACGAACAGATTCATACTACTTCTTTTGTGTACCTAAATGATTCATTTGACATTAAGTGGGAAAAATACCAACCGTGATATATAAATCTATTATTTTCTTATCTGAGACTGCAAGTTATCATTTGGCATCTCTACCCGAAAAAAATCAATCCCCTAAAATCAAATACACACTGAGAATGACTTGCTTGGAAGTAATATGGCTATCCAATCTTTTTTGCAGGTGGTTTTTACGGTTTTTACAAATTTCAATTGACTTTTTAAACATTTTAAATACGCCATGCACGTTCCGCAGTAGTAAATGTATTTGGAATTCAATTCTCAAGATTAGATTCACATGTCAATATTTCTATAAAAAAGGACATCCAAGTCTAATAGTGGATGGCCCCTTAGGGGCCATTGCTTCATTATATGAATTCTAAAAGAAATCTTTATCCTTAGTCATCTCCATTCTTATTAAACTAGGAGTATACAAAGTTGCTAAGAAAAATATGATCATTTCAAAATTCAAAAAGAGGCATTTTTCTTAACTGTCTAAATCATCATATCTCAAGCTTCATGTTATATTATTTTAGTTTATATACATGGAAACATTTTGTTGCATAGCTATATAGATATACAAATGGTTTTAACAAATTAAGCTGAATTTGTTTTTGGGGTAGAAGTATGTACAACCAGGTCGTTGAATAAGTTCACGGAAAAATGCTCTAATCTCAAAGGTTTTCAATATTGTTTTCATAGTATATACTTGGTATTGTTAAGCTACTACTAGATCGCACTATATTTGCTCGATCTTCATTGTTTCTCACTTTCTCTGATCTCTGTATTGATACATCAGTTAACTGATATCATCTGTTTTCCAGATTGAACTAAAAGTCTAATCACGATGTATTAACCACTGGGATCAACACTCAACAATCAAGACATCATCGACATATAGTAAACACTACATCTAGGAAAGAACTCTGCAGACGAAAAACAGATTAGTATACTTCAACAGACTAATCTGCTTTCCCAACCTTCAAAATTACCAATGGCAAAACAAAGGCAAAGACAACACGATTCACGTTAAATCAAAGGACGATATAAAGACAGTATTAAATGTCAACTAATGATGGAGATGTATTAGATAGGGAACAATAAAGAATAGTAAATAAATATTTGTGAGACAAATGAAGAATGATCTATTGTGTTTCTGTGATAAAATAATAATTTTCCAGTTGTTTATGGCATCGAAGCATCTAAGTATATAGACCTACAGAACATTACAAAAACAGCATGATATTAAAAACCTTTGCAAAATGCATAGCAAAGCCAACCTCGTGCCACAAAATATTCACACAAACAGAACAAATGTCTAAGCATTTGAATTATCAAGACATTCTTTTTGACTTATTTCAAAATACATCAATTATCTGAAAATATTTAAAGAATAAGATGTTATTGTATTTTAAATGCCATGATTACATATTATACTTTGAGTTGCTGTAATCTTTTTAGATCTAGACTTACTTATAATTGGGTTGATATACAGCAGGTATGGTTGGTAAACACAAATATACCCAGCAGTTTTTTCACTATTTGCACAATGAAAACAGCCAGTCTTTAACAACAAACAACAGACCGTTTAAGCACTTAAATTTTTAAGAACTGAGCCAAAATATAGGACGATGAATATAAATATGCTATCCATAATAATTTGCAGTCCATGTAATACCTCAAATGAATGCACCTCAAATAAATGTATTTTCTAGTAAAAAATAAATAGGGTATTACATCAAGTAAAAACTAATGTGAATGATTAGAACCATTTGGGAAATACCCTTGGATGTAGATTGAGCATTTATGGTTCAAAGTTCTAAATACCCATATTAAACTAATACAAATATGACAGGAATGCATCCGTAAGCCTTATCTCCTTTCAACATGGTAGTTTTGCTATGCTTGGTAGATTTGTTTTTCATGACTTTGCTAATTATATTGCCAAAGAAAGAACCGAGATCAATTTGTATGCTGCCATTTATTTAGAAAAAAGAAAAGGCATATGCATGTGAGCAACGATGTGTGACAATAGATATCGTATGTATTTATATAAAACAATACTAGCTACAGTGCATCGTTCTTTTTAAACCCAAATGGCTGCGATTCCCATACTGTGATGCGCTCTGCATAGGTTTTTATTTCTTGTTCGATATATTAGACATATCGTTTCATCAATTCAATATCACACCAAGTGGTTCTTGCTGAAGTTCACATGTTAATGTTCTTTGATCATTGTATCATGGCTTAATTATCTGGCTTAAGATCTAGAAATAGATCCATTTTCATGATCATCCCACGAAATAAACATGAGGAAAGGTAGGCAAGCTGTCCAGCATGTCCATGTATTTTATGTATCTGTACTGAATCGCCAGATGATACTCAACCATTCTTATTTATATTTATCTGATATTCTGATTCAGATTATTCTGGAAAGGTATTAATTAATAACTATTGTGATAATGGAACCTGAATGATTGGAGGGGTTAGAATTCATCGTTTCTTTTTACGTTGGATTATAGTTTGGGATAGTTGGGATTTGTTTTCATTATGACTGGTGTACTCTTAGATACATTTTGTTTGCCCGCTCTCCTCTGTAACAATTTTAGTCACTTTCCTTTGGCATTAATATGTATTAAACATATTTTTTACAAGGCATTAACATGCAAAATTTCACCAACTACCATTTGTTACAGACCCTACACACCCACCGCCAACCTCCAAATACAAAAATTCAAGATTATAACAATAATTAATAATTTGATTCTTAATTGGTCAATTTGAAGCAAATTGAAAAATATCTTTTTTACCCTGAAAAGGCCATTGAAGGCTTTTTGACTCTGAGAAGGTCCTTAAAGGTGACATTGAAAGTGAAATCTTAAATATTAAGTCGGATTTGAACTTTCAAGAACGTGAAGATGATTTGGAAAAATTGGTGAATTTGAAGCAAATTGAAAAGGACCTTTTTAGACCTTGAGAAGGTAATTTAATGTCAAATCTTAAATCTAAAGTCAGATTTGAACTTTCAAGAACTTGTAGATGATTTTGAAAAAATTGTGAATTTGAGGCAAATTGAAAAAATACCTCTTTGACCCTTTTTACCTTGACAAGGTGAAATCTTTAATCCAAAGTCAGATTAGAACATCTGAAAACTTGTAGAGCGAGGACACAATTCAAATGGACAATAAGAAATTCTTTCGCTGCCTTATGTGCGGATATTTCAGTCATCGAGGTAACAATTGCTGACATTTGCTCCCTTCCTTTTATTGCTGTGTTTTGAGGACTCTTCAGTCTTACCGCCTTTTGGCACTTATGCTGAACACACATAGGCAAATCAACAATTTCAGCTTGACACATCTACAAAATTCTCTTGTACAGCCTCAAAGAGGCGGCCATGTTTCGATAAAATGTGCTATCCCCATGGCTAAATAAATCAACCAATGGAACTGCTTCTTAACCGATCATTACCCTTGTGAACAATCAATTTGTCCAATAAGCTTGGATAACATCTCGTTCAATGACACTGGTCTCAAATTTCCAAAAACAAGCCAAATACGGAAGTTTGTTCATAGTCAACTTTTGAAAAACGGATTTACAAAAATAATGATTACAATCTTTGTATATTCTCTAGTCGTATACATGGATTCTCGTCTATTATTTATGCGTGTAGTTTTTAAGTGTCAGATAATATACAACTATTCTAATATCTAAATAGCATGATACTGTTTCCATTTTTTCTAATCGATCATGATTTTTCCACTTATTCAAAACTTTATTGTATTTAAGCATGCGACATGTGGGCTTTGATTATGGCATGTAACATCTCAATTTGACTAATACTTGCAGCAAATGAAGTGTATTTTGTCCCCTCTAATGTGCATTACACAACACATGACATACCAGCCATATGATCCCTTTAACTATGGCATTTCAATCCACCTGTAACTAGATTAATACAGGTTGACGTCACTACCATAACTAGATTAGTTGAAGTCTTAACGTTACAATATTTTCAATTTAAAAGTAGAAATATTATTATCCCATCGAACGAAGTTCGGAGGGATATAGGGAACGCCTCCGTCCGTCCGTCCGTCCGTATGTACGTCCGTCCGTCCGTCCGTCCGTACGTACGTACGTCCGTCCGTCCGTACATACGTCCGTCCGTCCGTCCGGGCAATAACTCAAATACCGTTGGCCCGATTTTGTTCATATTTTGTACACATATACCCTATGGGGGTAGAAGTTCTGCTCGAAAGCCGATTTTCACAATGGCCGCTCATTTCAAAATGGCGGCCATTTTAGTGCCGATTTTACAGTAATTTAGGTGTAATATGTAAAACTGTAATAGCAATATGTTTTAAATGTAAAAAAATTATAAAGGACATTAATAATGCTACAAATGTAGATATTAAAGAAGCACATGGCAGCCATCTTGAAAAATGGCGGCCTTTACTCGTCATTTTACGATTTTTTCTGTAACTCAAAAAATAGTGGAGCGATTTTGTTCATATTTGGTATGTGAATTCTATAAGCATTGCACACTGTCTAAACAAGGAGGATTGGCTCCCAGGATCGAAACTCGATATTTTCCAACAATGAAATCGTCGAAATGTCGTTATTTTCTGAAATTATAACCAACTATAAATTCAAAATAAACAGTCCAAAGATTCGAACCAATGCCTCGATCATTTCTCCTGAGTTTTAGAATATTTCGTTCGGAAACAAGACCAAAATTCACGATTCAAATGCTGAAGTGAACAAAATGGTGGCTGTTTGAATTCGAATTTTGTATCACGACATGCCCATATATGGGACAGAATATCGATGTTGCACTCTGGGAGCCAATCCTCCTTGCTGTCTAAAGACATTTTTGGTAGAAGGCGGCCATTTTGAAAAATGGCCGCTATTTTAACGTCTTTTACTATAACTGGAAAAGTAGTGGTTCGATTTTGTTCATATTTGGTATGTGAATACTATAAGCATGGCACACTGTCCTATGACACTTTTGGTAGAAGGCGGCCATTTTGAAAAAAAATTGAAAAATGGCCACCATTTTAACATATTTTACTATAACTCGAAAAGTAGTGGAGCGATTTTGTTCATATTTGGTATGTGAATACTATAAGCATGGCACACTGTCCTTAATGACACTTTTGGAAGAAGGCGGCCATTTTGAAAAAAAATTTGAAAAATGGCTGCCATTCTAACGTATTTTACTATAACTCAAAAAGTAGTGGAGCAATTTTGTTCATATTTGGTATGTGAATACTATAAGCATGGCACACTGTCTATTTCTAATGACACTTTTGGTAGAAGGTGGCCATTTTGAAAAATGGCCGCCATTTTAACGTATTTTACTATAACTCGAAAAGTAGTGGAGCGATTTTGTTCATATTTGATATGTGAATACTTTAAGCATGGCACATTGTCTAATAAAACTTTGGGGAGTACTCAGCCATTTTGAAAAATGGCCACCATTTTTATGTGTGTTATTTTACAAGTACGTGTGCGATTTTTCAAAAATTTTAGAGGTGGCTACTTAAAAGTATATTATTTCTTCTGATGACAACTTGGCTAGTGAGCAACCATTTTGAAAATGGTGGCCTTTCTGGTGTGTTGTTTTATGATATTTGCTATTCGTTTGTAAAAATGCCAGCCATTTCTGTTCGATGGGATTCGCTACGCTTTGGCGTTGCCGTTGTTCTGGTTGTAATTAAAGATTTACCTATTAAACAATATTAAGTAAGAGAAAGGAGGTAAGCCAGCAATAAATGAGAGATTTACCTAGTCAAGGACAAGATTAACCTTCCGAAAATCTCTTGTAGATATTCAACCATTCTATTGATATAATACGACAGGTTTGAATTACCAGTTAATTTAGGAGACATATCTCTGACTAAAATAAGCAGATTGCACAGAGTCTGCGCTTCAGGCAAACAAATTGATTTCATAAACGTCGAGCTAAGTTAGTATCCATGCATTTTTTTACAAAAACGACGCAACCTTTTATGTTGATAGAGATGATCATACAGACAATGAGGTTTTAGGCTTTGTGATATCATGAACATGAGATGAATGGGGACACCGTTATGCTATGCTACTTCTCATCTAATACGATTATACTCCAGTTTCCAATCAATTTATATATTACGAACTTAATCCGTACGTATAACATGTTTAACAATAATAAACATATCAGATTTTGATTAACTATAACTACATTATCGCTGCTATATCAAAATAATAGTATTCACACGTGGTCTTTCATCATACAAGTATTTAAGATGGTCTCCCGTCGATGTCAAATTTCAGTTGAATTGCTATCAGACATAATACATGCCACGTGCTACATCTAAAATGTCTTGATATTCTTGCATCACGTAATATTTGTGCCAAATGGGTATTTGATTTTAGGTAAAGTAAGTAACGATAATATTTGACAGTAAAACTATATTCAAATAAGATATTCCATCCGATTCATTTTACTTAAGATGGTCTAGGGAATACGCCTCTTCAAAAGATGCCATTACTTAAAGTGATATAACATTAATTGAAAAGTAAATTAGTGAAGTATTTCCTCAGATAATCCATTAAACATAAGCCTATCATATTTCATATTATTACCACCTTGCCGGACCAATTCTAGGGGTTTTGGTGCTAGTTTAGAAGGCATTCATTTTATTATATCGACCTGAGCAATATCTGACGTCATAGTGGCCATTGGTCCAAAATTCCACTATATTGCCCTTCGAAATGACGTTATTGTACTATTAATAAATTTGCACGATTGTATACGATCACTTTGACACACCACTTTGACACGATGAGAATATAGAAATACAAATATAAATGCTATATAGGATTTATTTAAAGTTCTACTTTACCTAGACCTATTGATTTATTAAAGCTCCAAATACACTGCAGGATTATATAGCTGGTGTTTTATTATTGAGTAACTAAATCATAATAAAATCTGAATCCACGAGTGTTACATTATCCCAATATTCTCCATAAATCCTTATTTAATTATGTTGGAAATATATGCCATTTATATTTGACATCAGATGTCTATATTGTTTGAAAACTTTATCTTTATTGGCAATCAGTCACATTTCTCGAAGTGTCAATCTAATTATTTTAATAAGAATGTAGATAAAAGGTTAAAACGTCTCTTCCCTTGAATATATTGTATTAGCTGCATAGAAAATATTATCTTCAATTGCGGGTTCAGTTTTTAATAACGTTTGTGAGCTTAATCAGTAAATACCACGAGTATATGCAACTGATGAGATATTCCTTGGAATATATGAAGAACCTCTCAGCTATTCATAGGAGGACAATGGCACAAAATTGCCTATGGAACCTTACGGCTTTAAATGATGTATAAAACTTAGTCAATAAGATGTAATTTTAACTGATGTCGAAGATATACCAGAAACTCTTCCATAATAACATTTCTTTGAGACTGAAATGGACACTTGGGTATTCTAGTTAAATGATAAAGCTACTAGAGGTTCTCAGATAATCAACACAAAATTGAGAAATCTTTTTGAAAAATCTAAATGCACCAAAAGCAACACCAGCATCATATTGCAATGCAGTTAATATAAAATCTTTTGCAATCTTGGGTATACTTTCATGGATCATTGTGCAATCTTGGGTATACTTTCATGGATCATTGTGCAATCGTGGGTATACTTTCATGGATCATTGTGCAATCTTGGGTATACTTTCATGGATCATTGTGCAATCTTGGGTATACTTTCATGGATCATTGTGCAATCGTGGGTATACTTTCATGGATCATTGTGTAATCTTGGGTATACTTTCATGGATCATTGTGCAATCGTGGGTATACTTTCATGGATCATTGTGCAATCTTGGGTATACTTTCATGGATCATTGTGCAATCTTGGTTATACTTTCATGGATCATTGTGCAATCTTGGGTATACTTTCATGGATCATTGTGCAATCGTGGGTATACTTTCATGGATCATTGTGCAATCTTGGGTATACTTTCATGGATCATTGTGCAATCGTGGGTATACTTTCATGGATCATTGTGCAATCTTGGGTATACTTTCATGGATCATTGTGCAATCTTGGGTATACTTTCATGGATCATCGTGCAATCTTGGGTATACTTTCATGGATCATTGCTTTAACCTTATTGAACATGTAGTCAGCGACACACATATAGTCAAAACAAACATTTTTCGTGCATAACAAATACCCGGGAATCATCAATACAGGTGTGAATGTTTTTGAAATAAAGATACATTTACATGAATAACATATTCTGATTACTGCCACTTTAAATCGCTGTTTACTAAACAATTTCTCTAACGTGCCTTCACTGGCGTATATTCTCTGGGTTATTTGGGTAAGTGACATCATAATGGCATGGAAAGCAATCATTATTCCTTTATGGATAAACTATAAATGGTTCGAATTAATTACACATTCCGCTGCACCAATATCTATTATTTAATATAATCTGTTTCTCTGCTATTGCTTTTATGCTAAGGATGCAAAAAGTGTTATTTTCTTTAGAGCAAGAACAAATAGAGGCAAAGTGCCCGTTCCCCGCGCTTCTTTAATATCCTGTTTATGTTATAGGTCTTCCCCATATCTGATATTAGAAGGGTTTTATCGAAAGTATGGAAATTCAAACCTTGTTTTGAAAATGTATCACATGGTAATAACACTACTAATTATATACATCGTACACCATAATGATAAGGATGCAAGGTTTATGTAAGAGAATACACAGATCTACACGATGCTCTTGAAATATATCAATATTCACTTGTTATTGTTGTTGTTATTTCTATGCAATAAGGTAGTTTCTAATTAGCTGAATAAATAGATGTCACTACTGGCATTATTTGTTTTGGTTTGGGCCAAACTGCCATTCACTTCAATGTTAAACGCTTGCAATAGTCACACTTTCATGATTTATCAAAAAGTGATGGTTGAATCTCTCTAAAACTCAAACATTAATTATGAGATGACTGTTAATGCACATATTGTGATATTGATATGCACGTCAATTTAGTTGTTTAACGAATAAAACAATGTTTTAAAGAATTTCAACATTGCATCAATGGATATTTTTCTTTTCATGTTTTTGTGTACTGTGTTTTGCAAAACTTGATGGTCCTATCTTTCCCTTTTGACACTTGTACGTATATAGTTCTACACCTTCTGATTGGAGCGAGTGGTGGTGGGAGATGGTTTAACCAGTGACTTGGTGCCATCCTTGGTCCAAGGGTATTTTAATTCTTCCCATAAATGCTATAGCCATACTCGCCTACCAGTCATACCTTGATAATCCAAGATGGCTATAGCAGTGAAGCCCGATCTTAAAGGATGACTTGGCGCAAGACTGTCTTCTTCACTTGTGATTCTCAATGTCTTGCACAAATATGTGTATTTTGCTTGGCGCAAGATTAGTCTTTTTCACTAGATTCGCAAATTCTTGCACAAATATGTGTATGTTGGTCTTAATTTCAGTTCTCACTTTACGTGTTGGTTTGGTATACATAATTGCGTTAGTTATAATTTATTAAAGGCTATTTTAGGCTTAGATCTGTTTGAAAAATGAGATGAAATGATGGTTCTGACGACTGCATGACATCTTGACATTTAGTATTGGCAGAGTTGAAGAATAGGTCGCTATACATTAATACTATCGATTCTTTCATCCGCACGTATTGATAGATACATCTCAAGTAATAATGATTATAATGCATTGTTATGTTCAATAAATAGTATATAAAACTACGCAATATGCATTTAATGAAGCTATAAAAAGTGATTAAGTATATATGATGGTCAATTATTACTCATCCCACCGAAAGGAGTTCACGGGGATTCGATTCAGAGGAGCTGTCCGTTCGTTCATTTCTCTGTATGAATGTAATCTTTGATAATTCAAATACCGGTTATTAGTTTTGGTTCAAATTTTATATACTGATACCTTAGGGACACACAATTTAATAATTGGATATGATTATGTTTTTCAAACTAACTACGTTGAAATATAACAAAGGATGTATGTTACTTAATGGGGATTCCTTTTAAAGCAAATGACGTCGTACGTGCTTGATCATCTTTCCTTCCCGGATGAAAGCGATTGATCTGTATTCCGGTTTAATCGTATGTTTTTATCATATGGCTTTGCTCTTTGCATGCATACACCAATGTACAACTTCAGTGACATTACATTAATTAACTATTGATGTTGGGTGTATTAGATATCAGAAAGCTTCCGCATATATTTAGTTCAAACTAAATTTGCAGATGGTAATATCATAATTGTCATGCAAAAGTGTCTACAAATTGCCATTATATCTGTAATTCAATACCCGTATCTTTGCAAGCACGAGATCCACCGTCATGCCATAGAATAAGAAAGTGAAAGTGAATACTAAAGTAAACGCTTACATCAATCCTCCTGTCAAAACAAACATTGCTAAGATTAATGATCAGAATGTAAAGTTCGCTAATGACCAGGTGAACGACACAAATCTACTTACCTGCATGTCAGTCTCTGTTGAAGAATGAAGCAAATGAGCAGGTTTGATTAGACTTTAACGCTGCATATTACATACTCGAGCTCATGGTTCCTGACTTAGATAAATGAATAAATACAGAGAGCTTAAATAGAGCGCTTAGCAAGCAAAACTAGGAGCTATACTGTAACCACGAGGTCGTGAGTTCGAGACCCGGGGTCGGGAATTCGTAGGATCCCCAATCCAATCCAGATACATTTTATCTTTTGGGACAAATCTTGGATTACAAATCCGATAAATATTTGGTGAATTCGTACGATCCGACGGTTATGAGGGGGAATCCCCAAGATTTATCCATTTTGCATTGGAATTCGGATAAAATGTATCCCAAAAGCAATCCACCTCAAAAGGAGGATTTAGATTTAGATTAATCCCAGGATCGTGTGAGTTATCCGATTCTAGGATTAATCCCACAATGCATCATTACCATGAAAAAATTATATCCGGATTGGATTCTGGAACGTACGAATTCACGGCCCCTGGTCTCACGACTTCGAGGTTACAGTTAAGCTCCTAGCTTTGCTTGTTAGGCGCTCTATTTAAAGTAGTTTGAACATATGTTCTTAAATTCCCACTTTGCGTATTTTTAATGTTTTGGGGAAAAATAAAGACTTCCATTCGAATTTTATGGTATGTAGAATGTATTGATAAGAACCCTATCGTTCATTTGACACCAACAACAGCCCAAACGGACCACATCAAAGCTTACGATAGATTATCAAATAATATTTTCGATCTGTTAAGCTTTATATATCAAGTTTTTTATCAATGTCATTGAAAGATTGAGCAGTTGTTTGTATTACACGATTTATTCATTTTTATAGAAGTGCCGCCATCTCTTAAATCAAGAGTAATTTAAAACATGCACTTTGTTTAGCATGAGCATGCACTACTAATGATCTCTGAACTTCAAATGGTTTTTTCTATGTGAGTTATTTTTTCTTGGTTCAATATTAAAGCAAATCAAACTTTGTGTCATATTTGAGCGAGTGTGTGAGTAACATGTTTCAATGATTATTTTTTCTTTTTTTTCTTCTAAATTAAGTATAGCGGGCCTTTAAGAGTCATGAAACGCATCTTTAATGTACTACTTCAAAGGAAGCAAGACTCATTACTTTGGTTAACATGGTAATGCAAGTCCAGTCTTCATTTGATGACAGGCGTCAACTGAAAATGTCATTACGCAAGCAGTAACGATACTTAAGTGAACTTCGTTACATTCCCATGATGCGTATCATTTCCTTCTCTTGGAGTGTTCTAATGGACATTTACGTTTTACAAATGAGACAAAGTCCTCAACATTAATTTCAATGCACTTCTCTATGTACAGCTTAAGTTTCTCGTTTGAAAGCAAACGTGATGCTTTGTGATACAATTTCATTTTCGATTTTAGCAAAAAGGTACAGATCAATCTTACTGAACATCTAATCTCACTCATAAATTAAACTTGCTTGTTTGAAATCAAACGTGATGCTTTGTGATAAAATTTCATTTTCGATTTTAGCAAAAAGGTACAGATCAATCTTACTGAACATCTAATCTCACTCATAAATTAAACTTGCTTGTTTGAAATCAAACGTGATGCTTTGTGATACAATTTCATTTTCGATTTTAGCAAAAAGGTACAGATCAATCTTACTGAACATCTAATCTCACTCATAAATTAAACTTGCTTGTTTGAAATCAAACGTGATGCTTTGTGATACAATTTCATTTTCGATTTTAGCAAAAAGGTACAGATCAATCTTACTGAACATCTAATTTCACTTATAAATTAAACTTGCTTATCCCGGGTTGCATATACAATACCCGAAGATAACTCGGTCCTATCGCGGTCATAAAAAGATATGCCTATCATTCTTGGATCTAGAACAGATTAGCAATGCATGTTGAAGACACACACAACAAATGTTTGAAAAATCAAGTCCCTGGAATATCAAAAATAGAACATCACTACCATTTTACTCGAAAGAGCAAGTCATAATAATTCAAGTGAAAATATACCAATTCCCTCGACATATACAGATTGAACACGGATTCAATAGTTAGAGGTGCTATATTTTTACAGTAATCAAATCAGGTCTGCGTTCACACGTCATGTCAATCATATATATCAATATTTAATTAAATTCTTGTCATTTGATGTGCTTTGATCTTCCTACCAATGATATCAGGGTGTTGATACTGCAGTGGTATGATTCTATGGAATCCATTTCCTATTCTTATTTTACCTCAGTTTTATAGAATTAAGTTTCATAAAAATGATTTTTGCTCATGTTGGGATCAGATCATAGTGATGATACTGCGCAGTGGTACAATTCTATGCTGAAAGTGTTCCACTGTCCATTCTTATTTTCGCTCAGTTTCAGAGAAATGAGTTTTATAACAAGAAAATCAAGTGAAAATGACACTAGAAAAATACGAAGGCCATACTGCTACATATGTATTTTGACAAAACTGATCAAAACTGATTCTATGCTTAAAGTGCCCCACTCTGTCCATTTTTAGTTTACCTCAGTTTCATAGAAATGAGAGTCAAATTTTCAATAATTGCTTACATTTTCTCTTTTGGTATGAGATCAGGGTGTCGATACTGCAGAAGTTCGATTTTATGCTGTAAGTGCTCAACTCTGTTCATTCGTATTTTACCTCAATTTCAGTTTCATAAAAATTGCTTACATTTCCTCATTTGAGTATTTAAGATCATCAATAGTGTTGTTCCTTGATGGCAGGTTGTTCCAATTGTGTATTTGATCCTTTTAATTTTCCGACCACTTTGCTTATATTCATACTTTTTTATCATGTAAATTATTTATTGTTACCTCTTACTGTAACAGTAATTGGTTTTAGTGCTGACAAAAACGATACTAATTATTTATTAGTTCCCAAATCGTATAATGCTTCAATTTCAAAAAAGAATATAACACCTAATTGATAGTTTTCTAGCTTCAGATTGACGGTATATTCAACAATGATTAATATCAGAATATGTTTGTCCACACTAGACTCCGACCGGGACTTGACAAAATAAATAGATAACCCGAGACAAGGATGCAAGGTTAATGAGCAGCCCGATATTTCACTTCCGGAATCATGTCAATGTGGGTGTCCAGCCGAATAAGTTAACACATTTAAAAAGCAATGAAATTTGTCAACTTCATTAACACGTGTTGAGTTTTTAAACGAATTATTTATTCATGACGTAATATAATTGTATGTAGTTACACTGTACGAAATGATCACATAACACATAACTATTCCCGGGGATACTCTCACCAGTATGGAACATATATAATGATAAAACGTAACATTACGTAATCTACGTATCACTTATTGATTTGTCATTATTCGCATTTTAAGTGGATTATCAAGGACTCACTATGTTTTTAAGGATATGGTCACGTTGGTGCACTTGTTTTGGATCGGTAGCTTGTGACTCTAAAATAAAAACGTATTATAAATGCCATATGTTCGTAGTTCCAATCTTATCGTGTAATGTAAAGCAAACGATTCCTACTATACATACCTACTTAAGGGGTCGAAGCTTATATTACAGTTTAAAATGCGTATTAAGAGATACTTGAAAAGGAACGTCCTTTTGGTAGGTTTGGGACTTTTTTTGTCGTTGTTCACTCCTATTTTTACTGTTACTATTATCATGATGGTAACTATGATAACTTTAGTTTTGAGTATACCCACTCATCGGAAGGTTAATGGTCAAGGGTTGCATTTACTAGCGAGGCTCATTCTGACGTGTCAAAAAATACTGAGGAACTCAATGTTGATGTGATTCCATGCAGTTCTAATTACGTTTAATAAAATGGCAGAAAAAACATCATAAGTCACTTTTTGATTTTATATGATGTTTTATAACCTAATTTAGACTGATAAAAAATAAAACCTTATCCTATTTGCAATTAGATTTCTCTTCACTTGATATTTGCTTTGAAAAGGTTGAGTAAGAAATCAAATATTCTCGTCCGTAATTAGTTAAAAGGAAATGTCTTTCAGAACAATCTTCTGACATCTCTAGATATTGTTTTATTGCAATGTTCAATGTATTTCCTTGGTTATACAACGTAATTCACTGATATTACTTTTCCGATGTACTAATGCTCTGATCATATTTATTTGAAAAACATTGTAAGAAATGAGACGTGTCTATAAAAAGTCTTAATTCTCGGACATATATGACATTGATGATGAGAAACCACAGAAGTTTATAACATTTGAAACTCAATCAAAGCCAAATTCTCTACATACACAATATAATATTGATACAAATCCATTAAGTGATTACAAACATTTAATTGACCTTTAAATCGGCCTTTATTCAGGGATTTTCAAAGTGATTCCAAGCCATTAATTGACCTTTAAATCGGCCTTCATGGAAGGATTTACAAAGGGATTACAGACCTTAGATTGGCATTTAAACGGGCCTTTATGGAAGGCTTTACAAAGTTATAACTGACCTTAGATTGACTTTTAAACCAGCTTTCGTGGAAGGATTTACAAAGTAATAACTGACCTTAGATTGACCTTTAGTCAGGCCTTCATAGGAGGATTTACATTTCCAAAGTTTAATATTGTCGACCACTCGTTGGTTAGGGGTACTTACTTGTTATAAATCCCAATATTTTGTTGCTTGTCTGTATACAACCATGTGTTGCACAAGTATAAGCGCAAGAGGCAATAATGGTGAATACCAACGAGTATAGCAAAAAATGAAAATAAAATATTTTAGAGGACAGCAAGTAATAAGGGGAACACTCCTCAATATCCCTGACTACGATCTAACGCTTAAAGAAATACCTTACAACTATTTTCTTGCTGTCCAGGAATCATTTTCACAATCAAAAATAATTTAAATAAATTGATTATTAAAATGATTTTTATGATCATTGTTTGCGTTCTTGTTTGAAAATAAATCTACTCAACAGCGTAATTCTTATAACTGTTGAGGCGTACCTCGGTTGATCAAGATTATTATTTATGGAGCTCGGAGAAAAGCCATTGTTAAGTTCTTCTGTATCCTGTCTTTTAAAGATATAGCATCAATTTATCAACAGTTCAATCAGCTTATCGAGTACTTTAGAGCTAATATAGCACTATAGTTCCAGGGTAGGCCAATTACAAATCGTTAGCAACTAAGAACTGTATACTTATGTGACACATGCGACACAAAACAGGAAATTAAAACTCCATGTGCATCGTTAAAGGATCTTCAATACATAAAATACATTTATTGATTAGATTAAAGCTAAAACTGAAGATTATTTCCCGGCATAAATAACCTTGACTTGATTCCTTTGTACCGCCATTATTATTGGCGTGTATTAATGGCTTGAAACACGTAATCCCAATATTATCTCTTTGAACATTATCCGTCTTAAAACTGAATATCATAAAATTGAGATGATGATTAAAATTGAGCTGGTTCGTAATTTATTGAATCTGTGGAGTTTATGATGATTAACTATATCAAAGTAATTCAGGAAGTTTGTGGTAAAAAAGCCATTTATAAAGTAAGAAAGATAATGTTCCTTCAAGTCAATTACACAAGAATACATACATCCCTCAGTTTGAAATAAATGCAAACATTCATATTAATGGAAAGTAATATGCTAGCTAAAAGGTACGATTACGTTACGACTGAAAATCAAAACTTCATGAAATCACAAAGTAAAAGTGCCGAAATCTCTAAACTTTTTTATTCGGAAATTTTCAGTCTTCCCTTGAATTACATTCCAAACTGTACAATGTAGGCCTATTCGCAGATGATAAAACAACCTAGAAAACATTTAACAAAGAACAGATCTTGGATTATTTGGGCTTAAAAAAAACAGGATTCTGTCCCAAAGAGGGAAAAATGGACTCCGCATTTCAAACAGAACACCTCCCTTTAAGGATTCAAAAGTATAGTGCATCAATTACAAACAAAGATACGTGTCATAATCTCACTGTTCATACACATATGAATGTCTGCGATGTGTGTCTGGCTGTCTGGAAGTGTTGCACGTTCAGTGTTATTGTTGTCTGAAGCTTTATCATGTCTACAAATTGATTAATGAGCGTGTAGATCGATTTAACAATTGATTAATAGGTGATTAAACGCTTTGCGGAAATGTTCCCGTCTTTGACCTAACTGTTACATCTATATTCCAACTGTTTTATCATTTGGAGTATTCTGTTCTAGGCCTGCTATGACAGAACCTGTTCTTTATATATTCTAACATCTTGTCATCCTTCAGGATCAGACTTCACTGCTATACACGGTCCCGTTTACACCGTTCCGTATCAGTGGTTTTGTTGACATTAATATGGAATAAATCATACAATTTCATGAAAAATGGTGACATTGTCCTACGGAAATTGAGATTATCTTTCACAGTAAGTTCGCACGGCGATACTGTATAGCACATGCTCTAGGGAATTGATTCTACTTTCTATAGACACCAAGCACATCTCTGTCGATAGAATAATGAAAAAGCCTTAGGGTCCCAACCTCATTTGTTTACATTTACAAAAACGTGAAAAAATGACAAAAGTTGTCATAACTTTTTAAATCTAAAACTCTTGAAACCGATTTCACTTGCCAGCGACAGATACTTTAGTCTTTCACGAACCGAACATGTCAGTTTGGTTCGTAATATCTCCAAATAAACGATTTCAACATTTTAAAAAACTCGATGCTAGTCCACGTGTTAATAAGGAATTGGTCGACTCAATAAGTAAAGTCAATGAACGAAACGGTACACTCGTAAATGAAATGAAGCAGCTAAGGAAAGAATTAAAAGAAATACAAGGATGTATCTTGTTAACATTTGAATTTCAGGGCCATGTTTTTCATCCTGTTTTTTTAGAATTGTGGTAGAAGCACATCACTGAACGATAGCACGCTAATGATAATGACATTGCGTTGTGGATAGATTGTATCCAGATACACTGCAATGTAACGTCATCATGACGTTATGTAGGTCATGCGTCAACTATATTTTAATTGACATGCTATTCTGATCTTGTTATTGTATCAGCATCATTCGTGTTTACAAAAAGTTCTTAGAACTTTATTTTGGTTTTATTTTTATCCTGCTTGAAACGGATAAAATCATTCTACTGCTGTGTTTAGTCTATATATACATAGGTTGGAAACCTTTTCGTATTTTATCAGATCACACGGCAAAATCTCTTAGGCGATTCGTTTCATCTCATCAAGCCAGTGATACATCTTTCCAAATACATCAGTGGCTTACAAATCAATCAGAAGTCTACTCTAACATGATCTGTTATTGTAATTGCGGACGAAAAATGGTTGAACTTCACACACGATTTCGCTGGCGATTATTCATTTGTTTGGATATCGGTGATGTCTTGACCATTTGAAGTACTTAACCGGATGCGCCATTTCAATCATGTTTCTCGGATTTACATCGATTGAATAGAATTACTCTAAGACGACCACGCACCTGAGTTTTAGCATGTACTCAGGGTGGTAAAAAACTGGAAACCCTTACACCGATTTCCTAATATCTTTGTCATTTTAATAAATAACTTGCACATCAATTGTACATCATTTAATTTCATACAAGCCAGCCAGCATGCCTACTATATTTCATGACCATCAGATTGATAGTCACAGTGTTACAGCACTTGAAAGAACATTCCTGGTGGCCACTATTGCGGTATAGAGAAACCTGCACATGTCGTCCAAAATATTCCTACCTATGGGGATATGGCAGAGATGGGTGTATTAGAATGACCTCAGGACAATTGCAGACCTCAAAAATGAGATCATCTGTATCATTCAGGCCATGCCTGCTGAGGAATGCATTTGGGTCATTGACAACTGTGCAGGTTTGCCTACAGTGCAATTATGGTCAAACCTAAAGCATGTTGCTCAAAGTGCTGTAAAATTGTTACTATCAGTCTGATGGTCATGAAATATGGTAGGGTGGTATTTACAAATATCAGAGTTTTATTTCTTAAAATGATATTAGGAAAATGCAGCGTTTCCATTTTTGACCACCCTGTAACTCTCTCAGATTTTCAATTAGGAGTATGCGATTAGATCTTTTTTTGCAAAGTCATCTAATCTATCTTTCATGCCTTCTTTATGTTTGGAACACATGATTTATCTATAACAGAAAGGAAGGAGGATTATACAGTCAATGCTTTGTCACAAAGTTCTTTCCTTTATGGTCTTTTATGGCATCGTAAATAGTACTTTGAGGTATCAACATATCACGAAAATACTTTATGGGGGAATATAATAAACCTAGCTTGAATGTCTCTTTTGGAAGACCCCATCATATTGCCATCGATAAAGCATTGACTTACAGCGAGCAAACCAGTGAATGAAGAGATTCTGTCCATATATACCACCCAGCAGTCTAGGATGAATAGATATGTTCGAATATTAAATGCATAAATAATCTTGCTATCATCTCACTTTAGAAAATCATTCATCACTGACTTTGTATTATTTATTGTTAAATAAGCTATACGGATGATAAGTTATTTTTTGAAGTGTTATTGCCCCTACTTTATAAACATTATTATCCATTGCCATCTACAGCATCAAGGGGGCTTTGAACAATAGTTTATACAATGCCATTGAACCAAAACATACACGACTTGATTGAGAAATAGAATGTTATGAATAACAAGATTTTGATTCAATTAATGCTGACGGTTGACATTTCATTCAAACACATCCTCTTCAAACCAACAGAAGAACTTGACATTTTGTTTTTGAAGTCTAGATTGAAAGATCTTCTGATCAATAACAGCCCCGATTATGTGTTACATAATGAGTGATTTGATCGATTGGAAGATATCTGTAACAGTCATTTGTGTCATCTAATTACCAGGAAAATTGATCATCATTTACTCGATAACATTCACCATTGGTCTGGACCCTACTGTATTTGACTCAAGTACCCTCTTCATTCATAATGGCTCGCATTTACCATAACGGCTTTTCATTTGCGTCTGGCATGTTATTATGTCCTCTCCAATGAGTTGGTCAATGCTTATTGTCATGTGTTATAACATTGACTTAAGGACACACTCACTCTTATCACCAGTGGCACACTCGAGCATGCTCATTTTGACTAAATTATTTACACCCATCTGTCATCCCATCATCCCATGTGTTTCCATAACGTTCCACAATCATGCAAGATTGCTGTACTAATAGTCTTTGGCTGATGTATGTTGTCGACGGATTCATTTGTATTTTATAAAATAGATGTTTTCATAAGAGGTAATAATCTTATTTTATTAGGCTATAAAAATAAGCGTACGTTATCACAATTCTGTATTTAATCGAACTGAACACAATTAACAGTTTTCAAGAAACGCTAGGTTTGGTCGTTTTATCGATTTCTCTACGGATTGGTGGACCTTATCAGCTTCAGTATGTATTTGTTTAGCTATTATATGAACCATCGATTTGGGTATCTGTGGTTTGTTTTCGTGGCCTATTTATACTGTTTCTTTTCTAGTTCTGTCATGGGCCTTTCAATTATGGTTCTATGAATTGTCTTCAACACGCTTTGGTCTTTCACCATTTGGTACTTGTGTTTACGTATTTGGATACGTTTTCAATTTCATCTCATGATGGTTTGAGGGTTCGTGATTCAATGGATCGATATAACTTGTTAAATCTATTTGACCAGCGTTGCCCTATTTTCTGATTGTTCCTAGAATATGTAAACACAGTTCAGAGGACATGAAGATTCGTTGGCTCTTCATTCTGCCCCACTTTATCTGTCGTATGGTTTGTGAATGCCATGGTTGCGCACCCCTTAATGTAGTGACTTGTCAAGCGACTTTTAGAAGCATGGGCAATTCTAATTAAATGTGAAAGTACATTGCAAAGGTCATGATTAGAAGTTTGTCCCATGAGGGGAATCACTGCCCTCTTATCATCATCGCCAACTTCCCTTAATTGCCCAATGGAATTGACTGTCGCATTTGCTGCATAAATGGATACATTGTTCATTGAGAAATTATCCAGAATCGGACCGGTGTAATAATGCGATCCTCTTTAAATTCTCTAAATACTTCAATATGCAGTGAGTAATAAGAGAACAATTGGTCATATTCAACTTAGGAAATAAAAACGTGGAGATAACATTTGTATTGATGTCTTCCAGGGGCGTAGGAAGGTGTAAATTCAACACTACGCCAAAAATCCCGCCAAAAATATGAAACAATTGTGTCAATATTCTATATCAAAACGCCTATTTTATGCTCGTAAAATGTCATTTTATGAAAACAGAGATTTTAAGCTTGCAATGTTTTTCACAACCTAAATGTGAACGGAAATACTAAAGCGATGCATTTGTATGGGCGATTGGTCATACGTATAGGTTGGCGTTTCGATTTTATATGCAAGCTTTAAATCCCTGATACCTTTTTAATGTGCTTTAAAATGTTCGAATGATTTTCATCATTTAAAATCACCTTGGAAAGCCTATCTTTTAAATCTCGACACAAATCATTCTCACTTTGCTAATGCACCCTATTCAGACAGAGCCTGTGGGAAATATTGGGTGCGGAGCAAATGAGCGGAGGGTGCGGAGCTAACGGTCATTTTTGAATTTAAATTTGGGATATTTCTGAAACTAAGCCGTTTTGGGACTTCAAATATACCAAGATATGTGTATTTGACACCAAATATCAATACAATTGTGAAAATAGTAGCGCAATTCATTCTATAGCGACGCAGTGTGCCTTAAACCTTTCCCAGACCTATATATTTTGAAATTATCTTTTTAATACTGAGTCCCCAGCATTCATAAAAAATGGTGTTCAAGGTACACTATCTATACAAATTATTTTTGCATCTTGGAAGCCAGGCAGTATCTGTGTGATTTTATAAAAATTCGGAAATGTTTTTCAGATATGAGCCCCCTCTAAATATTGGGTGCGGAGGAGCTCCATAAACGTACCATAAAGAACATAGGAAAATTTGTATTCTCACTTTTCAACACTACGCACTGGCGTTTTGGCGTACATTGTTCCTACGCCACTGTCTTCAGTCAGTCAGATTAAGATTATTTTGTGTTTGAGTCTTTCAACTGAGATATTGTGAATTGCTTTTGAATCAACATTTCATTTAACAGAAGCGAAGCATGCCCTGAAATGCTCGATCTTCTAGCACTAATGGTTACATGTGCACTGATGCAAACACTGTTAAGTAGGCAAGAAGCGAAGTAATGAGAACACTTTCTTTGACTAATAGGACTGGGCCTTTCTTATCCTCAAATATCCTCAGATGACCATTTCTAAATTTAATCAAGAAAGATTAGACTGGCCAGTAGTTATTTATCTATGAAAGGTCTTACAAACTGATAAACAGGGAAATAAATAATTTTCTGATTAGTTGATGAATTGCCCCAAGACAATTACCATAACAAAAACTTCACTACTTCAATGGTGGATGGACTCATTTCTCGGTATTATTCAACTGAAAGTTTTGGTTGTCTTGATTTTATGTATAGTTCGAAGTGTTGACCGTAACAATATACTAATTAGATTAATTATTTGTCAGTTCGATAACCTCTTGTATTTCAACATCAACAATGTGATATCATTTCATTCTAGGCATGGGTATCCTCTCGCACAATCGGGTCTAAAAGGTTCAATAGTTAAGGTCTGTCCATTTTATCAGTTATACAAGGACATCACATAGCCTTTGACAACCCAATATACAAGAATTACAATAGTGTTGACGAGTATTAGAACAATTGAAGTTTCCTAGAAAAACTATTATCACATATACATACAAAAGACTCGTAAGCATGTAGCCCTGGGATGATGGCCTTAGATGTGTGTAAGTAGCACATCACATTCACATGGATATCTCGAGACCAAATGTCAGCATATAAAATATCGATATAGAACATGTTAAATTCGTGATAAACGTTTCCCCTTTGAAATGATGTTGTGTGGATTTACTTGTTTAAATGTTATGGCTGATGTTAGTTACTAAATTGCTTATATATGTGGTTATATGTGTATTTGCTTGAACAAGGTGTTCATTTTGAATATGTTCTATTGTGATTACTCCCATAACCATTTTCTTATGGTCTTCGATCTGTTTAATTCACAATCTGTTATGGTCTAATATTATTTTCCTATGTTAGGTCTTGTCTCATGTTCTAATGTGTGGTGGTTTTCTGTTATGGTCTTATATTATTTTCTTCTGTTATGATCTTTTAATTACTTCGATCATGATATTTTGTTTTGTCTTCTTTTCTGCTCTTTGTCTACATGTCAGTTTGTTATTTTGCTACCCTTTGCATTCGTTTGACTTCACTTCTTAAAAGAGAGCTTCGTCTTCTGTAGTTTAACTAGACTCTGCACGCAGGGTATTATTTTGCAATTATATACTTGCATTTCGGTTTCCTCGTTTTAATGAACGTATCATGGTATAGGCCAATCATATCATTTAGAAACGGCCAAAAAACTAAATCAGCATATTTTCGGCTACTCTATTGATTCCTTAGCACCCCTCTGGTCTGTGTCTTTGGTGTTGCATGTATGTCACAATGCTGTCAATATTGCACGTAGGACGATATGTCGCCAGTGTTGCATGAAAATATATGATGTATTGTTATCGATCTTTTATAATAAGAGTCAATAATTTTGCTGTCTGGGCAGTTTTATCTTCTCAATCAGTTTGGAAGAAATATTATCAAGATACATTCATTTATCATTTTCATGGTTCAATTGCTCCATATCTTTCGAACATTCACTTACATTTTACACTGTCCAAGGATTCGTGATTCTAGTCACAAAATGAGCACATGTATTTATGGATCGTTTGAAGACAGACACACAATATAATATCACATGTATTTAATACTATATCCGAGGACTAATGATTCTAGTCACACAATAACAACATGTACTCTTCTCGTACATTGTCTGCTGACACACAGTACCACATGCATTTTATACTGTCCGAGGACTAATGATTCCATTCGCACAATAACCACACATACCTATACATTGTCTACTGACACACAATACCACATGCATTTTATACTGTCCGAGGACTAATGATTCCATTCGCACAATAACCACACATACCTATACATTGTCTACTGACACACAATACCACATGCATTTTATACTGTCCGAGGACTAATGATTCCATTCGCACAATAACCACACATACCTATACATTGTCTACTGACACACAATACCACATGCATTTTATACTGTCCGAGGACTAATGATTCCATTCGCACAATAACCACACATACTTATACACTGTCTGAAAACACAAAATAACTGTTTATATAATAAATGTTTATATGCTGTCAGAGGACTAATGATTCTAGTCATTGAAAGAGGAGTGATAATTCTAGTCACAAAAAAGTGGGTTTGGGGTAGATATCACCCGGGAATATATATCATATATGAGGAGCGGGCAGGATATATTGTATATGTCCCGCTCTAAGCCAAATGTGGGCAGATATAATATATCCATCCCGCTCCCGGGAATTTTTCAAAAGTAAAAAAGTTTAAATTTTTTAAAGTTTAAATGTTACGATTTCATATTGAACAAAAAGAATATTACGAAAATGTTAAATATAAATTGTGCTTTTACTATAGGGCCTATCTTGTCATTTGAAAAAGGTGGAAAAGGTTATATCTACCCTAAACCCACTCAAGTATGAGATACACCAGTTATGTACGGTCGGTTTTGGAAATAGGGTATATCCCTCGGGAAATATTTTTATCTCCCCTTGGTCCCTTCGGTCCCTCGGGGAGATATAAATATATCCCTCAGGATATACCCTATATCCAAAACCTCCCAGTACATAACCCTTATATACTTTCTGAGGACTAATTATTCGAGTCACACAATAACATACGTATATAATTAATAATTATTCTCGTGATAATTCCAGTCAGACAATAACGCATGTATTTATATACTGACCGAAGACTAAAAATTCTAGTCACACAATAACCACGTGTATCTATACACTGTCTAGCCATAATACGATCCAATTGATAATCGATAAATTGAGTACCACAATTATTGTTGATAAATTAGGTTTGTTCCGAAATAAAATGCCATTCTTATCAAACGTGTCCAAACGTTATTTGTATCTGATGAGTTAGCGCGAGACTTGTGAATTGGTGAATAACACCTAGCAACCAATCGTTGTCGTCTATGCAGATTTAGAATACATTTGATTCTCCAAATGTATATATACCGGGATAATTAAAAACATTCCAATAGTCATCAGTCTTCATGTTTTGTTTCAAATAACGATTTGCTTTAATAATGGAACGATACAAATCAGCAATCGCCCCCAAATGCCAAAATGATCAGATTGAAAAATCTCATCTATAAAAAATCGAACCTTAAAATGCAATTTCAATTTACATCAACGCAACGTGATTGATTTTCTTAGGAAACAAATGCACAATGGTAATGTGATATGTCTACCAAATTTATCAAACTCCGCAGTTAGATCTAATAGGTCATAAACTCTGATAAATTACTATGTTTAGATTCGGATAATATACGTCCATGACAACGTAAGCTTGAATTACACTAGATGTGGAATTTTATAGTACGGGAATCAATTTTGTATATATTTATAATATTTTATACTTTTTGTATAAATCCGTATGGTGACTGTTATGAATTTTAGCTACACTTGATTCAATATAAAGGACTGGCTTGTTGATTGATACATTGAACAAAAAGGCAAAGATACAAGAGCTACATTCCTGAAAACATTTTTATTTACAATACAACTAAAAACTGAATGACCACCACAAACTGATAACCCCAATCTACATTATGCAACTTCTAATACTTAATTTGAAACACCTTTGTTCGATACCTTGATCTTCACAAAGCAACTTAATCTTTAATTGGATGACTTTTACTCGATACCCTGATCTTCACAATGTAACTTAATCTTTAATTGGATGACTTTTACTCGATGCCCTGATCTACACAATGTAACTTAATCTTCAATTGAGTGACTTTTACTCGATGCCCTGATCTACAAAATGCAACGTAATCTTTAATTGGATGACTTTTACTCGATGCCCTGATCTTTACAATGCAACTTATACTTATCTTTAATTAAGTGACTTGTACTCGATACCCTGATCTTCACAATGCAACTTAATCTTCAATTGAGTGACTTTTACTCGATACACTGATCTTTTCAATGCACCTTGTACTTATCTTTAATTAAGTGACTTGTACTCGATACCCTGATCTTCACAATGTAACTTAATCTTCAACTGAGTGACTTTTATTCGATGCCCTGATCTGCACAATACAATGTAATCTTGAGTTGAGAGACTTTTACTCGATACCCTGATCTTTACAATGCAACTTATCTTTAATTAAGTGACTTGTACTCGATACCCTGATCTACAAAATGTAACTTAATCTTCAACTGAGTGACTTTTACTTGATACACTGATCTTTACAATGCAGGTTAATCTTCAATTGAGTGACCTTTACTCGATATATCTACAAATTGCAATTTATTATTTATTTGAATAACTCTAGTCGATACCTTGGTCTACACATTGTAACTTAATCTTCAATTGAGTGACTTTTACTCGATAACGAATGACCTCTACTCAATATCCTTATTCACACAATGCAACTTAATACAAGTATTCAAAGGAATGGACTGTGAGACAAATGTATATGCGCAAGTGCAAACGGGAAAGTATCAAAAATGGTTACAGAACAAAGCAAGAAACATTTAAGACTCGTACACCAGTCTAAAACAAAAAAACCAACTATCCCAAATTATAATCCAACGTGAAAAGAAACAGTGTGTAATACCCCTTCCCCAACGTTCAAGGGACCTTGCCTTATATGGTGAACCATTACTTATAAGACACCCGAGTACGCATATACCCGCTCACTATTACCTTTTTTACTCAAAACTAAGAAGCTTACAGTCATTTCACAGGCACCAGTTATTTGAATGAGCTAATAATTTAGTATAACAATTATTACCATTTTACTATTATTTATGTACTTTGTGTTTATATTGTTTGACATATCCTTGCCTAGCCAAGGTTGTTTTAAGAGAAATGTAAAACTAACTTCCATGTGAAATAAACTCCAGAGAAAAAACTTAACTTGATATATTGATCTACATACCGGAACTAAATATTTCTACTTCTTGATCTTGATCGACACAATGGAATTTAATATTTAATTGAATGACTTTTACTTTATATCTTGATTTACATACGACAATTGTTAATCTTCAGTAAAATCACCACTTAACGAACTTCACGAGATTCTTGAGTTTGTCTGGGTTAGTTCCTAACTGTGTATTGATACGATTTATAAATTGATGTTACGTTGCAAGCTGTTTCCCATTTTGCAGTCATGATTATCTCCCAAGTTTGTCGTATACTCAAACGAGCATTCCTAATGAGGGACTCATATGGTCGTTTTAAAGTAGGAAATGGTTTCCAAGGGACTCCAAGACGCTATGCTGCTGCATTTGAATTACGACTGCGTTATTTATGAATTATTTAGCCTATTAATTCTTATCTCTTTTTAGTTTCATCATTTATCGTTTAATTCTGTAAACTATAAGCTCACTTACTGCTATGAGTATTAATTTGCAATTGAGTCAGTGCAGCCATTGCTTAAGATATTCCTTTAAGCCAAAATCATTATTAATCGATCCTAAAACGCCCATTTAAACAAATAAACGGAAGATTACCCCTAGGTTTCTCTATACGTAATGTTAGAATTTATAATGTCATTCCTGTTATGCTAAAAAGTATTTTGTTCCGCGGCAATTTCATACGCTGTTCCTCTCGCAAAATATGCCGAACGCAGTCAGGTCGTAAACTAATGTAGATGGAGCTCTTATTAGGATGGAAAGTTAACCGAACGCAAAGGATACTGAAAAATGTTTTGATTAAATTTTCCTCAATTTATGTTCAATCAGATAACTAAAATGATAAATCACATTGTCTTCACTGAATTTACATATTTAAGCCTACAATTGAAATACTCAGACAGCGGAAATAATTTCCCACTCCGCCAATTTCATTCAATTTTATTCAATTCTAAGTTTTAAAACAAGCCTACCAGGATTTACTTATAACAAGTCACAATATACGTTGATCTTGCCAAGTGGTTTGTGGTGTCTGGTATCTTGTGTTTGAAAACAACCTCTTTATTGAATGTATCAAATATTCAAGTTTAGTGATAAAAAAGACGAAGTGTATCTACATGATTCTGTATTATTTCAAGATAAAAGATTTTCCTTACAGTAACCGAATTTATTCTAATGTAAAGATAAATCTTGTGCTTCTTATTTCCACGGCGTGTAATTTCCCAATGTCAATTTGCCGCTTAATTGAAATGCTTCTTCAGAAATAATAGCATAGCATGCACTTAATTTCCTTCAAACATGTTCCTGTACTTACCTTTAAGGTCCTCCCTACAAGCTGTCCCTAGTATCGGACATTTATCTCCAGCGGATCGGTGAAAGCCAACGTATATTAGAAAAATGTGTCTAGCGTGCTGCTGTGTTTCTGTTATATGCTGCAGTAACTATTTTGTCACTGCATTTTAATAGTATATCGCGGCTGAAACATCAAGCTCGATAAACCAATCAGTGTCTGTGCCGTCTGTATTCTCAGCGTATTGAAATAATTCTGTTTGTTTGTTTGCAGATTTTCTTGTTATATCGATTGGATTGGTGATTGATATCGATTGATTTTTCGGTTGATTTTACAGAGATTTTATAGGGTGTCCCATAATGATGATGGCTGATGTTTTTACACAAATTGACCTCAGTCAAAAATAAAAACCTACCAAGATAGGTATAAGGTTCTCACTGACAGAAATATTCTGTTGAATTATATTTCCATTGTTTTCAGATAAGTGCATGGAAAAATTCCATTTTGTCCTTGTATTTTAGATGGGAATATGGGCTCGATTGGAACTTTCAATTCAAATTATAGTGTTATTGCAGTTATTTGCTGCAAATATCATTGAATAAAAGAAATATTTACAAGAGAGAATGTAGTAAAATTATATACGTTTGAATAAATAAATGAATTCAATTTTAAATTACCCCCAATAAATGGTTCGCTGACATCACTATTCAATATTTTTGGTATGTTTCTTTAATGTGAAAAATACTTGGCAACACCTGGTGGTCAAACTGGAATCTAGATTATGGGAAATACATTTTGAATTAGTGTCACTTGGGCATGGTTCTGAAGAATCAAAATTAAAATAACATTTTACAAATTGCTTCAGATACCCCCGGGCCTTATTACCTTGCAACCATCACATTACAACGCATGTCATGTAATGATATATAATGTCAGCATAAGTTTATTTAGAGAATAGGTCCCTCTATACAGCTACGGTTACATAACATATGGGGCACCCTGTATAAATAAATTAAAACCTAGTGTGTCCACTTTTGTTTTTCACCTGACAATGGTTTGTCGATTTTAGAGGGAATTTTAAAGTTATATTCTATATTATAGTTGGGAATCATTCTAACTGTTCATATTTTGGACAATTCCTTAGCTCGCTCGAAACACCAGGGTCTGTTGTAGCATACTAACTAACACCATGGAAGACATACGGCTACCATAATCCGCTAGAGTTATCAATCATCGACTAACACTATTTTGACATATTTGTTTTAGAAAATAGAACAAGAAAAATTCACTAAATAATTAGAACCTTGTTTTAAAATAACCAACTGAACGTAGTAATACCCCTGAGACCGAAGGTCACCTGTTTGCCGATTCATAAAACTGAAAATCTGTTCTCAATTTGCTAGAATCGGTTCACTATTCCCAATCTTACTGCGAGATAAAAAAGGCCAACGTTTAAACTGAGATACATTGTATCAGGTTGTCCATCGTTGGCATTTTGAACCATGTGGCATAACTCATTTCCTTTACAAATTAGTTTCTGATGTCAACGTTATGTGATAAAATATCAAGATCTGAATTGAATTGGCAGCCAACCATTTTCAGAATTCAACATCAAACAAAACATTTGGGAAATCAGTCATTGCATTTTGCTCCACAGTCCATTGATATTCAACTATCACACCATTTTTTGTATTTTTATCTGTCCGTTTCATGAGTTTATCATTTGCATTTTTGTCCTTGCACACAAACAGACATGTTCGAACCAGGATGCTTTGACTTTCTGATATCACATTCATTCCCTTAGCTGAATAGCCTTCTGGTTTCTGACATTTTGAGACCTCAGGGAAATCCACAATTTTTTCAATTAATTGGCAATTGTTTTCCCGTACAAAATTTGACTGGGACGATGTTTTCAACCCTGTATAAGTAGAATAAGTAAACTTACATAGTAGATCAAACATAGGTGCCGGTCAACAATGAATCATTGTATACCTTGGATTGAGCAATAAGAATGGACATCTGGAAATTCAGTGGACGAACTAACCATGATAACTTAACCATGATAAATAGCATCTTGGATTACCAAGGTATGACTGTTTCCATACCCTGGAATCTGAGGCTGAAATACCTGCCCAAAATCCTATTATTTGGAAAATTAAACTGGTAAGCGAGTATGGTATACATGTACACATTGCCCACATGAGGTATATAACACAATTGTATATCATAACGACATTTCATTATACTTTTAAGCTAATTATAATTGAAAGGGAATTGCTTGGAAAGTTTCCGTGTTGTGTAATATCGTGAGATACAATTACAGAATTGGCTGTCATAATTAAGAGGATCGCCGTGATACGCGACGCACTACTTATCTTATTATATTTCTAAGGAAATGAGACAGTGCAGTTACAATCGCGGGCATGCTTCAAGACTTGGCAATAGAAAATAAAACTTATTGTACACACTATTCGTTCATCATATTACTTTCTCTATTGAGGCACGTAATATGAAAGGTCGACTCTACAGAAGAACTTCAATTCTGTATAATTTATATGTTTGATTGTTGCTTAAGATGCTTACTCATCAACATTTGCACCACAGAATACCCGACATGCACCAACGGAAACCTGACATGCATTAACGGAAACCTGACATGCGCCAACGGAAACCTGACGCATACCACCGAAAACCTGACATGCACCATTGAATAGCTGACACGAACCATCTGAAACTTGTCACACACCACCGAAAACCTGACATACACCACTGAATAGCTAGCATGAACAACCTGAAACTTGACACACACCATCAAAAACCTGACACACACCACCGTAAATCTGACATGTACCACCACTAACTTGATGTGCTCGGCTGGAAACTGACATGCGACAGCTAAACCTGATATGCACATCTACCCTCAAGTTTTTTGGCATACACTACGACATGCTCCATACACATGCATACACATAAAACGATTACCTGACAATTATCACGTAAAACCTGACATGCCCTACGGTATAACTGACATGAACCACTGAAAACCTGACACACACCACCGTAAATCTGACATGTACCACCACTAACTTGATGTGCTCGGCTGGAAACTGACATTCAACACTTAAACCTGATATGCACATCTACCCTCACGTTTTTTGGCATACACTGCGACATGCTCCATACACATGTATACACATAAAACGATTACCTGACAATTATCACGTAAAACCTGACATGCACTACGGTATAACTGACATGAACCACTGAAAACCTGACACAAACCACCGTAAATCTGACACACATCACCGAATTCAGGACACGTATCTTTGGATACCTGATATGAACAACAAAAACCTGACACAACTCGCATCGAATGTCTGACATGCATGCTAAACAACGTGTACCACCATATACCTGACAGGAACTACGACATGTACCAAAGGGGAACCAAACATGTCTGTCAGTTGCACCCATACGTATGCTTTGATATTTCCGTTTATCGGAAAACAGGACTGATAAAACCTGAGAACAAACAAAAAATTACAAAAGGAACTAAGTGATTATAAGTGACTTATGACTTGTCAGATTTATCTAAAGAACATTAGGCATAACTTATTCTGCAATAAAAAAAACAGTGTGCTTTATTCCATGATACGAAGACATACAGTGTGCTTTATTCCATAATACGAAGACGCACAGTGTGCTTTATTCCATGATACGAAAACACACATTGTGCTTTATCCCATGATACGAAGACACACATTTTGCTTTATTCCATGATACGAAGACACACATTGTGCTTTATTTCATGATACGAAGACACACAGTGTGCTTAATTCCATGATACGAAGACGTGCGGTGTGCTTTATTCCATGATACGAAGACACACAGTGTGCTTTATTCCATGATACGAAGACGTACAGTGTGCTTTATTCCATGAGATGAAGACGCACAGTGTGCTTTATTACATGATACGAAAACACACATTGTGCTTTAATCCATGATACGAAGACGCACAGTGTGCTTTATTCCATGATACGAAAACACACATTGTGCTTTATTCCATAATACGAAGACGCACAGTGTGCTTTATTCCATGATAAAAAGACACACAATGTGCTTTATTCCATAATACAAAGAACGTCGCAGACAGAATATATTTATGAACAATACTTCAGACTGATTAATTATAAGTTAATATTTGCATATTTGAACAACTTAATGAATTTAGCAGATTTGGTTAATCGTACTTCTTTTATCTACGTTTCTTCTTGTTTGATAACATGATATAATTTTACCGGTCATAACATCTGTGGATGGTTGCTATATTTGACAACCCTTTGCATTCGTTCAACTTTTCTTCTTAAAAGAGAGCTCAGTCTTCTTGTAACTAGACTATGTGCGCCCAGGGTAATATTTGACCATAATTATTTTGATATTTTTTTCTAAATGTTGTGAGTTGTTCTATTGAACCATTTCCAATCTTTCACCATATTTACGTAATTCTTTTTGAAATTTCCTCCATTTGAGGGCCATTTTCGATAGTTTGGCCGAAATTGATTGGCTACAAAATTTTGGTCTCAAAAAATGTTCGGGCTCAAAAAAAGTTTTTCAGGGCGCCAGTGCTCTGAATGTTTGTATGATAATACAAAAAATGAAAAGACATGGCTGCTTGTTAAAGTCCTTAGCAACGTTTTCTAAATGTACAGAGAGCACTTGTTTGACAATGTCACAGGGTTATTTGTTCAATAACCTTTCAATATCTTGACAATTTATTCTGTTCATTACAGCTCGAGTGCATGATTAACCACACGAACCTCTATTAAAAAAATAAGATAAACCAAATGACTGTAAAACGCCACCCACGAATATCATTTAGTGTCATTACGCCTTTATGACCATTTGATATGTTTTTCTGCTTGTTACTCGACAGTGGGGCCCTCAAAGATAATTTTAAGAAATACTCAAAACTTACTGGAAAAAGTTCATAAGTTTGATTATGGAAGATCATAACATTGATTATCGTCGTTGATGTGAAGAGAAAATAAGTATTCAGGCGATAACAAGTAATCGTTTATTCATAGAACACTGTTTCCGAAGATATCTAAAGTGGATCATTAATTTATATTTTGTGTAAAATATGGTAATTTGATGAGAACATATTTTTAGACTTTTGATTGAGTCTACATATTCGTGTCCATGTCAATCAACGGAGGTAGGCCTACGAGATAATCAATATGTTATTATCGCTTTTTACTTTCTCTTCATATCTGGTATTTATGTATTTGAATTTAAAAAACACGTTCTAAATGCCTCATTTCTTTTCTGTTTGAAAGATAAATTAGGTGACATCATCATTCAAACAGGTCTTGGCCAATTAGAAATAACATAACACAGAATATCTATCTTCAATGACTATAAAGTTGTGATCATATCTGTCCTGTATGGACACCTAAACCATAATTATGTATTTCAAGCAATATTTACTTAGAAATAGTATATTATATGCAACGATTATTTAGTTTACAATAGTATATTATGCAACGATTATTTAGTTTACAATAGTATATTATGCAACGATTATTTAGTTTACAATAGTATATTATATGCAACGATTATTTAGTTTACACTGGCCTTTTAGGAGGACTTGAACAATTAACGCCGATCGACTTCATTAAATTCATGATGTTTACTCAGATGTTACGCGGGGTTTTATTATTTTATTAAGTCAACCTTGATAACATGATAAAATAGAAATCAATTTAAAATGATACATACAATGTTTCGTTGCACTTTAAACTAATGACTTCATTATCTTCATCGAGTTGTGAATTACAATGTTCAAGTTCAACATTTCGCATTGTTTTTCTGTGCTATAGATATGCAAAATCAATGTTTGAATAAAATTGCTGAAAAAATATATCAACACGATGTTTTATGATGATGAGAAACAATTAAACTTTGGATTAATTGTAATTAAGCATGCAAACGCAATGTAGGGCTCAACCTAAAGCTTGTTCAGGGTTGCCATAGCCATTAATCAAGAAAATACTCTGGATTAATAATGTATCCTACCACGCGTTTTCTCGGCCATTTCTCCACAAATTTTCAATGGATAAATTTGAAATTTTCTAGTTCTAGACCTTCCATTATGTTGTGTATGCTTATATTATTTTTAAAAATCCTGCTTTTTGTATATATTCGTTTTCAGACGTTACCATAGTGGTATTTTTTCACAGGTAACCGAATGCTTCATGTAGCACATATGTGTGGAACTGTTTTATGTTGTTAGTCATCGTGACATTAATAATGACATATACAATTGAGACAAGATTTGAAAATGCAAATGTATTGTATCAGATTTTGTTTATAGATTATGACATCATTATCATTAAAAGTTCGGGCATCTTAGGAACTTATCAAATACGCATCTCTGCATAGTGCATGTCCTTACATATCTTGTTGAAGAATTTTAATAAATTGTTATCAGAATAGACAGAAATAGAGTAATATGCTAATTAAGAGATAGTATTCACTTCCGGTTGTTTTATCACATTAATAAAAATGTTTTCACAAATATAATGATGTTGCCGTATTGTGTATGCTACTCCAGCTCTTAAAATCAAGCGCAAATAATATTTACCTTTGGTAATCAAAATGTTTAATGTTGTCTACATTAAAAGTAGTTTTGCGAATCAGAAGTTCGGGTCTGTATAATCACTTAGAATTGTCTGAGTTGGCTTTATATAAGAGTAATTCACAACTTCGTATTACGAGTACAATTCGGGAAATTGCTTTTATCTTAACTGATCAGCCTGAACTTTACTTATCCTTTTTAGATCGTTCTGCATTTTAAATGGACCATGTCGTGTTTTACACACAGTTAAAGACATGTGTATATTGTAACTCCCACGCTTTTAACACATCACATTAATAAATCTAATTGTACGATAATATATAGCAGTACAGCATTAAATATCTATAAAACAGTTCAACCGATTTAGCATATTAATAAAAGATGTACTCCAAATACCTCGACACCGTCCAATTTGAAAATTAAAACACCTTAAGCTGCAAATATATCAATAAAAATGTCAAATCTAATGAGTTCCACCAATTGAAAGTAGCAATTCAATGCCTTAGAGACACACAAGAAGAGCTGAGAAACAGCAAGAGTCATTTTCGTACAATTATCAAGCCTATATCAGTCATCATGGCCTAACCTTAATCTACTGTAAGATCCATCCAGGGGCGTCAAATAATGATATCACACGTTCCAAATCATAAATTAATTTACAGACTATTGCTTCTTACTGGCAAGACAGTTCTAGATTAGGTGTTAGCTTTCGTGGCTTGCTCCATTGATGGTGACATATCTGTGTCTTTTTCATGATCGTTTTCCAAATATGTTTTATATTGTTAACATTGGTTAGTTCTGTCTCTTCTTTGTTTAAGTTGTCAAGTCTTGAAAATATTTTGGTACAGAAAGTAAGAACCAACTGTTTTGATGTGAATTTTTACCACTTTTCTATAATGTTATGTGGAAGTTAATAAGAATTGAGAGTCGATGACATCACTTAATGTGTGGTGTCTCAAAAGATGGCAGTCTACTGGTATTGGGCACTGTATTTTCTAATAATCACCTTTTTCAAAACATTAATTCACCCACATTTTGATCAATATTGAAAGGATGGTTATAACTATAATATCAAGAGAGAGATGGGCTTGCAAGGAATGTCCCTTTAAGACTCTGGTCCACAAATTACTCATACCATCTTGTACAGAAGGATCGTGTTTTAGACTTTTTGGGGTACACTTATCTAGTGCCAAGACTATCCTTGGCATTATAGATAAAGTTACACAAAGTTCTGATGCTGCACTAACAAGAGATTTTGCCCGTTTGTTGTTTCAATTTTGCCATAGTGTTTTCTCAATGTATAGTTTGTCAACGGTAGTTCCTCGTAAATTGGTTATTAACACCGCCGTACCTCCAACGCTTTGACCGAAGTCGGGCTCACTGAAGGGTACACCGATAGAAATGCCACCTTGAAATCTAATGGGGTTTTGAAGACCGATATAAAGTATGATGTATGGGTTATGGTGGATGGATACTTGTTTTAACAGATCAAGGGATCTATTATTTTAAACAAATTAATCCCACAGATCCGCCTTATAAATCACAACATAACATTGTTCACTCTTTCTCCGAACGAAAGAGTTTTCACCGTGACTTTGTTTGTCATTTCCGTGTATCGTGTCATCCCTAGGGGTTTGATATGTCGAGCCATAGAATAAGCAATTTGAAGACAAGTAAGAAGAAGGGAATCAGATATTTTAGCTGTATATAAAATAAAAAAACATCACTTTTGATTAATTGATGTTTCGTTCAGCATATATCATTACAATTACTTTTTATTAATTTCTATCACTATTTATGGTTTCTCTTGGTAATTTGCGATTCATGAGTTGCTAAACGCGTCACTTTTCCTAATATTGGATTATTAATGTCCATGTTTTTCAGTTATCCCCCATTTGCATTTTGACTCGAAAGCGGCTCCTGTAGGAATTACAAATATTTTATAATCAGTGATTATGTATATTCATTTAACATTTTCACCATATTTTTCACGCAAAACAAAATATGTATCAATGTCAATGCAATTTGTTCAAATCAGCAACTCATCACGCATCTTTGATATTGCATTAAATACATTGAATTCTGTCCTGTTTAAGATCCGGAAAACAATCAATCTTTAATTTAATTTATTTGTAGTGATATTAATGGTCTCAATAACAGTCCAATTAACCCATTTATGAATTATATTCACATTATACTAACCTTGTAACTGTTGGGCGTACATGATATATAGGAGCATACGAATGGAAAATTGACCAAGATTGGAAGATATCACAAAACGGCATAAGTAACAAATAAGTGAAGCTACCATATCTAACCGATCGCAAGCCACTATATTCTTTAAAAATCAAACCTTTTCTTTGTCAGATTCAAACAATTATCACATATATTAGCAACCCCATTATGACAAAAAGTCTGTTCAAAGAATCCATCTATCTACTGCAAAAAGAAGCGAACTTCAGTCCAGAGTAACTTAAGGCGTTTTGTAACATAGCTTTTTGACGTCTTCATATTAGATATGAAAAATGTATCCAATCAACAGTTCATAATGGTGGTCACGGTGGCATAGATTCATAGTTTTCCCAATTAAAAATCGTGTATTAAGCATTCCATCAGTGACTTTTAAATGTCAACTTCGATCAATATTGATATCATACAAGTCAGGGGCCCCACGACGAACTAGTGACAAATTGTATATTATGGACATATCGGATGAGCTGGATTGGCAATTATGTAGGCGTATGTAGGGGTACTGGGTATTTTGGCTATTGTTCTGTTTGCTATTTCAAATAATTTGAAACTTTGTATTGTGTTTTCCGTAGTCGGATCCTTTACGCCTCATCATTCGTAAATTTCCCTCAAAGAAATGATCAAAGACGCGGTCGCAAATAAATTTCGAAACTGCGTTTTTTCTTAATTATATCCTGCTTAATGTTTTAAAATGCCCAAGGGATGTCACATTTCGTAAGACAAGATTAATATGCAATGGACAATCCCACAAATGGTACCTTAAGTTATAGTGGATCCCAGTTATGGTATTCGTGGTTGAGGAAAAGAATCTTGAATCAGAAAAACTTGCAATTTCTGATGGCCCCGTTGATTTATTATGTTTTGTGAGCTACGGCGGCTATGCGGCAAGTACCCATCGTCACAATTGCTCTTATGTATTTTATCAGATGATGGGGCGTTTTGAACACATTTGAAAATGATATAACTTTAATACTTTTCAGGGTAGTTGATGTTTTTCTAGTGACTACAAACATATCAATTTGCGATCATTGTCATTTTACAGCTACCAGGTAAATATTTCTCAATAAGTAAAGCTATAGTTGAATGACATATTGCGACACCTTGCTAATGGTACATGGCATATGTCTTGTATGTATATAGTACTATATATTGCAAAAACAAAACTAACTCAATCACTTACATCACCATTGGACTGTCCGTACAAAGTAGGCAGGCATAACATTTTTTTACCTTGACTGAAATACTATTACCTTATATTACTTTAGCAATAATGCTAAATGAGAATTAAATATTGATAAGAAATATAAATTAATCCAATTGTTTTCAACTCAAATTTGATCATCAAATTTGATATCTATGAAGCCGGATTGAAGCATTTTTCTTTTTCAGATTTAAATTGACAATGGCGTATTATGGGAAATCTTAATTGAGACTTGTTTTGTCAAATGGTATCTTGTCACTGGAAATTCGCAATTGCACCATGTCTTAACCTGCCTCTATCAAGTACAATGAAACATTAATGCCAGCAGCTTAATTGACTCATGTATTTCACGAAAAAACTATTTTTGAATCCATGGCATATATCATATACATAAACGTGTTCACATACAGAGCCTATGTCATACAGGAATAGCCTGCTGACAACGGTAAAGTCAGATACCGTTGTCACAAATGGCGAACATAACCGTCGCTTCAACTCTTCAAATACTTGGTCCTCGTTTCAGGGGACTCTATCGTCGCTAATTTTGTGCATGTATTAAGCTCTAAATTTTAAATAATTTACCATATGCCGTTGTCTTTGTAAATTATCCCAAATTCAGATTCCGTTGTCATTGGCGATATCGAAGACGCTATATTCACGACCAAATTTGATCGAAATTGGGATTTCATATGATACATTATCACAGGAGCTTAATACATGCACAGAATTAGCGACGATAAAGTCCCATGAAACGAGGACCAAGTGATTGAAGAATTGAAGCGACTGTTATGTCCGCCATTTGTGACAACGGTATCTGACTTTACCGTTGTCAGGCTATTCCGGTGTGTTTGTATTATGTTATCTTCGAATGATAGTTTAAAAAGGTACTTACATATACCATGTCTATGCATATACATACTGGAATCGACTGTCGGAACTTTGACTTATAAGTGCAATACGGTCATCATCATTATCATATTGCTCGAGCTCAGACTTATAGTACGACCATGATCTACTGTGGAAGGGATGAGTCAATTTGATATCTCACCATTATAATACAAGTATATATTTTCTGCTTATTGTCACACTGGCGACGGAAAGTCTGACAACATTAATAAATAAACCATTTGTTTGCTTGTTTAGAATAATAGGATGTGTAAAGCTGATAAGCTTCATTTAGTTTTACATCATTTTCATCACTATTTTTTAGTCCATTTAAGTCGGGTCTCTAATTTATGTTAACATCTGTGCAGGGGTTGATTTGTTTCATTTTTATGATAAATTAGTTGTTGATTGGTGAAGGAATGAGGGGATATATTAGAGTATCAATGTGTGATTTATGGGGCTTTTTGGCTTCGTTTTGTTTATATTTGATAAGTTGTGTAAGTTGCAATATGAATACATTGGTACCATCTGGAGAGAAAGTCAAAACCATTAGGCTACATGACCTTGAATTCTAAATAACATCACCATAGCAACTCCAATGAAATCGTATGTAACTATTAATTTACATTTATTTTTCTATGTGTCATACGCTGTTGTACAAGTAATTTTCAAGTCGTAAGATTTAATTTCATAGGTGGAATTACCTTTATATGTTCAATACTTGAAAGCCAGTACGAATCTCATTACAGGCCTGTCAACTGTCCCGCAATTTGCGTATTTGTCACGCATAAACCAAGGTATTCAAAATTTGGATCAAGGTGTCCAGATTTGGTCCAAAGTGTTTACATTTTGAGGGGAGGTGTTCAACATTTCCAAGTCACTCGTGTTATATTAGGTGTCCCCAAGTTGACAGGCCTGTCATTATGATCTAAAAACTCAAAGTTCAATGGTTAAGGATTTGAGCCATGGACTCATTTCTTATTCTCATCATTTTTCCAAGGTGTTGTTTCAAACTTTGCACGAGATGCACAGCATCGAGTGTGAAGTTAAGAAATATCGCCTGAGCAGAATGAACCAACAACAATGCATCGAGTCCTGGGCTTAAATTATTTTCACACATTGCAAAATATTTTCTCCGAAACCACCTAAAATATCTACGAAATCACTAGAATAATGCATTTCCGTGAAACCCTTTGAAAGGCTCAAGTTGGCAAAGCATCAATTTCAGAGTCAATCTGTAGAGTCAAGTTTTGGTGGCTCAACTTGACAACCACATAAGGAATAACCTTGGATGCTATGATTGGTTACATAATGCACTGCGGTTATATGAAATACTGTGTTCGGATTGGCTGGAATCGGACACACCCTGCTCAGCTATGTGAATAGATATTAATCCATTTGTTCAATTAATACTGCCCCTATGCAAATACCTAGGGTATATCCATAAATTCCCACAACTGCTTCTTAAATCTGAATCCAATGTCAATATCCACTTTTATCAACATATTTAGAGCTGCTTCAGGGTAACGGTGTACATGGCAGCTATAATGTAATGGAAATCAAACACATTTAGCCTAGGAATAGAAGGATTTTTATTAAATGCTTGCAGGAAGTTCCAGGTAAATTATTAGAAAAAGACATAAAAGCTTTTTTATGAGATAAAAGTATATTTTATGGGTATGCCCTCATGTCATGTTTGGTATATAAGCTATTATGTCATGGATAAAACATGAGTCATTGGTATTAGGAAAAATACCCAAGACGAATGGTTTATCTAACTTAAACCACACACTGGGCACTGACTCTTATGAAAGGTAAATTGTCTATGACCCCATTTTAGAAAGAATGTATTTCTTTTGTATTGACCATGAGGTAAGTGTATTTAGATGCTCCAAATGCCGAAACATTCCAAATTAACCCGAAATAAATCTCCAGACTTTTTGGCTATTTCAAAGATGATTTCTACACTAAAAACCCTAGAAGTATCAGATAGTTGAAACAAGAGATAGGAAGGAATATGAGAACCATACATTACACAAGTTATCTGCTCAAGTTTGCCACCAGAGACGAGACCGATATTTTGAGCATGTTTTGTAAAATGGTCATAAATCCGTGACCATTTGGAATAGATCGATGGTGGAATGACTGAGTTGATTATTAACATTTTGATTTGTTGCATATTTTGGCGCACTCTGTTTTATAAATAGTTGACGAAAAATAGTTTCATACTGATTTAGTATACGGTTCGGTTCGTATGACTTAAAGTCTGTTGCTTTGTGATTGATATTTCAACCTGTTATGTTCTACTTAGTTCGAATGACAAACGGCACCGATGTATGCCCATTATGGCTAGATGCAATGTTAATGCAATCTACTGACAGCCAGAACCGTCTGATCAAAACGAATTATGACACATCAAATATACAAAATAAAATGGAGATATATAGCAATTTATAAACGTTTTGTTCTTGGGCATGCTACATAAATAAAGCACATTGATTTATCGTGAAATAATAAATGAAATACAAACATAAATTAATCAGAAAAAGAAAGATTTTCTGTTAACTTTTAAATATTCAGGCACTCGATGTATGACTTCCGTCACAGCGCTACAAAATGATATTTGCCAATTGAATAAATGATAATAATAACATATACATTATATCATCAATTTGGTTATATCTATAGAAGTACATTTTTTAGATTTATTGGAAAACATCACGGAACGATATATTGCGAGTTGCATAATATGTTTTTTAGTATTTTTGCTTTTACATCATCTGATGTGAGGGTTGGTTGTATAATTGGAATTCATGTAGGTTTTAGAGGCTTTTTAGAGACAGCGAATTTTAGAATATCAAATAAGTTAATGCATTAAATATATTCAAATTTATTTTATATCAAAATCTCACATCGGTATTTTCATTTATTCAATCCTGGGTCCAGCGGACACCGACATTGCCGCATCATCTGCTGCCACATTGAGGTTCACCCTTGTGTGGATTCCAATCGGTTCGATTGACTGTTCGTGTTTTGTCTTTTGATAACTAGTAGACTTCTTTACTGGCAACAGAAACCTCATAAATTCACCATACCTCAGTATGTCAGAGAAATTTAAGCATCGTTTAGGAAATATTTGGACCTCTCAAAAGCTTTCGATTTAATAGATCATTCAATATTCAATATTTCATATCATGAAAAAAAACTATTCTTATAAATCACTAGGTGGCAACACAGCAAATACTCCGTATGTAAATTAGCTTTTTTTGACAGACAATAATTTACTTTTTAGGTTATTGTACAAATAAATCTTCGAGTTTGTGTACTAATTTGTGTGCATTTACGTCATGACTGTAGGGTTGAAACAAATCAGATATCGTGTTCGTTTTCAATTTATTCTAAATGCCTAAAGTGATATATATGGATTCGGAGCTTATGTTTCTCTGAAGCGCTAATCAAATATAAGACTTATAGGAAATGATTTTTCCGTTTTCAGAACACTGTTTATTTCTCTTTGTTTTGCACCATGACATTTAGTTTTCAATTTTATGCTTTTTTAGTTTTAGGGCATTGATATTTTACTGGGTGTTTCTTGTTTCGATTTTGCGACCGCAATGATCCCTTACACAATGCTTTATTTTTAGAAAATACACGAAGAAAAAATAACGCATCATATAATATGTAAAAATGACCAGCACCGCTTTATGATTTGTGTTGAGAGAATATCTTTTCATGATAGCCTGCATCATTGGAACCACTAACACACAAACTTGAAGTGGTCCTGTCTTTATAGTTCCGGTGTAAAAGAAATTATGGTCCCCTGGGGATTATGGTCTCCTTTCCTTACGGCCCTTACTGGCCCTGACTGTGTATAAATAATAAGGAAAATAATTGTAATTAGGTCACCATATAAATCAATAGAGAGTAGAACCAAAATTTGATAGGACCATCTACCCTTTTACACCTGTACTATACACGAGCACACAACGAATCCGGGAACGAAGCTGTCTGGGCAGGCTAACAAATGTATGTAGGATATGTAGCATCCTTATGGCCTGTCTTACTAATTGATACTTGCTCCAGAAATTGAAACAGATTTGTTGAAAATTTAATTATAGTTGGGAATTTACGGATTTGACGCTTGCTATGTAGATGTTAGATTACCATATAGAATTCAATGTGATTGTGTTATATTCTGTTTGTTCATCCTATCGTGTTCGAATTGGTATTCGCTTTTTAATGATATGCTGTAATTTGTTTTATTGACCGAAGTTGTTGGTTTTATTGGTTTCTTTGATGTATTAGGTTTCGTGTCAACGTAAAGAACAAAAATCATGTAACTTCAATTTGATTTGTTTCTTGATTGCTGATATTGTATTTCGTGATAGGTATAGCTGGGATCTTAAAATAGACCAATCAAAATTGGACATAATCCCACCAGTGATTCCATGTCCACGGTTTTATTCAAAAACTGTATTAGAGATATTTACCTCGCCTGGCTATATCTGACAACTTTTAATAATATTTCCATTTGTTTTCGGATTCTTCTTTGCTCACCAAGTACCACATCTTGATCACTGTAGAAAATACCAAAAGTTGAATAAAAGACAAAAAATATCTTAAAACAAGTTAACATGAGTCCCACACATATCACACATGCTATGGTAACAAACTATTCCAGCAAATGATACGGAACCTTCGAAATAGTCTAGGTATTTCATAGCCGGAAGGTATAGCAGTATGGGAACACCTCAAAATCAGAGAAGGTATAGCAGTATGGGAACACCTCAAAATCAGAGAAGGTATAGCAGTATGGGAACACCTCAAAATTAGAGAAGGTATCGCAGTATGGGAACACCTCAAAATTAGAGAAGGTATAGCAGTATGGGAACACCTCACACTCAGAGTTTCATTAGATTTCGAAGAGGTTAGGCTAGAGCACCCTATTAGGACAGTCGAATGATATCTAAACCTACTAAACTACTAATTTGTGATAAACGATTCAAATTCGAAAACACAGTTGGATGTTGTCTCTTATATCTAAACGCCCTTTGTAATGTCTGAGTTCTTACTTCTGGTTTTCGACTTGGTAGGTTATCGGGAGAGCTGATTCAACGATCATCTTCAAGAGGCTTGGGGGTTTGTATATATCGGTTATATCGGATTAGTATAGTGTTTAAGACACCACAAACAGTGAAATGGATCACCCGAAGTAACCTTAACAACATGTAAAGTATTGTAGTCACGAAATCGTCCAACAAAATAAACTGTTTACGTTTGTAACAACCAACAGATGGGAGTAAACGAAATCATGTAAATACAGGCTGAATCTGGGATTACGAGTACTACGATGGTCGTACCCTTTGGAATACAAGAATTTAGATCGCGATTTTTGGATAGTAGGGGAGGGTAAAGCTGATTTTGGATATAATTCAAATACATTGCAGAAATGAAAATGGTTGAGTTGAGTTTGGTTGACCAAGGATTTTATTGGGGTCGAGTTTTACTTGGGTTGAGTTGGCTTGGGGTTGAGTTTTACTGGGTTGAGTTGACTTGGGGTTGAGTTTTACTGGGTTGAGTTGACTTGGGGTTGAGTTTTACTGGGTTGAGTTGACTTGGGGTTGAGTTTAACTGGGTTGGGTTGACTCGGTGTTAGGATGACCTATTACAGTTTCCTTCATGCCTTGTTTTGCCTCTGAGATGTTTTATTTCTAGCTGTGTTTTGTAATACTCTTTGGTCTTTCCCCTTAGGACACCTGTGCCTACACATTTGGTATGTAATGTTACCCAACGGGTTATTTCGATCGTTTGACAACAATATAACTTGCATCTCCATTTCATTATGGGCAATAAAGATTTACAATACAATACAATACAATACAATACAATACAATACAATAGACAGTGCCTGCTGTCTATGAATGCGAATGTACTGCCTGTGTCAATGTCGTCATTGGCATTGGCCACGGGGGTATTTCTACAATCCTGGTCTTTATCAGACTTTATTCTACGATCAGTTTTGACGTACTTGCAGATAAGTATTTTAACATTTATCTCAAAAGAGTCAAGTTCTATATTAGATTGTATGCGGTTAAATCAATTTGGGTGATTGATCGTACTTGAAATATGATTATGTAACAATGGAGCTGATAGCCTCTCCGGAAGAAAAACAAACAAAAAGATAAAAGGAATTTGATAATGGCTTCTGGAGTATTCCTTCGCCTGCTTCCAGGATCGATCAATTGAAAAAGCAATCTAGATAGATTTTGTAAAAAACATTCGTGGGAACTTGGAACGCAATGTTATTTCATAGCATTGATTAGTACTTTCAAGTAGTTACCTGTAGTAGTCGGTCGGCTAATACTCTGTTTGGTTAATCTATAATGGTCAATTGGTGCTTGGGTTACATTCTTTGATTGGTTGAAAATCATATCGTTACGTTATCATGTTATCAACATTTTGTTGATGTATCGGTATGGCCACTCATTTCTGAGTGGTCATTTATTCGATGCCGATGTGACACTGAAGGTTGGTTCCAAAAATGATAACTTCGATTATATATGGGGTTAATTAAGCTGCTCCACAGTAGTCGTGTTGAAATAATTAAAGTTAGTCTTATCCAAAATGGTTTTATTTGTAGTTGTTTACAATCGGAACTTTATTAATTTACACGCGTAGCGAAATATTTAAAATTGAAGGTTTATCAATCTGGAACGAATTGTGTCCGCCATCTTGGATGAGACTAACTCCAGTAAGTTCAATCCTGCCGTGGATACGTGAATTCTGCGAAGCGCTTTTTGCCCGACGATTTTCATCCGCCATAGATTTACGACATCATAGATTCAACTGTGCTTACAGGACTGTGTCGAGGTGTTAGGTAGAACGAAAAATATTACCCATCCTGTAGACTTTAACTGTTATAAAGAATTTTAGCAGTTTATGTCAGAAATTCGCCTTAAAGAGAGAATCAGGTCTAGCGAAGTACAAAATCAGCGTAATTTTGAAACATTTCTGGCTTATAACATTCCTTGCCAGGTTTTCTAGAAAGTGCTTCACAAAGTGCAGACTTTATTCTACGAAAAAAGGTTTCTACAATAATAATTATTATTTTTTTTAATGGTTGCCATTTTTATTATTTGGGAAAATTTGAACATTTCCCCCCATTTTGCACTTTATATCCTTATTAATAACGTAACCAATTTATAACATACCGTGGATCTTTCGGGAGATATTGTTTTTGAGATCGTAAGGAATATGTTGGAAGGCCAATTGTACTATTATTGCTTGGAAAGTCACTACCTAAAGATCCAAGTCTGCCTTTATGTAAACCTTATTCAGATATAAGGTTTTTAAGTTAGATCAGCGACGGTAAACAACGGAATAAGTTGATTTTACAAAGGCGCAATATTAATTATTCAAGCTAACCAAGTGAGATATTGAGCAGTGATACCCAGCAGTAAATCGTAACAATAGGCTTATGATAGGTAAAGCTTAAACTTGAAAGAGATGTTTCGTAATGATGATCCTCAGATGAAAAAGTCACGTTGTCATATTCAGTCTGTTTGGGTTTTAGTTGTAAATAACTCAAAATACGGCGGTTCGGTAGGTATTTGTCAGTCAGTCAGTCAGGCAGTCCGTCAGTCCGTCAGTCTGTTTCTCATGCAATTGTGTTTTCTCCCGAATAAGATATTAGAAACTAGGTATAACCAAAAAGCCATTAACCTATATCTTAAGAAAGGATACTTGCATTAACTGATTTTTTGAATCCAATCGATCATAATCGACTCGTACCAAGCCTTGTCGGTAGGAATTTGCCATTGTTGAATTTGGTTTAATTCAATTTCGCTTGTATTGTTTCAGCATTGTCATAAAAATGTTTTCTGTTCTATATTTTATGTTCCATTTCTTCTGATAATGAGAGATTACAGTATTGGCAGTTAGAGGCAGTTCTGTTATCGTCACTTATCATGCCGTGGCATCAAATCAATACCAAATCAGACATCTCGTTAATGCAGTACAAATAACAATCTTCAGGCAATTTCAGGTAATAATATATATTGTCCATAGACATCTTTCTTTGTTAAGTTCTAGGGCACCATGCCATATTTTGAGGATCGATAACATGATACGTTCGTAAATCTTGTGTAGATTGTGATTCGATTAGATTACGTAAAGCAGGGTGTCTGACACGTTGCATAAAAACGCAGACATTCGTATTAAGTGATGATAGGTACATATTAGATCTGCATAAATAACTCATCAAACATCTATTAGCACGAAGAATGTTACCAAAACGATTAATTTCGTTATTGATTTCCCATTAAGTTTTGATTTCAATTTATACGTTTCCAGATCGTTAAAATTCTCTGATGAAATACACCTACAAGTTGTTTGATATATGTTAACGCGAATGGATTATTGATAACTCGATCCAAGGCAATTGTATCAAACGTTTGACTTCATTCATTCTGATACAAGTATGTTTAAAGCACACACTAAAACCTATTAAGATACACAGTTAGGAAAATAACATTAAGGGTACAGTACAACCGATATTAAGCAAACAAATCCCTAATATTCCAAACAACTAGGTGACGAACGAACAAAGAAATAATGTCTAACGCCCCTTACCCACCATCAGAAACCATTAGTACATAACAAAACCACAATGCCATAAAACGTTTAAAAACATAATAAAAGAAAGGAAAAATAAAGCAAGGTGAAAAGTCTGATATGAAAAACACGTGCAATAGATGCATTTATTGTAGTTATACTTTATTAAAATGCAAACTTCTATTCTGTTATTTTGTTAACTCGTATTCAGAAATCAATTTCAAGTAAAGGAGCACGTAGGTTATCGCAAACAATTTGTTTGTGATAACCTACGTGCTCCTTTACAAATCTGTGCAACAAATTAGGCGTTCCGCTAGCAGAAAATAGAAAACAGAGGGCCCAGATCGAATTATGATTTTCGTCGGTTTTGAGCTCAATGCTAAAGCAAATTAAAAGAAATACGACCGACTGCCCCCAGAAAGAGTAGAAAAATAAACGATTTTAATTCGTGAAAACTCAAGAAAAAAAATTGACGATTGAAGTACTATAAAAAATCATCGGGTCACGGAATTTCTGTTGTGTGGTTATACCTGGGGATCTGGCATTTTTGAGAAGGCTATCAGATTCAACAATTTCCACATGCGTCGTACGTAGGTTTTTGTGAAGTGGTTTATATTTTGACATAGATGCATCTTTATCAAGAATTCGTTTCACCAATTGCAAAACCTGGTAAGTTCAATGAAGAAAAGAATAATTGTTCCCTTTTCATTACTTCCCGTATTCCCACGCCGTGTAGATTCTAGATTCTGATATAAATCTTCATTTCTTTCTCATTTGTCATATATTTGTATAACTTTCAGTTCTTGTTCTTGCAGATGAAGATAGATATAGAAGAAACAAATGAGACATCCCTGGCCCTGAGTTCACAAGAACTTGATAATTCTGAACTCAAATTAAATCTTTTTAAAAGTATTACTTGAAAACTTAATCATTTTGAGCAATGTATGACGTTGTACTATTCCATTATCTTAATTCAAAACCGTTTTGCATTAGACGTTCGTAGTTTTAATGTTCTTCACTTTCATGATAACCTTTTGCAATGCTGTCGTAATTGTTTTCGAAAATCTCAATTCCTCCATAACGACAACAGGGGGCAATGCACATTACACAATTCAAAATGGCAAGCCAAGACTAATGGTAGATTCTTTGCATTTGATTGACGTATGGCCATCGTTTATGTCACGTAGTTGCCTATTTTTCCAAGCCTATTTGAACCAAATACACAGAGGTTTAATAAACGTAAGTAGCCAGATAAATCCTGCATTCCATTGCGATCCGATAGATGAAGTACAGATTGACGTACCCACCAAGACGTTTTGTAATTCCATATTTCGCTAAACTCTCATTTAACTATTCTGCCACATGACATTTCTGACATGTAGACAACTTTCAACACTCTCCTGTAATACTGACTAGATCATAGGCTACACACTTTGGGGTGTTTTCTAAAATTGCCAACGTTTTTTAATTAACTTCAGAATATCTGGATGAAAACAATTCATCACAAACAATATTTCGTAAGGAATTGCGGTCGAAGTATTCGGGCACTAGAGAGTAGAGACCAAATGTAAATGAAAAGTCAAATTAAAAAAGTGTCCCTTTCCATAGGGCAGCGAGTTAATAACATTCCCTTGTAAGTCCGCAATAAATGACAGTTACTCATTAAAGCTATGAGCACTCTCTTAGATTCACCTTCATCTCTAATGAACTGTAGATGAACGATGTTTGTCTAGTTTTACTGACCGATATTTTGACATGTTAAAAGCTAATACCATTGAACTTGTTAATGAAAACATTGATTGATTGATGTGTTGATATTTTATGTCCACCTTAAAAAGTCAATATTTCAAATACAAGATGTGAAGGATGTACTTAAAATGTAATATCTGCTGGTTGAATAGATAATACTTCGAAGTGCATATAAACAAGAATACTTTGATTCATTTACACGGGTGTTAAGCCACGATGATACCATGAGCACATGCCTCGAGGATCCGCGTTGTTTGAACCTACCGCCGAGCTCGATCACTTATACATCACGACCCGTTACACAGTCATGATACCACCGAGCAAGCTCATTGCATCACCGGGTCTGCTTTACCCCCGTGATTTAGCCATATTCCGGTTCAACATGAGCTTCAACATAAAGGCTAAAAAATCCTCCATTCCTTTACATTGGCCAAACTTTCTTTGGAGGGAGAAGGGCTTTCTTGGGACTTTACGACTTGCTATTTTCTATAACATCATGTTAATGCACATTCGATCGACATCCCACACTGAACAACTTAATAGCGGAGAACATCTATCAGAAAACACGCACAGCAACACATTCGGTCTGTTTTTTATAGACATTAAATTCTTGATTACTATAATCTTTTAATTTCAAATCCATATTTTTTGTCTTAAAGACGTCTTTGACTGACGCTGTAGATCGTGAGACGACATATGATCTCAAAGTAAAACGGTTATTATATACCTGGCCGAGGGTTGCTACCATCCTCAGTAGCTGTATTGTGTAAATCGTCTATCTACGCTTTCTCTAACACTTACCAATTTGGATTTACCAATGTATTGCACTTGACATTTACTAAAATGTGCAATAGCATGAAATATTTGTTGGAAATGAAAAATGTTGGCGTTATTTCTCGTATATGCATGGCGTATTACTCTATGAATATCAGAAAGCTCTTCAATACTGTCTATGCATAATTAGGACTTATTTCATTAGAATTTACCAATGAACCATAAATGACATTTGTTCGTATGAACTACAGAGTCAGTACAACCTTTTGCCCTTGCATATCAAATTAAAGTCTTCTGAGAATGAAATTGAAAGTAAAATACCGTGAGCTACTTATCCTACATTCATAACTGTTTGATTGTATCAGATTTCTTTCTAAACGGTATCACCCAATCAGTACTCTAAAGGCGAGCAATGCGAAACTGTGCGTATGATGGTAGGTTTGGATATTTGGGTTAGTTTTCTTATAATTATTATAATCGGTTGTACTTTTTGATATTCCGTTTTTAATGCAAATGGCTTTGCGAATACTTGTTGGTATGGGTGTCCTGCCATTTGGCCATTGACCTTGCCATGTCCTTGCATAGTACCTTTTTATTTTTTAAATGTAAAACATTAACATTACGCCAGTGTAACGCACAGATATTGGCCAGATCGTTTTGTAGTTGGATCTCATAAGCTCAAAGAATATTTATTGAGCCACTGATCCTACTACAAAAGAATCTGGCCGGGATCTATGGTGTAACGCCTACCATCTTCGATCACGGTGCTTCGATACACTTGCGGTGTGGCTCTAATAAAATTGAAGCAAACGAAACGTTGTGAACGCTTACCATAAATGCTATAAGAGAGAATTTTTCTAAGATATGCAGCGAAGCATCTTGAAAGTATTAACCGATTTATCCAGTTACAAACTCTAACTTATGAGATGAGGTGGTAATTTGGTAACACGTTGGATTGCTTCTAAATTGTTCAGTCGAGCTTTAGTAACATTATAATCTGATCAAACTGAATGCAAATCAAAGAAATTGTCTTTAGTGAGGGCATTACTTCTCATAAACATGTTCCAAGTAAAATTGAAAGCTCCCAAAAGATACAAATGATCAACTGTACCAAATAACTTGCAATTACTTCATAGAAGCTAATCTTTAAAATAGGGTGTTTTGTAATCAAATAATTGCTGAAAAATAGAAGATATGCAAAAAATAGTTTCTCGTCGAATGTGGCATAGGGGTTACTGGAAAACCAATTGGAATGAATAATATTTATGATCTTTTGCTAGATTTTTGAATTGAGTTTCATATAAATTTGACTTATCTCCTGGTCACATCGACTGCAATAAACGATAATAACTTGAACATCGTGCATTACTTTTTACATTTCACATTGTCTCTAAGGACAAATTCCAGATTATCAAATCTCAGTAAATAATTTTTAATCAATAATCAGTTTTAAAATTGATTTCACGCTGGCGTCATTGACATGTATGTATTTATATATCTGTTTATAAATAGGATGCATGGACGATGGTCATTATTATGTGACATCAATAGCATAAAATGAAAAACTAGTTTAGGTATTAATAGCATTTATGTTTTCTTTTCAAACAAAGGCATATAAATCATTCTACGTACATTCTGTAAACGACCTGCATATCAACATTGTACTAACGATACATATTAAATTGTTAAAGCGAATAAAGGAATAAATTAAAAACTGTCCATCGCCAATGTCCTCTTGCGAGAAATCTTGCTCGTCCGTCCTCATTCATGCATCTATAGTTGTATATTATTTTCAATAATAAGTTTATTACATTGCTAAATTTCTAAATACCTATTGCATAATTATGTACCAAATCGTTTTCAGCAATTGATCACGTTTGCTTAAGCCTTTTAGTCACATTTGCTCTACGGCGGGCGTACGGTGGCCGTATCTTCATAGAATCGATGTAGAAAATCTACATCGTATTGCATATCCATCCGCTGCACATTTCTCTCGATTTTGGGAAGGTACGGTCGCCGTACGGTTACCGTAGATCAGATGTGCTCGAGGCATTTCAAATATAGCGAATACGTGAGTGATCTAATGGAAAGTGAATGTTTTTGGTATATTTGGTGGAAAAATTAGTCTACTGAAATACTGAAGTATTGTTCATGATATTGTACATGATAAGTTTAACACTTTGTAGTTTAAGCATCGCATCAATATTACTTATTTTAGCATACCTTCATATTAAGTATGCAAATTCACGCAATGTCATAGTTATTCGTATCCCGTGGAGGGACATCAATTTGATAATATAGTTCCATAATTAAGATAAAGTTCATCCAAAATGATTATTTCACATTCACATGACAAATATGGTAACATTAGAAAGCCCTTATAATGAGAACCCATATGAGGACATCTATTTTACTCATCAGATTTGTCATAAGAATTGTGAACATATATATTGTAAATAAAGTCCACCAAGTATTTCACCTCAGCCTGGGTCCCTAGAAAATTATGCATAAAATATTACATTATATGTACTATATAATAACATGTTTTTGTATATACTGTATTTGTATAATAATAGTGTAGTGTAGTGTAATGTAGTGTGTAGTAAGTTTTTATTTTTGTACTGACTAATATGTCATACTATGACATTCTAAGAGTCAATAAAAGATATATATACGAGGGGTGATCAATAAGTAATGGACGCTTTTTTACACAGATACTTTTTATTGACCAATCCCTTTAATTTTCATACCAGTGATACATTATTCAATTATCTATCAACTCTGAAGATTTGAAGACAAAATATATAATACATGTTGATATATCCTTATTTCCGGGAAGGAGGTACAGGTACCCCGGGGCCGACATTTACGTCACATATTCAGTCTTTAGCCAGTTTGGTAAATTTGAGTTAGATTTGAACTTTTTATATGCAAGAAGTGCTGTATTGTTTGAAATTTTTTGCTGACCGGTAACACATAAACAGAAAGTATTGTAAATGTCAGAGTGTTGTATGGAACGGGTTTGCAGGTCAATTTGAGAAAGCATTGTGGAAGAAAGGGGTGGTGAGAGAAGGGAACACCCTACTCCATATGGACAATGCACCTGCCCACAGATCTCAAAATGTTCAGAAAACAGTATCCCTGGACCTCAAAATTGAGCCCTTGACCAATGCACTATATTGTCCACATCTGCTCACATGTGACTTGTTTATTTCTATATTACTTATTTCTATAGAGAACGGACGCAGGTTTATTAACACTCATTAAATAAAACAACCCATGCAACTGTATCTTGCTACAATGTCAGAGAATGGATTCAGCCTTGTCTCACAATCTTGAGTTAAGAGGATGAGGAATTGTGTACATAATGCACTTGATGGAACCTATTTAGAGGGCCCTGTGGAATGAATGTGGCATGAATACCTCATAGTGATGATAAAATATTCAAAATCAACTATGGCATAACAAAATGGAGTATTTCATGACCATAATGGTTTGTTTTGTTCAGCCTGCATTCAACTGCATTGCATGTTAAACAAGCTAAAATAGCTTCAGAATACTAGTATGTGACGTAAATGTCGGTCCCGGGGTACACGTACCTCCTCCACGGAAATTAGGATAAATCAACATGTATTATATATTTTGTCTTCAAATCTTCAGAGTTGATAGATAATTGAATGTTGTATCACTGGTAAGAAAATCGAAGGGATTGGTCTATAAAAAGCATCTGTGTAAAAAAGCGTCCATTACTTATTGATCACCCCTCGTATATGGTATAGTATGAGATAAATAAAGGATATCCTATGATTTTTGAGGGATACCATTTTTATCCATGAGTGGATATCGCTCATCTCCACGAGTGAGCGCAGCGAATGGGTGGAGATCGGCGATATCCAAGAGTGGATAAAAATGATAGCCGAGAAAATCATAGGATATCATATTTATCCGATGGTCGCTATTTTTGTATGGACTTCAAATAATTTGACCTGAAGTTGTTGTTTTCTAATTCTGTTTTATTTTTCATTTTATTTTCTGTGACCTTATTTTTATAAAATGATTGCATGACTCATTTTTACTGAGCATATAACAACTTTTCAATTTTTTCCAAATATATTTTCAATTTGTTTCCATTTTTTTCTTTTTTTATTCCAATAATTTCATTTTCAATTTTTTTCAGATTAATTTTCAATTTTTTTTCAATTTTTTCAAAACTTTTTTTTTCAAAATTTCAAGTTTTTCAAAAAATTTTTTCAAAATATTTTTTAAAATAGTATCCGTCGGATACGATTGGATATCACGTCATATGGATCGGATACGATTTTAGTGGCGTATACGAAAATTATCTTGTGTTGGTATCCCCATATATATTTAGAATCCATCGGATAAACCATGTTACCGGATTTTCTCGCATATACGCCCCCCTAAATTTAGGCCCATGGGCCAAAAATCGAATATAATACGCTTATACGCCCATGGGCCTATAAAAAATGACTATTTATTGATTTTTTCAATTAATTCAAGAGTATTTTGTCACTGGCAGATCGTTCTGTCGTACTTTGTTTCATTGTATTAACATTCATTAACAACTTAACATTCCATTGTATTCATCAGCTCTTCTCACCTTTACGCCCACTGGGCCAAAAATCGAAAGTAGTACACTTATACGCCCATGGGCGAAAAATAAGAGGTAAAATAACAGACGAAATTGCCCATTCTTTCAGTTATACGCCCAGGGCTTATATGCGAGAAAATCCGGTAGTTACATTCGTATCTGTATCCATTCTCATACTATGGCCCGATCTCATGTACATTTACAGAATTACTAACACGCAATGGTACATCTATTTTCGGACGACTCTTGAACAATGGTTTTAGCATAATATGTAACATGTTAGATATCAAAACATAGGTAATTGAAATGAAAATTATATGGTATATTAATATTTAATTTTTATTTCCTATTTTTTAGATAAGGGACGCTTAAAAGACTCTATTGAGTTTTAAAGTGCACATTTTTACCATGTAAAACGTTGCATTTGATAATTTTGAAATATGGTAATTTGGTCATAACTTTTTTATTCCTTAACCAATTTAGTTCAAATTCGGTATGGGACAACAATTGCTGATGGGCGTTTATGACGTCACATGATATTGTGACGTCATCAACGCATATCCGCCATCTTGGATGCCCAAGAAATAGTAAAAATGTGTAAAACTCGAAAAATAAATGTTGGTAAAGACCTTAGGCCCTTATTATCTTATTCAAAAGTCAAACCTATGAAAAAGATGTCATTATTACTTATTCTATATATGTTCAACTAGAACTTAACGTTAAAAATATATGTTTTGTATAAATTTTGTTTACATAGCAAGCATTTTACGACTTGTGTCTGTTTTGTACCTAGAAAAAAATTGATAGAAATATGGCGGGTTTCAAAGACTCTCGTCATTTAAATACACGAAATTATGTTTTTCTAGTGACATTCAACTAGATATTTTATAATGTCATAAAAGTATTGCCCTTGTACTACATATACTATAATTTTAAGTTCAGTTGCATTGCTTTGCATGTATTTGGACCAGGTAATATGACTTGGTCAAATTCAGCATTCTTTTGTTCCAAAATATTTTGACGTTGTAAAAATTGATTAGGGTGTTTTTAATAGCAGTCTAAAATGATATCAGGAAAACAAATGATAATATATTTGGTATGTAGAGAATGCTCATAGCCCATATTTTATGATTCATCACGTTTAACATCTTTAGATTAAGCTAAGTATGAGATTTTCCTTAAAACGTGCGTGACAGAGAATTGTCCCATCTCGATTTTTTTTCTTTTTCCTTTGAATTTTAGTAGGCTGAATCCAGGGAAGAAAGGAATGAATATAAACTTTGAAAATACATGATATTATATTATCATAAAAATGCTCATAAACTCAAGATTCCAATGATATATCACATGACTATCATCCCTTCATAGATCTTTAGTTATTGTTTAATATGTGCGTGACATAATTTGTCCCATCGACGATTTTTTTACAAAAATAGAGAAATACGACGTCATATCAGCGCTACAGCAAATCGTGAAGAACAAAATATCTCTCAAGTCATGGCATGATAGTATTTTGAACAAAATATTTTAAATGATCGGTTTTTGAGGACGGTAGTGAATTAGACCATTCAAGGGGATATATAGAAAGATTCTTCACATGTAGTTCAGACAATTTTAATTATTCTGAGTAGCGGATAGTCATTAATACTGATAGCGGAAAGTCATTTATCATGAATGTGTTCATATTTAATTTCGTTATTTTATTTCAATTTGATACCCTATTAACACGTGTAATCTAGCGTTCTTGTTCAGTTAATGACTAAAGTGCATATACGACCTGAAAGCCCGTGTCTAAATCTACAAAATAATGTTTACTTTATTTGGATTAAATAACAATTGATGATACCTCAAAGCATCAACATGCGGCCGTTTTAGCATTATTTTCACTGTTTGCAACGTAAATGTACATGAGATCGGGACATAGTATGTCTTGATTCGCTATGACAATATTTCTTCAACTTGATTAAAAGGAGAATTATCAAAAGCATATCAAGAACGGACAATCATGCAAAGGTTCTCTTGTGAGAACCTTTATGGCACTTTAACTGTTCAACCCCATTTGACTACTAATATGATATGCTGAGGGATTACATACCCACACGCAATTACAAATAAGGAAGTATACTTGCTACTCCCTATTCTTCAAATGCATCAAATTAGTCCCTACAAAATGCAAGGGAAGTTAAACAATGCATTAACATGCAAAATATCACCACCCGCTATTTGTTAAGACGCCGACTGCAAAACACCGAAAAAGTTGGTGACAAGATGTCACCACTTCTGGCGGAGACATAAATATGGAGACGAACTCTTCTAAAAGGTCTTTGCCATTTATCATGTCAAAGACGCACTGTTCATGACATGTTATTGTTGAAGTGCGCTGATAGGGATCTGCCAAAGACATGAATGTCGGAAGCTGATGAAGTATGAAGGAAATGTTATACGATTATCAATTTCCCTATCCCAATTCTACCCGCCATTTGAACAACAGCAACCCGCTTTATTACACCCTCAGAGTGGCAATTGTGTCCATCCGTACGTCATTCTAATATCTAATTTCGATATTAATGTCAGAACGAACCTTTAACATTTTGGACGTACTTTACTTTGCACATTCCCACACTGACTATTGTGATCTATTTCACGTCACGACGTAGAATCTTCTATTAGTCATTTAATTTCCGAGGATTTATCTTGAGGTTGTTTTTTAATTGGCCATTTATTTTGACTATTATGAACCTCTATATCACTACTCACTACTGTTATCCCCTTGCTCTTCTCTGCCTTAGAATACATAGATTTATCTCTAGATTAATAGTCAATGTATATTTATCGCTATTGGGCGGTAAATTCTATTAAGAACGCTAAGTTAAGAAATACAAACATAATAGGTCAGAATTAATGCTTATAGTCGGAAATATAACTCATTGTTAGTGTTTTATGAAAGGATTTCGAGTGTTATTTTATTTATAAGATTGAGATTCTTGATAATGTCGGGTATCCCCTTTGCCCGCTAAGAAATCAATCTTTATAATCGGATAGAACAGTAGATTCACTATCATCAATGGCCTTTGCAACAAAACATGACATATATCGTGATGAGCTGACACCGTATTCTGACACTATATTTACATATCGCATTGTGAACGTTAATACCCTTTAATGTCATATACTTAACGTGATTTCAGCGTACTTTTACTAACTATATGGAAATGAGATATTCTTGGGTTTTACTGTACAAAATGTTGCTAATTAAAGATGCATATTATACCATAGGTTTCTCCCCCAGACAATCAATGATGTCCTATTGTTATTGCTCATATAATATCTCACATACCATGGGCATATCTTGAAATACCTTTTGGGTATATTATTGCCAAAATATTGAAATAATCAACACAACAACCAAACTCCAGAATTAAACACAATCGATTCCTCGGCTAGCGAGTGGAATCCCCATTGAGTCACACAAGCGCCCACAAGCGCCTTGAAGCAGGTAGCCAATCAGGTTCATGATAATCAAATTCAACGACCAATCAGAAAACAGGAGGACTTTCTCGGTACATTCAAACTTCAGATTGAATTAATTTCTCAGAAAATAATTAGATCGGCCAGCACAATCGCAAAATTAACACTGAAAGAGGGGGATTTGGGACTTCGTCTTTGGTAAGTAGATGGGTGAATATGTGGTGAAACTCAATATGCAAAAAAGTCCAGAGGGGTCTTGATTGTGCTGTCCTATGGCATATGGCCTCTTTAATGTTCAAAACGTAATACCGTAAGAAGATCAATTCCGTAAAAGCGTCGAGGGTCGTTTACTTTAGTCAAATTAAGGGTACTGTAGGTCTAGTTTAGATTAGCAGTTGACTTTGTGTTGGGAAGTATCCCTCTGTATGGAAGTTTTGTTTTCTGAATACTTTTGTTATGTAACGTTATGTAACTTTATGCGATCCGTTTTTAAAATGATCATCGTACATTAGAATACATTTACGATCACGAGGTAGTCGAAAAAGCGTTGCATTCCCCTAGCATCAGTGATGACCACCATGTCCATCACTCCTAAGTAGAATTCCGGCTGCTAAATACATGGTTACCTATGTCTTTCTGTTCTTTCTTCCCCGTCTCTTCATAGAAAATACCAAGTTAAGAATTCTGATAGAGCTTGGACCTTGTCTAATAACGATTAATGACAATGTCAATTTCAATCAATTAAATGATTTGTCCAAACTTGGAATGACAAATTGTGACAAGTTTGGTCGGCCCAAGCTCAACTTGATGTTCAGAACACTAAGTTGAGCTTGAGCAGACCGAACTTGTCACAATCAGTGGACAATGTCGACAGTGGTCGGTGGGCAACATCTAAGTGTCCATTTCTTTTTATTGCGCGTGTGGTTAAGCACGCCATCTTTTTAAATATTTATTTCATTAAAAACATTGGATGAGTAGTATTCATGTTGCCAATATTTCACGATATCTTATCTTTCACGAAAATAGATGGCAAAAGGGATTAGTGATAAATAAATTGAAGATGAAATGCGCTTTATAACTTCAAGTATATTGTCTTTATTGTATATAATCAATTAATGAATAAACATTCTATTTGTCTCGAGACACATTCAATCTTAAATCTTGATTTGTCCATATTTTGTCCAAAACCACGGTATCAAAACCTTAAAGTGCAGTTAGCCTAAGTGTCTGTCGTCAAAGTGTTCATTTTTTAGTTTGAAGCATAGAAAAAGGAAGAATGATATCTGGCTCTTTGTTTGTCGGATTTCCAACATACACATACATGCATTTATTTTTGAAGTCCAAGACACCTGAAAAAAGAATATAATAACTATATTTTACACCTTACATCAATAATGCGTATTTATTGTACAAACGGTTTATGCACTGTGTGTAGATAACAGTACCATCGCCCAGGAGCCAAGCATAATTTGGTCGATGTTCTAAAAAAGTATAAACATCAGACACTGACAAAGATCTACTTACTTGACCAATTTGTTGCCCAGTGCCCTTTCTTTTCAGGTGGCATATAAATTGTGTATTTGTCTCCTTTTGTGTTTCCAAGTAAGGCAAGAACATCTTTAAGCGACTCGGGGGTAGGCTGTGAGTCATAGAACGCTTGTCTTGTATTTACCATAATGCACCTCGTCCCTTTGTCAGCGAGATGTTTTGTGCTGAAAATGATTTTACAGTATTCAGCTATTCTTACACAGCAAAACATATTTCTGTACAAACTGATTTACATTCTATACCATTTATCGACTTTTATTGAAAATTTCAGTGTAGCTTCTAGGATAAAAATTCAACTACACTTACTGGTTAAAGTGTGCATATGCTCCTGCTATATCTCCCTCTGAGCACTGAGGTACAATCTTCTTAACACTTACTTTCGATCTTGGTCCATCACTTGGACCTACTTCTAAGTTGTACATTGTTGAGCTCCCAAACACTCCAAAGTTCAGTCTAAAATATATCAATCAAACAATCTCATTTTGCATATTAGTTATGGAAATAGAATTCAAGATTTATAAAAATAAATTTGAGCTTATATTATGAGTTGCGTAATTGGGTTTTGTAAAAACGCAGCGTTTTAGACTGACCATCGTAACACCAGGGATCGCGGTGTCCACACTCACACCCCTCCCGGCGATGACCAAAGCGACATAATAATAACATGATCTGTCGCATTCAAGTGACAATTTTGAGTTAGTTTAGATCACAATAGCCGCACCAAGTACAGGTACAGATGTATAACCATTGAATTCGAAGGAAAGCTTGATCAGTTTCTACCCACAACCTGAGTTTCAGACTTACGTCACAGACCATGAATAAGCAACACCCGAACCCTCATCTACACACAATTTTATCAACTCTTCAGGGCTCCTGGCTTGTTGCTGTAAGCGTACAAGCACTTGGTAGGCTGAAGTTAAAACAGTATCATTTTAGTAATATATATGATGTTACAATCCTGGTCGTCTGAACGTTTATTCTTTTACTTTGTGTGTCTTAATACTTTTTTATTTTATTTTAAATTTTTTCGTTACGTACGTGTCTTTTTCTCTTTGTACACTTTGTTCTTGGGGAAGAGAATAACATCGTCGGTACCACTAAGACCATGGCTATTGATCCAACTTGGTGAACTGAAAGACGCTGAAATAATCGCATACGATAATTTTGAGAAAGAAAAAATGAATAGTGTACGGCGTTTAGTAAACACTTTTTGAGTTCCACGTACCTGGGTGTGGGTAGAGTGCCATAAGTCTTTGTTCTGGAATGACTTGGCCATCAGGCATTGTGTATGGCTCTATCTTGGAATGTATAATAAATGGCCAGTCAAAATCCAAAGCCCAATCTTCATTGTGACCTATTATGACCTAGTTAAAAGGAATGAATTAAATGTTTCATATGACCAATACCGTATGGTGGTTTCTTGCGATGTGGATTGAGTAAACTCTAGGAAAATCTGTCACATTGAGTTATGGATTCTATTTGATGGAAATGTCACATTGCTTGAAACAAAAAATTGTCAAAGGTTTCCGCCGTCTTTCAAACGCAGGGCTCCAGACACCAGCCACTATCTTCCTTCCTTCTTCCAAGAAGAAGGAGGTACGAGTTCTAGAGGCCTGTGTTGGGAGGATTGTTTTTTGCGCGTGTCTACTTCACATCTATCACTACAGAAGCAAATCAACCTCTAAGTCTCTGTACGATAAACCATATGTTATATTTTCTTTTACTACAAACCAAGAATTGATATTCATTTAATTTCATGAAAACACCTATTTATAATCTACTTACATCATTGTCATTGTTTACATAGATATCTGTGCAGCCCTTGGTGGCACAGCCATACTCTTCAAGAACTGCACTCTCCAGGTTCCCCAGTACATCTTCTAACTGTGGAGATAGCAACATGAGATATCCCTGAAACACAATTAAATCATATATGAAACAAATGAAGCGAAATGGATTCTAATAAGGAAAACAGTATGTTAGTTTTGTATAATGAATGAGAATAATACAGAAATAAAACGTTTTGAATCTTGGAGGCAATAGTTACCCTGCGCGCAGAGTCTACTTATAAACGAGGCTCTCTTTTAAGAAACGAAGTTGAACGGATGCAAAGGCTATGTACTAGGCCTAGTTGGATTGTTATTCAATAAAAAGCTGGAGTACATTGGTGATAATCACTGCAGATACATGTACCTTCTTCATATCTATATTCGCTCCATCATATATCCCTCTGAATTCATCCATCAAATGTGGGAATCGTTTTGTACAATTGGAAATAAATCCATCCACAAATTCTTTCCCATCTGTTGTTTCATAAAATGCCTGGTATCTCTGAATTGATTCTTCTGATGCGTCGATGAATTCTTTTAGAACATCCTTACAAAACTCTCCCTGGAATGATGGTTGTTTACATGTAACGAATCAGATGCTTGCTTAGAAACATTAAAAATGAGAATTTTTCCTTGTATCTAGCTATTCCGATTGAAAATTGAAGAGCTCATATTATAATTTTTCAGTTGAGATACTAATGAAGGTCTCCAACTGAAATCTACTCAGAAGTCTTATTTTTTTTAGAATTCTGCCACCATTTGCTTCACATTTTGATGACTTAATAGCTATGTCAAGAAACAGTAAATTTGAGCGAGGGATTTAGTGAATCTGGGCATGGAGGTACACTGATATACGTCCATGCGCAAAATTCTGATTATGCAACCTTATACAGGGCGTATCAAAAAAACGCAACAAGTAGATATCTCGTAAAATCACCAAACTAGTGATGACTACATCAATTTCATTCAATGCACCATAAAGCCACGTCTCTCCTCTTTGCAATGATATGTCATTCATTCACATGTGGTAATGGTTGGGTTAGAAATCCTTCCATTTGCACAGTGGGTCAAAATGGGCTCTGTACTACCAAGTTTTAGATATTGAAAAAATCAGTGCAAGTGTGCCAATGGAAGTTCCCCTGACTTGTTGAAATGTTGTGACTTTTTCTTTTGGAGCTATCTCCGGAGCATCTGTGCTCACAATTCCTCCACCAGATATTGCAAAACCTCGAGTAAGAATTGCCAGTGGGCTGCTTTTCTCTGCTTTAACCCAGATATGACTCATGGCTGAACCATGCATGACGTGGACAGATGAGCGCATCTTCATGTGCAAGGAAGTGGCGGCAATTTGGAGGGGTATAGGATGTATTCTTGCAAAAGTATGAGTATGAACACTTTACTGTCTATGCCACACGTGTCACACCTTCTCCCAATAGCCCCTATGCCCCTTGTACTGACTTTTGCAATGTTTAAAACTTGGGTCCGGGGTTTGTGTAAAAAACCGGGTGACCGGGTAACCGGGTACCCGGTCGACTGGGTACCTAATGTTCCTAGCAGGGTTACCAACTTTCAAAGTTCCACATTTCCCCCCGGATATATAGTAGCGAATTGACTTGACAGACTTAGCCTACCGAGTGCACTGCTGATCAATATTTTTACCCTAGATACGAGACAGAGCACTTTTTAAAATAATCGATCCAGCAAACAGTGACGTCCACGTCACGTTGCTCATAAGTAGCATATAAGTTCCTAGAAGACGTTGCACATTTTCGTTCTTTACACATCGAGGCAACGTAAACATGAGACATCTATTGATGGTATAAACGTTGTTGTAACGTGTCCGTAAAGTTCGTTAGTGTGGAAAACATAACAAACAGGAACGTTTGATTTTTTACTACATTGGTCCATATGTGACGTAACTCAAACGTTAAAATTCAACGTTGTCAAAACAGGCTTTTAATATCAAAATATTTGTTGGTGGGAAAAAACATGACAAAAACTTTGTGTTCTCACTAAGTCGGTTCATTTCCGACGTATTGTTAACGTTAAAATTTAACGTTGTCGAAATGTTTTTTTCGATTTGAAATAACCTCAAAACGTGACGTCAATAATGACGTTCATGGACCGTATTGATCTGACGTTATTTAGATATTCAGCAAAACGTCGATGGATGGTTGAATTTCAACATTGTGGAAATGGCTTCAAAATATTTGTGAGTTAATGAAACGTAACAAAGACGTCAATATGTTCTCACTAAATCGGTTCATTATCGACGTTATTTTAACGTTAAAAGTTAACGTTGTCAAAACGTTCTTACGATGTGAAATAACCTCAAAACGTGACGTCGAAAATAACGTACATGTATCGTCCAGATCCAACGTTATAAATAAAAAAATCCTAACCCTGCTAGGAACGTTAAGTACCCGGTCACCGGTTACCCGTTTTTTTACACAAACCCCTTGGGTCCGAGCTGAATTTTGCCCCATTTTGCAAAGTTAATGATTATTCGGCCAGAGATGACAAGAGCCGGTATATACAAATACTTTATTTTATGAACATACAATGCTTAAAAGCTGTAACTTAATTAACATCGGGCGAACACCTTTTTAATACCACTTGCGACTGGGCACTTCATGAATGACCTGTTCCTATTAGAATAAATGGCGGGCAATAAACTCTATTGACACAAAGGGGTTCTTGTACTAATTATAATCAGACAAGAGGTATAGTAAATAGCTTTTCTCCTATATCTTATACTTAATGTTGTAGCACCCCAGGGGCAGTGCGCTCTTAAATTACTGATAGATGTTGGTAGCGTAGCAAATAAAATAGCACAACCTACTCCTGGGGGTGCCACGGGTAATCCCCAGATGGCGCTCCCTCCCTGAAGCCGTCAAATGGGAAAAAGCGAACAGAATAGTGAATTAATTTGAATTACAATAAGAATATAGTTTCTTTATTAACTAAAATTACATCATTTTGTTTGAAAATAATGATAAATCATGAGGATAAGCCTCAATTAAAATAGATCTAAGAGAATTACTGATGCGCTAATCAAATCTAAGGAGTGCAGATAAATGCAATGTCATGTTGCGACTTCTTAGCCGCTCTCAACCGCTCCTGGGGGAGAACTGGCAGCGCTGCTAGGTTGGATGATCGCTCCCAGTGCAGCTATCTTTCCTCTCGCTTGGCCGAGCGGGAGGGGTAGCGCAGAAAGGAAGCAACACACCAATGCCAGCCATGACTTGCGGAATGAAATCAATTAACATAAATTACATTGATCATTTTTATAAAGAATATTTGAATGCTCTAGCCAGAACCTTACAGATATATGAGAAGTTGAAATGAACTGATGATTTTTACATTTTGGAAATGACTTCACTTTAAAAACATGAAATCTAGCATGAAATTACATGAATTGGGAAGAATTAATAGATGACTAGCTTACCAAAACAATGATTTATCCAAATAATATCCGAATTATATCCAATTAATATGATTTAATCCATAAAATCAAGACAAAACAAAATAATCAAAAAGCGCATCTTCTCCCTGCAAAATCCCAGCAGAAGAGACAGTTGGTTTGAACTGAGCATGGAACTAAAATTTCACTGGCATGAATCTATAAGCTAAAAATTATTACATGAAAAAACAAACTGAGAAATTCTATGGGGCTGCTACTGATAGGTGTGAACTGTTAAAATATACAGGGCTTTACAATTAATGTACAAAATACAAGATAGCTATAGTTGATATCTGAGACAGGTCCAATTAATCGATAATATTTAAACATATTCCTTAATAAAATGAAATTATTACAAAGTGATTATAAATCTAATCTTTAATTGAAATAAAAGTAACGGCACAGAAATATTACATATTGTTGGGTCGTTACATACCTCCCCTCTTTGAAAAGGCATGGCCTAACCTCACAAAACTATGAAACATAACAATATGTCATTGAATACCACTCTAAATATACATCAAATGTTCATAAAAATGATTTAAAAGTAATACATTGTTTATTTTAAAATAATCCTGGCATTTGCCCTGCTGCTCCACCAAGTGATGGATGAACGTAATCAATAGGAGCGCTGGCTCTTCTTAGCGCATCCAGGCAGCTGCTATCAATTGAATGATGTAACATTTGCATATATTCTGGTATCATCATATAATAAGTCACTGGATAGTTCATATATAGTATCACTGGATTAAATAATAGAGAAAATCCCCATCCGGACTGAGATTGTTCCTATAAATAATCACTGGATCCTCCATATGGTATACCACTAGACTGTTATATGTTTCTCTGGATCGGTTATTCACTATGAAGTTAATATATAGTTGGTCCTAGAGTGTTCATGATGTAGACTTATGCGTGACAGTGGGGCAGACACCTGGAAATACTAAACATAGAGTGGTAGACAAGACGTTTAAAACTTATCTTAAATACAGTCACATTTATTACAAAGTGAATGCTAGCTTAAAATTACAATGATAGCTACTAGTAGTATTAAATACCTAAATCATCATCTACCATAATGAATGATAAAGTTTGGCGAGCTATTCTCAGCCTGGTTAGAAAATGCCATATATCAGGTCTTTAAAATATGTTATACAAAAATTAGAGAATAACTAAATAGCATAAAATGAAAAGTACACGTGCGCTATCAATCACAAGCAGCGAACATCCTGGTAGACATCATAACTGCCACTCTGTGAAAGTTAGCTGACAGGCAAACGCAAGCTTCACAAATCAGAGCGCATCACTGCATATCCTGTCATCAGGGTAAAACATTCGCTGATCCAGATTCTCTGTGGAAAGGTCCTTCCTGCACACATCACAGTGCTTGATCAGCCCAATGCTTTACAAGGTGCTCCAGGTCCACTCGTCTCAAACTAAAGACCATTGCAATAGTCCCCTGTTCAAATCCACTTGCACCAATGGAGGGGTCTACCTCTGGCCCTAATACAGCAAGCCTGGTGCCCTCGTGCGGTCCGGCAAGACTAGATGGGGAAACCAACCCAAGTAGCTTAAAGGCTCATTAGCAATGTAGGCTACGTGATTAAAATTTGGGGTTTGAAGTATATGTCTTCATTTAATTCATTTACAAAGCATCCTGAAGCCAATAAATGGGGTCCACTCTTACCTCTAGCTCGCCTTTATCTGCCCTATGCCTTCACCACACGAACAGACATGTCCTAGTGGAGGTGGGACAAGCATCAGTTTGAGACCACTTCAAACAATCGTCCAGGGTCAACACTATCAAGCGCTCCAGCAAGAGCTTTTGTGAAACACAGAGCTTTACTGCGATAATTATCTTTAGCGCTCGATTTTTCCATCTCAACATCGCTGGGGTGATCAGTCCAAGCGAAATGTATCGCTAAAGCCACTCAATGCAATCAAGAGGGGTTGATCATTGAGTGTCGGATGACATAGCTTGATACACGTGAGACGTAGCGCCTCCCCAAGACAAGAGTTTAGCATCAACTCACAGCAAGATATCACCATTGCTTTGCAGGAAACGGGACGCTTCTCGTCTACAACAACTGCTACTGGATTGTAGAGCCATTGCTATTCCTAATATATTTCAGCAATGATAATAGCTTGGCCATTCCAAAAGCGTTCAGCCAAAGTGCAGCTTGGGTGATTCAAGCGCAAAAAGGCAAACAACTTTTAGCCTAGATATTTGTGGAATTACACACGATTTTCAGAATGTAGGCCTTCTTTCATCTGTACGTAACTCCACTACAGCATCATCTTCCCAAGAAAAATATGGTCAAGGCGTTGAACCCAAGACATGTATATTGGATCAAGGCGAAGACGAAATACGACCAAGAATGCGCCATGTGCAATCCATTGGCATATGGACTGCATCTAGGGGCGATCCATTGGCGATCCCCAATAATGACATCTGAATCATAAGATGTATATAAATTTATTGCAGATATAGGATGTACACAGTACATAGGCAAATCAGTTATTATTTCCTACACCAATGTCCCCTTAACTATTATATACACAGAACAGACTGTTCTCATAACTGGATATGTACGTATACATAGTACAAACTGGTTCGATACTGTACGTAAGTGCAGGATCCAAGTTTAACGAATCCAAAGGCTTACCAATAGCCAAAGGAACCGGCTCTAATGCATGTGGCGTTACTAAAATCACCATGTCACAGCCATGGGATAATGCAGCACAATCACTGAAATGCGCATATTTCAGCATAATCAATTTGTGCTAAAATGAAACAGCAGCATAATTAATACTTGTAGATGTATGTGCTAAATATATGATGAAAGCAGCACAATCACAACATCTCCATAGCACAATAATGTGTGCTTAACTGCGTCGGAGCGGCACTATGAAGGCGCTCGATCCCACCGCTGCCTGACCAATGTAGCACCCCAGGGGCAGTGCGCTCTTAAATTACTGATAGATGTTGGTAGCGTAGCAAATAAAATAGCACAACCTACTCCTGGGGGTGCCACGGGTAATCCCCAGATGGCGCTCCCTCCCTGAAGCCGTCAAATGGGAAAAAGCGAACAGAATAGTGAATTAATTTGAATTACAATAAGAATATAGTTTCTTTATTAACTAAAATTACATCATTTTGTTTGAAAATAATGATAAATCATGAGGATAAGCCTCAATTAAAATAGATCTAAGAGAATTACTGATGCGCTAATCAAATCTAAGGAGTGCAGATAAATGCAATGTCATGTTGCGACTTCTTAGCCGCTCTCAACCGCTCCTGGGGGAGAACTGGCAGCGCTGCTAGGTTGGATGATCGCTCCCAGTGCAGCTATCTTTCCTCTCGCTTGGCCGAGCGGGAGGGGTAGCGCAGAAAGGAAGCAACACACCAATGCCAGCCATGACTTGCGGAATGAAATCAATTAACATAAATTACATTGATCATTTTTATAAAGAATATTTGAATGCTCTAGCCAGAACCTTACAGATATATGAGAAGTTGAAATGAACTGATGATTTTTACATTTTGGAAATGACTTCACTTTAAAAACATGAAATCTAGCATGAAATTACATGAATTGGGAAGAATTAATAGATGACTAGCTTACCAAAACAATGATTTATCCAAATAATATCCGAATTATATCCAATTAATATGATTTAATCCATAAAATCAAGACAAAACAAAATAATCAAAAAGCGCATCTTCTCCCTGCAAAATCCCAGCAGAAGAGACAGTTGGTTTGAACTGAGCATGGAACTAAAATTTCACTGGCATGAATCTATAAGCTAAAAATTATTACATGAAAAAACAAACTGAGAAATTCTATGGGGCTGCTACTGATAGGTGTGAACTGTTAAAATATACAGGGCTTTACAATTAATGTACAAAATACAAGATAGCTATAGTTGATATCTGAGACAGGTCCAATTAATCGATAATATTTAAACATATTCCTTGATAAAATGAAATTATTACAAAGTGATTATAAATCTAATCTTTAATTGAAATAAAAGTAACGGCACAGAAATATTACATATTGTTGGGTCGTTACAATGTTTTGGTTGTCCTTGATAATCCCTTGATAATTTTAGTATCTTGATAGAGCTGTACTAGTTGTAGAGGGCATATATTAATTTGATATATTATCATTAAATATAGATTCACACGACTTCGAATCGAGCAAGGAATGTCATGTCACCTCAATCAGAGAGTCATACCTATGTGTTTTTGATGTGTTTATTGTTGATTAATAGTACCCGAACTTTTGTTTCGCATTTATAATTTACTGTACTTTGACCAAAAAGCCTAGTATGTTAAATTGCACGTATACAAGGGTCGTTCGAAAAGTCTTGCACGAATAAAGCTTCTCAAGAGAAGAGATTTTATCATTTTTATCTTTTACTAAATGATATGGACCATAGCGTCATCACCGTTGTTACTATAGCAACCGTAAAATGTTAAGTAGTAGGAGTATATACATGGAACTTTGACAGTGTACGGATATAAGATATGGGCACATACATACCAACTATGAACAAGAGCTTCCTGGTCAACTCAACCCCAAGTCAACTCAACCCAAGTCAACTCAACCCTTAGTCAAGTCGACCCCAAGTCAAGTCGACCCTTAGTCAAGTCGACCCTTAGTCAAGTCGACCCTAAGTCATCTCGACCCTTAGTCAACTCGACCCCAAGTCATCTCAACCCTTGGTCAACTCAACCCTTAGTCAAGTCGACCCAAATGATTTTACTTGTTTTAAGTAGATTAAAATACAATATAATCCCATTGTTTGTGCAGTTTGATTTGAAATCAAACTTCAAAGAAAAAAACATTTCTGTCACCTATAGATCAAAACGAAGATTTGAACTGGATCATAAAATCCCAATCTGATTGTTTATGACACCTGACATATGAGTAAGATAATGGAAACATTTACTAATAAATAGAAAAACATAAATCCCATTGTTTGTTCAGTCTTGTTTTAAAATCATACTTCAAAAAATAAACATTTCTATCGCCTGCAGATCAGAAGGAAGATTTGAACTGGATCATATTGTTTATTGTTATAAAATCCTAATCTTGTTATTTATGACACCTGGCATGGGTACGATAATGGAAATTGTAAAATCATAAATCCCATTGTTTGTCCAGTCTTGTTTTAAAATCTAGCTTCAAAAAATAAACATTTCTATCGCCAATAGATCAGAAGGAAGATATCATATTGTTTATTGTTTACTATTATTATCAAAATATAAAATCATTCAATACAAAGTAATGGATGGATGTTGGCACAATTCACATGTTGCATAAGTTACCTGTTGTCAAAAATACTGTTACAACAATTTCGGTATAACAGAAAAGTGTATAGATAATTTTTTTATTTCAGAGAGATAAAACAAGGTCATATATGAAGGGGTGAAATATATATATAGCATCGTGAATAGCCCTATTAAGATTTATCAAATATTATTTTGGTAAATAAATGTCAAATTTATAAAAATTATAAATGCATTAAGCACAAACTTCAATAGTTGATAATTTTCTTTTGGAAAATTAGCATTTTAGTCCCTCATTCTTTCAAAATTCATCAATATCATACCACGAAAATAGTATATCTATTTGTTTTTTATGGTGGGGTTGAGTTGACTAAGGGTTGAGATGACCAAGGGTTGAGATGACTTGGGGTCGACTTGACTAAGGGTCGAGATGACTTGGGGTCGACTTGACTAAGGGTCGACTTGACTTGGGGTCGACATGACTAAGGTTTGAGTTGACTTGGGTTGAGTTGACTTGGGGTTGAGTTGACCAGTTACCGAACAAGATTGGTCAATTATTTTCACAATAAGATATATTTGGGCAAAGCTTATTGAACAACCCTTGTATATCTTGGTTTGTTGAAAAACGAGTTAGTGTACCTGAAAGTAGGCTATCATGTTCTAGTTTCCAAATAACAATACTAATCTTTAGCCTTGAAAGCATACCGGGCTATACTTTAAGAACGCAAAATAATACAAAGTTTTCAATTTGAAGAATTGATTGTTGTTGACAATCTATATTACTGACATTATTGTGCGAATCGGAAAATCAGAATAAACATATTTTCTTAAAAGACCTAAAAGTCAAAATAATCTTACTCACTCGTTGATATCCACAATCATAATATGTTCCCTGTACAAAAAACATCGGGGGAAGTTTCTTCTTAGGGTTTACGTTTGTACTGCCATCTGTTTCACTATTTGTGTCGCCATTTGTAACACTATTGACTGCATCACCCGTGGATCCATTTGTTGATGCATTTGAGCTTCCGTTTGGTTCCGAACTCATGACCTTGCGATTTATGTTACCCAGCCGCCTATATCCACGTACCCGCTCTCTAGGTCTTTTATTTACACTTTATTTTTCCTCGCTGTTACTAACAGTTCAACATATACAGCAGAAGGTTCACTTAGCTAAAGATAGAATCCACTTTTACATACTATACTTGTAATTGATTTTTAACCTTTACTATGTACCGGGTGAATTATAGTTTATCAGTTAAAGTGACTTTACATGTATGTACTCAACCAGTAGCACCACTTTTTGAGGTATAAAATAGAACAGTACATCAAACACCATTCTATATAACTATACTCTAGCAAACAAGAACTCCTAAAATGCGCCGTTAAGGTGAAACAAATGTTTTATGGACGGCATGTCGAGTTTCAATAGATACAAAGTTCTCTAATTTATCATTTCGTCACTTAGGCTAAGATTAGTAATTTCATTTTCACTTTACAACATCACAGAACTCTATGAAATAAAGAATTCACTTAATGTTATTGATAGACTATTCATTGACTTATTAACATACACTTTCCATAATGTTCAGGGACACTCTGATGCATATACCATGTATTTAGCCAACCCAGATTCAAATCGTATTTATAACAGAATATGTACGTACAACTGCAAAAGGGAAAGGAACAAAGACCAAGAACCCAGCAAGAAAAAGAAAACATCTAAGTGTATACCAGTCATAAGGAAAAACAAAACCCAACTATCCTAAACTATAATCCACCGTGAAAAGAAACAATGACTAATACCCCCATGCGCCTACTATTCGAGCTCAATTTTTACAATCCATAACAACAAGGGCCATTTCATTCAAACAGAAGCCATTATAACATATGTCCAACAATCGTTCCGAGGAAACCAAATACTGCACCGATAGTCTACGATCGGTGAAAATAACTTCTGTTTATTGCCCAAGAATTGAATTCTGAATAATACTTCATTTGGCAATGATTTTTGAAAACTGAATAGACGGTGTGTATATTTACGATTGTTTGTAGATTATTCGAAATTTACGATGTGGTAATTACTTATCGAACAATTTAAAATTTAATGTGACATTATGTACTATTCAGATTTGCGCGAGACCCCTACACCCGGGCAGGAGTGGGGAATTAGACAAAATTAGCAGTTTTATTTTGAATAACAATTACAAATGAATACAAACTGAAAATGTTTTTGCATTGAAAGGCCATTGAAATAAAAAGATATGGCCGCTTTTTCCGCCATCTATCCGAATGTTGAACGATTTTCAATAGAGTTCAAACTCATCACAAAAAGTCAAATACAGGGTGGTCAAAAAAATGTAAACCCTGCATTTTCCTCATATCTTTGTCATTCTAAAAAGTTACGCCCTGATATTTCACACATTTGTAAATTATTCAATTTCCTACCACCCTACCATATTTCATAAGCATCAGACTAATAGTCACAATTTTACGGCACTTTGAACAACATGCTTCAGGTTTGGCCATCATCGCGCTGGATCCAAATGCCAATGATCCAAATGCATTCCTCAGCAGGTATGGCCTGAATGATACAGATGATCTCGCTTTTGAGGTCTGCAATTGTCCTGGGGTCATTATTATACACTCTATCTCTGCCATATCCCCATAGGTAGGGACATTTTGGAGCACATGACATGTGTAGGTTACTCTTCAGCGCGATAGGGGCCACCGGGAATGTTCTTTAAAGTGCTGTATTATGGTGACTATCAATCAGATGGTCATGAAATATGGTAGGCTGGTAGGAAATTGAGTGATGTACAAATGTGCAAAGTTATTTCTTAAAATAATAAAGATATTAGGAAAATGGTGTACGGGTTTCCAGTTTTTTACCACCCTGTATTTGAAGTAAAGCGAATCATTTCGTCCTACTTTTTCCAAACATATATATATAAACAAGATAAACAAAATAAAATATAAAGTTTGTTCATTTACACTGGTGATCGCACTGATAAATATTGATTTCAATCAACCATCAACTCGATTTTAAATTTAGATTTTTTGTTTCTTTTCACCAGCGCCCTCTGTGGTGTAAACCCGTAGTAGTTTTGTGTGTATAGTGTTTTTACCGCGGGAAGTCGAATCCCAGGAAGTACTCAAAAGATTAAGGGCCCCTTTAAATACCATCATGATGTGTATTATTTCTTTGCTCATGAGAATTTAGCTTGTATTCACGAATGCAAATATCGGCTATCGGCTACCGGGTTGATTGCAATTAGATGGCTTTTATCGAGGTGTTCGAAATTGTAAATAGCGAGAGTACATCTTGCGCACGTGCATAGACTCAAACACATTTTAAGTATGTTCAATCATGCGACAATGGCAAAAAACGTCACGTGGTCACTGTTAGTTGGCAAACGGGTTGTTCTTAAATTGCAACTTCAAACTAACGGGTTAATTTATGCCAATTAATAGGTTAACCCGGTAGCCGATAGTCGTTAGTTGCATTCACGAATACAAACTAAGAAGATAAAATACCATGGGTTGTATGAGCAAATCGCAAATAGTGATTTTGGTGTCCCAAAATTTTGTCTGAGACAAAAAATGTAAAATGACTCTAAGTGTTATAAAGTAATATTCTTGAATTTTTTGAAATATATATTTATTTTAGTCAGAAACAGCTACAAATTTATCACATGTTTACAGATTAAAGATATCAAAATAGATGGATACGATGTTGTAAAGTCAATAATGCTTAAATTATTAAGAAAAATCAATTATCAAAAGTAATACCGTTTAAAGGATCTCTTTCTACACTTAAGTCCAATTTGTAATAGAATTTGGTCATTAGACATACAATTTATAATTTTCACAAGCTTGTTACAAACTTTCACTTAGTAATGTTCCATTTAGTTTTAGAGAAAAGCTTGTTTTAGCACCATCACCCAATTTCCACGTTTGGCATTGAATTCAGCTCTGCATCGATCGAAGTTTTTATATTAATTGAAAAATAATTGTTCTTTCTCAAGTGAAAAGTTCAGTTTTTTTGATGAAGGAAGAAAGAGTTATTCAGGTTTCATTTGGGTTCAGTTTTTAGACACTCTGTACTTCGGATAGGGGATGATAAAAATTGCACGTTTTTTAAATTTTGTTCGACGGCGACGAGCAGTTTATTTTTAGTACCAAACAAAAATTTCAAAATGGACTTAGTTAAGCTTTAAAGCTCCCGTTTAAGAATACATATTCTAACTATTGAAAATGGATTCTAGCAATACTCACCAACATGAATCTACTTGTTGAGACTCGATCAACTTGGGTGATGGATTTCAGCAAGGGTATTATTTACTTATATATAATGGGGATGCAATTGATTTCATCTTGTATATCTACATTACATATATGCAGGATGAAATCAATTGCATCTCCATGTTAATTCAATTACACCTTCGCTGAAATCCTCATTTTCTCAGAAGAACACTCAAGTTGATCGAGTCTCAACAAGTAGGATTAATATTGGTGAGTATTGCTACAGTTCGGGACATAAATAAATGACAGGTGGATTTGCTGAAGTGAGAATTTCCCATGTTAAAAATAAGAGAATTTTCAAGAGGCCATACATCAGTGGATGAGATTATACAAAATGTGAAATATACAAATTTTAAGGGATATGTATCTAGACAATATTGGAAATTATGGGCTTTCAGATGACCATAATTAGGAAATGGTGATCGAAAATCGACCTGTCATTTATTTTTGTCCCCAACTGTAGAATCCATTTTCAATAGTTAGAATCTGATCACATTTTGTTAATCTATATATAATCTGTAATAGGATCATACACTATAAGTTATTGAATGATTTGAAGTGCAATACAGGACATATTCTGCTCGAGAAATTCTGTATTGGAACGAGACGAAGTCGAGTGCCAATACAGAATATCGAGACAGAATATATACTGTATTGCCCTTCAAATCATTCAATAACGTTTTTATCGTGTGATCCTCTGTATTGCTACTGAGATTGTCCCCTCCGTACCAATATTTTCTGTATTGCGACGGAGATGATCAACGGGGACAATCTCAGTAGCAATACAGATTGGTACAGCACAAGAACTGACCAATCAGAGGGCTTCATTTTACAGATCATTGGATAAAATAAGAAACACAATTATTTCTCAGAAAGTCCTAGAATAAACGATGGCTAGAGTATAAAGTTGATCATTAGTGCTTTCAGAAAATTAGTACATTTAAGAAACATAACGATTACAAATATCTTGCTCGATGCTAGAAAACACGGTTATATATATTTTGCAAGTGGACCCAAGAGACCAAGTGGGCGAGTCAATTATTTTGCAGGGGTGGCATGATACACACATTTCAATTTTGTTTATAGTGAATTCCCAGCGATTGATTTCAGTACAGTAAAACTGTCATAATGAACACCTCTTTAGTGAAGATCTGAGCCCAGTGAACACATGCGTCTACTCTATTGAACACCTGTGTACAGTGAACACCAATTCCCAGCCAGTGATTTCAGCACAGTAAAACTGTCATAATGAACACCTCTTTAGTGAAGATCTGAGCCCCGCGAACATATGAGTCTACTCTATTGAACACTTATGTGTAAGCGAACACCCAATTCCCAGCCAGTGATTTCAGTAACTTTTAGAGGGGATTGTACCTACAGTAAAACCTGTCTAATCCGAGGTACCAGCTAAAAGCCTTCGGATTAGGAGGTGTTCACATTTTGAGGTTTTGCATTTGCAAGATTTCGGATTTTGAAGAAATAGGAACAAATTCTCAATAAATATTTATAGTTCTTTTGACTACAGCTTTATGGCATTACAGTGACATGAAAATTCGAGTCAAATGTATGGTCATCCTAGAAAGCCTCACCATGAGTGAGATCGTTCAAGTTTTTTTCAAATATTTGATCAATTTTGTATGGAACAAGTGATATTTTATGAAAAGTGTTCAGACTAGATAAGTTAATTTTTCAAACATGACTGTTCACTGTTCAAATTGGGAGGTGTTCACATTTCAAGTTTTTTTTAACATTTGAGTCAATGGGAGGAAAATCGGGACCAAAAAATGTTCAAATTGGGAGGTGTTAGATATACAGGTTTTACTGTACTACAATTGTTTCCAATCTTTTGGAGGAAAGTGTACATCATTCCAGAGAAATGACAGGTGACACACTACCATGGGAATTGGTCATTTCAGATGTTCCCACGCTTTACGTCCAGAAGAGGTCATTTCCCAGGATTATAGATGAACCCTTGGCCAATCGATGATATAGTTTACATAACAGAAGTATGACTGTATGAATTCTGGGATATTCCTGTTTTGTTGATACAGATGAGAATAAAATTAACCCTTTGCAAAATTGATCAAAACTGCCTCCAATCATTCAATACTTGGCTCAATCTAAGAGTGATCAAGTGGAGAAAATGGACTATTGGTGTAACATTTAATATGAATGTACAGATCTGATATTTATTGACTACTAAACTTTAGTAGATTTTCTTTAATAAGGCAATGTATGTGGAAATTGATATGTGTTTATCCTGCCACCCCTGCAAAATAATGGACTTGCCCACTTGGTCTCTTGGATCCACTTGTAAAATATATGTAACCAGAAAACACGTCGTTTCATGATTCATTGAAATTGGGATAACCTTTGAAATAATGATCAGAATCCCACCAAAATTTCTAATTTAATTCAATGGAACATTTGCATTTATTTTCTAAATATGAAAGCTTTTAGAATTTTCAAAGTTTTTAAGGCGAAGGGGACGGGCCAAAAGTTTACCTTGATTTAACCTTCTAATTTAGGTCTGATTTGAAAAAAATAACTGCATAATATTGTCACGGCGATATTTACAAAACAATAACCGTTTTGTTTATTTCGTAAATTTTCAATAAGAGCTGATTTTCAGGACTTGAAAAAAATGTGACGCATCGAATTTTTACCACAAATTCCATACATATCAATTTTAACTCACTACCAAAACTCAAAAACATTTTAGAAAAATTGTCATCGAGATCTTGCTACCTTGTGAATTTTATCATGATTAAATAAGGATAAAGTATTTTCTTTTTGGGTTGACTGAATTCGTCGTTTTTGACGTTATAAGGCTATTTGCGCTCTATACTGCTCATTGTTTTGTTTTGGTATTTTGACCCCGTAATGTTACGCTTATTGTCCCCAGTTTCGTGCGACGTGTAAATATATTTTAGAACTGATACCACTGCGTGAAATATGGGATTCCAACTCTTGACACGTCTAGAAACTGGTCTTTACACGCCGGGTTTCTAGACGTGCCAATTATTTACACCTCTTGACACGCGATGAATTCAACTCTTTACACCTCTTTGCACTTCTTGGCACACGCAGTGCAAAGACGTGTAAAGACCATGTCAAAAAGTCTTTGCACGCCCTGTGACAATTAATGGAATCTCTTGACACGCTCTTGGCACACTGAACAACATAATTATGTGTAAACAACTAACCTAATTACCATTAGCAATACATACAGTATTTTAACGATTGCAAGTATTTTCTCTGATACTTTTAATTGATATATTTTTTAATCATTCTTTCGCAGACTGTTTGGAACAAGTACATGTAGCAAATATTATTAACAGACTATTTTGTATGTACGCTGACACATTGACTTATTTAAACATTTTGGCAATTTCATGCCGCCTTTTGAAAATATAAATCAGTTACAGGCAATGCTAATCGACGCATTGATCCTAAGTGAAGGAAATACATATCGTGATAAGAAAAAGAAAGGCGTTTCAAGGATAAAACGTGCAATAAACTTTGAAAACACTGATACATCAGGCCTATTTATATATTTATTTTGTATTAGCTTAATATAAAGATAACCTTACTTTTCGATGAGTATTTGGATTTCGGAGTAATTTGTTTCAAGTTAAGTCAATACAAATTATCGCCGACTTAACTTGTGACCATACATATGATAAATGAGGGGCATTTTAATACACAATTGGGCAAAACAAGCATATTCAATCGAATGTACCATTCTCTCTGCTGTTCTTTCCCAGCCTATCCATAAACAGACAGGTACAAGTTCCCATAGTTTTCGCAACATCTAATTCTATGATCAATTGCTAGACACAGCAAATATACTAATTAATTGTCTGATTGTGATTCGGGAACGTAGGGTTTTTACATAAACAGGATACTTGGCTGTACATAGCCTGAGAACACCGGATTGACCCCCCCCCCCCCCCCCCCCCCCCATCGACGCCTAGGCGCTGCTTATGTTTTAGTAAGAAACATTCCCTTGTAAAGAATTATAGGGATATGAATTGATACAAGGTCAAGTATTCTGCCCCTTTTGTGTGATAAAAATATGTATTTAATTGGTGCTTTAACTTTTTGAACAAAGAAATGAAATAATCGCACTGAATGTCTCAACATAAATCAGTGATGTTTAATTAATAAATGACACTATTATGTCAGTCTACGCACTTCATGGACATGGACGGGGGGGTGTGAGTTACCCATTCTAAAATGGTTAAATTTTGTATTAAAGAGTAATCAATAGGTCGTGGACTCCGATTGATAACCAACTGTAGCATACTACTTAATATGTTTGACTATTGATATTAAAAAGGAGTGAATTTATGATATTCATAGAGGTACATTGTATTGGTAATAATATAATAATGATATTGGGGACCATAAACCACTTTGTTTCGCAAGTAGCTTTAGGATCGCGGTTTTATCTTCACATGTTGCCCTTTGTGCAATTCGAAAATGAAATATTTTAATCTATAATTTATATATCATTTGCAAAATAAATGTAATTAAGAGACATGGGGGAGGGGGGGGGGTTAACGGCCAGAATTTGGAATGAATTTGGGAATTTCAAGGATTGATTCACTTAATGTTGTTCACTGGAGTCGATACACACACCTGCATAACAATCGGAGACAAAACTGACTTAATCTGATATGATAACAAAAGATTAATAACTTAGTCTATGTTTTTGTTTTTATAATTGCGGAAGTGTACCAAAACCACCTTGATTACAGAAGATATCGTCTAGGCTTTAGATTTAATGAATAGATTTTTTGCCTTAGTCTCATTTAATAAAACAGGCTATTTGCGTATTTAATTAATATTTGTGACAAAATATTTCAGTTAGACTCAAAATCAAAACGAATTTCTCCATTATAGCCCCCCTTGCAACTGTCCCGAGTCTGCATCTGTTTTTCATGCTTCCGATCCACCTTTGGGATAGAGAGAATAGATGTAGATTTGTAATTTGGGGGGATGGCATTAAATGTGTTCTCATACAAACTAAAATAAACCAATGCCATACCCCCGGGTACCAAATATCCAGAATATAAGACCAAGGCCATTCGAAATATCGAATGCCCCGAGAAGAAGGCAGATCTTTGAGTGATCATAAACAACCTCAAATGAAGGATATGTGTAACAACTAGACCAATGCCCCGGGACCAATGCCGTACCACAATTGAGGGGTAACATATTTTCCACACCGATTCTTATACCAGAAAAATGGAAAAATCTGTCTTAAAATGTGGGTCCATTGGCTTGACATACCAAATGTAAAAAAGGTACCCCACCTGAGCCGAGTGTAAACCCCCCGGGTGAATGGTGAACACACGGGGCAAGGAATTCTTCGATTTTGATTCAAGTAATTTTTTTTATAAAATTCATACTCATGTTAATAGCGGACGCCTTGGCCAAATAATCTTTCAAATCATGCACTTTCCAAGTGATTTTGTAGCAAAATTGTGATAATATATGAACCCCTTGGAATTATTCAAAGACGGACCCCCGCCAGCCCATCCCCCATTCTTACCTATGCTAAACACTAAGATAAACATATAGAATGGTATCTTACACTTTTTTCTAAATGTTGATATCCGAAAAACATATCTTTTTGGTTTATCAACACATACCGCTCACAATATAACAAGTATACAGATTGTAACATAGATAAGCGAATTGGGGAGAATTACAATCCCTTTGATCAAATTATTATAAGATTTAATCTCCAGCTGAGGTGCAATCAAAATGTTGATACACATAATTAGCAGTCAGAAAGATGCTCTTACCACTGTAGTTTTCAATATTCCCTTTGTTGTAACATCTTATGTCAAAAGAATGGATATTGATGGTTGTATGGAAGTATTCATATCAAACATTCACATTATAGTTTACAGTGGAATTCCCTCCATAAATGCAACATATTTACCATTTAAGATTTCATATTGGACTTTCCGCATAATGATAAAATGTTGACGATATAGTTTTCGATAAAACCCCAGGGCCGTAGCCAGCTTTCAGTCGGGGGGAGGGGTGATGCAATCACCAAAATATTTAGGTTTTCAGTCGGGGGGTGCGATCGTGACATAAATGAGACAAAAAATATTTGTTTTGAATTTTTACGAAAATGATGCAACTTCCTTCAAACCTAAGCTTCAAACAAAAAATCAATTAAATGCTCTTTTCTTCCTCTACCTTATGGTACCTTTTATTGCTTGTAGGAGGGGGTGCGAACCCACCGCTTCTCCTCGTTACGCTTATGAACCCAATAACGTATTCCCAAGGAATCGACTTTATTAATTTATATGTGAAAAATGAGCTTGCATGTACAAATTGCATCGTATGCAAACCTTCCCCATGTTTATGTCTTTTGAATGATGTCTACCCCTTGATGCATGCATCCTTTAATAAGTGGTGTTAAGAATATTGGTGTAGGCCCTGGTGAAGGGATATGTCATAAAGATTTCACGTTATCGCGATATATATGTAGCCGCGTCCCCTTTGTCTTTATCCTTCCAAACGCAAACGGCAGATAAGAGGGGTTCTTAGTGATTGATCTGATGCTTAATAAGCCACTTACAAGATACAGTTTTAAATATTGATATTGTGTAAAGTTTTAACACATAGGCGTAACCAGGGGGGGGGGTGCGATTCGTGAATGATCGCACCCCCCCCCCCCGCTTAACCAATAGAGAAGGGAGAAGAAAGGAGCTTTGAATGGCTTTCATTTGAAACTTCTAGTTCAATTTTGAAGGAATTTGCAATGTCTGGTTCACATTTGCTCAAATTCATCGTTCGCCCTCCGGCCGATTGAGTATTTTGTTTAAAATTGTTTTCATGTTTGAAAAAACACTCAATCGGCCGGCCCCCGGCCGATGAATCGGAGCAAATATGACCCAGGCATATGAGGGGCAACATTTTAGATATAGTATTGTTTGAAATCCTGGGAAAATGCACTCCCCCAATTTTGCAAATCTGGTCTGCGGTGCTAATGAACCCTCTAATTTGTTTTCGTTTACATGAGCAACTAACAGGTATGTTTATTCTCATTCTGTCTCAGCTTAATTTTAATCAAATTTTACCCCCACCCTTCGAACGTCTTTGTCTCCCTCATTTTTGCAACCCTACATTCAGTTTCTTTTTAAACCAAATCAATAAATATCCGTCCACATATCAGATATTAAACCAATAGTTGTTCATTATAAGAACAACCATATATTATATTTATAGATCATAAGCTATTTTTAATTTCAGTTATAAAATTAGCCCTCTCTCCCCTCCTCTATCTCTAGATACGCAGAGTTTCTAGACCGGCTAAGCACGTCTAAAAATTACTAGAAATTCCACAATTTATACAGTGATATGGATTTCATGTTTCTATTGAATCCCTTATTTTGAAGTCTAGCTAAATAATCGAGTTTGATTTTAAACGTTTTCGGGGATCCGGGCAGAACTCAGGATATAGTACTTGAGTACATTTGCATTCAAAATAATTCAAAATTCAAAATTGCAAATATCATGGAAGTTGATTGCAATTATGTTCGATGATCGTCAACATGAAAGAACAATATGTCTGAATAATTAGCTATTAAACATCTTTATCAAAACTTTCCTACACTTTTAAATGTTGATCTTGTCAAAGAGTACTCTCCATCTGAGATTCAGATGTAGATCGAAAATCAAATTGATTTCAAAGGTATTTATAGATGGTTTACATGAGGGGTTCTGTCCATGTGGGTGGTGTATTCCTTTCATAACAAAGAGTTGTTTTGCTTCCGGGGTCCTAAATTATTCAATTTTAAATAGTAACTAATAAGATTAAACAGATCAAAAAGACTCGGGGCACTGCCGTCGCCCCATCATGATCAATACAGGTGACAATAAGCGACACATGTTTCAGCGTCATGATAGTAAACCATGACATCTCAAATCTTCCCCCCGGGATCTTCCCAGCCCTTGATTTTTGAGATCTTTCATCCCAGCTCATATTTCATCTAATTGGGGTCATAAGACTTGTGTAACTGTGCCTGTTGCATCCTCGCTGGAAGGGTATTTTACAAGTATAAATGAAGTCCTTTGAAGAAGGATGTGCCTGTTGTTAAATACATGTACAATGCCTTACTACATTATGTAATGTATTGACATTAAGGTAGATGATTACATGATAACAATCACACTTATTGACATTCATAACTCTTCCCATCTGATATGCTCAGATCACAGAATATGCCTCATTATATCAGAGCATGTTTCAGGCGTTTCAGACCCATAGCCAGGATTTGCCAAGGGGTGGGTTACTTTTTTAAGAAATTCCAGGGGGAGTTTACTTTTGGCAATGTTAGTTCAAAAATGAGCAAAATAATTTAAAAGGTGCTCAGTATGGGGTAAAAAAATGCAATTTTGGTCACGGAGGGGGGGGGGGTCGCTAGAACCAATCTATCCCCCTGTATTCGGGCCTGCATGTGCTATCTACATATTTGACAATTTGATTGACACGGTTCAAAGTGGACTTTGTTAATTATTCAAACTGTTTTAATATCTAGGAATATGCGTCCAAGTTAAAATCACTCGAAATCAGGGTAGATAAACCTAAGAAAAACACATTTCTTGTTTTCATTTGATCTTTAACATGATCCTGTAAAAATGTCAGATTTAGCAAAATACATAGGCGATCTCCATCTGCACACATCTACTCATTTCGACTAAGCTATTGCCTATACTTACACGCATACTTTTAAATTAATTTTATTTTGATAATGATTTAAAAAACACAAATTATTATTAACACGAAATTAAAATGATTGTTATATTCCAATTCTAGTAAAGTATAATTAAGCGCGACTATAGGGCATAACAACATGTGGCCGGTCTAATTATACTGTTTGTTTTGATAAGGCTGTGCAAAGAAATATCAAAACTCTTGACACGCTCTTTACACGCGAGGTCTTTGCACCTCTTGACACGTCTTGGAATCTCTAGATACGCGGAGTTCCTAGACTATCTTTGCACGTCTAGAAATTGCTTGGAATTTCACATTTGACGCAGTGTACAATGTTTAGATATATTATATGTCTCATTGATAAGTTCTCTGACGTAGCCTTTAACATTATTATGACTTCCTGTGATCATAATAGTAACTATCAACGGAATGTTATAAAAACCCTTCGACCTTCGACCTGCACCTTCAACCTTCACCTTCGACTTACAGGGTGTCCAAAAAGAAAATATTATAGAATTTATTTTTGCCGATCTCAGACCACGCAAGAGTCACCTGATTTGTGGTTCACAGGTGAGATCGTTAAGATCTTAAATTGTAGCAACGTTTGCAGTACTCTAGGTATAGTTACAGGGGTGAAATAGCGTTTTCATGTTATCAAATTAAGATTCTGTTGATGTTGATCGGGTAGTCAATCGGGTAGTTTAAATGGAAGTTTCCCTTTTTAGAACTTACTTCCTGGTTTTGATTCGATTGAATCGAAGTAAGATTAGAGTAAGTAGCGATCAATTACTGTTCTATTTATTGAGTTCCAATTTTAGTCTTGTTGTGTGATCAATATTAAAACGGGATATGGCGTCAATAACTTGTTATTTAACTTTGAAATCTTGTCCGAAAAGTGATGACGTCACCAGGCCTATAAAGTATTTCGCCGATGTAAACTCAAGAGATGGCAGCTATAGCTTTCGACGAGGACAGAGCTCCGTTTAATTTCATAATCTATGTGAAGTTGGACTTAGTCGTTTTTCAAAGAAATATTTTGGGACTTTGACAATTTTCATAAGAAAAGTCAAAGGTGCAGGTCGAAGGGTTTTTATAACTTTCTTTTTGGCCCGCTTTTTGGATACCCTGTAGGTCGAAGCTGAAGGTCGAAGGTGCAGGTCGAAGGTCGAAGGGTTTTTATAACATTCCACTATCAACATCTTTATTTGCGCCATTATTAGACGATGTAGATCCAGGCGTTCCATGGTGGTGATATTCCTTGTACAATGAAGTATTGTATCCACTTCTTTCGATCGTTCCTGCAGCGAGAGCAACTCCAGGCATTTTCATCGATTTGGAAGCACCCAGTCCTGGCATCTGCCCTTCACTAGCAACCGTTCCAAGGAAACCAAACGCTGCACCGATCGGTGAAAATAACTTCTGGGAAAGTCTGTCACCTCCTCTTGCTATTACAGTGGCCTAAACAGAAATGTTCGCTTTTAAATATCTAAACATATAACCGTAGCGTACATTTTTTACATAGTTAACCCCTTCTGAAAATAATATGCTTATAATGTTGTTTGTCGGATATTTTGAAATTACCTTTGGAATGAAAATCAGTAAAGTAGTCAAAATCGTTGTGAATAATATGAGGCATCCATTAATGATGAACAAAGCATTCGGTTCAGTCGGGATCATGAACGATATAACAACCAGCAAAATGCTGACCAACAAACTAGTAAACACAGCGATAACAAACTCAGAGAAATGAACGAAGCCTTTCTTCACAGACATGAACCTGAAAATATAGTCATAACTTAGCATACGTAAACTTTTAATATTAGATTAGTACCATAAATGTCAAGATTTTTTTGAATAGTACTTCCTTTAATAATTTTGAAAAACTGAGTAGACGTTTCCGTTTTCACTTCGATTCTGGCTGATTCTGCCTTTAACTTGGAACATATCGTTATATATGTTTAATGAAAAGATTGTTTCCAACATTTCACATTTTATATAAATCACCGAAAATGTTTTAAGCTTATTCTGTACGGTCAAGCCAAGTAACTTAGTCAACATTCGATATTTGTATGTTCATTAATATTTACTAAGAATGGTGCCACAATTGAAGTAAACCTCTGGTTAATTATTTTCAATAAACCTATCAGCAAACGTGTAAATGATAATTTTGATGTTCTGTTACATATTGGGGAAGCAATCTTGGGGAAATGGTCTAAATTTCTGATTTTCCACTGTGTCCTTGTATACCCCTACTTCAAAAGATGTATGTTATTTGTCGTTTTTCATTATGAACCAACCACAAATGTATTTTTTCTTGTTTACATACAGAATGAACTTTCTGTTTTCAAATATTGAAAGATGGAACTGCATTTATTTGTTTATGATATGGAGCAAACAAATGCGTGTCAATATACACTGTAATATCCTACATACTTATATTTCAATGGTAGTTTTGAAGAATAATCAAGAAAATCCATGTTTCCAAATGGAGTCATTCTTGTCAAAGAACGTAAATGAGGATACGCGGTTGGAAAAACTGACAACATGTTTCAAGTTCTTACAATTCTTGGTTAAAACATATATTTTGAAAGTTGTGATTTCGAATGTAATATCCTACTCAATGAAATTTGTTGATATTTGTGACTTTTTCATTCGGAATGCACATTGCTGGATCACAGAACCTTGCCTTGTTCGCGATGCACGAAAAGTGTATTGTTAATTCTTGACGTCGTTCGGATATTTGGATGTTTTCGTTAATCTCCTACCACTGTAACTTCCAACTTAATTTTTGAAAGCCAAATATGATAGTCACGAATTGATATTTAAGTCACACGTTGATGCATACATCAGGCGTGTACATTCACTGTCGAATACATGCCGACTAACAGTTTATATAAATATCCACAGTTAACTGATATCATCAATTCTCGAAACAGTTTATCATATAACCTGGTGAGTTTAATGATACATTTTAATTCATAATTATGGTATCGGATTTGAGTATGATATTAGTTGAGACTTAAACAAAGCAATAAAACTTAATGAAACTTTTTGTGAAAATTCGAACGATTTCTCAAGAATCCCACTTCAAAGTGTTAAAAAAGTGCTCCCCGGGAGTGGAAATTTCGTCTTGTGTAATCAAAATAATAGCGGGTGGTTTGAATTTTTGTTTGAGTTTAGAGCTTACATCTATAAATTTAAAAACATATCGCCTCATTGAGAGGTACATGCAGATTTTGGCGATCTATCATTATAAAAGGCTAAATATTGTGCAAAAACAGGAGTTGACACGCTTACATTTGGAAATGAAATTTCCTACATAATTGCCGACTCATGTTAAAAAGTCATGAAAACAAGGTTGAACACAAAACATTGACCCAGTTACTGTCTATTTGGCATGGGATCACTAAGGGAAATATTATTAATGACTTAAATCGTCAACAGTTAAGTTGTATTCCAAGGAACTTATTAATTTAGAAATGTAAAATGTTCAATTTTGAGAACGCTTTGTTAAGAATGGATTCGAGGTGTACTCAAAATTAATACGTTAAAATGTGTATTATCATCTTGATAACTACCTCATAAATTATTTTGGAAATCAAAGATGTAAGATTTTTGAGATTTTTATTTTCGAATGTTGACTTAGTTACTTGGCTTGACTGTGTAGTGCATATCCATGATGTTTTTATAAACTGTTGAGATTTACAATATTTATATTTGATGAAATTATCGAACGATTTAATGTGACATTACGACATAGTTACTTACAAAGCAGGCCAAACTATGAATCCACCAATCAGTAACACAATTGCCTTGTAACACAGGGTGGCGATGAGAAAATATGTTTTGTATTTTGATTCACATGTGATCATCACCGTAATCGTTCTGACTGATGTATCATCGTCCAACTAAGAAAAGTAAGTACTGTTACACAGCTACAATCCCTGATTTATTGATGCATGATCAGCGATGCACATTTTGAACATTCATTTGGATGTATACCACAAATCTGGCTTTTTAAAACCAGGCATTAACATGCAAAATGTCACCACCTGTCATTTGTAATGGACGCTGAACGCAAGAGTCTGTCACAAAATTGAGACCATAACAACATTTCACTACATTTGATGATTGCAAAATAAATACTTACCGTTGAGCTAATTTCCTTTTCATTTGCAATCATGGGATCTGTGACGAACCATACAGCAACCAGTGTAACGTCAGCAACAAGAAGAAAGAAAAAGATTAACATCAGCCACGCTTCTTGTATCACTTTCTGAAGCCATGAAGACAAGATCATTAATTCCAAAAACGATAAAGAGTATAACATGGATGTGTGAATGTATCAAATTAGTGGTAAGATTGATAATTTCTGTGAACTTTAACCATCAATATCTAATTTGTTGATCTATTGTTTTTTCTTTTTTTAACAAAGCCAAGAATTCTGGTTTCGCAGATTTTAGGCCGTGTTAGTTGTATTTTAATTTTGATTATTACCATGATAATCATGAGAACTTGAAAATCACACACATTCAGGAGACAACTCAACTGGCTTAATATTACCCCCTTCCACCTTTAAAAGTATCAAGCTATCAACTTGCCGTTTTGTCCTGACTGAAAAACTTGTAAACACCCCACAGTTTAACCGTCATGCCGCCACAAAAGAACGTGAAGCCAAATATTAGTAGCCCCGTGGTTGCCTTAAATAAACAAGACAAGGAATGACATGATTTACATCATCTGGTAATAATCAATTGCACATTCTTTTTCATCTAAAAGGAACATGGCAATAATTGATATAACTTTTCAATTTTTGCTAAAATATTTCATGCTACAAAGTTAAAGGATTGCAGCTACCATCAATCATTCGTGTTAACATTTTCTTGATTCGTATGTGTAGAGAAGCAGGGTATACTAGGACCTATTCTTTAAATCAGTTTCTCTAATCATATTTTCTAAATTTTCATTTCACCGATTCAACAGTCTTTACAGTGAGTATGCCCTATACTATTTTCTGAATATTTGTCACTTTTCAGAGAACAAATACATATATAAAGCTTGACAGATCAAAAACATTTTTTTGATAATTTATTGTAAGCTTTGATGTGGTCCATTTGAGCTGTTGTTGGTGTCAAATGAAAGATAAGGTTCTTATCAATACATCGGACATACAATGAGATTTAAATGTAAGTCTTTATTTCGCCCAAAAATGTTGAGATAATCAGTATGTGATTGGTCAGTCATGTGCCATGTGACCAAAAATACAACAAAATATTCCATTCGTGTGTAAGTCATCGATATGAAAGGTGTATTTTTAGAAAAATAAATACAGGTATTCAACGAATGTGACGTCACATATACACTACTTTGAACATGTGGCATTATTTATCCAATTTTCAATTTTTGAGATACTTTATAGTTAATAGATTAATATTGTTAAACTGTTGATATGTATGAAATAATAAAACAAATATTGAATTATGTTTTGTGCAATACCTGCATATATTCCCGGGGGATGTATTCCACTTGCTCTTCGGGCTGCATATACAGGTATTGCACTCAACATCATTCCATACAAATATTATTCCATACAAATCGTAAAATGCAAAATATATTTATGCCACGATGGTCCAATCAACTTGCTCAAATTTTAAACGTCATTGCTGCGCACCTTACACATATCAACATGGAGGGGCTCTGGGTGTATTCCAGTCTCTAGATCAGCTACGTGAATCAAAACATAAACGTCTAGTAAGATACAGCCAACAATTATTACACTTGTTATTATCGGCCACTCGTCTTTGATCATCCTGGAAATATGTCCTCTAGTTCCATAAATTATTTACAAACTGTATCATGTTAAAACATAAATAAACAAGGTATCTCAAAATTGAATACACCGTGATTTTCAATTTTTTATTATTGCTGCATCGGATGTTTACATAATTCAATTTTTAACAAGTTAATATGACAAAATGTCACCACCTAGTTGCTCGCAATATTATGAGGTCAATCTAAGGTCGGATTTGAATCGTGCAATTCATATGTTAACACAAAAACGTTGTCTCCACTGGCATCATTTTAATAAACATCCTATCTATCGCCCTAAGCCTGTGTAAAAATGTATGTGTTCAACACATCCTACTCATATTAAATCATATTGCAGCGGACATTTGAATTGTACTTACAAATGGCCTCCATGGCTGATTGCGTATATAATGTAGATCAACGCTAGAACTATACCAATGGCCGCAATGACAGAGAGCACAAAAATGGCGGCACTACTGATACGCTTGCGTTGATATTGCTTGATTTCCCGGTCGGGTGGGGCAGCGCCACCTGTGAAATTACATATTCTTTTATTTTTCCCGACAGAAAGACTATCAAATACCGTTTATCATCAAAATAACATAACCACTATGATCTTCAATTCCAATATTTTGAAAAATGACAAGTTTTTTTGAAATCGTTACACCCTATTTATATGTAGACTAAATATGAAACCACAAAATATGACTGCGCAAATGCAAATGGGAGAGTACCAAAAATTGTTACAGAACATAGCACGATAAAGAAGAAAAATGAGAGTACACCAGTCATAAGGAATACAAGCCCAATCTAATACATGGCGGTTTCCAAAATTATAATCCAACGTGAAAAGAAACATTAAGCTTGCCTATAGAATCGAAACGCCAACCTATACGTATGACCAATCGTCCATTTAAATGCATCGCTTAAATATTTTCCGTTCACGTTAAAGTTACGAAAAACATTGCAAACTTAAACTCCCTTTTATCTAATACCCGATCATCACCATTCGAGTACCAATATCACAATCCAAGACTATAACGCGAGGGGCATTTTAATCATACATACTGAAGCCATTACACTTCATGTCAAAAATGTACCTTTCGATTTCCATATAATGTCATCAGATTGTGAAATTACTACCCTTTTCTTATCCACTTCAACGTATCCAATGCTCGTCGACAATTCACCATTAGCTGTAAAATATTTATATTATTCAAATGCAAAATGGCAAATAATTATACAGTGTATTTCAGCCGTAGTAGAATATTTTACACTTAAATATAAAGATGTACTCACATCCAAAAAGTCCAATGTAGGTCTTGAACTGTCTGAAGCCCCTAGTGTTGTTGTAATAGAAGTGACCCTACAATATATAATCATTTATATGTAACATTAATTAACACCCTGAGATAGTACACTAATGCTAGAAAGAAATTCAATTGTGATGCCAATCTTGCTTAAAATGCAAACTAGACTCCCATCGCATTATAAATCCAAAGTCGCACAAATGTGTTATTTCTTTTCGTTGAAAATAACTTTTTCCATACACCTGTCAAAAGGTCGCGTGTAGATCTCAAAAGAAAGTGATAATTAAAAAAGAAGTTTGGGGTACTAAGGGTACAGTATGTTACTCACCGATATTCCTTGAAAGTTGACATTGAGTAGATTACCATACAGCGAATCCAATAATGGTTTTGTCATGTCTTCATTTAGTTTGTAATTCTTAACGTCGTTGACTCCATATTCCACATCATGAATAGTTGCATTTAAAGCCAATGCAATTGCCCAAATAGTGTCATACAGAATTGGTTGAAAGTACCGTCTCACCTCGACATTGCTTCTTGGCCTAATAATAGACCTCAACTCAGCATATGTCTATAACAAAGCATAGAAAATGTATAATTTTGATCATGTTTTCAACATAATGTGGCTTTTGATCTTATGTGATTGGATGTCAGTTTAAAATGTATGGTAAATGCATGTTTCTGTCTAAGTGAAGTAAGGATATCTCCCAAAATTGAATAATTCCCTTGAACCGTCCGTCAATGCTCATTTTTCTTTTCAGATATATATTCATATATATATATTCATATGCAGCTGGTATCGGCATCATCCAGCTTTCTCCTTGAGCTCCCTTTAAGGATGTTTTTTAGGATCGTCTTCGTGAACCTCTTGTCATCTTTTCTGGTAGGTTTTGTCTGGGGTCCCTTTCTTCGATAAGTGTTTTACTTTGTTCTAACATTTCCCGAGTGATAAGATTTGAAGTGGATTTAACTGGAATGTCTAGACTCTACATGTAGTGCTCTGTGGTATATATCTATTAGCAGTGTCCACAATTTTTACTTCACTTTAGCTGTTTTCACTACTGCTAAGCACCAGATGTTAATGAAATTATTATACTCCAACGGAGGCTTATTACAGGGTGTTACTGTTTTGCACATTATATGTCTTAAATCAATTGAGTGAGAGATTAAATATACCTGGTTTGTTTTAAAATGCCGCTCATCGTCATATTTTCCCAAAAGGGTTGATACGCTGAGAGAACATCCCAAGGCTCCTTGAAGAACCTCAAACATGTTGGATCTTGAACATTCAAAATCCGTTTCGTGAACCGAATCCCACTGTTCTTGTACCGTTGGGTAGTAAGATAATATAACATGATGTCTTCCGTAGAATCCGTGCTTGTACAACTATAAAAAGACGAATTGTACATTGCATGATCGTCATTGCATATGTCATTTAAGTGAAACTTGAATTTCATAACATTTTAGAAAATTCTGTTGATGTTTTGAGGAAGCACCGTCATATATTATTTCGGTTCATTTTTTTCAGAAAACACTGTTTTACACCAAATGAGTTCTTACCCGTTCTTGCCAGTCCTACGAAAACGTCGTAAAACGGGCTCAATACTGACTGTGGTCGGGAAATATGTCTAAAATAATTAGCTACTTCGTTCATAAACAGTCTTCAATACGTCCATCTCATTCGCAGTTCGTTCAGGTCGCACCACGTCGATGTGCAACGTCGTATAACGCTCCCTTAGTCTAGAAGGTCATCATGACCTACTACGAACGGAACAGTCCTACTTCAATCTTACTAGGGACATATGCATTTTGACAACGAGTTGAACTGTCTGAGGACGTATTGAGAACGAGGAAGAACTAATTAATTGCAAACGGGTTAATGCTGATTAAGAACGTACAGGGTGTTAAAAAAAACGCAACCCAAAGAAATCGCTATATCTTGGAAAATTCTTATCCAATTGTGTTCATATTTTCAGGAAAGAAAGAAGAGACTGTGTATGTAAGGCAGTCATACAAGGAAAATACGAAAAACGTGAATAGAAAATCACTTTATCTTGGAAAATACTTATTCAATTATGTTCATTTTTTCAGGAAAAGAAAGACAATATTGTGTATGTATAGCTTCCGTTGTTAGTAAGTTGTAAAACATGATGCATTGGACACCTGCCCAAAAGACAGTTATTCTACGAAAATTTAAAAAACGCAGTCAGAGGTGACTGCCACAGCAATAAAACCTAACAACTTTCTAACCATAGTGTTTTGGCACTTCAGATTTGGCACAAATTATCCTCATTTAATGTTTGGTGAACTTGTGGAGTTTCATCAAAAACACTTCAGGGACTTTACAGTCATGGTCAAAATGCCTTCTGAAGTCTGCCGGAACCAGGGCGTTTGACTGCGATTTGAAAGCATTTCCCTAAAGTGATTTTAATTTGACTTTACAGATTAACCATACAGTAAATGAAGATGATTTGTGCAAAATTTGAAGAGCCAAAACACTATGGCTAGGAAGTTATTTAGTTTTTTTGCGGTTGCAGTCAGCCCTGACTGGGTTTTTCGTATTTTCCTAGTACAACTGTCTTTTAAGCGGGTGTCCAATGCATCATGTTTTACAACTAACCAACTACAGGAGCTATACATACACAGTCTCTTCTTTCTTTCCTGAAAAAATGAACATAATGGAACCAGTATTTTTCAAGATATAGCAATTTCTTTGGGTTGCGTTTTTTTTGAACACCCTGTATTTATCAACGAGTTAGCATAGCTATCACACCAAGCAAGTTGCCACCTTCTAGACTAAGGGAGCGTTATACGACGTTGCACACCGACGTGGTGCGACCTGAACGAACTGCGAATGAGATGGATGTATTGAAGACTGTTTATGAACGAAATAGCTAATAATTTTAGACATATTTCCCGACCACAGCCAGATTGAGCCCGTTTTACGACGTTTTCGTAGGACTGGCAAGAACGGGTAAGAACTAGTTTGGTGTGATAGGGGGGTAAAAGAGGTTTTTGTCAACTTGTCATTTTTATTATGAACTTGTTTTGATTACCTTGCATAACAAAAATTGTAGAGGTAATATGCCAAGCGAACCCATATGGGGAGCAAATGCAACAAATATCCGAATGTCCTATAAAAAAGATCGACATCACAATGTGGTTATAGTTAATAGTACTAACAAAAAAATTCAAAAAGCCTCTGCTAAGCTTTAATGTCCTGTTTAAGAGCCCCTATTCTTGCTATTGAAAATGGATTCTAGAAATACTATCCCAGATGAATGTACTTGTTGTGATTCGATCAACTTGAGTTCTTCTGAGAAAATGAGGATTATAGCTCGGATGCATTGAAGTACTCACGGAGCTCAAGTCTAAACAATGTGGACGTGGTTTTCAAACGATTTAGACGTGTTTTGTAAGAACATGGAATACGACAATCGTTATAATGGAGCAAAAAGGTAAGTAGATTCTATATTTTACAAATTAACATTACTTGACTTCTACCTAAGATGTTCTTCTTCATAACCACGTATCTATTTTGGCGTTCATTCCATCATACTTCACAATACTCGCAATTATATACCAATATGTACTGAATTTGCATTTAGTGTTGTTTAATTAAGTTTAAACAGACTATCCATTCAACAACGTGGAATAATATTCACTACTCTAAAGATCGTGTTTATATTTTAACTATCTTTATCTTAAAATTGCCATAAATGACTGTAAATGTAGAAAGTGGAGTTAACGATCGAGAAGGAATATTTTGGACACGTCTAAATAGTTAAATTCAAAAAAAGTATTCGATCAATTGCAACTTATGTAAGCTCTTTTAATTTGTGGTTTTCGCACATATTTTGAGCACTTTCCATATGAATCGATGTATTCATTGAATACAAGTCAGGCTAGTGATTTTCAAAAATATGTGTAACACTGCCAGAATCGCTCTTTTTCCGATTTAACAAGGCTATAGCAGAAGATTCGTGCAAATAACGCGTTTGCGGATACCTTAAGTTAGGATACAATTATGGTAAGCAATACAAATTACTTACATTTACATAAAGTTAAGTGACATCAATTTCATAACCAAATTTATCAACCTACCTCTCAAGTTTTCCAAAAACACGTTTAAATTGTTTGAAAAAACACGTCCGGTGTAAAAGGGTAGGAGGTCCTATCAAATTATGGTCCTACTTTCCATTGATTTATATGGTGACCTAAATACAACTCTTTCCCTTATTATCGTACCCACAATCAGGGCCAGTAAGGGCCTTTAAGAAAGGGGACTATAATCCCCAGGGGACCATAATTTCTTTTATACACCGGTGTAAAAGGGTAGGAGGTCCTATCAAAGTATGGTCCTACTCTCCATTGATTTATACTGGTGACCTAAATACAACTCTTTCCCTCATTATCGTATACGCAATCAGGGCCAGTAAGCGCCGTTAAGAAAGGGACCATAATCCCTGGGGGACCATCATTTCTTTCACACCGGGACAATCTCCAATGTTAACACTTTGTCACCGTGATACTATTACATGGTGACATACATATGATGGTATCCCGATGCTAGGTCATTGGTCAGCAAGTGGCAACAAACATATTCATGTTGGATAGTATTGCTGGGATCCATTTTCAATAGTAAGAATAGTGGGTCTTAAACACAAAACATTGGGCTTTCTTAGCAATACAACTTCAAATTATGGAACGCAGATGAATTCGCTAGATAAGGGCACTTCGGAACTGAGAAAGGGTCGATGGCAAATATACAAAGTCGGTGTAACAGATATAAGTGTCCCCAGTGGCCAGTGTCCATGAGACACTTAATCCTGGGGATGCTTGTCCGTCGGACAGTTAACTCCAAGTTTTAAGTGTCCCCCTTGAAGTTTTGAATGTCCCTGCTTAAAACCAGCATCATTCGAAAGCTAGTTTTTAGTGCCCCCCCCTTTATTTATGTATCAACTAATAATGCGTTTTATCATAAATAAATGATCGAGCACTACTCTGTTACGTTAAATATAGACCAAATATAACACAATTCACAAATGTAAGTTAATTATTGTTTTTATTTGCACGGAATGAGCCAACATTAATTAAGGACTCTGTATCACTGTCTTCTACTAGTAGTATTACTGTTCTTTGTGTTACTCCCTAGATCTGCTTGTTGTGAAGTAAACATAACAATTCGTGTTGCGTGTAAATATTATTATTTTCCATTTATTTAACTTCACAAGTTGGATTTCCTAAATGTGCGATGAATGATTGTGGTAAGAGATTGATCTTACCCAACGCTACCTTGCATTAAATACCCATGTTAATGGATCATGTTCATTATAAATTATTGTTGGCCATGCATGTTGAATCGGCAGTATTCAGCATGATCCAAGTTATGGTAGAATCAGTAGTATTCTTCGCATAACATAATTAATTATTGCAGATGCGAGGAACAATTATGGTAAGGAATTAACCTAACCCCACGCCACCCCTCATGCTGCCGACAAGCGAGGCATTTCTGCATACACTAATTCTGTGCAATATATTATTTAGCCAAAGTGATGTAAAGTTATTTTAAATTCGTATAACTACTTAATCAATCAATTCCTACTAATCACTTATGGCTACCTAGCACTACTGATACTAGGAATTTATTTAATTTATATTTTGTATTACACTAATGTTTATAGATCAATTTAAATATTGCGAGATGGACATGGCAAAACTCACTTTATGTTGTTTTATCCCGAGCGAAAATCAGAATTCTCTTCAGATTAGTAGCAAATTTTTGGTTTCCTTTCTCGGAGAGGTGAATGCCTTTCGCATCATATAGTTCGTCTACGTCATTGTAAAATCCTTGATTAGGGAAAGCACATATATGGGTATCGGAACTTGTAAGAATGTTTAATTTCTTATTCATCGCGAGGCGTCTTCTCTCGTATAGTTCATATTTTGCTGTAGGTAATAGCCTTTTAAAAGCATGGCCAATTCCAACGAATTTTATGAAATCGAACCCCTCTAATAGAAACATTGCTAAACTGTATATCTTCATCGCTATATCGTTCTCGTTATAACGACGGCTGCTCAAATCGTTTCCTCCCAATTGTAGATAGACAATTCTTGGTCTGAATTTCTTTACTTCTGATGAAAGATATGCCTGTAAGCTCCTTTTTTGAAATCGGCTTTTTGAGTTGGAATTCCATCCAAAATTACCTCCGCGTATACCAAGAAAATGTAACTTAAATGAATCATCTAGGCTCAGATTTTTCAAATACTTCTGTTGATGTTCATTTAACCAATGGATTAAAGAGTGTCCGAAAACTAGAATTTTTGTCACAGGAGTCTCTGCCATGTCCGATCTCGTATAAATTATAGTTACAAGTGGTGAAACAAATTGTACTCACCCTGTTATTATTTAGTTTTTCCTTCCCGGAATATATTTTCTCCTACTAGCTGTATAGTATTCACATATATCGAAGTGTAGACAATTTTTTAAATGTCCACAAGTATATCAATATATTAAGTGTCCATAAGGATATAAATATATTAAATGTCCATAAGTGTATAAATATATTAATTGTTCATAAATGATATGCAATATTATTATGATACAATTGCATGTACAGTGATTTACTTTAATTATATTATCAGAACGTTCTATTGTGAGCTACTAGTGCTATTGCAAGCAGCCTGTAAGTTGAACTAAGATTATAAACTTGTTTCACTGAGGTTAACCCTAAACTGATGTGTCAGTCAAACATTAACATAATGCACAGATACAATCGTTCGACCCACAAAGCACCTTATTTGGCATAAGGGAAAATTTATATATTATTAGTTTTCTTTTCCAAAATGATATAGATTGTATGTATTTCTCAGTTTTCATAAAAGTTGTACGAGAATAAGATGCATGATGTACATCAAAATGATCGGCGGACAGTAATCCATCATTTCAAGTCGCTAGATTGTCCCTAAATAGCTTTTGTTAAATGGAGCGCACCGATTTGTAAACTGGCTCACTCCAACTTGGAGCCAGTTTTGAAAAATGAGCGGTGTGTTTTTAATAAACGGACATATGATGCATAATATATTGTAAATTGACGAACGTGATGTTATTCATCAATAGTTATGCTTAGAATGTAATTTACCTTTATAGTTTTGGTATAAAATAACTTTTTGCAAAAAATAAAATCATGTTAAGATTTTATGTATTTTTCAGTTATTTCTCATTTTCATGAAAGTTATACAAGAGTAAGATGCATAAAACACATACAAATGATCGTGAGGCAGTATCCCATGATTCCTAATTTCTAAATTGTCCTTTTCTGTATAGTTTTAATGTTAAATGGAGCGCAGCGATTTATAAACTGGCTCCAACTTCGAGCCAGTTTTGACAAATCAGCGGTGCGTTTTTATTAAATGTAAATATGATGCATAATGTATTCTAAATTGATGAACGTGATCTTATTCATCAATAGTTATGCTTAGAATGTAATTTACCTTTATAGTTTTGGTATAAAATAACTTTTTGCAAAAAATAGAATCATGTTAAGATTTTATGTATTTTTCAGTTATTTCTCATTTTCATGAAAGTTATACGAGAATAAGATGCATAAAGCACATCACAATGATCGTGAGCTTCTGTAGTACGTCAGTAAGTAAAATGCCAGTTTGCAAAAGCCGGCTTCTTGGTGACTTCAGAAGCCGGCTTCTGTAGTACCTACGGAGCCAGTTTGTAAAAGCCGGCTTCTTGGTGACTCCAGAGGCCGGATTCTGTTGTACTTATAAAGAAGTAGGCTGTTAAAAGCCGGCTCTTGCTGACTGCAGAAGCCAGCTTCTGTAGTACGTTAGAAGCCAGTTTGTAAAAGCGGGTTTGCCTTCGAGTACTTCTTGTACTGTGGAACTTGAAGACTTCCTTAATTATGAAATCGAAGCTCATAATAAACAATAATACAATAAAAATGGATATTATGAAATGTAACATGACTTCCTATTAGTTGATGTAGATTATCCCAAACCTTATTTTTTTAACTTATATTTTACTCCTACTATACAAAGCATATATGGTAACTGTGGTTGGAAAACTGGGAATGTACCACCTCGAATACCTTTAATGTTTCCCAAATGACATCAGGTGATGATCCATCAATATTAAACAGTATTTCAGCTCCTACAGTTATATTCCCCTTTCCAATCTCTTCCTTAAACAGAGCAGCAACCTAAAATAAAGAACAGAGCAAAAATTTGTAAAACATATACACACCTACTGGTGATCTCGATCAATCAACGTGAATAACGAGGATAAGTAATCAGTTTTCGAATTTTATATCGAGAAGCCCGCAAGCACCCCCGAATTTTTAATTAATCCATCAAACAGACAGGATTGTAGACAATTACCACCTTGAAAGTAAACATCCTAAAAAACAAACCAAATCAGATATTCTTAGTAAAAAGCTTCTCTGAAAAGTTCACAAAACGGTTTTGCCAGTAGAGAAGACTTTAACAAACAAACAATTAGAACTACATGTACCGGAGCCATCCGCGGGCTATTCAATACCAGTAGTCCTATTTTTTCCCATTTAAAACGTTCAATGATTGCATCGAAAGCAAATATTCTGGCAGAAAGTTCAAAGCTAATCGTTTTCTTCGGATTACAATGTTTTTTTAACTTTTCAGCATGCATATAGGGTTGGGACCTCAAAACCACGGAATGCCGGAGCGGCACCCTTGGGCAACTCTCTACAGAGCATTTCTTATACCCTCCTAGTAAAATCTACAGGGGGTACTATAAGACACCTTTATATCTCAGACACTAATAAAGATTTAGACTTGAAATTTTCAGGAAGTATTTTTAGTATGATGCTTAATCTGTATGCCAAAAATCAAGAAAAAATATTAATCCGTTGCTATAGCAACAGTCCTAGAACACTATTTGTTACCTAAGAAATGTATTATTTTGTGTGTTTTCATCATTTTCTTCATATTCTTGATTCTTAAACTCTCTGAAGCATATAGCATGATTAGAAGTATAATTCATCATATCATTTATGTAATATGTCTAACATTTGAGTTGCTATGGCAACATCGCTTGATAATCAGGTTCTTACATTTCACTTTCTTTAATGAGTATAAAGGTCGGCTCCATAATAACATAACACAATGTATGTGTTATGCTCTCTAGGTAAAGAAGAGCTCCTTGAGAGGTAAATAGTCGCATGGATTTGTAAAAAATGTATAACTTGTAGTTGTAGAACTCCTCCCCACAGCCCCCAAAGTTTGACGATTGGTGAAAACTGGCAAAAAACTTTCATTTTCTAGGTTCAAATTAAAAATGCATTGGGATGCAACAGTTATTAGTATTTAAGGAACATCTACTTATTTTGTCTGATATAACAATATGAAGATTTTAATTATTAGACAATGGGGAGTATTTTATTTTAAACATTTTAGAATCCTATCCCATAAAAATGTTGAAAAGAGGGTGTGGTCAATGTTACCATTTTGCAGCATTAAAGTTTGAAATAAATACAAACCAAGGTATTAAAACATCTTCAAATGTTACTTGACATTGATTCATGTATTACTTAGGACACTAAATTTTGTATGTTAATTTTGTATTTAGTGCCAGAATGTAATCCAATGCAATCATACAGTAGAGACAAGCAAGGTTGGCATACAATCAAGACATTGGAATCCTTTACAACCCATATAGCAGAATCATTTACAATTCAGGACCAGGTGTTTGAAAAGTAGCAAAAATGTCGATTATTGAAAACAATTAACTAATGATGGCTTTCCATTGGTCAACCAAGCAGCAATATACATTAAGTCTGACCAGGTTTGCTATCGCTCATAGTTACAGGTGTGACGTGTGAACATTTGCAGCCAACATTTGCTTCTTCATTCGTGGTCAGATCGTTAAGTTGCTACTTACTCCAGAAAAGGTTTACTCCACACACAAGATACCAAAGATGCCACCTCACACGAGCACACTCACTCACACTAGCTACTTTCCACCACCTGGCTCTGATGCTTCAGGGTTTTACAAGGATTCTGCTATATATTAAGATGATGAGAACTAAGAGTTTTTAAGGACCTTTTGCCATGATTTGCTTGTAGTGAATGTGTAAGGAGTCTTGAAAATTTGAAGACATCATCTTTAGTCATTTACATTAATCTTTTTACCTACTTTTCAAACACCTGGCTCTGATATATAGCTTAACAAGGACTCTGCTATTTGTTCAGATGATGAGAACTAAGTGTTTTATAATGGGAATTTTTGCCATGCTTTGCACATTGTAAATGACACTGCTGATTGGAAAGAATGACCACCGACTTCTGGCTAATGAGATGAGATGCTTATGTGTTGACTTTATGCCAATGTCCAGATTATGCCAACCTCTCTATAATATGGTTACAATCATTAAATTCCATTATGATACATGTACTAAATATTAAACTTACATATAGAAGTGTACTCATTCATGATAACCATCATAATGTGATTGCTGAGATGAGAAAAACTAATGGCTTCAATAATTAGACATTATGCCAATGTCGAGACTATGCCAACCACTCTACTGCATAACATTAGATTTCATTATGATACATGTACTAAATATAAAACTTATATAAAGAACTGTACTCATTCATGATAACCATCATAGTCTGATTGCTCAGATGAGAAAAACTAATGGTTGTGATAATTAGACATTATGCAATGTCTAGAATATGCCAACCTCTCTACTGTGCTGTGATGCTTATGTGTTGACTTTATGCCAATGTCCAGAGTATGCCACACATACATGTACTAAATATTAAACTTACATATAGAACTGTGCTCATTCATGATAACCGTCATAGTCTGATTGCTCAGATGATAAAAACTAATTGTAATTAATGATAATAACTAATAATTGTAATAATTAGACATTATGCCAATGTCTAGACTATGCCAACCTCTCTACAGAGCATTTCTCATACCCCCTTATAAAATCTACAGGGGTATAATAAGATACCTTTATATCACAGACACTAATAATGAAATTTGCAGGAAGTATTCTAAGTATGACGTTCGATCCGTATGACAAAAATTAAGGAATTATACTTATCCGTTGCTATAGAAACAGTAAGAGAACACTATTTGTTACCTTATAAATGCACTAAATACAAAATTAACATATAAAATTTAGTGTCCTATAAACAAGTAATACATGAATCAATGTAAAGTAACATTTGAAGATGTTTTAATACCTTGGTTTGTATTTATTTCAAACTTTAATGCTGCAAAATGGTAACATTGACCACACCCTCTTTTCAACATTTTTATGGGATAGGATTCTAAAATGTTTCAAATAAAATACTCCCCATTGTCTAATAATTAAAATCTTCATATTGTTATATCAGACAAAATAAGTAGATGTTCCCTGAATACTAATAACTGTTGCATCCCAATGCATTTTTAATTTGAACCTAGAAAATGAAAGTTTTTTTTGCCAGTTTTCACCAATCGTCAAACTTAGGGGGCTGTGGGGAGGGGTTCTACAACTAGTTATACATTTTTTACAAATTCATGTGACTATTTACCTCTAAAGGAGCTCTTCTTTACCTAGAGAGCATAACACATAAGTGTTATTTTGGACCCGACCTTTATACTCATTCAAGAAAGTGAAATGTAAGAACCTCATTATCAAGTGACATTGCCATAGCAACTCAAATGTTAGACATATTACAAAAATGATATGATGAATTATTTTATCTTCACTTCTAATCATGCTATATGCTTCAGAGAGTTTAAGAATCAAGAATATGAAGGAAATGATGAAAACACACAAAATAATACATTTCTAAGGTAACAAATAGTGTTCTATAACTGTTGCTATAGCACCGGATTAATATTTTTTCTTGATTTTCACCATACAGATTAGGCATCATACTAGAAATACTTCCTGAAAATTTCAAGTCTTTATCTTTATTAGTGTCTGAGATATAAAGGTGTCTTATAGTACCCCCTGTAGATTTTATTAGGGGGGTATAAGAAATGCTCTGTAGAGAGTTGCCCAAGAGTGCCGCTCCGGCATTCCGTGGTTTTGAGGTCCCAATCCTATATTCATGCTGAAAAGTTAAAAAACATTGTAATCCGAAGAAAACGATTGATCCTCAAAATACCCCATATTTCTTCCAGACTAAAAGGCACAATCTGAAGCTGCAGCGTGTACTCTTGTGTGATATTTGTTAATTTCGCTGTACTGTATACGATCACCCATCCCTAACTGAAAATACAAGATAGAGAGGATATAGTTCACAATTATGAAATTCTTATACATCCTTATTTGAAAAGCTTATATTACTATGTGTTTTACGAGGGGGCGATCCATATATTCTGATAAAAATGCTCTCATTTTGTGATTTTTTTCACATATCCCTCTCATTTTTTCAGAAAATGTAGATTATGTAATTACACATACAATGCCAAAATATTATAGCTATATCTTAAATTATCAATGAGATAAGGCTGCCAAGGTAACCTGTATTAAGGGTAGGCAGGTCAATTTAATTATAACATATAAATATCAAAATAACTTGTTATTTTAATTATTTTAAAGCATGCGGAAATCATGCATTTTTTCTAAAAAGTTTGGTATTGTTACTCGTTGTTTGTTGCTAAACAAATGTTTATATGTGCTCACTATAACATCACAACAAATCACAATAGCATTGTAGGACAGAATGGGCCAATTGACATGTTATGAGACACACCAAAAATCAAATTGTCAGATTAGGTTAATGTGGCTGATGCAGAGTGTCACATTAACGGATACATTAGGGAATACCATTAGATTTGATTTTCTTTCAAGAATAAGTAAGATGACACTGTCAGAGACATACATGAACTCATAAAGTGCATGGGCAAGGTGTAATATCTGCATAAAGAATCTATAGGTAGTATTGTGAAGATGAAGGCATGGTCGCTGTACGTTGAAGATCATCCACAATCTGGTTGCAAGAAGAGCTTGCGGACAGAGAATAACACTACGATAAATTGAGATGTTACTTATGAAAAGATAGCTATCCCATTGTATAAATTATCAAACAAGGGCAGCAGGGGTATGGAACAGATCAATTAATAGTTGACAATGACTGAAAGATGCGTTTGACCTGCTTAAAATAGGTACCGAGGAATGATTAAATTAACATATTTATCTATTTTAGACGTTATAATTTAACAGACCTGCCTACCCTAAATACAGGTTACCATGGCAACCTTATTTCAAAATTAATTTAAGATACAGCTAAAATATTTTAGCATCGTATGTGTAATTACGTAATCTACATGTTCTGAAAAAATGAAAAGAATATGTGAAAAAAATCACAAAATGAGAGCATTTTTATCAGAATATACGGATCGCCCCTTGTATATATCATTTTGAAGTATTTTTCACTCGCATTACAGTGAAATTATTTTTCCTTCAAAATTTTGATGAGATCCAACATATTATTAAGGTATAAATATATCCCGACATCGTCAAATACGCTGTAAGACGTTACACTAAATATATACTTTTTCTTAAGATAATTAATGGATCTGACCCTACTATCACACCAAACTAGTTCTCACTGCGTTCTCGAAAACGGGCTTCAACTGTGTACGAACTGACTGGACGAACTTAGAACCGTTTGGGGTCTATTTACAAACTTCATCGAACGTACTCGAACGGGTAGGTCCTCTAGAACTTAGAACATGCTCAAAATGTTCTCGTGGTCGATACGTTCTACAATAAGAACGAGTGACAACGTACTAACGACGAGCTGGACGTACTACGAACGGAACCGCCGTACTTCAATCCTACTAGGGACGTTTTAACAACGAGTTGAACTGTCTGAGGACGTATTTAGAACGAGGTAGAAGGAATTACAAACGGGTTTAAACTGATTAAAGAACGCATTTAAGACTGCTTATGAACGAGTTAGCAAAAATATAGCTATCACACCAAACAAGTTGCCGCTGCGTTCTTCAAAACTGGTTTTAAACTGTGTGCGAACGGAATGAACGTAGCTGCAACTTTCGAAGGTCTATTTACGAACTTCATGGACGTTCTCAGACGGGAAGGTCTAGAAGGTTTAGAATTTTGAATCGATTCAAAATTCGATGGCGACCATACCGTTCTGTAATCAGGTCATGATGACCTTCTAGACTAAGGGACGCGTTATACGACGTTGTACACCGACCTGGTGCGACCTGAACGAACTGCGAATGAGAAGGACGTATTGAAGACTGTTTATGAACGAAGTAGCAAATTATTTTAGACATATTTCCCGACCACAGCCAGATTGAGCCCGTTTTACGATGTTTTCGTAGGACTGGCAAGAACGGGTAAGAACTAGTTTGGTGTGATAGGGGGGGGGGGGGGGGGGGGGTAAACGATTTACCTGTCGTCAAAGTCAGAAAATAGCAACCTTCGAAATTGTTTGTGATAACCTACCTGAACCATTTATATGCTGAGGCTGAGAGATATAGGAGGTTTGCTCAAAAAGAAATTTTCGAAATGGCCGCTATTCATCAAAATGACCGCCATTTGTCGTTAAAATATAATCCTTGATAACTCAAAAACCAATTGACGGATTTGGTTTAAATTTTATATACTGCTCTGGGGATAAAGGAGCCTTGCTCATGAAAAAATTTTCATGAAGGTCGCTGAATTTTAAAATGGCCACCATTTTGGGAAAACACAATCTGTTTTAACTCAAATACCAGTTGATGAAATTGGTTCAAATATTATATTGTGATACCTTGGGATAAAGGAGCTCTGTTCAAGAAGAAATTTCAAGTTGGCCACTCATTATCAAAATATATTTTGTTCGATGGGATTTGCTACTCCATTGAGTTGCTGATCTTACAGTCGATCGTTACAGTGGCATAAAAATCATGAGACTACTAATCACCGTTTGCCGACCAACGGATTGTTCGTTAATTAAACTTCAAAAAGACGGTTTGATATTTGAAATTTAATAGGTTAATCCGATAGCCGACAGCCGAAAGTTGCATTTGTCAATACAAGCTTTGTTACCCTACTATCACACCAAACTAGTTCTCACTACGTTCTCAAAAACGGGCTTCAACTGTGTACGAACGGACTGGACCTACTAAGAACCGTTTGGGATCTATTAACAAACTTCATCGAACGTACTCGAACGGGTAGGTCCTCTAGAACTTAGACAATGCTCAAAATGTTCTCGTGGTCGTCACGTTCTACAATTAGAACGAGTGACAACGTATTAACGACGAGCTGGACGTACTACGAACGGAACCGCCGTACTTCAATCCTACTAGGGACGTTTTAACAACGAGTTGAATTGTCTGAGGACGTGTTGAGAACGAGATAGAACTAATTGCAAACGGGTTTAAACTGATTGAGAACGTATTTAACAATGCTTATGAACGAGTTAGCAAAAATATAGCTATCACACCAAACAAGTTGCCACTGCGTTCTTCAAAACTGTGTGCGAACGGAATGAACGTAGCTGCAACTTTCTAAGGTCTATTTACGAACTTTATGATCGTTCTCAGACGGGAATGTGATTTTAGAATTTTGAATCGATTCAAAATTCGATGGCGACCATAACGTTCTGTAATCAGGTCATGTTGACCTTCTAGACTAGGGGACGCGTTCTACTACGTTGCACACCGACGTGGTGCGACCTGAACGAACTGCGAACGAGAAGGACGTATTGAAGACTGTTTAAGAACGAAGAAGCTAATTATTTCAGACATATTTCCCGACCACAGCCAGATTGAGCCCGTTTTACGACGTTTTCGTAGGACTGGCAAGAACGGGTAAGAACGAGTTTGGTGTGATAGGGGGGTTAGTGTCTTAGCGAACAGAAAGTGCTTTTTATGACGCACAATAGCAATCTCCGAGCCTTTCGTCCGTACCTCCTGTGCCTTACCTCATGCAGTTACCCTTCTAAATATTTTGACCTGCTTCAAAAAATATATTTCTTTGCGTTTGCTACTGATTTTATTCGTTGTATTTTATAAAATGTTTATTTCTAATTTTGCAAGAATTCATTCATAAGAAAAATATTAAGTAATTCTAACAATCTGTTGAAAATGAATACTTGTTGTACTAATTTCTGAAGCTCTCTAAGATCGTGCCCCGGGAATTTTAGAACTATTTTAACAACGTCAGAGAGGTAGTGAAGGTACGCAACGAACGAAATGAATTTTGAGAATGGCACAATAGAACTGCAATGATTACTGTATAATAACTAATGTATGGGTCACATTTGCTCCGATCCATCGGCCGGCGCCCGGCCGATTGAGTGTTTTGTTTAATATCGTATTCAATTTTGAACACAATACTCAATCACCCGGGCGCCGTGTAGTGAAAATCGGAGCAAATGTGACCAAGGCATTAGAATTCTCGCAAGGGGATAATTCCACAGATAAATGCTCTAATGTAATCAAATGGGAAAATATTGAAATCTTTGGATTGATTATGAAAAAACGAGGATTTTCGGTACATAACCCCATATACAACGGGATAGCTCCATATGTGCCCTTTTAAATCAAAACAAATTTGCATAGATAACCCATTGAGAAAAAAAGATATGACCGCTTTTTCCGCCATCTATCCGAATTTTAAACAATTTTCAATAGATTTCAAACTCAAGACCACCGTCACAAAAAGTCAAATATTTGAAGTGAACCGAATCATTTCGGCAGGCTTTTTGTAAAATTATATACACACAAGATAAACAAAATAAAACATAAAATCTGTACATTTTCACTAGTGAGTGCACTGATAAATCTTGATTTCAATCAACCATCATCCCGATTTAAAATTTAGATTTTTTGCCTTCTACCTTTTCACTAGCGCCATCTGTGAAGTTATCCCTAATAGTGCCATGGTTCGATGATTTTTGGTGAAAAATGATATTTTTATGAAGGAATGAAGTGTTTCAAGATCGTTTGTGCAGTTTAAGAATGATCTATAGACAATTGGGCATTTTGTGGGTACTTAACTAACCTTGGGGTGGTTTGAATTTAGGCAATTTTTTTTCTTGAGAATTCAACATTTCTACATTTAAATGGTGGCATTTACTGGGATCTTTAAAATTGAGCTTCCCAAAAATTTGAAAAAATTAGCCAAAAGCTGACTAAATTAGTCAGTTTTCACTGGAAACCTCTTCTCAAATCAAAATCATAGATTAATTTTGGCTAATTAGATACCATTCATGAAATTATTTTGATTCACTGAATACTTAGAAGTATGTTTAAATAGAAAACTCAGTGAATCAAAATGTGGTTGATGTTAACACCAAAATGAATGTATAAATGTGTGCCTTTAAATAAATATGAATAAATCACAAACGTTATCTTATTTTTGATGTTCCTATTATTCACTTTTTATTAAATTTATGTTTTTACTAAGTTCACTATGACTGAACTATAGAAAGTAAAGAAATATGAATAGACTTAATATAAATTATGTTTCAATGCCTAATGGAGTCTTCTGTTAACACAAATAGGGGTTTAGTGCAAAGTAGGCACTCCCCAATGTGTTTTACTTTAAATTGATCAATCCCCCTTTGGATTTATTGGTACATGTGTCACATGACACACCACTATACATTCTATTCTATTCTATACATTCATTCTATTTAAGAAATCGAACATGTCTCAAAGCACATTCTAATTATGCATTCAACAATATAATTAAAGGTTGCATTTTTGGTGAAAACTAGGTCAACATTTTTGAAAAAGTATGAAATGAAATGAAGTAAAAATGTAAAATGGAACCATGGGAGTATTAAGGATTTTAAAGGATGGTATGCATCTTAAAATGTGAAACACCTGTCAAGATTGTCAAAAACACTATTTTCTTGGTAAAATGTTGTTAATTACCTTTGTGCTGTCATAATAAACTAGCACAATTGCTAAATCTTGGTACAGAGACACAGCATTTTGAAAATCAAAATGGCAAGAATTTTGTCACCAGATGTTAAATCTTTGCGTGCAGTTGTGCAATACCATGTCTAAGTTAGGGCATATACCTACACAAAGAAGAACAGCCATGGAAAAAGTATATAAACAGTATACTACAAGTGCACCTACAATATGGAGGTAGTAGAAGATGTTAAAAACTGGAAATACCAGCCTGGAGGAAGCTCCTAGAAGTGGAAGGCCAAAATCCATTGATGATCTAATACCACATTTTGCAGAGAGTGTGAGGGCTAAAAGGAGAATTACTTGTTGGAGGATCGCCCTAGACTTTGATACGAGTAAGAGTACTGCTCACAGAGTGATGATAAAAATCTTGGGGTGACAAAGGTAGCCTCTAGATTTGTCCCACATACTCTGACAGAGGAGCAGAAAAAAATAGAATACAACTTGGGATGTGCTCCCAAATATTTAATTTTTACGTCATATTTTATATATTTTATCCTGTTTTCTGCCCCGGGTACCCCCGACATTCCGTTTTAAATCATCTCTAACATTGCCAAATAATCTCATTATTCTATGAAACTTACACCACAGTCACATTTCCTACGGCGACCTTGCGGCCTATCATTTCTGCGGCCAGTAGCTTTTCTACTCTCGCCGCAGAATTTCTGCGCTCTCATACTTTTGCAGTCACATTTCCCACGGCAGCCGCACGGTGAATTTTAAATTTCTATTGTTAAATAATAGTTTTTTTCATTTTATTTACATCAGGACAATTTATAAATGTTATTCAAAGTGCTAGGATGTGATATCAAATGAAAAGTGATCATGAAACATTGACAAATAATGATTCAATCTTGTTGAACCAGTTGATTTCTACGGCGACCTCAGAAATGAACAAAAATTATAACTCCGAGTTACAATTTCTACGCCTTCCCTGCGGCCTGTAAAAATCTGCATACGCCGTACGGAGGCCGCAAGGCGAGCGTAGTTTTTCTACGCTCGCCGCAGAAATTCACCGATTTAATTGATCTGCGGTCGACTTGCGGCCGCCGTGCGACAAATGTGATTGGGGTTTCACTGAGATATATCCAAGGTACAAAATGTGAAGTTTTTATCATTGTATCTCAAATATTCTATGAATTAGAATAAAAATTTCAAGACTTATGGGACAACCCTCGTACATGCTCCTTTAAAGCATTTTTTCTTTATTTTAAGGGGAAAAATAGTTGTACACCAAAATACGATCCACAAAGACCCTCGTGGCATAGGTTCCATGTGGATGTGTATTGACTGTGTATCTAATGTTTTTAGCAGAAAACAACTTCAACCTCAACTTAAGACTTGGTGACCCTAAACCATGGCATGACCTACCGTTATACATCCCCATTTGTCACATACTGCGTTTACTACATCCTCTGCTATGATGAAGGGAGTGAACATAAACGGGGTATTCAATCCTTTACAGATATAGTCGAATAATTTGCTTGTAACATTCGCAATACCATTGTCCTGGAATAAACTATACATAAAACCAAGAGTTGTAAACCCAGAAGTGTTCAAAACAAAGTGTACAAAATGGTTAAAATATCGCCGAGTGTACTGTGTACTACATATACATGTACGTACATATAAGTATATGTGTAACCCCCTATCACACCAAACTAGTTCTTACCCGTTCTTGCCAGTCCTACGAAAACGTCGTAAAACGGGCTTAATCTGGCTGTGGTCGGGAAATATGTCTAAAATGATTAGCTACTTCGTTCATAAACAGTCTTCAATATGTCAATCTCGCAGTTCGTTCAGGTCGCACCACGTCGGTGTGCAACATCGGTGTGCAACTCGTCCCTTAGTCTAGAAGGTCATCATGACCTGATTACAGAACGGTATGGTCGCCATCGAATTTTGAACCGATTCAAAATTCTAAATCAAATTCCCCGTCCGGGAAAGTCCAAGAAGTTCGTAAACAGACCGTAGAACGTTGTAGCTACGTTCATTCAGTTCGCACACAGTTTAAAACCAGTTTTGAAGAATGCAGTGGCAACTTGTTTGGTGTGATATATTTTTGCTAACTCGTTCATACGCAGTCTTAAATATGTTCTTAATCAGTTTAAACCCGATTGCAATTAGTACGACGGTTCCGTTCGTAGTACGTCCAGCTTGTCGTTAGTACGTTGTCTCTCGTTCTTATTGTAGAACGTATCGACCACGAGAATATTTTAAGCATGTTCTAAGTTCTAGAGGACCTATCCGTTTACAGGTTTATGTACGTTCGATGAAGTTTGTAAATACACCCCACACGGTTCGAAGTACGTCCAGTCCGTTCGTACACAGTTGAAGCCTGTTTTCGAGAACGTAGTGAAAACTAGTTTGGTGTGATAGTAGGGTTAAATCAAGATTGTTTAATATGTTTGCCCAGCTTTCTCAGAAAATATTTGAAGTCATGTCAAATACTATATTCGTATGAATGCTGGGTACAAAAAGAAAAATGTTTTCTTCTTAAGAATTGCTGAACTGATGCTGATTAATATCATCAAGGTGGCCATAGATAACGCGTTCCTGTTCAAAAATCAGAACAACTATTTCAGAAAAAACATGTGGATGGGTTGTTTGCATCTACCCTGTCGAAATTATTTTATCATCTCTATGAGTGCTTTTCCTGGAGGTAATGCATTGATCTAACATATGCACCTGTTTAAATCCTCAGAGAATAGCCAAAATCCATCTATATGACTATCCGAAATCTGTTGCACTAATTTTCCTCCTTTATTTGTTTTTCTCGCAATCTTTTTTCGTTTTTTCTTGTGGCTTGAACGCGTTACCTATGTCCACCTTGATCATGTTGATTATATCTAATCATACTTACATATTTTACTACTGGTATACATGGATCCAGTTTTAGTTTAAACAACGGAAACATTTCTTTGTTACTGTTAATATCCTCGACTGCTTTCTGGGCAAATCTGAATTCATCATCCAACGAATCAGTAAAATTAACAACAATATTTCCGATCAACAAGGTTTCCCTATCGTCCTTTACAGTTTCATTGATGATAGATCCTGTAGTTGATTCTTGTGTACGTATTGTTATCAGCGTTGCATTGTCAGCTAATCCCAGTCTTTTGTGACAATTCATTAATATGTAAACAAATAGAACATGGATGCGAGTGCTAATGAGGCCCATGTCGAGTTTCTATTCCTATATATGGAGCTACACAAGTCGATACAGTTATTTAAGAACTATATATAGTTGAACTAAAATGTCCACTCCCTCACATAAGTTTAGCAATCTTTTCCCTAATGGGCTTGCGTGTTAAAGCCTCTGTTTGAATTTTTATTTTCATAACCTACAAAAACGTACTAGTTAAATAGACTAAAGAATTTGCTAACTTTATCTGAAATGAAATTTAAGTGTTTCGGGTTTAGATATATTTATAGTTATAGGTGTCAAAAGTCAAAATCATTTTTCAAGGAACCTCTCCCATAGAAATGACATACGTTACGTTAATGTTCATAAAGTAAACTAAACACTAAGCATCCAAAAGGTTCGACAATTTAAATTTCTATAAAAATATAATTTTCGGTAAATGTTTTCTTGAATAGATATCCTGAAATCTTTTTTGTCCACTATTTCCTTTTTGTTTACATTGGAATGTCGATGATTTTCAAACAATCATCAAAGGTCAATTTTCGAAGTATTGTATTGAGGTAATAGAGTGGCTCTAACACATTAGCCTATTCACTGTGGAGGAACTCGTGAAGCGAGTTATGTAAATGATCCGTTTTCGTAACAAAATGGCGCAAACGATTTCGATACGTTTCTGTTTTTCCACGATTTCACGAGATATAAGCAAAATCACCACTACCTTTTTTGCACAAAAGTGTCAGAGTCTTAGGTTTCAGAAAATCCAAGTTCTTGCGAACGTTGAATTTTTCCTTGTAAGACTGCAATATCATCAATATACTTTCTCACTTAAATTAAGTAAATGAATGGGCTAAGAAGTGCAGCAAGTACGAAAACGATGAAAATTATGTTATGTTAACAGGGTTTCAGCATGATATTTCTCGAGTATATTGAACACTATCAGTTGATAAAGTTGGCAACACAAATGTTATTGATATGGTAGAGAATTTATTATAGCGTTCAGCATTATACTTTACGAAAAATGGTGGCAATTTCGGATTTAGGGGCTATCTTGTCAATTCCTTCTTGAGCAGAGATCCTACACCAATAAATCATAGTATCATTGGGGATATCCTGAACAGACGGATGGACGGGCGGATTCTCTATCTCCCTATAAACTTCGTTCGGTGATGTAATACTATACTAGTAACATTCATAATAGTAACATTCGCCATTTATGTGAATGAGGAATATAACAGTGAATAATGAAACAAAAATTAAATTCTATTTTCGATGAATACCTGTTTTTTTTATTTTTTTTTATTAAGAAATATTTATTGCTTCATAAAAATATCATAATATAAATCCCTTCAGTCGCCCGAAGGCATTATAGAAGGGTACATTAATAGCACAAAATACAAAATTATGATTAGGTCAAGGGGTTCACTCTGCACTTGTGGTTGGCCATGGGGTGGAAATATTAAGTGTGGATAATATAAAATAAAGTATAGTATATATAGTATGTAGGGAGGGGAAAACGTTATAGGTTCATTTCAATGAATTCAGCGATTGAGGTTTGGAGATGTGAATTTAGATCAAGGGAAATATTGTCAGAGCCATGTTTCATTAAGTAAAGGAGATCATTCTGAGTTAAATGTTTATCTGATAGTCCAGTTATATTAATAATATCAGTTTTTAATTTTGTTATCTTTTCTTTAATAAGGGGACACTGAAAGAAGAAGTGTTTTTCTGTCTGGGGGGCTCCACATTTACAGTTTGGATTCTCAACATAAGTAAAGTTGTGAGCATAAAGTTGGGCTTTGAAAAGAAGATCAGCTCTAAATTGGTTAATCAAAATTTCATGAGATCTTTTTAGATTGAGTTTGGAGGTGCTAATAAAACTTTCTTGGTTTTTAAACAAAATCTTTTGGTGTTTTTTAAAGGATTGGAGAGTTTTCAAATTACGTAATCGTTTTGGTAGTCGTGACCAGTTTGATATTGCTGATGGAACTGATGAATTCAAGAACCTCTTTGAGCACCTGGTTGGTAAATTAAAGTCAGATCTATCACGCAGATTGCGTGTTCCCTGATTTTTGAATTTATCAAAAATTTCATCTAAAAAGAGTGGATTTGGACCATTTACAACTTTAAACATAAAGTTGTTAATTTGCATTTTTCTTCTTGTGTCTAGAGAAGGCCATTGAAGGAGATTCAAAACTTTATCAGTATTACTGCCATGAAGACAACCAGAGCACAAAAGAGCAGCCTGATAATAAATTTGATCAAGTCTATTTAGAAGATATTTTGATGCAGTGTTAAAAATAGCAGTACCATAATCAAAATGAGGTCTTATAAATGAGTTGAAAAGCGTTTCCAGATCTCTTGAGTTTAACTTTGTTTTAAGGTTCTTCAGGGGATTAATCATTTTCCTAACTTTATTATATATTTCTTCAATATGGTTTTGATTGGTCAGATTATGATCAAAAGTATATCCAAGGTGTTTATGTACATTTGTTCTTTCAATTTCAGAGTCACTTAGAAAAGATTTGCTTACATTTTCAGGATTTGCTCTAACTCCATGGAAAATAACTTCACAGCTCTTTTCTGGTTTAAATTGTAATTTCCACAATTTGGACCAATTTTCTATAAATACCTGTGACGCTTTCACAACAGGGAAAACATGTTATTATGGAATAAATAGAGGTTATTTAATGGGAGGGATGGAATATTTTTTTTATTTTGAGGGAGAATATGATATTGGCCAATGAAAATATCATATTGACCGAGGGCGACAGCCTATTTATATAAATATAAGTAACCAATTTATTCCATCACAATTTTTCTGAATTTTTGAATTTTTCATTTTCAAGTTCGATTTGTCATCACCCATCATAAAATGATACAATTTGATTTATCACATAACATTTTTCAACTTTTATTAATACGTTTTAAATGTGAACGAAAAGTGTAAAGATCAAGAGAAATCCCCGGGAATATTTCTGATATGGGATCTAATACAAGGTTTTGGCTGATACGGTATCCAATACGGGATCTGATACGGGATTTTTGAATATCAGTTGTATTCCATGGGAAAACATGTTATTATGGGATAAATTCAAATATCCCTTGGATAAACCCTGTATTCAAAACCTCCGAGTACATAACCCTTATATAAATTATGCCAGTGAATAAGATATTTGATAACTTATACGGCTTCGCGATCTTTTATTCGAAAGAAATAACCCCTAACGCTAATTCATTCTGAAATATATACTCTGGGAATAAAATGTAGGACATATCAGGCATTTAGGTCCAGTGCCAATAGCTCTTGAGATAATGGTCCATGAACAACTGTAACCCTAAGTTCAGTCTGATTCGGATCACACACTCTTCCACTTGGGACTGTATTCCACAGGAGCTTATTAGGGACTAGGTCCGTCAGACAACATTTCTTTTTTGGTAGGACTAGAAATGCTTTCATACTGGTATAAACACAGACCAGTTGGTATATTATATAGGAATTGTATCCGTTTACGATATGGCGAACTGAATTCAACAATGTTTTTCTCTTTAACCAATCATTGAAAACATTCTGTAAAAACGGTCCTTTATTGTCAAAAAGTATTCCTGATTTGCAGGTGTCATGGTTCTCTCAGGCACTGTACCGTAGTTCTATTAAAAATTGTTTGAGGACTTAAATGGTATACCACATCACTATCTTTGGCTAGACATATAGTGTACAGAATAACTGGTAGACATGTGATCATAGCAGTGAACGGTAAAATATATTTTGGATCATTTTCTGTCGATGGATGTGCTTGATAGACGTGGAAGATTGGTCAATGTACGCAAATATGAGGACGTTTTACCACGCCATCTATATAAGAGAGCACAAGTTTTGATGGGATATTTTGGGGGTATTTCTTTCAGTGTTTTGCTGTACTTGATTTGAGAAATTCTTAGTTGAACTTCGTCAATTTAGCATGAATCTCAATGGAACGAGAAGTAAGGAGAGTTCTACCATCATTGACACATCTCAATGAAATCGATCCACCACTTTTCCAAAAAACTTAAAATAGGGCACACAAGTCTAAATGTCATGATAATAAGACAATGTACTGTGCTTAATATATTAACGTATAAAACATAAACAAAATCGCTCCACTTTTCAAGCCAGCTAGTTACTACGAAAATCGTAAAATAGCGTGTAATTGCCACCTATTTCCACTGTAACCACCGTGTTTCTTTTTTCTATTTTCTGCATTTAAAACAAATTAATACAAGGTATTAAAATGCAAAACTTGTTATAAGATAGGGAATATGTGTATAAAATATAACGATAATGGGACTGCAAAATCCCACATTAGGCGGCCATTTTTAATTTGACGAGGCGCAAATCAGAAAAAACGATACACCATTTGGAATCTGGTTTTAATTGCCATCTCGGGGACAAAAGGTTTGTTACCCGTCATTAGTAGATGAGTGACTGAAGTCCCGAAAATTAAAGGGAATTCTTTATAAGTGAAAGATTTGGGCCCACTACACCAGGTGGCGCTCTTCGAAATGCCCCTAAACTTGACATCTTGAATAAATCAAGTGAAATGAAATGAATTACTCAAGTAAATGTAATATCACATTTTGAAATTGGTTTCTTACTTTATATGCACAGATAATTTTGATGCATTTAATGAATTATACCTAGTAATGGCATTTTTGTGTATCATTGTTGCACATTTGTATGAACATTAAATGTAAAAAGTTCTTCAATACTCGACAAAGTCACACATAAAATTGAAAAATATGGCACTATGGCCTGCTCTCTGATTCGTGATATTTGGCTTCAGCAGGATTTCGATAGAAGCAGACTTCAAAATTTATAGCTACAGGATTCTCATTGCGTATTCAGATCACTCTCTACAATTAATTGTTTCCTCCCTGGGGTTTGTTGTACAATGTACGTACTACTATTAGATCGGTACAATTACAGCCAATTAAGCCAAAGATGCGCTCGAATGTATTGTTTTATTTTGCCATATCACTTCGATTTTTGGAAATATATGTTTAGTTTTTTTCAATGGTCCACTTACGACACTTAACCTTCTCCCGAATCTCATAAGTGGCAACCACGTACATCAATGCTGAATCTGCATTAGCTTCGTGTATGAATCCGGTCTATCTCGCCTCGAGTAGGTGTGTAGCCTCAGTATCGCTGATTGAAGTAATAATTATCTATTGACTTAAAAAGGATAGATAGGATTGGTGAAAACATTATCTGTGGAAAGCACGCTCCTTTATCCTTACAAGTTAAAGACATGGCTTCATTAGTATTTGAACCGCAAACGTGTTGACTTTTCTTCTACTTATACTGTAAGTTAAAATTAATATATTTTCTCTAATTAATTTGAAAATCCCGTATACTTGTAATTGTATTTAACCTTTGAAATTAAATAAAAAGAAAATAACAATATTTACACGATTTTTTGTTTAATTCACAACAAGCAGATCTAGGGAGCAATACAAAGACATGTTTATCACATATATATGCAATAATTTACATAATAATTAAATTATATAAATACAAAACGGAATTCCTATATTTCTATATTTAGGATTGCGTTTTTAGATTATCAATAACTGAGAACTAGAATATAGTGAATAAGAATCAGATGTTCCCATATCTGTGTCTTAATTAATGTATTATGTCATTTTGTGGTTTTTCAAATATTGACCTTTATACTGTCGATTCATATGTTTATAACGTTGAGCTTTACAAATTCTAAATTCTATATTTCGTACCCAGTTTCCCATCATCAACCTCCTTTTAACATGTGTTGAGAGATGTAAATAGAAGCAGGATATACCTATCTTACAAGCATAGAAAAACTAAACGATGTACCAGCCAGCGTGGATACCAATTAGTCTTGTGGTTATTTCGCTATTTGTTAGTATTGGTGCGTTATTTTGACTCCATGCAACCTTGCATGGTACAACTGAATGGCATTGGAGAGAAACAACGAAGAGGCTAGCTCTATTAACCGTATTTTCGAAATAGCCAAAATGAACTCAAAGGCAGTGCTGATATTTGGACGCCTTCTTGTTATAATCGCAGTATTATGTGATATGACAATAGCGAGGCCAATAAGTGATAAAACGCCTGATAAATCTATTAGAAGACAATTACAAGTAACTGACTCCAAGATAATTAACGAATCTGATAAAGAGGATTACGATTCTCACCTAGCTAATTTTCTGGATTACTATCCTGATTACAATACGGATCTAAACGGTGATTATAATTACCCTGGTGATGACGACGATTTGCTTAAAACGGCGACAAATAAGAAACCCGATCGTTTCGTTCCATCAGATCGAGAAGAAAATGATGGTTATCCAACTGACGAAACACCCAAAAATGAAATGGGGACATTTCTTCCAATTCCAATGCCTACAGACTTTGATAGCTATGACGTGAATGTAACAGATGGGTTTATCTCGCTTGCTGAATTAGTTGCTGTCACCGGTGCTAAGGAGAATGTTGAACTTGCATTTAAAGCTTCGGACATCGATGGTAAGTAGATGTATATGATATCTATTTAGGTAATGGTCAAGCATACATACTTATGGAGTTGCAAAAGGAAATTGTTAAGAAACTAAGGTTTTAGATTTCTGCTGGAATCGGCTGCATATGCTAATATGTTAAATAGATTTATCAATAAAGCTTATCTCCTTTAACAAAATAGTCTTAAGAAAGGCCCGTTTGAAGTTCAGAATATAGCCAAATCGAACATTCAGCAATCGTACTTTATCTTTCCATTGATTTTGATTCACAGGGAAACATTTACATTTGCATGTGTAAGTGCCAACGGAAAGTGCTTAAAAAGTTACAGAACACAGCAAGAAAAAACACCTTGGTGTAAACCAGTCATAATTCATCATTTTCATGGTCATATATTAACCGTTTATGTTCTTATTTTTGATTTAATTAGTCTGTGGGGATATGTAAGAACTGCAAGACGCCAATTAAAGTAACATTAATATTGCTTAAAAACCAAGCTTGAAGGTATCACTGGCTTATTTGAAGGTTGTTGTTTTTCATCTTGTTTGCTCGATCAACAGCACTAATTTATGAACTGTCTTGAAAGATAGACACGCTCACTTACCGATCAGATAACAACGTATGTCCTTTTTGTATTTTCGCAGAGGTGTCAGAATGTGTAAATGATCTGCTGCTTTAGTGGACCATTTTATTACTATTATCATCGCAATAACTCCAAAACTAAAGATTAATATTGAATAAGTCGGTAATGAGTTGGTACATTTTCAGTCTCTGACGGATACTCTCACATAAGTAATTCTTGTTTAAGAAAACTGCGGATTATGGGGGTATTTCTATGAGAAAAACAATTTTCTAAATATTGGCGAAAGATGAAAGATCATTCTGGATTATCACGCCTTCCAAAGGACCAGCATTACAAAACAGGAATCGTATTTTTGGAGTTTCCTTTAAAAACATTCCGATACCACAACTGCTAAAAAAGCATCTGGTATTTTCATGGCTAAGCTGTGAATAATACAAAGACATTAATCAAGCCCGTGAAACAAACAAAGAGTGGAGAAGAGAGGGTGCGATTTCTGCTAGAAAATTCAACAAATCTACTGCAAGAGTTATTTTTTCATGAGAAAGTGTACTATCACCAGTATTGTGAAATATGTAAGGTTAGGCCTTCTATGATATCTTTGAAATGATATTCTTCGAAGCTGTGATCGAGGTCTATTTTAAAAGGCCCAAAGTCACCGTCGTGCAAATTTCAATCGTTTTGCTATAAATCAAGTAGTGGAGGTCTACACGTACTCGACATTTTATAAATAGTTATAGATGACGCTATCATTACAAAATGCTGTTGCTGTTTTTTAAATGATCAGTTACTAAAACAAATTAGAAAGTGATCTTTTCATTGAGTGATTTATTAGTTAACTTTCTCAAAAGAAATCTTGCAGATTTATTGAATTTTCTAACAGAAATCGTACCCTTCCCCTCTCCGCTCATTTTGTTTGATTTACGGTCGTTTAAAAAGTTTTAAACAATGAAAACATCATTCTTATCATTTCAGGAGATGGTAGACTGACATTGGAAGAATTCAAAGAAGCGCCTCTTATGCTCCAAGGAGAAACACCATACGATATAGAAACATTGGTAAATGTAGAGAGGGAACTTTTCACAGATGAAACCGCCATTGGTGATTTAGTTCGCAAGTTGGGAATAGACGACTCTGGGAATCATGAGATGGTTGAACGTCTTAAAAATACATTGGCTGAAGTAAGACAAAATGAGGATGATGTTGAATCAGTGATCGGAAAGACACTTTTCACTGATGATTTTGAAACGAATGGCCATTAGACAGAAATGCAATTCGTATATAATTTGACAAAATCGATTGTTAAGTTGGAGTATATTCTATCTATGATACTATATTCGCCTAAATACAAATTAAGAATCTGTCAGAAAGTTCGTTTTTATAATTTAAAAATTAACAGTTCTATGAGCGAATCAGAATGCAGGGGCGTAGGAAGGTGTAAATTCAACACTACGCCAATAAATATGAGAAAATTGTGTCAAATTTTCTACCTATATCAGAACACCTAGTACTATTTTATGCTTGTGAAACGTCATTTTTATTATAATCTATTCTAATAATGTTCTTTAAATGTTCAAATGTTTATAAATATTTATAATCACGATGGAAAGCCGATCTTTGATATGATTTAAAGAAAATGTCAAATATGTAACACGATATAACGCAGGTTTGCGAAGTGAAATTCAGGTAACAGATTTCATTTGGAACGGTAGGGTGTCCTAAAATTCACAAGAGTAGTCAGAAAATACAACAATTTATGTAACATTTTGATAATATTTACACAAGTTCTCTACTTTTATAGCATTGTTATTATTGAATTATTTCAGCATTTTGGTACATTAGAAAATACAATCCATCATATTTATTCAAATAACGTTTTTAGGCGATGTGGAATTCTAATGTCAATAAATTCGGAAATATAAAAACTATGGCCTTTTAATTAAAAGTGCACTTCAAAGAAGTAAAATCAACCAAGCCTTATATCTCCCTCAGAAATTTCCTCATGAATTAAAAATATGACTGAAGAACGTTGGGATATTATTAAGGCTGCATTTTTGTACATGCTTTTTGACTGCGAGCATGATTTTAATCCTAAAATTAGCTAGATTGTGCTTATATCACAATAGTATGTGCGAAATAACACTGTGTAAAAAATTTGAATATGACACAACCGTAAAAATTTCACTTGCACCGCGGTCGTAGGAAAATTCACCCTAAGCCTTTTTTCAACACTACGCATTGGCGTTTTGGCGTACATTGTTCCTAACGCCACTGGAATGTAATGTTCAAAGGCAAACTATAACTCAATATTATAACTTATTGAAGTGCAATACAAGATATATTCTGCTCGAAAAATTCTGTATTGGTACGAGACGAAATATCGGGACAGAATATATACTGTATTGCACTTCAAATCATTCGTGTTATCTTAGGCCAAAACATTTTACTAAGGCAATAATCTCTAAGTTATTCTGTATTCTCTGTATTGTTACTGAGATTATCAAATCCGTACCAATATTTCCTGTTTTACTACTGAAATGAACAATGGAGACAATCTCAGTAGCAATACAGATTGGTACAGCACAATAACTGACCAATTAGAGAGCTTCATTTTACAGATCATACGATAATATATAAGTTATTGAATGATATGAAGTGCGATACAGGATATATTCTGCTCGAGAAATGCTGTATTGGAACTAGACAAAGTCGAGTGCCAAAACAGAATATCGAGAGCAAAATATATACTGTATTGCACTTTAAATCATTCTATAACGTTTTTATCGTGTGATCTTGGGCCAATACAATTTACATAAGAAATAACCCCTTGGAAATATTCTGTATTCTCTGATTTGCTACTGAGATTTTCCTGTCCGTACCAATATTTTCTATATTGCTCCGGAGATGACCAGTGGGGACAATCTCAGTATCAATACAGATTGGCAAGAACTGACCAATCAGAGGGCCTCATTTTACAGATCATACGATAATACTTCTTATCCTTATCAATTATACTTCTCCCTTCGCGGTTCGCTCTTTGAATCAGAACGTTCAGAAATATGTACTGAAAAAGCACTCAAAAAGAACAAAATTTGATTGGTCAATATTTTCCCAATATGCATTTCGCGTAGCTGTTTGCGTGACCCGAAAGTTCTTAATCAAACTGATTACGCAATTTTGTTTTTACACCCGCACGCTAAACAAAACAATGACACCATCGGAAGTATTCTTCTTTGTCATTGCTTTAATAGTCTGTATACCGAGCTTAATCAATAAAATATTGTACAATGAACAACAAAATTCGGAAACGAGTACTATAGATTTGCTTTCGGACCACTGAACACTGGATTGACCTAGCCGAGCGATGCGTCTTCTTTGGTCTATTGCTCAGTTGTTTCGTGGGTTGTCAACGTACATCTAACTCTATAATGTAATATGAAGATGAATACTTTTATTCAGTTGTTGCATTGATGTTGCAGTTTGTAGTGCGGTAAGATTGGCATGAAAGTATTGATAGTCGAATGGAATTGTTTTTCCAATATGGCGTCTAGTCAACTGATCACGTGACCTTCTCTTCCGGAATATTTTCTCTCTTTTCAATCATCGTTTTCATCACGCTATATGAATCAATACAATGAAAAATAATAGCTGTTATACTAAGATTATTAAGAGATCAATCGTTTCTCATACTTTTTCTGTACTCTCGCACAGGAATAAGAACAAATATATATCTTTTGAAAAATAGGTGTGAAAATTCCCATGTTTAACCATGGGCTCTACCATGGTTTAACCTATGAGGGAAAACAAGGAAGTATAACTTTGTTCCTCCGCGAACTGCATTATGGGAAATATTTTGATCTTATAAGGAAAGATTTTCGCGTCTCCTCTTTTGGAGAAAAAAACAATTTCTCGAATTGGATGAAAAAGGTACAACTATGATGTAAAAACAGGTCATTTCGCCATCTTTCAGAACAAGACATTAAAAATACAGAACCAAAAAGACTCGATAATCAGGCTTTTGCTTACATGTATATGCGTGTATCGATTTTTAGATTAGTAAGTTTTATTTACATTCTGATTCTGTAGGTACTGGGGTGTTTAATTTTGTGCTCAATGCACAAGACCTCGAAAAATTAAAGAATTGAGCCCTGAATTCAGTGCAATGTGGAGTGTCCGTTCTTGAAGGTGTTGCCTTCCAACACGGCTGAAACAACATACTTAAAGAACATATTTTCAATGAAACTTTTTGCAAGTGGCAAGCTATCAATCTGAGGTCTCCAGCAATCACCTTGACAACCGTTTAATTAGTGACCTTGAGTTGGTTATTGATTACATAATGGAATGCAGTTATGTGAAATAACGTCTTCTGATTGGCTGGAATCGGACTCACCTTGCCTAGCTATATGTGAATATTTTTTCATTCACATCAATTGAGATAATAAGGATGATCAATGCCGTTGCTAGGATGAGGCTCTTGTTGCTTTTTAGTTATCAAAGCTACACTATACATTTGACTCAATCGTTAGGTATAACATGTTGTTTTAGTATTGATCTAACAAGTAATTGAACTTTTAATAATAGCTTCTTCATCCGAAAGGAAGTACATTTTCACTAACTGAGAATGAGATTTTTATATTTATCGATTTACAATATCACAATGCCATTTTGAATATAAATTCGCACAGCATACATGTACTTGTTAATTTTATGTTCTTAAATTAATAATTATGATTTTGGCTAATCATGGCCAAATTCTAATGTGATTGACATCCATGTATTTCGGATAACTAAGATTATTTTTATCAATTTCAGGTAAGCTGTTACTTATTTCCTTTAATCGTTTATACTTCATTTCACGAGGCACGAGAGAACCCTGTACACGTATCAAATGAAATAGCTATTAGCAAATTGTGATATATAACACTCATGTTTAAAATGCTAAACGCTGGAGTGGATTTTGGACAACTTTTTTTTATTCACGAGAAGCAATATTTGGATAACGAAAAATATCTCCTAACTTTCCACGGGGCCTTTAACGAGGCGTATAGCCCTTTTTTCGTGAAGCCACTCAGTAAAATTACGATTTCTCTGCAACCTGATGTCCAATTAAGATCATTCAAGTAAATAGTTATTATAAACAATTCTGAAAGAATATCACATATTTTTGTCTTCCCGATTTCAGTCATGAATTACGTCAATTTCGCGTGCAAACATTGGGTAGACGTTGTCATTACCGGATGCCCAAACGTGTCAGTAACACATAGATACTCGAATGATGTTGATTGGACATCAGGGTGCAGAGAAATCGTAATTTTACTGTGTGGCTTCACAAAAAAATAAGCAGCATTATAGACCACCTTATTAAATCTTAAGAAGCAGGGAATTCCTATACGTTTCATAGAGAGACTATGATAAGTGCCTGATTATATTGGCGAGATGCTGTCGAAGTTAAAAAAGTATAAAAATGATTATAAAACAACAATTCTGTAAAATCATAATGAATAACCAAAGTTTGGATAAACGAACGACAAATATGCTGATTCGACAATACATCCTTTTTGTCAGTCTGCACTTAACATTTCTATTTGGAACTATTTATTGTACATCGTCTTTGTGTTCTTATAATTCACCTTGGCTGATATACACGAATCAGAAGCTTAATCAGGCACCATTAGAAATCATCACTGGACAAACTGCGCTTGGATGCTCGAACGCTTGTTTTTTGGATGATAAATGCACGTCGTTTAATCATGAACCATCTACCGGCGGGTGTGAGTTACTACGTGGCGCACGTTTTAAAATACTAGGCGACGAGAAGCAGACGACGACTGGTTGGAACTACTACCTCATTAACTGTCAGTTTATCGTAACACATGTACGTATACATTATACATTGTCTTCAAAAATAAGTTAATCTAAAATGATTACGGTATTTATTGAGAGTGGACAGATAGTTTGGGTTTCAGTTAATGGGCAAATTTACGATAATTGATATTTTAAATATAGTCAAATTCTGTTATTCTATCAAACCCTGCGCCATGTGTGTTCATAGCAACGACATTTAAAGTTTTAACATCAACACAACTGGCTATCACGACCAAACGATATATACTGAAAGTCTTGCTTATTAATTCTTATATAATTAAAAATAGCTTTAACGTTGACTTTTTGACAAATCTCAAAATTTGATAATATGAACTCAGACAACATAAAAATAACGTATCATGTTCTTCGATAATTTCTAACTTGTTAATAAAGTGTGTTTGCAGCCAGCTCTTGAAAGGGGGTTGTTTGATATTTCATGCTCATAAAACAGAATATATCTTATAATGTCCATATGAATTGTATCCTCCAACACAATGCTTAAATAAACGTTGTTGATAGGTTGTTGATGGATAATTTGTTAGTCAGATTTCAGCTATGCACTAATGAAACTAATCCAATGTAGTATTTAAATGATTGTCAAATAAATTCTCTGTCAATTATATTTAGTTTCTTAGTAAATTGAATGTGTTGAGTATGTGTTGGAGGATACAAATCATATGAACATAATAAAACGTGTTCTTTTTATGAGTATGAAATATCAAGCAAATCCCTTTTGAGAGCTGATTACAAACATAATCTATTAACAAGTTGGAGATTATTGGACCACAAGATACATTATTTGTCATGTTGTCTGAGTTTGTTTGAGCAAACTTTGATTTTTGTCCAAAAATCATCGTTAAAGGTGTTTTTAAGAGTTAATAAGTAATATTTTCAGTATATATCGCATGGACATGATAGCCAGTTGTGTTGACATTAAAATAGCACAAAACAAATGTCGTTTATATCAACACACATGGCGCAGGCTTTGGTAGAATAACAGAATTTGACTATATTTGAAAATATCAATTATCGTAAATTTGCCCTAATGCTGTCAGTAAACTCTTATCACATTTTACACCATCTTTACCTCTGAAGACTGCTCCATGCATACATGCATCATTGATTTGATTCCTAATTGATACATACGTGTCACTATGGTTGATTTTAGGAGGTATCCATCCAGCCGGGTTGCAGCCACATCTGCGAAATAAAAGGTAATGTCCATCGTGGTAAGCCACGCCCTCTCCATCCCTCACTGGCGGATTAGGGGGGGGGGGCCTGGGGGCCCCTTGGGTGGGCCCAGAAAAAAAATTGGGCCCTAAAGAATTGTGGGCCAAAAAAGGCCTTCAGGCCCCAAAAAGTGGGCCTTTTTGGTCATTACTGGGCCTTTTAAGGCCTTATTTTTTAATTTCAGGCCAAATTTTGAAGAAAATGGGCCTCAAAATTTCAAAATTTGGGCCCACTTTTGGGTTTTAGGGGCCCAAATTTTTTTTCTCTGACTTGAAATTTGGGCCCCCCCCTTGTTGATTCCCAGATCCGCCCCTGTCCCTATCCTTCTGGAGAGATGCTATGAGTATCAGAATGGGTAATGTCGATATACTCGGGGTGGAAGGTGTGAGAATTGTGCAAAAAATGACTTTGTGAGCTGGATGGAGTTTCTCTGTATTTTTCATTCTATTAGGGTTTCCTGCATAAGGGATTTCGCCTGCGAAGCATATAACTCTTGCGAACATATCTAAATATTGGTCCGAGGAAGACATACCTTGAACTTTTTAGAAAAAAATTGGCTAAAAATGGAAACTACAAAAAGTCAAAATGTTCAACTCAAACAAAACTCTAGCTATTTAATATTAACACTATGTATTATTTAATGTTTTTCAGATGTTTAAGGACCTTCATTAGTGTACTAGTGTCTAGAAATAACATAATTAAGGACAAAATTTGGCATTTTTGATCATTTTCGCTTTCAGCAGTAACATATAGTTCCTTATATCTTGAGTTTAATGTTGACTGGTTGTTGCAATTTTGATTAAATCTGTGCTTGTACATGTCTTCTTCCATTTAAGATACAAAAAATGTATATTGGACCACCAATGGTCATATTAGAGCTTTCAGATCTCCCCTACCCCATTTATTATGAAAAATTACTGAAACATATGAAAATATAAAATAACTTGAATTTATAAACTTTAACAATGTTGTAGCTATTCTATATCAATATTATGTATTATTTAATGTTTTTCAGATATTTCAGAACCTTTATTGGTATACTAGTGCCTAGAAATGAGACATTTAAGGACAAAACTTGGCATTTTTTAAAATCATTTTAGCTTTCAGCAGTAACATATAGTTCCTCATATATTGAGTTTTATGCTTACTGGTTGTTGCAATTGTAATAAAATCTGTTTTTGTAGATGTCTTCTTCCATTTAAGGTATAGAAAATGTATAGTGGACCACCAATGGTCATATTAGAGCTTTCAGATCTCCCCTACCCCATTTATCATGAAAAATATAAGAAAAATATGAAAATATAAAATAACTTGAAACTATAAACTTTAATAAACTTGTAGCTATTCTATATCAATATAATGTGTTATTTAATGTTTTTAAGATATTTCAGAACCTTTATTGGTAAACTAGTGCCTAGAAATGAGACATTTAAGGACAAAACATGGCTTTTTTGACCATTTTCGCTTTCAGCAATACCATATAGGTCCTTATATCTTGAGTTTAATGCTGACTGGTTGGTGCATTCCTAGTCAAATTTGTTCTTGTACATGTCTTCTTCCATTTAGGATATAGAAAATGTATATTGGACAACCAATGTTGATATTATAGCTTTCATGTCTCCCCTGCCCCATTTATGTAAATGAAAAAGTAATTTCAAATCATCAACTTTAACAAAATTGTAGCTATTCTCTATCGATACTATGTATTATTTAATGTAACCTTCATTTGATTACATGTGTCTAAAATTTGGCATTTTTAGCATTCTGCATTTAGCAGTAGCATATAATTTTCCACAATTATAATTCTTTGATGATAGATTCATATATGTTTTTTATTGAATCTGTCTTCTCTGAATTCACTTAAAGAAAATGTATGTAAGACAACGAATGTTTTTATTAGAGGTCTAAGATCTGCCCTCCACCATTAAATGAGAAAACCAACACAAATGTTATTATTGCATGATAATATTCTTAAACTTTTCAAAAGTTTAGCATATTTATTAGCACACTAAAATCAAAAAATGACACATAAATGGGCAAAATGACCAATGTTTCACTTTCAGCAATAGTTGTTTATATTTTTAGTTGAATGGTGATTAGTTGACATATTTTAGATCATATATATTCAACAATGTGTCTTGTTATCTTCAAAGCATGGAAAATGTGTTTTAAACACAAATATACATATTAGAGATAAAATTACTACACTACTATATTTTTAAAAGATTACTCAAAAATAGCATAGTGCGAAATAATTTTGTAATTTCGCAGTTTACTCTCATATGAATCAAAGGATATGTCTTTATATAGACATGATTGTTCACAACTCTCGAACTTAATCCAGCAACAGCCTGATTTTTCAAATCTCCCTGGTTCTATGTTAGAGCTCGTTTAAGTCATTTTAAAGGTAACTGGTCAACTGGTACCCAAGACAAGTCGTACCCAAGCATATATTTTGTTTTGAATCAAGTGTTGGACTGGGAATGTGTAAAGATATACATATTATAACTGTAACATACTGTTCAGAAGTTTGAAGAATTTTCAGAAGAAATTGATATAATTTTGTAACATTTTGAGCTTTGAGTGTCAATTTATTTTGACTATTATTTTATATTGGATGTTCGAGTGAAGAGATATATGTTTATTCCACACATTCATAATCATTTTTTTAAATATTGTATGTTTATGAGTGTTTGGAACAAGTGTCAGATTTAATTCATCTTGGAAGATGGTATTATTATAAATGTATTGATTCATCAAATCTTGGGCCTAATTTCTTATTAAACAGATAATCTATTCGTCTAGGATTTCATATTATCAGAAGTCATATTCATGAAATTTAGCAATAAAATATTTTGAATAATATAATAATAGTATACAAGTAATAATATAGTATAATATTAATATCAAATATTATTTTGGTACTTATTCATACATGATATATTATTACACTTAGTATGCATGTACATAATCCAATTTAGTTCCAATTGGAAAAAAATTAACAGATTAAACTTCCTTTAAACTTTCTCAAAATGCTCAAATTAATTGTTTGATTCATTTGTAGAAAAGTCACTGTTGTAATTATATTTATTTATATATATGTTTGGCAAAAAATGTTGTGATCAAGCACTTCAAGCACTTGTTTTATTAGTAAAAAGGTGATTCAAGTTAAATCAAAATGCTTTACTTAATCCATTGAGAAAAAATGTCTTCTAAATTCAAAAAAATATTGAGGCTTATTTGAGTCACATTATAACATGAAAACATAATTATACAAACTCAATTTGTTTTCCTAATATGCACCCATAATACTGGAAATAACTTGGGTACGAGTTGTCTTGGGTACCAGTTATCTTGGGTACGACTTGTCTTGGGTACCAGTTATCTTGGGTACGACTTGTCTTGGGTACCAGTTGACTAGGAAGCATTTTAAAGGTTTAAGTTGCTCATGACACCACAAGCTATTCAGATATGTAAGATCTCTAAATAATTTTTATAGTTCTGAGAAACTCATCCTTAAATATTGTCCAACGATGTGCACTATGTTGTTTATTGCCACATGGACAAGTAGCAATACACCCTTGACTAGAAACTTTGTATAGCAATTTTCGCTGCCTTTTGCCATTTTACATTTGCGAATTGCCAAGGACATATGTTTCTTGTGTTGCTACGAAGGTTTGTTTGTGAGTACTGGTACAAGACACTCATCTTTGATATATCTTCAAATAGGTATTGCACTTTGAGATTCATATAGTAATTTAGAATGCTACCTTGAAGGACATAAGAAACTTCAAGAGCTCTTTTTAACCTTCTTTGCAAGCAACATTCTGTATCATCAGACTGAATACAAATTCTCTCAACATTGAACTCCTTTGTCTTGTCTGCAGCACTGTAATAGACATGGGCCATAAGGAGAGTGTCAACTTCTTCATGATCAGTATTTGATAGATAAGTTGCAACTATCAGTTTTGCAAAGTTCAATAGCAGCTCTGCCATAAGTGAAATTCATCCCATTTTAGAGATACAGTAACATTGCTTCACAAACTCATCAAAAATCATCTTGTTGGCTGTTCTTCATTTCACAATGTTTACATTTACCAAAATATCCCCAAGCCCAATATCTATCATGAACTTCCTAATTACACCACCCTTAGGTGTAATATGGAAATCACCAAGCATTTGACAACATTGCATTTGATATGAGGGAATTCAACCAATATGGCTTGATCACTGGTTATAATTATCACAGTACTATACCCCATTATTTTTAAATATATTCCAAGTATTGTACTATACATTGCATAGATTCATGAGCAGTTTGCAACATATCATAACCAGAAAAGCCCAATGGACAAAGATAGAGAATACCCGCCCCATTTGCAACTCAACTTTAAATGTCTAATTTTTAGACTTGTATACTCATGAAGTTCCTGACACATCTGAAAAATATCAAATAATACATAGTATTGATCTAGAATAGCGACAACTTTGTTAAAGTCTATACTTTGAAATTGTTTGGTTTTTATATTTCTGGTTATTTTTTCAAAATAAATGGGGTAGGGGAGATATGTAAGCTCTAATATAATGACAGGCTTTCTAATATACATTTTTAAATACCTTAAATCAAAGTAGGCAGGCAAAAGAACAGATTTGATCAAGAATCCATCAACCAATCAGCATAAAACTCAAGATATAAGGAACTATATGTTATTGCTAACAGTGGAAATGATGAAAAATGCCAAATTTTGTTCTTCAATGTCTAATTTCTCTACACTAGAATACTAATGAAGGTCCTGAAACATTAATTATAGCAATCAATAACACATAAAGAATAGTTACATCTTTGTTAAAGTTTATACTGGTAGTTTGAAGTTATTTTTTATATTTTCCAGTCATATTCCCTAATAAATGGGGTAGGGGAGAACTGAAAGCTCTAATATGAACATTGTTTGTCTACTATACATTTTCAGTACCTTAAATGGAATAAAACATGTACAAGAACAGATTTAATCCAAAATGTATCAACCAGTCAACATAAAACTCAAGATATGAGGATCTATATGTTACTGCTGAAAGCAGCATTGATTAAAAAATCCCAAGTTTTGTCCTTAAATGTCTCATTTCTAGCCACTTGAATACCAATAAAAGTTCTGAAAAATCTTAAAAATATTAAATAACACATAATATTGATAATAGAATAGCTACAACTTTATGAAAGTCTATAATTTCAAGTTATTTTATTTTTTTATATTTCTCGTTTATTTTCCATAATTGATGGGGTAGGGGAGATCTGAAAGCTCTAATATGAACATTGTTTGTCTACTATACATTTTCTATACCTTAAATGGAAGAAGACATGCACAAGAACAGATTTGATTGAAAATGCTGCTTGCAACAATCAGACAGCATAAAACTCAAGATATGAGGAACTATATATTACTGCTGAAAGCGAAAATGATAAAAAAAATGCCAAGTTTTGTCCTTAAATGTCTCATTTCTAGCCACTTGTATACCGCTATAGGTTCTGAAATATCTTAAAAACATTAAATAACACATAATATTGACATAGAATAGCTACAACTTTGTTAAAGTTTATAATTTCAAGTTATTTTATTTTTTCATATTTTTCGGTAATTTTCCATAATAAATGGGGTAGGGGAGATCTGAAAGCTCTCATATGAACAATGGTTGTCCACTATACATTTTCTACACCTTAAATGGAAGAACATATGTATAAGCACAGATTTAATCAAAAATGCAACAACCAGTCAGCATTAAACTCGAGATATAAGGAACTATATGTTAATGCTGAAAGCGAAAATGATTAAAAATGCCAAATTTTGTCCTTAAATGTCACATTTCTAGACACAAGTATACTAATGAAGGTCTTGAAACATCTGAGAAACCTTACATAACACAAAATATTGATATAGAATAGCTACAACTTTGTTTGAGTTGAACATTTTGACTTCTTGTAGTTTCCATTTTTAGCCAATTTTTTCTAAAAAATTCAAGGTATGTCTTCTTCGGACCAGTATTTAGATATGTTCGCAAGAGTTATATGCTTCGCAGGCGAAATCCTTTATGCAGGACACCCTAATAGAATAAAAAATACACAGAAATTCCATCCAGCTCATAAAGTCATTTTTTCCTTAACGGAGCCTCTTAGAAAATTTTCCACCCCGAGTAATAGACTGTTTAACGAGGGCGTGTGCAATGATTTAATACTGGTATTACGGAAAATATTTACAACCTCATGATCATGAAAGAATATGAATAAATGTATTTGAATAAATACACTAAATGTACAGTGTGGCCCGAATAATTAATGCAACCCTCTTAGTTTAAATTAAAACAACAACATGGGGTGTTCAATCGGGTAATCAATGGCGACATTTTTAGTATAATCTCGTCAGATCAATAATGATGAATTTACCCACCTTTTGATAAAGATCGATGCAGATGTCTAAAATTTGATTTTCCACGATTTGAAGTAACACATGCCTTAATTCTAAAACAAGCAGCGAGAAGAAAATGGGGTAAATCCACACTGGATGTCGCAGGAGTAAAGCGAGAAGAAAATGGGGTAAATCCAAACTGGATGTCGTAGGAGTAAAGGGAGAAGAAAATGGGGGTAAATCCACAGCTGGACGTCGCAGGAGTAAAGATTTAAGAATATTCAATCATAATTTGGGAAAGTAACTCCTAAATTAAAGGGTTGCATATATACTTGGGTCACTTTGTAGACTAAATTATAAGACAAACGTGTATTTTAAGGTGTGTGGAAGGGATTTATGTCAGCGGAAGGTCCAGGAGGAAACGGAGATTTTGAAACCGTCGGCATGTGGGAGAGGAAAGCCGTCACTGAAAATAATACGGTAAAGTTCACTCAACTTAAACCTAACAATGCATTATGTTATATTCATGGGTAAACATTATCTCTTTTTAACCAATTAAATGCATGTTAGCCTCATACTTTCTCACTTTCAGGCTCTTGCAGCCCAATATTGTGATGATGAGCTCGCACCTCTTGCAGTCCGTGCTCGTAATGTGGACACGCATGAACCACCAGAAGCAGAGATGGCCATTGGCAGAATATTCTATAGATATTCCGCATACTCAGGATTCGGTTGCAGACTAGTTGATAATCCGAGTTTGGCATGCGAAAGCTATGAAGTTCAATGGCTCTGTCCTCGATTATAGCTTTATTGTGTTGTCTTAAAAACCAAAGGATTGTCCTAAATTAATACCAGATGTCAGAACTATTATTAGAACTAGTATTTTTTTAAATTAAGACTCCATAGATGTGGAATGAATTGGTACGGTGACGATGACATTATATTTCAAACGTTTAAATCAGATGATAATGAAGTAATGATTTTGAAAGCCAAGGCTGCACTTTTAATGTTCATAGAGCGTAATACAGTACGTGTTAAAAAAACGCAACAGATTGTTATCTCGGAAAAGCACAAAACCAGTGATAACAGCATTGATTTCATTCAATGTACCAATTAAAGCCACGTGTCTCCTCTTTCTAATGGTATATCATTCGTTGATATTGGGTCATGGTTTGGCGAGTAATCATTCTTTAAGCAAAGTGGGCCAAAATTACCTTTGGGCTAAGTTATAAACATCGCAAAAGTCAGTGCACGGGGACCAATGCAATTATTGGAAGAAACATAAAACCAATGATGACTGCATCCTTTTCATTCAATGTACCAAAAAACCCAATTACTCCTCTTTACAATGGAATGTCATTCATTCACAGGGAGTCATGGTTGTCCGAATCATCATTATTTTGTAAAGTGGGGCAAAATTCAGCCCAGACCCAAGTTTTAAACATTGCAAATGTCAGTGCATGGGGCATAGAGGATATTGGAAGAAGCTATGGGATGCGTGACATAGACTGTAAAGTGTTTACTCATGCTCTGCAAGAATACATCTTATACCCCTCTAAATTGTCACCACTTCTTAGCACACAAAGATGCCCTCATCTCTCCATGCCATTCATGGCTCAGCTCTCAGTCATCTGTGAATTAAGGCGGAGAAAAACAGCCCATTGGCAATTCTTTCTCGAAGTTTTGCATTATCTAGCGAAGGAATGGTGAGCACAGATGCTCCTGAGATAGCTCCAAAGAAAAAGTCACAACAAAAACAGTCAGGAGAACTTCAATTGGCACTTGGCATTTGCACTGATTTTTGCAATTTCTGAAACTTGGTCCAGAGCCGATTTGACCCACCGTGTAAATGGAAGGATTTCTCACCCAACCATGACAACATGTGAATGAATGACATATTATTGCAAAGAGGAGGGGCGTGGCTTTATAGTACATTGAATGAAATTGATGTAGTCATCACTAGTTTTGTGATTTTACGAGATAACTGCTTGTTGCGTTTTTTTGATACACCCTGTGTGCTAATGCAAGTGTAATATGTAATTAGTTAATTGTAAACATTGTAAATGTACTCAGAATATATGAGAGAAAATGCACGACAAAGAATGATAAAGGCAATACTATTGCAAAATAGGGACGGTGTTTATGAAAATCTTTCCCAACTCAAATCTCCATTGCAACTTTGAACTGAAAAGTGAACATTAATGTCAAACCAATTGAGCTTTTCTACCAAACCAGTCTAATACGAAAACTCCAAAAACTTCAAATGGTGAAATAACTGAGCTATTATTAAAAATGTCAAGCCCATGTTACTCCCTCAAGGGCTTAAGGGCTCACAGCAAGACTATTAAAAGTGTCATGGAAAATGGCAACGTTCAACATTCAGTTATTGACCATCATCCAAAATATGTATCGGTAGTAATAGAATGATTGAAGTAAAATTTGAGGTAAACTCTATTAAATATGAAAATGTTTTTGTTTCGGGGGTTTCCTCTCCGTGACGCTAATTCCCATTGTCTCGCCATTTGAATAGTGATTCCCTTAACGGTTAATGAGAGCACTTAGCTTGTAAATCGATGTATACTTTTTCTGCTAGGTTTATACAATAGAGTAGCTTCAATATAGCATTGTTCAATGCTTTAAATGTTGCTTAATAGTTATTGTGATATTCATAGAATAGCATGTCAAAATAAGAATGTAAGTATGTGACCAGTGGAAAAATGTCAATAGTCTCTTGCAACTCGGGTTGCAACTTTTCACTGAACCATTTGAAACAGCACGCCAGTATGGTGTTAAAACTGTATCAAAATTGGACATCTTATATATATGTGATACCTCTAACACATAGAATAGCGTTTAGCAGAATACATACACAATCCGTGTGATTTCATACACGGTTTGTTCGAGTTTGCACACTCTATGTTTGTAAAATCACACTAGTACATGCATATTTGTGTATGCATTATTTAAAAATGACATCGAACAGGGTACAAAAGTCGAACAAATGCTTATGAGGCTCAAACAAACGTTTTCCCTTCACAAACCATGATGTTCCGACCACACACCTTGATGTACCGATCACATACCTTGATGTAACATACATGTAAATTGCTTTCTAGAGATGTTCGAGATTTTTTTTCTAAATCTCGCGTTACGTTTGCACTGAACGAAATAACACATTAGCCCGGCAAAAAGATAGAAAGATCTAGTTTGTAGTTTCTCAATAAATGGCCATTGTACCCTAGCCTAGGGCTAAATTATATACTTTTGATTTAAAATTAACATTTTGTAACATTTCAACGGAGGGCGCCATATTGTAGAAACCAGGAAGTAAATATCACGTGACTTCAAATCTCCCACCCTGTGTGAAGTGCAACTTGTTTGTGACAGCCTATGCGAGCGGGAACCATCCTATGCGAGTTTGAACTCAATGCGTACGTGTGTAAAATTGACACATTCGTTCGAAATTTACTTTGATCCATGTGTAATTCTTTCAGTATTCTATGCAACTTATAACACAATCCGTGTGACATTTCAACATTGCTTTTGGATTTTTGGAAAGTGATTGGAGTTAGTGCTAAATCTTTGTGTGACACTTGATACAACCAGTGCGTGTGTGAATGAAAATAAGTTATGTAAGAAAATTAACTGTTGGTATAACATGGATTGAAAATGGCATACGATGATGCGAGTTTCGCATATAATGATGCGTATTTCGCATAGTATGATGCTAGTTTCGAATCATATAATTCGAGTATCGCATCATATAGTTCGATTTTTCCCATAGATCATGTAATGTCCAATTTTGATACAAAATAAATTCCATACGCCAGAGGTTGCCCTATAAATGCCTTGGCAATTTAGGTAAAGACAAAAACCATACAAGCATTGCCAGAAAGGTTGTAAGCAATGTCCTTACTCCTTCTTGTACTTAAAAATGGTTATAAAATCATCTTTGCAGTCATCCTGTGTTTCCACGGTAATGATATGACTGATATATTTGGCCTACCTCAAGACACAAAAGCCACGTCCTGTGTTATAAGTGCTGCGAGTGCCTAGATATGGCTAAATATTCAACCAAACTACTGCCACTAACTTCTCTCTATATATGCTTAATTATGGCTAGGCTACATATTTCACCCCATGCAGACAAATCGCCTAAAATTACATTCGTATGATGCGAGACTCGACATTCACCAGAAAAGTAGAAACATTTTGTCACCCACGAAGCAAATTAATTTTTTACTGCTTGATAAATGGTCAAGGACAGTTACATTGAGTTCTATAAGTATGAGAATAGCATGATGTCTTGATATTTCAAGGAAACTCATTCGAAAAGTGATGGAGGTGATCGAACTTACTATGTAAATATAAAACTTTGAAAAACCAAGAAATATACATCACATATCGAATTTTTACTTTCCCGGTGAATGTCGTGTCTCACATCATACGAATGCAATTTTAGGGGATCTGTCTGCAAAGGTGATATTTACAGACTAAGCTTGCATTCGCGAATGCAACTTTCGACTGTTGGCTGCTGGATGAAACTACTATTTTATGGTCAGCGCTTTTAAACATAAATAGAATTTGTCACTATTTCATTCATATTTAAATGAGTCGGTCATACAATAGCAGGTTAATCCGGTAGCCGACAGTCAGAAGTTGTATTCACGAATACAAGCTTAAATACACACATGATGTAAAACAGTTCATTTCGCCATCTGTCAGAACAAAAATTAAAAATACAAAACCAAATAAGATTAGGCCTTTGTTAACATGCATGTATCCAGGTTTTTGAGTAAGCAAGTTTTATTTACATTCTGATTCTGCAGATACTACGTTTTAAAGCATAGTGTACACTGCTCTACAGTTCAATACAAAAATAGTACAACTACTTTTTGTAAGAAGTGGGATGCGAAAAAGATAAACTTTTGACGTTTTGATGAGATCATTTCCTCTTCATTTTGATGCAATAAAAGCTACTGGAGAATTAAGATCACACTATATATAAAGGACATCATAAAAATATAAGTAAATATCATCCAACATACTTAAGAGTTGGTGTTTTCTAGCAACTTCGTATGATCTTTCAAATGATATATCATACTAAGTACTGTCTATTAACGTTTTAGCTTTAACAAGGGTACGGAACGTTTTGGTTATTTGACACTCGTACCTATATACATGTCTTATTTTAATTTTGATAAGAGTATAGCAGCCATATCTCAATACACAAAATATTTTTAAAAACGTTTTACATGTCTCTGATTCCATTTTTAAACTATATATTTGAGATTGTTACATGTAGTAATACATTTGGAGATCAACTCTACATGTTGCTTCCAATTTTATTGCGGCTTCAGCAAAAATAATTTTGACCACAGTTAGATATTGCTCAGTTGCTTATAAAGCAACCACTAAGACCAGGGGGATATATGAATCTTTGAGAAACATCGTTATAATTGCCACCAAAAAATGTGACGGTAGCCAGTAGTAATGCCAAAGAAGATATAGTCATCAGAAAATGTGGTGATAGCCAGCGGCAGTAACGTTGAAGAAGAATTGAAAGACGTTCGATTGCAAATAACTCCTATAGATAATTACGCCATGCCCTTGGAATATACGTATGAACATTCCGAAACCACTGTATTTAATGAGATATAAATTTTACACATTTGGCACTGCTTTGGGATTTATAAAATAACAACAATATTTGAGCCCTTGAGATAATATAAAATAAAATCTGGTAAGATAGTGTTTTAAATGGTGAAAAACGAACACGATTACAATCATGAATTACCTAATTAAGTTGATAGTTCGCAAAGTTTTGTTGAATCTGCTCTGCTCGTATTTGAAAAGGACCATTCACGGTTTGGAGCATGAAGTCTATCGGCTTAATTATTTCGACTTTTTCAATGTCGCCAACAATTTTGATTTTTTACATAGTGTAGATTGAAATGTGATCTTTTGAATATTTAAGATTTAATTATGGTTATATCTTTATTTCTTTTAATAAAACAAATATTAGTGGACCCCTACCGTCTTCATTAGCCCCCAATCTTTACTAGCATGGTCGACGTTAATAGTTCGCAACGTTTTGTTGAACCTACTCTGCCCGTATTTGAAAATTGAAACAAAATCTAAAAAGCACACTTATGTAATTACACGTTTTTTTTTGTTTTTTTGTTCATAAAATCAAACTTTATTAATAAACATATTTTACATTACATGCATACAATAAGATAAAATACAATTATAGAAATTTCAAGTTACATTACATCTTTCTGATCATTATTTCATTATCAAAAATAGCTTTTACATTACTAGCTGTATTGACCCTTTTTTTAAATCATGTATAGCTTTTTTAATTACCAATGTTTTAAGTAAATCTTCTTTTTTAACAATTGCATTTCCAATTTTTTGATCATTTGTAACATTTACATCATCCCAAATTGATTTAATACAGTCACAATTGATAAAGAAGTGGTCAATGTCATCTTTTACATGTGCGTTACAAAAATTACAGATGTCAGAGTTTTCAATGTTACATTTCTTCAAATAAATATTTTGAGGGTAAATACCATGTAAAATTTTCCATTGAATTACCAAAATGGTAGTATCGGTTGTACATTCAAAAAATTGAGACCAGACTTTATCGTTTAGAATCTCACCATTAAATTTTATGTCACATTTTCTCTCTAAAACAATTTTTGTTCTCACAATTCTTGTGTTTAAAAGATGGCTCTCAATGCCTTTAAGAAATAATTTTGTACAAGGTGTTTCCATTTCATATTTGATAAGGAGATCTTGTGTTAAACATGCTTTAAGTGCATTATATTGAAGAATTGTTTGGCCATTTCTCCCTATTTTCTGGACAAATGTTATCATATGCTAACATTTCCCTATCCTGGACAACATCTGAAATATATGTAATGCCCTTTTCAATCCAGTTTTCAAAAAATAATGGAGAATTATTGAGAGTTACATTTTCATTCATATGTAATTACACGTATTAGACAACGACATTTACAGTGAACTTATAATAAATTTTTAGATTATGATAATCTAATTAAAGTATGTTTACTTAGATTAAAAATCTGCATCTTATAAAGTGTATAAAAGTGAAAATATTTACGTTTTTTGACCCCTTGTGCATGATGAAAGACATTTTTCGACCCGAAAGCCGAAAGTTTTTTCAGCAAATGGTATTTTAAAAAAAGCAAGACATTATGCACCTCCTTGAATATTGGTTGAAATGTTGCTGCGCTATTTATAGTGTGGTATGGGTTTTCCACATTCCAGAGTCATAAAATATAGTCTAATAGATTTGATTCTGCTGTTAATTTATAGATATTGTATCCTGACAATTTTGTCAGTTCTTTTATCAATGGGATGTATTTTCGTAATGTTAAAATACAAAGCAGTGAATTTAAGCTTTGTACGAGTATAACTGTAATCAATCATATTAAATTGCTTTTTGAGTGTTATCAAAAAGGAATATGTATATAAGTGACCAGTGGCTATCTTAAACGGGTCTAGATAATCCAAGGTTAGATAAAATATAAACAGCACGTACTGACGATCGGTAGAGTTCAAACTCGTACAAACTGATAAAATCTTAAAGACCAAAAATTGTTACACAAAATTTGAAGAAAAATATGTGGGTAATTGGGTTCGGGAAATGCACCACCACATTAACATGTTCATCGAAAATCGGACTTTTGTAAAATCATAAGATCCTAGCATGCTGAGGTTAAAGACAACATGTTGAGGTTAAAGGTTGAACGAGTACATTGAGGTTGTCTAGCTACAAGCCGTTGTGCGCCCACCCTACACACCTCCCAACCCTATGTGAGAAGTTTTCATACCAATGTAGACAAGATGTGAGAGGGGGGTTACTGGGGCTAGTAGCTAGACATTAAATTGAGGTTAAAGCAGCACATTTGGATTGAAACAGCACATAGTGGTTTATTAGGCAAAGTGAGGTTAAAATAATGAACATTGACATGGGTGGCTGACAATATTTCGGATCACGGACATTTTAATGGGTTAAAGGTGCCTTGAGTAGACCAGTAGTCTCATGTCAAGTTTCTGGACACCCAACCCATCTTATTCAACTCCCGGGGGTGTGTTATGTTTTGGAGACGGGGGAGGGGTGTTACAATGGCTTGAAGGAAGACAACATCGAGCTTCCCTGCTTGTTCGATATCTCAGTGTAATCAGTAATCGATAATCAGTGTTAGACTATAGTATTATATCAATTCAGCCCAAAACAGGTTCTTTCTAGGGCCCAGGGACACTTTACAAAGAAGATTCATATAAATATTAGTACATTGGGTAGGGAAAGACTAGAGGATACTCTGGGCAAGAGTCTTTGTCCTCTGCTTATACGAGTATACGTGATACAAAGTAACGTTTCTGTACGTGACGCAACGCGTATTAATCTATACAAGACATAAAGTACAGATTGTGTACGTGACAGGAAACAATGTTTGTGTACGTGACACGAAGTAACGTTTGTGTACGTGATACAAAACAATGTTTGTGAACGCGACATGAAACGATGATTTTATACGTGACACAATATAATGTTTGTCTACGTGATCAGATTAAGAGAAGTTGATTAATTGTTCTAGGTCAACTACTCTGTTTTAATTGATAAAAGGCAAAAGTAAAAGAATGCTATGATATGACAACGACCTTGTCTACTGGTCGTCGATCTTTGACTCTGAGTGTCCATGGCCGTAGACTGATTAATAGTGTATGGTCAGTTTAAAAGGTGTCTGCAACGCCATTTTGTCATTCACAAACGTGGAACGTTTCAAACTGCAGGTAGGCATTATTCTGAATAATTAATAGAGTGGTTTCGTCTAATTTACATAAATCATAATGACAGAAAGTACTAAAAAGTCGTAACGAAGATTTTTATTTATTGAAAGGTACTTATTTATAATTAACGCCTTATTTTGGTGTTGTATCTGTTTTTTACAATTTTCTTTTGTGATGTTAAAGTATCATTTACCGCTCTTTTTCCGAAATGATTTTGGCAAAGGAAGTCTTCACCGTAATTACAGTGTTCGCGATCATATTAGCCTTGCCCAAGTCAATTCGATTTCTAAAATTATTCAAGATCAGATAAGTAAAAAATACTGACTTTGGCAAGGCTGCGATCATACATACAAAGTACATTTCTGTCTCAAAAATATTTTGCAAACCCTTTTCATTTATAATTTGAAATTAAGTAAACAGAAGATTGGCAAAGTCATAACGAGTTTGTAAATCTTTTCATTAATTCAATTTATTTATTATAAATCAAATGAAAACCAATTGTGTTGCTCAAAAATAGAGCATTAATTTGTATGATAGATGAAAACAGGTCGATTATACTTCCCAGTCTCCAACTTATATTCTGTTATGATTCCCAGCACAGCTCCAACAATGGTGAAACTTTTTATTGCCTTTGCCTTTATGGCTATCGTAGCAGTGGGGTATAGTAAAGAATGCTGCTCTGCGGAGGACAAACAATCTGTGTCAAGCCAATGGCATGATCTCTGGACAGCAACTAACGGAGGGGGCAGAGTAAAAATCGCCACCGATGTATTTACTAGGTAAGTTTGAATGTAAATGAAAATCACAACCTGTACTTTCATGTTTGACGATTACCAGAGGAAGGTTACCGGAGTTATCCGGAAATTCACGAAACACACCATTTTTATTATCTTTGGGATAGACAGGAGTTATAATGAGATTGATCTTAATATGAGAGTATTTATCACAGAGATGTAGTTTAAAATATAATTTATGAAAAAAATTATACAATTTCATTTTATATTCTTTTGAAGATTGTCTTTTTGAGTTTTAAGTTTTTTCGTTCATTCTACAAACGCGATAAAAATCAAATGTAGGCTATCGTTTTCATTTTCGGCGATCAACAGGGTGTAATTCAATACCCGGGATTCAATAATGGGCTCTCTTATAAAAAAGTTGCGAAGTCTGTATTCTGTTCGCCTTTCCAGATTTTTCGCCAAAAACCCAGAAGCCAGGGCTCTGTTTAAAAACGTACGCGGAGATGACTTCAATCACCCTGAGTGGGTGGCCCACACCGTTAGAATCATGAACGGCTTTGACCTCTGCATTAACAACCTTGAAGACACAAAGCTATTTAACCAAGTCGTAGGTCATCTTAGCTCCCAGCACGTGGCACGCATTGCCGATGGATTTGATCCAAACTACTTTGATGTAAGTACGAGTGGTGCAAAATCGTATTTTAATTTGTGGGAAAGGGGTATGTGCGTTTAAAAATTCATGATAGCCCCGATTTGTGGGCTTATTCCTGATTCGAACATGACTGTATTCACGGCTTCTATAAACTGTGAACAAAGTTAACATTTCACCCGGGGTATATTCGCGAACAATACCCCTGGTAATACGTATAATGTGTGACGCCATAACGGCGGGTCGTAGTAATGGCGGACCATAATGAACATTCGAACATTTTGGTCAGTTTTCATGTTCGAATCGGAATATCGACCTCGGAGCAGGTGTAATATCGTCGAATACATCCTTTAGATGAGTTTTTTGTCCAAAATCGGCCGGTAAGTTTAGGAACCGAACTGGCACCGGGCGATTATCGGCCGATCTGTAAACTTAGCGAATGCACAAATGTGACACACATGAACAATGATTTGAAATATGACCTTAAATATGTTCTTATTTTACTCCACAGCTATTCAAGGAGCCGCTTGGAGAGACTCTTGAATCTGTCATCTCTGGTTTTAACGCTATTGCATGGGACAACTGCTATAATCGCATCTCAGAGGGACTCAAGTCCAATTTCTAAACTGAATTAAATTCACTAAGAAAAATGGACACTTTATCTGACTCTATCAAGGCTATTGATCAATTGAACGTTTAAAATAGCTACTGTGGAGCTTTGATTAAGATCGTTGATTTAATATGCTATTATCTTAGATTGCCCTATATTGGGTAAATAAATAATTGTACATAATGTATATAGGTCTTAGTGTGCTCTTTATTATAAATGTACATATACGGTATTCAGTTATTTACATAATAAAAACAAATGTCATATAGGCTACGATAGTTTGATGTTTTTTGTATGGTTTTTGTATATTTTCAAATAATTGAAGCGTATTTGTCTGTTTCTTTCACAGATGTTGGCCAGATTGTGTGTAAGAAGAATCATAGGCTCAAGGAATATTAATTGAGCTACTGATTGTACTTCAAAAGAATCTGACTGGGATCTTTGGTTTCTTTCTTCATCTCTCGTTTAATTAATACCATGTATAATCTGAAACAAAAATATAATTAATATGCATTCAATGATAACAGGGTGATTTTTTTTAAAATGCCAATGATATTTCCTCAAAAAGATATACATGTCAAACGCCATCTATCAGAAATCATTACAACAAGCATTAGAACGATAATGAAAATTTTGTGAGAAACAAATGCAGTGCCAATTTAAAGAAAGGCCATGCCCAAATATTGTTGCTGCTTTATCTTATACACAATACAAAATTTGGTCAGAGATAATTAAAATGGTGAACTGAAAATCAACAAACTGACTCACTTTCAATTCAAAATGAGCCCACTTACATTATAACTACGAGTGCAATGAGGTTGTTACCAGCCATTAACATGAATGCGGTACCGCTCCATATTCCTAAGGTGGCAGCATATGTCGCTGTGAACATAAACTGACTCGTCAGTACACACAAGGCACGTATTGAGGCCTGACTGGCAAACAGTGACCCTATATAACAATAATTAAATGAATGATTAGTAAAATAAGGTGTGTTGCCTCCTCTCGATATCACTGTTCATCCCTCCCTACGATTGCAAACTCTACCCCATTTTCTGTAACGGTTCATATATTATCATATACATGCACGTACAGGGTGGTCCAAAAAATGGAACACTCGTATTTCGAAAAATAATATTGATTTTCTTCATGGAAACATGTCATATTATAAACCAGTGGATAGGGAATTTACTTATCTTTAATTTGGTATATCTTAAGTTCAAATTTATTATGATGTCTGTCAACAATCATCCATAATATAAATGACGTCATTTTCGTTTCAAAGCGGGTATTCCAAAACTTGCAAAAATCAAGTTTTTTATCAATTTGATTTACATAACTACTCAATCTGTCCACCATTTCGATCAATTGTAACCTTCAATTTTGACATAAATTGTGAAAAGCGCTCATTGATATGCTGTTGAGATAATGAATTTCACTTCTCAATAATTCTGTCCTTGAGGGACTATAGATCTAGATGTAAAGGAGTTACGGTATACCAAATCTGTTAGTTCTCAGTCTCACCATGCGTGGTAGTCACAGACTCGGGTGATCTGAGGGAGGCAGTGATTAAGGGGATGATTCTAAGCACATTTTCTTTTAAATATTTGCTTGCTGGAGCTCTTGTTGGAGAATATAATGACTCGAAAATGAGCTCATTTCATGGGTGTCAAAAAACAACATAATTGGATCATTCGATGTCAACGTCTGAAACTATCATGTGTTGGGAAAACGAATAGAATTGGCTTACCATTAACCCATTACACATACTCGGTCCCTTATTAAGGATAGAATTGTTGGGAAGTGGAATTGATTGTCTCAACAGCATGCTAATTATGCTATTGACCAGTTTAAAACAAAAAGAAGGGCTATAATTGATCAAAATGATGGACATATTGAGTGTCTGTTTATGTAAATCAAGTTGAAAAAAAACTTGGTTTTTGCAAGTTTTGGAAAACCCGTTTTGAAACGAAAATGAAGCCATTTATATCTTATATTATGGAAGCTGGTTGACAGGCATTATACTATATTTGAACTTATGATATACTCAATTAGAACTGAGTAATTTCCCCATCCACTGGTATATAATTATATAATATGACATGTTTTCAATCAATATTTATTTTTGAAATACGAGTGTCCCATTTTTTGGACCACCCTGTATTTTAAACATGTAGCATAATGTACAAATCTCCATTTTCCTATTATCTAAATAAGAAATTGTATTGCTATCGAAACATTTGAAATAACTGCAACAAGAAATCTTTTCAATAGTCCAATCTTGAGACTAACCTTATATAGAAACAACGATATATATTTTTGATCTTACATTAGTTGCGCGTGCAGATATAAACTAAACAGAATACATCATATGTGATCACTATTTATACAGTAATATTGATAAAAAAGTTTTCCCATGTTTTCCCAAGAGGGAACATATAATTTGTATTAAAAGTATCCGTATCAGCCCAAATTCTGTATCAGATCCCTCGATTAATTTTTTACTTGAAATAAAATGTATATTCCATTCCTCCAATAAAATAACATCTATATATTTACTACGAACTGTACCTTGTTCTAATGGTTGGACAAGCTTAGACATCATCGATCGCACCATTGGAAGCACCATGTTTCCCGTGAAGGCAACAATCGCAACTGAAGACACAATAGAGAAATAAAATAACATGTTTGGTATACCATAAAAGAAAACATACTAGTAAGAAAACAGAACAACAAGACGACCAACTACTAGTTATACCAATCATTATGAAGCACAAAATGGGGATACAACAAAATACCTATTTTGGCTGTAAAACCTATTTCGTATCCTTCACTTTTCATATGTACTAACCCATAAATATCAATAATCTCGTATTAGCAAATCCAAAGAAGATATTAGTGGCCATTCCCCCAAAGCAGCCGAAGAAGGCAAACCATACATCAGAGACTCTCTTTTGGAATAACTTCACTGCTATCATTGTACCCGTCTGCATACTTAGAACATGAGCTGCCCGGTACAGCCCGAACAGCACCGAGTTGAAACAAAGTGGCGACTTTAGAAGCTTCAAAGCTTGTGTCCCCGTAGAGCCTGCAATTACCATCTCACAGAAAAAGAAGACAACTAACAGTATTATCAATTTCCATCGTCGTTTTGTGCCATTGTCTTTGACGTATAGCTTAAATGTAACTTTGAAGTGGTTAAGTGTGAAAAATTTAGCGTCCGGCTGTTTTTTGACGGTCTCTGGTACAAAAAAGTAAGCGTATGTAAGATTTACCAAGTGGACACCTGTTATGATGACGTAGGGAACCACGTAGCCTGTTGCTTTAATCAAAGGTCCAGTTGAACCTACAGCGATTGCATTCCCTATCCCAATGGAAATTTCCATCATGGTTATCCGGAATGATCGATTTTCCACAGTTGATACATCACAAGCATATGCATAACATGATAAAATAGCCGAACCAGTACTTCCTGCTAAACCCTCGAATACACTGGAGAGTATAAGCCAATGGAGAGGTAATTTAAAATAGACAACGACCATATATGTGATTGCACGGAGGAAACACCCGATGATAGGGGCTATAAATGCAATCTTCCTCCCAGCCTTATCACTGTATGCTCCTATGATAACAGTCGAGAAGATAGATGGCACTGTAATCGCTACCTCTAGGATCAACAGCCAATGAGAAGTGACTTCTTGTACAGCTTTTTCTTTCTGGTACTCGGGACTGCTATGGTTGACTGCACAATCTGATGTTTCGCCTCTTGAATCAAACTTGAACCCATGATCTTCTGCAACTCTCGAGTAAATGTATTGTTTCCCAACAATGAAGATAGGTGACATCGCAATGAAGTACATGCAGATAACTGGTTCAATGATGACGCGTCGTTTTGGGATGGTGATATGACTATCTTTATCATCTGGGTGTCTCTCATATTGGTCGATTGGGTTATGATCCTCCATTGTGTTGTATGTGTAATGTATTTCCTTTAAGAGGTCTTCCCCCTAGGTATGCCAACTGCCAAGTACTGTATATGTCTTCAGTTTAGCAGTTAGACTATGTATAGCTTATCGCACGGGGTAGACAATAGAATTGCACGTAATAAAATTAATGTAAAATCCTTTAGGTCAAGTTGGTTGTTAATAGAGGTACATATACTAAAGTGCAATTTACACTGCTGCTGTACTGTATATGATGAACTAGCATTATCAGTATGCAAAAACACGGAGCATCCTCTGAATGCAGGACTCCATGCAGCAGCTTTCAGCCATCATCGAGACTACTACATGACTGTACTGTACTGCTTCTTTCTTAACCCTAGTGCATAATGGCCAAAATGCCATAATACGTCACCTCCGCTGATGCAGAAAAAAGTAGTTTTTAAAAATGAATGTAGTCCCAACACAATTGTGATCATGATGAGTCAGTAAGGTAGTATGTACACGCGGTACCAACTTACCGGGGCGTATCGAAACCAAAACGCCCCGCAAAACCATTAATTTGAACTTCAAATCTACCCTGTCTTTGGAAAATCAATAATTGTGAGTTTCACACTGCACCGTTTTTTCTTGAAACTTGTTCCATTAAAACCTTCACAGATATACCTTTCAGTCGAGACATTGCATTTGTTTACAAAGTCCCTCGTTTTAGCGGCGTTTTTGGTCCCCAGATGTGAGAAGTTGCAAATCCTCATAGATTTCAACCATAATCCTTGATATCTCGCCAGTTCTTCTATCACTCTCCCAAATATTCTGCGCAAGGACTCCCACTACAACCCTCCATCGCTGCATCAACATGTTTATTACATGAAATGTAGCAATTCTGAAAAGTCCTACGCAATTGTTCGAAATTGACCAAAACGCCCCGTTGTCTTCCAAAACGCCCCGCAGAGTCTATGACTACAAATGTGTAGTTTCAAGGTGTAAATATCCAACGGGGCATTTTTGAAGAGAACGAGGCGCTTTGATCAATTTCGAACAGATGCGTAGGACCTTTGGAAAAATGCGTTTATTTGGGTTATCTGAAGGAACAATAGCCAACCTGTCAACTGGTATAAACGGGGACCTTTTTATACACATTTTCCTCAAACCTTCATACTGAAAAGGGCAAATGACGTTTTAGGCGAGTGAGCTGGAAACAGTCCACAGGGGATCATAATTTACAACAGGTTTCACGTACATGTTCTTCAAAACAGTGCTAAGTTACCCTAATATTTCAACGGCACATTTACTCCGAATTTCGATTAGGCGCACGACTGATGAGTTTTTTGTCCAAAATCGGCCGGCAAGTTTAGGAACCAAACTGGCACCTGGCGATTTGTAGACTTCGCAAATGCGCAAATGTGACACACATGAAAAATGATTTGAAATATGACCTTAAATATGTTCTTATTTTACTCAACAGCTATTCAAGGAGCCGCTTGGAGAGACTCTTGAAGCTGTCATCTCTGGTTTTAACGCTATCGCCTGGGACAACTGCTATGATCGCATCTCAGAGGGACTCAAGTCCAATTTCTAAACTGAATTAATTTCACTAAGAAAAATGGACTCTTTATATGACTCTAATTCAAGGCTATTGATTAATTGAAAGTTTAAAATAGCAACTGTGAAGCTTAGATTAAGATCGTGGATTTAATATGCTATTATCTTAGATTGCCCTATATTGGGTAAATAAATAATTGTACATAATGTATATAGGTCTTAGTGTGCTCCTTATTATAAATGTACATATACGGTATTCAGTTACATAATAAAAACAAATGTCAAATAGGCTACGATTATTTGATGTTTTTTGTATGATTTTTGTATATTTTCAATTTATTGAAGCGTATTTTTCTGTTTCTTTCTTCTTCTCTCGTTTAATTAATACCATGTATAATCTGAAACAAAAATATAATTAATATGCATTTAATGATAACATGGTGATTTTTATAAAATGCCAATGATATTTCCTAAAAAAGATATACATGTCAAGCGCCATCTTTCAGAAATCAATACAACAAGCATTAGAACGATAATGGACATTTTGTGAGAAACACATGGCAGTGCCAATTCAAAGAAAAGCCATGCCCAAATATTGTTGCTGCTTTATCTTATATACAATACAAAATTTGGTCCGAGATAATTAAAATGGTGAACTGAAAATCAACAAACTGACTCACTTTCCGAATTCAAAATGGGCCCACTTACATTATAACTAAGAGTGCAATGAGGTTGTTACCAGCCATTAACATGAATGCAATGCCGTTCCATATTCCTAAGGTGGCAGCATATGTCGCTGTGAACATAAACTGACTCGTCAGTACACACAAGGCACGTGCTGAGGCCTGACTGGCAAACAGCGACCCTATATAGCAATAATAAAATGAATTTTTAGTACAATTATGTGTAATTTGCCTCCTCACAATATCACTGTTCCCTCATCATCATCATCCCTCCCTACAAATGCAAACTCTATCCCCTTTTCTGTAACTTCATATATTATCATATGTACAGGCATGTACAGGCCACAGGGTGGTCAAAAAATGGAACACTAGTATTTCAAAAATAAATATTGATTTTCTTCATCAAAACCTGTCATATTATATACCAGTGGATAGGGAATTTACTTATCTTCAATTTGGTATATCATAAGTTTATTATTTATTATGATGTCTGTCAACTAGCGTCCATAATATAAATGTCGTCATTTTCGTTTCAAATCGGGTTTTCCAAAACTTGCAAAAATCAAGTTTTTATCAACTTGATTTACATAAACAGATACTCAATATGTCCACCATTTTTTATCAATTGTAGCCCTCAATTTTGGCCTAAACTGGTCAAAAGCATCATTGATATGCTGTTGAGACAATGATTTTCATTTCTCAATAATTCTGTCCTTAAGGGACTGAATAGATGTAAAGGATCTATGGTACACCAACACCAAATCTGTTAGTTCTCACCTTACGTGGTAGCCGCAGACTCGGTTGATCCGAGGGAGGCAGTGATTAAGGGAGATGATTCTAGGCACGTTTTCCTTTAAATATTTGACATCTTGTTGGAAAATGTTATGATTCGATAATGAGCTCATATTATGATGGTCCAAAAACAGCATAATTGGAATTCATCCGATGACAACGTCTGAAACTACCATGTGTTGGGAGAACGAATAGAATTGGTTTATCATGAGCCTCTTACATCTACTCATCAGTCCCTTATTAAGGATAGAATTGTTGGGAAGTGGAATTGATTGTCTCAACAGCATGTCAATGATGCTATTGACCAGTTTAAGCCAAAATTAAGCGCTACAATTGATCAAAATTGTGGAAATAATGAGTGTCTGCTTATGTAATGTACAAATATCCATTTTCCTATTATATAGATAAAAAGTTGTATTGTTATCAAAAAATTTGAAATAATTGTCAACAAGAAATCTTTTCAATAGTCCAATCTTGAGACTAACCTTATATAGAAACAACGATACATCTTTTTGATCATATTGCGCATGCATATATAAACTAAACATTATACATCATATGTAGTAACTATTTATACAGTATATGTTGATTACACAGAGTTTTCCCATGTCTTCCCAACAGGGAACATAATTGATATTAACAATATCCGTATCAGCCAAAATTCCGTATCAGATCCCTCGATCAATTGATTTTTAACTTGGAATAAAATGCATATTCCATTCCTCCCATAAAATAACATCCATATATTTACTACATACTGTACCTTGTTCTAATGGTTGGACAAGCTTAGACATCATCGATCGCACCATTGGAAGCACCATGTTTCCCGTGAAGGCAACAATCACAACTGAAGACATACGTAATAGAGAAATAAAATAACATATTTGGTATACCATTAAAAAAACATTCTAGTAAGAAAACAGAACAAGACGACCAACTAGTTACACCAATCATTATGAAGCACAAAATGGTGATACACCAAAATACCTACTTTGGCTATAAAACCTGTTTCCTATCCTTCACTTTTCATATATACTAACCCATAAATATCAATAATCTCGTATTAGCAAATCCAAAGAAGATATTAGTGGCCATTCCTCCAAAGCAGCCGAAGAAGGCAAACCATACATCAGAGACTCTCTTTTGGAATAACTTCACTGCTATCATTGTACCCGTCTGCATACTTAGACCCTGAGCTGCCTGGTACAGCCCAAACAGCACCGAGTTGAAACAAAGTGGCGACTTCAGAAGCTTCAAAGCTTGTGGCCCTTTAGAGCCTGCAATTACCATCTCACAAAAAAAGAAGACAACTAACAGTATTATCAATTTCCATCGTCGTTTTGTGCCATTGTCTTTGACGTATAGCTTAAATGTATCTTTGAAGTGGTTCAGTGTGAAAAAGTTAGTGTTTGGCTGTTCTTTGACGGTCTCTGGTACAAAAAAGCAAGCATATGTAAGATTTACCAAGTGGACACCTGTTATGATGACGTATGGAACCATGTAGCCCGTTGCTTTAATCAAAGGTCCAGTTGAACCTACAGCGATTGCATTACCTATCCCAATGGAAATTTCCATCACGGTTATCCGGAATGATCGATTTTCCACAGTTGATACATCACAAGCATATGCAAAACATGATAAAATAGCTGAACCAGTACTTCCCGCTAAACCCTCGAATACACTGGAGAGTATAAGCCAATGGAGAGGTAATCTAAAATAGACAACGATCATATATGTGATTCCACGGAGGGAACACCCGATGATAGGGGCAATAAATGCAATTTTCCTCCCAGCCTTATCACTGTATGCACCTATGATAACAGTCGAGAAGATAGATGGCACTGTAATCGCTACCTCTAGAATCAACAGCCAACGAGAAGTGACTTCTTGTACAGCCTTTTCTTTCTGGTACTCGGGACTGCTATGGTTGACTGCACAATCTGATATTTCGCCTCTGGAATCAAACTTGAACCCATGATCCTCTGCAACTCTCGAGTAAATGTATTGTTCCCCAACAATGAAGATAGGTGACATCGCAATGAAGTACATACACATAACTGGTTCAATGATGACGCGTCGTTTTGGGATGGTGATATGACTATCTTTATCATCTGGGTGTTTCTGCATGAGAGGTTTGGACTCATCTTGGTCGATTGAGTTATGATCCTCCATTGTGTTTGGTTATTTCTTTACGGCATGGCGTCTATATATGTATGTGTTATGTATCTCCTTTAGGAGGTCTTCCCCCTAGGTATGCCAAGTATATGTCTTCAGTTTAGACTTTGTATTGCTTATCGCACGGTAGACAAAAGAATTGCATGTTATAAATATAAAATACTCAAGGTCAAGTTGTTTGTTAATAGAGCTACATATACTAAAGTACAATTTACACGCTGTACTGTATATGATGAACTTGCATTATCAGTATGCAAAAACACGGAGCATCCTCTGAACGCAGGACTCCATGCAGGAGCTTTCAGGCATCATCGAGACTACTACATGTACTGTACTGCTTCTTTCTTAATCCTAGTGCATAATGTTACGCATTCGAAAACGGAAATGTTTGAACATCTTTGATACGCATGCGCGATGCGATTTTGTTAGAACGTATTTTATTTGTGAATATAGGCATGGGGAATCACAGTCAAATGCTACAAAACTTCAATGCAATTTGCTCATAGCAACCCAAGATCCCCGGGCCCAATAATTCTCCCAGTAACGACATACAAAGGGCAACTAATCATTTAAAAATACGTTCTGTAAATCAAACAGGTATATTGTGCTTTAAAATCGTATCCATCTTAATTTTCTGTATCATCATACCAAACATTCTGAGTACTATTCTAGTACATGATACAGGGTATCCCGAAAGTATGTCCCCCTAGGGAGTCATATACCAATGTCTCCAAAGTATGTGTCATATATCATTTTAAAGCTTATTCAAAGTTACATTGATTTGCCAAGTACTATGGTTCAACTCACAAATGGTAAAAAGTTACAGGCGTTTGTGTTCTATATGTAACATTTCACATAAGCAAGTCAGTAAGGACAAAAAGCGACCGTATACACACAATGTACACAAAAAATATATCAGTTCCCATTTAATCTTCATACCCTCTGTATCAAAAGTCTTTTCCTATTAAGGAAAACTTCAAAGAACTTTAGTAAATGACCAGTAAAGTTAATGAAACTTTCCACACAAAGTTTGAGGCATATGATACACATTATTCGAAATTTTGAAGACGATTGATTTATCTTTACTCAAAATATTACATACAGAACATAGCATATACCAAAAACACCGATGTGACTTTTTCCAAGTTTGTGACGTCAAACTTACATAAGACTGCCAAACTGACCAAAGTCAGGCTGCTCTGCAAAACTAAGTGGACAAAGGTTATTATATATAATATGCTAATAATGAGCAATCAGAATATGTTATAGACTTTACAAATGATCCTGTTCATGAGAGTTGTATATTTCATAAAATAAAGGTGTCACTGAAAGCTGTATAATAACAATGCAAAAGTCCTTACACTTGGGTCTTAGAACAGTATTGCCTAACTTCATTGTTATGCCATATTTCCTTAATATTTACCCCTTTCCTGCCCAATGACATCAATAAGTATAATTTTGTGACTTATGTGTCAATATGATTTTCTCAGGGGTTTATCTTCTAAATATTCTTGATGTACTTTTGGTATCTAATTCAAAAGAATCTATCATATTTCCATTTTATTGCAATAATTCTGAATCATAATGCACCGAACATTGATATATTAAGAATAGCAGTGCTTATTGTGACAACATATTTCTGAATTCCTCAAATAATTTTGGTCAGGAAAGGGTTAAGTGGAGTACAACATGGTCCAGGGCTGTTAGTAAAATGTATGAGGACATTCAGAGTACATGTTTTGTATATTTAATAACACATTCTGCTCATAATTAGCATTTTATATATAAAGACTTTTGTCTGCATACTTTTACAGAGCAACCTGATTTTGGTCAGTTTGGCAATCTTAGGTAAGTTTGACATCACAAACTTGGAAAAGTCACATCGGTGTTTTTGGTATATGCTATGTTCTATATGTGATATTTTGAGTAAAAATCAATCAATTGTCTCCAAATTTTCACAGAGGGTGTATTATATGCCTCAAATTATGCGTGGAAAGTTTCATTAAGTTTAATTGCCTTATACAAAAGTAATTTAAGGGTTTTCTCAATAGGAAAAGACTTTTGATACAGAGGGTAGTTCAAATGATCCTAGATCAGTTGATTATTTTTTGTTGGCGTCAGTGTCATTATATTCGTTGTTATTTTTAGATCGTCTTCAATGTATCCACTTGTCAATTTATTGCTTCATAAGACGATGAGTGGGCCGACGATTGTTTAACAGTCCTCTCCCTCATTTGCAATATCATGTATAAACTAAAATAAATTAAAAGTATCAATATTCAAGATGTCGCCAGGTACATGCTCCCCTATAAGATCCAAATAAGGGTGAACCAAATCGTTATTCATTTTACAAGTTGTTTAGTCATTAATCTATTTCAGGTGGCAAGCCCGTAGCCAGGATTTGCCTAGGGGTGAGGGGGAGGGGTTCCACTTTTTGAAAACGTTCAGGGGGGTTCACTTTTGACAATTTTTGTCCAAAAATAGCCCAAATCACTTACAAGGTGCTCAGAATGACGAAAAACTGCATGATTTTGAAAGAATCTTTGGCCAGGGGGGGGGGGGGGCTACGGGCCTGATTAAAATGATTGGAATACTTTTTTTGTTACTGCTTTTATCGTGATATAAGACGTTGCTTCCACCTACACAATTAGGATTAGTGCTAAGAAATTGTTTCCACCCATCATCATGAACACAGTTTTGTCCCAGATGCCAAGAGTAGCTGCATATGTTGAATTGAATAAGGCTGTAGCAAGTAACACACACAGTGACTGTATGGAGGCTTGGCCTGCAAACAGTGCTCCTAAAATAAGAATATTTCTGTATCTGAGGGAGCGAAAGACCACCATATGACAACTCTGGATATGGTACGTGCAAACATGATTGGTTCAAAGATACATGCAAGTATTTTCTTAATAGTCTAAGAATAACACCAATTAAGTTTTGTCAAACACGAGTACATACCCTGCTCTAATGGCTGGACTAGCTTAGACTGCATTGCTCTGACAAACGGAAGAACCATGTTTCCAGCCAGACCAACAATAGGAACTGTAAATCAAGCTGGCGTTACAATGTTCGTAAATTTAAGTATTATACACAGAATTCAAACATGTCATGAAACACAGGTACATGTAAGTCCATAGTGGTTGAACATGTAATTCATTTAAAATCTCATTAATTCAGGGAGATTTCAAAACAATATTATGTATATGGCAAATGGAAAACTAAGGATTCAATGCTCATATAACGCAATAACATCCAGAGTAGCGTATGCCAACTTGGGATCTTGTGAATTTTGTGTGGAGATCGTAGGGTTGGGAAGAAGAAAATATTGATGTTCTGGATTTATAGACATTCTGTTCTGTCTATTTTGATTTTTCCGAGACTTACTTACCCATGAACATGAGAAGAGTAGTATTAGCAAACCCAAAGAAAATGTTGTTTGCCATTCCTCCAAATGTCCCAAAGACTGCGAACCATTCATCAGACACCCAATGCTGGAACAACTTAACAGCCACCATGCTGCCAAGCTGCATGGTGAAGGCCTGAAGGGCTCCAAAATAACCCAAAAGAATTGAGTTAAAGCAGAGTGGGGTTTTCATCAATTTCAGATTTTGTGTATCCCCTCTGCCAGCAATTACCATTTCACAAAGGAGGAAGATAATGATAAGTAAACACAACTTCCAACGTCTGTTTGTACCATTGTCCTTAGTGTATAACACAAATGTGTCCCGAAAGTGACGAAGTGATAGAAACTTGGCGTCTTGTTGTCTCCTGACAGTTTCTGGGACAAAAAAGTAGACATATATTATGTTCAAAGTTTGCACTCCTATGACAAAGACATACGGATACATATATCCAGCATGTTTTATAAAATGCCCTATGGATACCAACGATGATGCAATTCCTATACCAATTGATATCTCCATGATTGTAATTTTGAACGATCTGTTTTCATTGGTTGACACATCGCATGCATATGAAAAACAAGCCATAATTGCGGCGCCTAGGCTTCCAGACAAGCCCTCCAAGATGCTTCCAATGAGGAGAAAAGCAATGTTCAACTTGAAGGCTATGACTACGAGGAACATGCCAGCTCTCAAAGTGCATCCTATTAGGGGAGAAAGTATTACAAATCTTCTCCCAGCAGAGTCACTATACGCACCAAACATGACAGTGGTAACCATAGCTGGTACCATCAATGCAATCTGATTGAGCAATAACCAATGGGAGGTTATCTGTTGGACAGTTTGCTCTGTAGCATATAAAGGGTTACTTTTGTTTATGTTACAATCAATGTTGGTATCATTTCTAGAGTCAAGTGGGAACTGGTGTTCTTCAGCAACCCGCGAATACACATACTGCTGGGCAATACTCCACACAGGTGCCCATGCGACGAAATATAAACACATCACTGGTTCTATTATGATTGCCCTTTTGGGTAATGTGATTTCAACTGTCTGTCGCCCATCTTCATTTATAAGTGGATCCTTTTCTCCAGGGTTCTCCCCGTTACTCTTTGTTACATGTTGTACTTGATCTTCTGTATCCATTTTAACAGTGTATCTATGGGTTGATATTAATCCTAACAGGTTATGGATGTAGATAATTCAATCACTATTCACAACAGAGTCGATCATCGCTCAATCTCATTCTAACAGCAGTCTACACGTGCCAAAGACCTCATCAGTACATTAGCTTAAATTGTTCACTACATGACATTTCATGAATTGAATCCAGTCTGCCAATAGCTCAACAACTTGTGCATGTAGAGATAAGATATCATCGATATATGTAACAGCATTTAGTCTAATAGCCCCGAGCTAATACCACTGTAAGAATGTGTAATATCCAGAGTAAACCCTACAATCTTACAGCATGTAATCAACGATTTCATAACTTATAATCCCTATACATCAGCCGTGACAATGTAGCTGCGATTTTAAGCTATGATCATGGGACATTCTACATAGCGAATAACCAGCTGACACATCCCGGGTACATAATCTGGCACAGCATCGACGAGATCGACCCTTGCCTAAATAAGGCAGGTATTCTTTCAGTCTTCCAGGTGTGACAATACAGGACTCATATTAAGAATAACCAGATAATGTACATGTAGCTCCGGTCCCAAGGAACTCTGCCTTCAATGTCAGTGATTCTGTATTCGATTTGAGGTCAAGGCTGACGAGACTACATCACGATTCACGAGTGTTCTAATGGAGCTCTACCTCCTGAATTATTACGATAAACAGCAGATATAGAATCATTCAAAATACTGCAAAAACGCCACTGTATGTTACTTATCATTCAGGTCTTATGTAACTAGCAGAGACTGCGTATGTCACTGTGATATGTATACAAATAAAAGGTGCTGTAATTTACAACCTCAAACAATCAACTTACTACATACAATGCTTCCATCTTTTAATGTGAAATGAACATACTGTGATATTGATTTACACAAGGCGAGCTTAGAATAGTACGGTACTGTTATATACTGTTGCCAATATTGATTGTAATATTCTGAAGGCAAATAACGTTATAACTGCACACAGATGTTTAACAGCTAGTCATACAACTGTACTGAATATACATAGTCGAGTCTACGGGTATATTAATAGTAAACCAGATAAACTATTCACAAAATGTTCACTGCCGTCGAATATTCAACAGTGGCGTACAATAAAATATAACCTCTGATCTCGGCTGTAAGAAGATACATAAAACATGGGATGAACGTTAATTGTGAACGTTTAGTGCAACAACAAGCCTACCGTCAGCAGACCAAAAGATGAAAGTATTTGGATTGGACCATATAACAGAGTAAAGGTGCATAGAGTGGAGTAGACGATAGACTAGTAATATGGTGTAATCGTTCAAAAGTATTTTACTATCATATCGACGATGTCAGATGCATAAAACCTAATATAGAAGGAAATATGTAAACTGTCAAGTAGTTATATGATTTATAAATCACATTTAGTAGGCTATATATAAGGTGATAAGTGATCAGGAGTGGGAGCAAATCAAACAAAATATGGTAATCTTTGGATTTTGAACTCATTTTGTTCCATTAATAGTATGTCATAACACCGGCTAGCAAAGAACCATCACGAGACCCAACCTTAACGTTTCTGAATCACTTCTCGGATCGATCATTCTGATTGTGATAAAACAAGAGATTTGCTGGTAATCTCATCCCTGAACAATAGCGTTTTCCCACAATTAAAGTAGGGTTTGAGACGCTTGTTTATATGTAAGGACTGGTTTTATAAGTTATAATGGAAGAGGTAACCAATACAGAAGATGGGTCACCAAATGCTGACACAAACACTGAAGGCAATGATGAGATGAACAGTGCCAACAGTGGAGAACATACAACTGACAATGTAACACTTCTTCCAGAGACACGCATAAGAGTCCCAAAGAGAAAGATAATTGTAGAGCCAGTTTTAATATTATACGCATGTGGTGCAATGGCCATTTTGGGAACCATATCGCAATATTGGTATCAACGATTTGCTGAGGATAACCATTTTGTATACAATCCAAAGACAGGTAGTACCCATTGTGACGTTACGAATGCATCTGATCCAGACTTTATAAAACAGCAGAACATCCAAGCTGAGACAGCTAGGTGGACATTGTACTATGCCCTGGTCTGGACCACGCCCGGGTTCGTTACGACGATGGTATATGGTGCTTATAGTGACAGATACGGGCGGAAGCTCGGACTGTTGACTCCTGTCATATCAACCGTATTAGGAGGTTTGTTGAGCATAATAATATTGACGTATCATCTCCCAATTTATTATTTCTTTATTGGAGCTGTGATTGAAGGTCTTGCTGGTGGGTACGGGACAATGTTTATGAGTTGTTTTTCATATTTAACTGACATTACTACGAAGGAGAACCGAAGCTTCCGAATAACATTACTAGAGGCCTCATTTGGGGGGACAGCAGGGGCTACCGCTATTGGGACTGGTTATTGGATCGGGGAAAGTGGCTTCTTACCCCCATTTCTGTTCGCCATAGTAATAGGCACGATCAATTGCTTATATATTTTCTTTTTTGTACCAGAAACAGTTATGTTTCCCAAACGAACAGTTCAAATGTCAGGTGTCTTGAAGGATGCATTAGACACATTTACAAAGGATCCTTTGAATAAGGGCTCCAAATGGAAGTTACTCAATTTGTTATTTGTCTTTCTATTCTTCGGCCTGGTTGCTGTTGGAGGATTAAGTGTGTATGGACTGAGAGTATTAGATGCTCCTTTATGTTTCAACGCTTCACTATCCGGAATTTACACTGGGGTTGGAATAGGATTAAAGCTAGTTGCGTCAATATTTCTCTTGAAGGTTTTGCAGATATGGTTCTCAGACTATCAGATGATCATCATAGCGATTGTGTCTGATATAGGGAATGCACTGTTGTTCGCTTTTGCCTCGAACGTCTATATGGTATTTGGAGGTAAGACTCAATGATTTTCAACACTTCATTTCATTTCCTTCTGCAAAAAATGGAACCTGTATATCTTAGCACCTCTCAACGTGAACACCTTTTTCTTAATCACATTGTTTTGAAAAAACACATTGAACACCGGTTGATCCGAACACTTTTGGCTGGTCTCAATGGGGTTAAGAATTAACTGGTTTTACAGTAGTCTAAAGCCATGTGCTAGCCACAGTGGATTGGCAACTGGCTGTTTTTGAATACAATTTAATTGTGCTATTTTTACTTATACAAAATATTCCTCCTATTTAATTTGCTCTCCGAGCATTGCCGTTGTTCTTCATGGAAAGATCTCTTTATTCTGCTGTTAGTCTGTATATAGACGTTCTTATTGATAAACAGCGCTGTTGGTTTTTGTAAAAAAGCTGCCTGTCTGGCATTTATGTCAGCGTGACCTGGTGATCAATTGATCCCATATTCATTTTTTCTGAGTTATTTACATGAATTGCGAATGGCGATGGTTTTTTGAGCTCGTGTTTTGGTGAATTAGATTCAAAAGCAGTTTAAGAGGCAGAGAAAAAAAAAGTTCACCAGTGTGAAAGTGATCCTTTACAGGTAAGTGAGCAAAAGTTTGATGACTCTCACACTGTGGAATAACTCTTCAAACTAGTTACGGAAACGGATCCGTTTTCGTAACAAAATGTCGCTGCCTCGATCGACAGGATAAGCTGTGATCTCATGACTTTCACGTGATAACAATTACGTGCAGCAATGTTTTGATTTCCATTCTTAGATCGCCGCCTATGGCTGGCCATCATGATCAATGTATCGTCATACTTTTAACGCCAAGGTCGACCGCTTTGAACGCACTGAACGAAGTATCGGCGAAGGATCGGATAGAAAACTCAGGAGTCAATTCTCCTGATGTACGCAATGATTTTAAACCATCCATTTTTACTCATTCAGTTTTCACATTTTTACAGCTACAGTAATCGGCATATTTGGTGGATTGGTAATACCTTTGCTGAGATCGATGATGTCAAAAATTGTTGAGCCACACCAGATAGGTAAGGTTTAAACGTTTAGTGTAGACAAAATAGGGAGTTTAAATTTGCATCTAAAATCGAAACGCCAACCTATACGTAAGACCAATCGCCCATACGTGCATCGCTAAGATATTTTCCGTTTACGTTTAGGTTGTGAAAAACATTTCAAGCTTAAACTCCCCATTTACATATGGTTGTGTCGACAATCCACTGATATTTAATTAGAATAAGGAAAGAAACATGAAACTCAATGAAATTGTCCCACAACTTAAAGCTAGAGATTACACGTTACATTCCACTCGACCTTCGGCCTTGGTTTAAGGAAGCAACTCAAGGAATAAGGAATCCACTTATATTTTCCAAACAAAACATGAGTCCGGTACCTCTAACAATATACTAGTTTGTAACTGGTGAATACAAAATTGTCTACTATCCCTGTGTTAGTACCGACAGCGAAGACCAGAATATGAATGACCTTAAGGCCCCCTTACATATGAACGAATCCTCTAAGCGCAGTCTTGCGAATAGGAATTGAGTAAAATTCGTTCCCATTAGTACGTGTACGTTGTAGATCGTTGGAGCTCGTTGGAGCTCGTTGGGGTGTTCGTATGTAAGTTCGCATGTTGACGTTCCCAATCGCCAGAATTGACTTCGCAAGACTGCGTTTTGTGGATTCGTGCTTGTACACTCTTCTTTTCACACTAGGTTCTCTATTCGCTGCAATTGGCTGTGTTGAAACACTGTGTTCACTAATGGGGCAATCACTGTTCAAACTTATATATTCCAACACAATAAAGATATTTGCTGGTCTTACATTCCTCGTGATGGCGGCAACGTCGGGTATTGCCCTCTGTCTAATTATGTAAGTGAAATATCCAAATTTCAATAGTGCTCTTACAGCAAGTTTTTGATAATAATTAATTTTGTTAAAATTACAATGAGAATACAACGAACCGAAACACGAGGTTATATATTTGGTTTGATAATGATAAAATACATGTTTATATGCTCCGATCTTCATTTTTCAGTACGTACGGCATACGAATGAAACTCAAGAAGAGACAGGGGTTGTCTTCTGCGACCATCCACTAACGTTAACGTCAACGTACCTGGACCACGTCTAAATTACCGATTTTGATTAGCTGATTTGTTTGAAATAAACTGTGATTATTCTTATATACTAGACCTTATATAAATGATTTACGATTATATATATTTGAAGAATATATGTTTTATTTGATATAAACGTCTTTGCTTTTTACATTTCGAGATTTTTACATGTTAAAGTATATTAAACCTATTGAATTCTATGCCATCTATTGACAGTCCTGGAGGCCATGATAGGTGTGGCCAAGATCAACTAAAAACCGTCCGAATAGATATATTATCCCTGCCTTGTGCCTATCTTCGCCCATGAAAGGAATGTACTAAAAACCCTTCGACCTACGACCCTTCGACGGCTTTGTATAAAAAACCTCCTACCCACGTACCCTCGTACCCACGTACGTGGGTCCTGACCCAGTCTTTAAAGAGTTAAATTTTTAACATTTTTTAAACATTATTCTATCTCAATGTATGCTTAATTATGGATGAATTTATGTACCCATATGCCTTTATTTCTAGATCGGACATCTGTCTCGTCATAAAATAAAGCCGGCATTGCATAATGTTCATTTGAGCTATTTGAGTGTTGTTTTTGATATATCGAAGCGATTTTTTGTTGATCGGGCAGTCTTACAGTGTACAACCAATCTATTGCTTGGCGCAAATTGGCCACATGGGGCATGTGTTGTAAAGTGCTGTAGCTTTTGACTCCATGAGCAGAATATGGTCAAACTTTCACAACAAAATTCACATTGAATGACCTGAATGATTCTGGATTGACGAAGTTATTCAACTTTTCATCGGTCCTGTTTTTTAACACCCTGTAGTTTCGATTTTTATCACATATACTTTTTATTCTTTCAAACGATATTACAAGTATGCACGACAGATTTGAACTATACGTGTAATTTGTCTTATGTCTTTTATTTAATTTAACATCAGAATTGGAGATACAAAGTGATAGAGTGATCAATTCACACGATCTCAAGGAATAATAAAGGCTGCATTTCTGTTTAACCGTGGCGCAATTGAATAACGAAATATTTGAAAAGTAGAAGGATTCGCTATATTCGTTTTTAATCGCTTTTTGGCACAATTTAAGGATAATTGTGCGCACTAGTTCAGTGAATCATTTAGATGGAATTAAAAGTTAGAGTTGCCAAACTTATGCAGGGGAGTGTAAGTTAATTTGGTTTTGTAAACTTCGACATTATTCATGGCCGTTTGAACCATAATTAGGTAATATGAAGAGTAGAGTTTTATTTTGACAATGATTTGATGTAAAACTGGTTTGAATGATAAAAGTTCAGCTTTGTAGTTTCTAGCTTTTTGCGCGTAAAACGTGAATACAATGGACAACGACACCAAATCTTTGACTAACATACGTTAATAACGTATAATATTCGTAAGAATGAATTCTAATAACATTTGAAATAAACATCTAATAAAATGTGGTGAATTTAATTGGTTGGAAACTCTAAGAAATATATTTTTAAAAAGATGTCAACTTTTGGACAAGGGTAAACTTCCCGGGACATTTACAATCTGCATGAGGTAACAGGAGGCACGGATTGCACTGAACGAAGGCTAGGAGATTGCTAATCAGCACTGATGTGTTATACAGGTAAGACTGCCCGATCAACAAAAAACATTTCGACATATCAAAAACATAAATCAAATAGCTCAAAAATAGTGAACATTTATGCAATTCCGGCTTTATTTTATTTTACTAGAGAGATGTCAGACCTATAAATAAAGGCATATGGATGCATAAATTCATCTATAATTCAGGATAAACTGAGATTGAATAATGTTTTAAACATTTAAAAATTTAACTCTTTAAAGACTGGGTCAGGACCCACGTACGTGGGTACGAGGGTACGTGGGTAGGAGGTTTTTTATACAAAGCCCCCTTCGACCATACGACTTACTGGGTGTCAAGAATTTTTGGAATATATTTTATTGAAAAACCCTTCGACCTCCCAGATTTCCCAGTCCAGTTTACTAAATGATTACGTATAGTTCCAACTTGAGCTCCCTGTGCACGCAAATACGCATTTTACCTGGTAATTGTCAAGCAAAAATGTTTCAGTAGAAAAATTTCTAAAAAAGTTCGTCTACACAGCAAAAATACGAACGCCGAAAAAAACGTACGCATTTCGTTCGGACTTTTCACGCGTCGAAATTTTTCGTCTTATTTTACTTTTTTACTAAAACTTGAAAAGTAGTTGAACGATTTTGAGATCAAAAGTTCAATGGGATTTGCTCCACCTCGCGTTGCTGTTATCTAGTTCTGAAATGTTTCATATCTATGTCTAATAAATATAGTTGTATAGATGTGTTTGTAATAACCTTTATGCCCTTAAAATGTATATATTCAGGGGGGGGACATTCGTGGGTTCAAGTGGACCACTCCATTGGCCAAATATTCTCTCAAAATCAGTACAATTTTTCACGAATCTGAGCATTTTCAAGATTTCTGGGCCACTTGAAAATTGTCAAATGTTCACCCCTTGATCCTTTTGAAAAACTTAAATTGGCAAAAGCTGGTTATACGAACCTGATATGACCTAGCTTACAAGCTTTTTCTTGACGGTTTGTGTTTATTTTCCTTGCAAAACAAAGAATCTACTTATTTAGTTGGCATTAGATTCTTAACTATACAAATCCAAATTGAATCAAAGTTGATAAAATCAAAAGACGGTTGTCTTTAAACTATATAAAAAATTTGACCTCCTGAAAATATGCACGATGCGCCACTGTTGCAATGTGATGGGAAAAGCACAAATATTTTTACTGAGGAGGTAAGAAACGTTCACATTCGAATGTGCTTGAATACATTAAACCTGCACATCGCTCGTAAACGTAATATGTTGACACATATTGTTTTTACATAAATTACAAGCTCTAATAGAAAGTTTATGTAAATAAAAAAAATTATCTGCGTAATGTCAAAGAACAATCATTTAGTTAAAAAAAATAGAAAGGCGAATGCGGGATTCGAACCTGGGCCTCCCGCGTTGATAGGCGAGCATTCGCCGGACCACCGTGTTTTTATTAATGATGGGAGTAATTAAACGCTACTTTTTTTGAATGCTATGATTCGGAAGTGACGTCACGTTCTTCATTTAGAAACCTTTCCAAAATCATATCGCCGGCTCCGATCGAAGTCCAGCTTTAATATCTTTAACTCTCTTGGGACAGATTCTTAAGTTCTATACACAAAGTAATATTTCCAGCAACTTCATATGGACTGAGAAATAGCCTATCTAGAAGGTCGAAGGGTTTTTATAAAAATATATTTCAAAAATTCTTGACACGCTGTAAGTCGTAGGTTGCAGGGTCGAAGGGTCGAAGGGTTTTTAGTACATTCCCCCATGAAATGATAAAAACTTGTTTATGAAAATCACTCGATGAAAGTTGAGTCTTTGTAACTGCAAAATGCAGTTCATTTGAACAAACGATCCCTGGATCCACTTCCAACGTTTCACCTGATGCTATATACCCGCATAAAAAATGAAAACACATCGATAAGTAAAATGACACAACTCAGCCACCTGACACTTGAGGAGTGTGATGCGGTACCTGCATCAAATGTGAATATGTCAATGTGCAAACTAGAATTATATTTAGTTTGTTTAATTACTGGCTTTAACACCGCTGTACATTTTATATATAGAGAATATTGAATTTCGGTTGATTTTCGAGAAATCTTCGCGGAATTCATACTTTGAATTGAGAACATAAATTGAAGTGAAAGTTTACCAAGAATTGTTTTAGAGTGCTTCTAGATCGTTTGTATCAGTTGGAGCTCACTTATGCAGCGCTTTAAACAGAAAACTTTTTATAATTTTATTTCCATTTTTCGAGGTTGCTTTGTAGCTAGAGATGGGGTTTGTAGAAAGAACCGGGTACTGGGTAGTAAATCCTTCATGCTGGGTTCAAACTTGGTCATCAGAAAATCATTAGAAATCATCAGATCATTAGAAAACGTGTTGTTTTGAATTTACAAAAATGTATGTAACTCCCTTCAAAATTGAGCTAGAAGCTTCAAATAAGGCTTTTTTCTTCGTCTATCATCATGGTCATATTTTCATTGGTGATGGGGGGGGGGGGTCGTGCGATCACAACATCGAACCCCCTCCTGGCTACGCCAATGACAGAAAACGTTTGTGCCGAGACCAGCTGGGTGTATTCGAAACTAGTGCCCCTGCTCTTCGGTCTATATTTCTTAAATTTTATTAAAGAACTAAAGGAACAAAATGTTACAAATACATAATCCAGGCACAACTGACACTACAGTATGGTGCCATACCTGCATTAGAGCAAATGTGAATATGTAAATGTTTAGTATGAATTATGTTCTTTGTTAAGAATACGGCCTTGGCTGCTATTCCATAACAAAGGAATTAGGAGGGAGTGAGTGTTAAATGTTGAAAAAAATCATGCTAATGTTTTTCTTGGGAGGAGCGTAATGGTAGCAATTAAACAAGGTCAACTTTTATCAAATTTTTATTTGAGGATATCTTTCTAATGCAATTGCCTCACCTGCCTAATGCAATTGCCTCACCTGCCTAATGCAATTGTCCCACCTGTCCCATGCCTGCTTAGCCCATGAACGATATTCCTTTCAAATAAACCCTGCCATCTTTTGGTAATTGAAGAAACTGGGATATATTGGCTAGATTGATCATGTCATAGGTTGAACGTTTTCAAAATTAGTAAAAGGCCTAACTTAGTTCTTTTGCTTGGAAAAATTAATCAAAAACTCATGGCATAATAAATCCATTCAGTAACTTCTTTGATCTATCATGCAAAAGGTGGCATAGTTTATTGAAAATGTCTATTAGTTGAAGCATTTTGAGGATATAAACATATGCAAGATACATAACCGTAGCTGATATTTTTAGGTTCATTATATATATATTTATTTCAAATTTAAACCATCTTAGTATATGTTAAAGTCTGTGGATTACTAAATGATTCCTTTGGTATAATGAAGCGTCTGACGTGCTTGTGATATTCTGGATCTATCTGTGCCCCTGGGGGATATTTACACAACCTTGTCTTTACAAACACTGTCCCACCTGACATAGGGATGGCCTCCGGACCCTGGAAGTGACTTATCTAGTGAATAATATGCATATGGATAACACAGAATTTACAAAGAAATATATAACTACCGCCTTAATAGATTGCACTTCTTTAATAACATGAATACAGTAAAATATAATATTGGAAATAAGGATATCTTTCTATTTTGGCTATGTCTTCTAATTTTTCTTGTTTATATATAGGTATGTAGCGCCTCTGTGCCGCCCATTTCTTAATTTTACACAGTTTGACTTCTCCTTCTATAATGTCTCACCTTGAGGTCAAATCTCCTTAATCCCCACATAGTCGGCTGAAGTTTCTTGTTGATTAGTGGGCTGTCGTTGCAGCCTTTGTGGAACTGCATCAACCGATCTTCCAATGTCCTCAGAGCTGGTTCGCTTGTCTCCCAGTCATAGTAGTTGTCAGATTCCTCTGAAATATACGTGATGACTTGACTACACATTATTAAGAAATTCAAATGACCATCAGAATGTCAAATTATTAAGCAGTTCAAATATGCCCATTAATATGACGTACCAGAAAGTTGTTTTTTGTTGGAATCAATTAATTACACAGTCATTCACACATATCTTGACAAGGTGTGTCCAATTCTAGCCAATCTGAACACAGTATTTTATTGCAATAACCAACAAACCACCCAAGGTCACTTAGATTCTAATGAAACAATTGAAACCGATAAGCTGATCGAGTTCATAGTTGAGCAGAAACCTATAAATAATATCACAGGGAATAACAATCCACATGCTTATGTAGGTCAAAATTGTAAGTGTTGAAATCCTTGAAAATATATTCTTTTAAACAATTTCATATCTTTAAGTGATATTGTATAAAAAATGTTTGCATTTGGAAGGCAAATGGGGAATCAAGAGGCTTAGACTATTCGGGAATTCAGAAAACTTTTGAGGGATAAGCAACATAAACACGCGGTGGAAACACAGAGAAAAATGAATCAATCGGATAACATCGATGTAATTTATGAATGACTTTTGGCGTCTGGTTAAAAACAAGCGCAAGTGGAATAGGGTGTTTCGTTTTTCAAGAATGTTCTCAGATCACAACGGCCCTTCAACACGGGGCTACATGGTGCCAGTCGTTCACTAATTTTTTTCAACAAAATCGGATAACGTTAAAACTTGTCCATCCGCCATTATTTCCGTCCCATTTGATTACATTGTGGGCGACGCCTGTGGAGCTCCAATTGTTCTCGGCTACCAAATTATTCCGGCTCTTGCCGAAGTATTCCGACTTGACCCATGTGTTCTGAGTTTACTCATTTTATCAAACACACTCAATACTTTGATTTTCAATTTTTAATTCAATTCAATGTTTCTTCCACAGAAGATTGTTGAAATTGAGTTAATTAAACCACTTATAATGATGATACATGTGGTATGTGGCTGCCTCATGCAATCATTCTCTCAATTATTTAACTGTACTATATATTTGCCCTTACCGCTTTCCTCGGTGGTATTCGGTTCCTCTGTTGCCTCCTCTACCTCTCCATTCTTAACTGCAGGGGCTGACACAGACCGAGCTTTAGCCCCGGAACTTGATTCATAAGATTTTGATGGATCAACAATCATGGAACAAAGTATGCGATTACGACTTGACTCCTTTCTCTTCTGCAATTCATCAATTTGATCGACTATATCATGCATATTCGGTTCGCCCAGCTCATTAACATCATCTGTATTTCCAGACTTATGTCCAAGAGCTGTCTGTGGCCTTCCAGTAGTGGCACCTGTGCCAACAGCATCAGAAACTCTTTTCCCTGGAGCAGTCAATGGTCTTGATGACCTCTGTTTAACGAGAATTGGTTTTGGAGGAGCGCTTATTCGCAGGCTCTGCAACTCTCTCGTGGAACGAGGTCGCCGTTTGGAAGTGGGAATCCTCGTCTTAGGCATAATATCAACAGTGAATTTGGGCTTCTCTTTTTGGGCAGCTTCCGCTATTGTTGCAGCTTGGATCATCCAAGGATTATGATAACTTGATTTTAATCTAGCTATGTTTTTGTAAAATATTGTTCCCGGTACACATGGTTCCAGCATTGGCCCTCTATCTTCTAAGAACAACTTTCTCATATTCAACAAATGTAACTCCCGTTGTGCAAGTTGCTTCTTCAGGTGAGGTGCTGCTTTCTTAGGTTTTAGATCATCGATTTTGTTCAGGAAATGTTGGAATAATTTAATTTGTGCTCCATGGGGTGTCTTAATTCTACCTTTGAGTTTTTGTTCAAATTGCTTCCTTAACAATTCGATAAAACCCATATTCTTTTTTGGGACTAAACGTTCATAATTTTTAACATCGAGAATAAATGCTTCACAATTGGATGTTGTGACAATAGTGTGATGGTATGTATTTAAAGGGAGCACCATTTCTATATCTCCGATGACGTCACTCTTGTCAACGCAACATAGGTCAATAGTCTTTTGTTTAAGACGCTTCTCAGCGGCAGCATATCCATGTTGCCTCCGAACTCGAATCTGATCGTTGATTGTATTCTTTACATCTTCTTGTTTTTTCAGCATAGACCTGTGAAGAAAATCGAAAGCTGTTGCAATATCACGTTTTTAAATGCATTCCTTTGTACTCTAATTTAACAATTAAATACTTTGAATTATCAACGCCTCGAGTAACATTGTACTGAGACTAGAACGCCTCATTTGCACTGGGAATCAAACGCCTCAATTCATACCTTTGAACTCAACTCACCTATTTAGTTCTTTCGAAAGCGGGTCATTTTCATCACTGAATAGTCTGGGGTATTGTGTCGGATGCAAAGCTGGCGACAAGACTATCTTTGCTGTTCCCCTACAAGAAGATGGTAAAATAGTTGCAATCAGAGAACACAACAATCAACATTAAAAATACAGATCAGAAAAGATAACATTAAGGCATTACGTGCTAAAATACCATCATTTCGGAAAGTGCAACAATAGTTACAGACCCAGATATTTTACAAGAACAATGGCTATAATTTCACAATAACAAAACCTATTACTCCACAATAAAAAGAGCTAAAAATTACTCTGTGATAAAGTGTAGTCCTTTAACTGGTTCTCCTTGTTTCACGATATCTGTGTCGTATGTGTATGTTTCTTTTCTCAGACTCATTTCCAATAGTCTTTTGTTGCGGACACTCCATTGGTCAAACAATGGACACTTCATGATGAAGTCCTTTCTCTCCATGTAATCGTGTTCCTGTCTGGCCTGATGATAAATAGACGCATTATTGCATTTTTTCAGTAATACCACAAATGTAATACATTCCGAATACATTAAGTAACAAGGCATTAACATGCAAAATATCACCACTTGCCATTTGTTACAGACGCCGACTGCAGAACGGCAAACAGCGTTCACAAAGAGTTAGAGACTTTAACAACATGTCTTCATTTCTAGTATACGTTGTGAATAAATGCATCTTTTACATTACAAATATTTATTTTTAATCAGAAAGTTGTACACTTACTTATAGATAAAGTACCCCAAAAGAAGTTATTATGTAAAAAAACAAACAATAAATAGTATATATAATGTATGTGCAACAACCACTGTGCATCGATTGTTTGTCATTACATTTAGATTCATACCTTGATGCACCTGTTGAATAGCCCTCTAGATACGACCAATAGGTCCGTATCCTCATCAGCTATGATGGACGCGTTCCTTATTGCATCTTCGTTCATCAGGGCAAGCTCACCGAAACTTTTGCCAGCGTCTGAAAGAAAATGTCGTAAAAATCGAACTAGACGTTGATTTTTAACAAAATGGACTGAAATCCATTGAAAATGTATAAGCGTCCATTTAACATTATACGCGCCCTGGAAAAATGCTAGATGTAAAAATGTTTAGTGTTCCTCAAATACATGTACATGTACATCATGCACTGAGTTTTTTTTTAGAAAATAGACATGACAAGGAATGAAATAAGCCCAAAACATTCTAAATTGGGGCAATGTAGCTCGCTAGGTCTTATACTCCCTTTAATATCATTTATGAATTGTAAAACTCACCAAAATTCATGATGAACTTTCCAAACTGTGTTCTGTCAAGCACAAACTGCTTGTTGGCGTCTATTTCTTTCTTGCTCTTCCTCCCACTGATGAGATCAATTTCGTCAAAGAGTTTCTGCATGTCTGTCTTCCTGCTTGTTACATTAGGGTCATCATCATCATTTCTAGTGATTCCCTCTTCACTCTTCTGGTTGTCGATGTAGACAGATGTCTTTCCAGATAAAAGGATGTAGAAGCTGAGAAGTAAAATGGAAGTCACAATCAAAAAATGGAGATAGATTTATTTTTTACTTGAAAAATTGACACACCTGGATTTCCATATTTACCGAAATTATACCATTCGGACCCCTAGAGATTTCACTCTCAATTTGAAATATTCAATGCACGGTGTTCTAAAATTTCAACACAGGCTAGAAGTACATCAATTACAACGCACATTCCCTTTGATTATATAATTAATATGTTTCCTAGTGATGATTGTATTGTATTGATCAGTTTCTATAAGTAATTACATTTAAATGCTCTTTTTGTAATACTCTAAATTAAAGTATATTTTCAGAGTCTTTGAAATTTGAAAGATCATCGCGATTATAATTTAAAGTGTATCACATATTCACTTTTCACATTTTTTAGAGTCACATTTTGAAAGATCATTGCGATTATTTAAAGTGTATCACATATAATTGATCCTACCAGTCTCCTTTCTCTCCCTGTTTGATGATGACGTCATCTCGGTGAGATCGTTGGTGCTTGCAATTGATGATGATATCGACGAGGACATCTGTTGATAGCAAATATAAAAATATACATTTGAAGTAGGTAATCTCTAATATCACTTATATAACTACTCCACAATTTTTGGTATAGTGATATCTTTCTTAGTATAGTTTCTTAATATGTTTTTCGAGTAGTTAGAGATCAGTTGTCCAATATATTTTCAAAAATGAAATAAAAAACTGATGAAATGCAATATCAACGAACTAGATATCCAATTTAAAGCCGAAGTAAAACAATTGATATCATTCTTTTAAGCTTTATCAACTCAGTCGCAAAATGTAATCACATAACGTACGTGCTAAAAATTTTTCCAGAGTGTGATTTAATAAGTTCCTTTAAGAAATAGTTCAATGAAGGCATTACTGGTACCATATTGACTTTTTGTTTATCTTTAAAATCACAAAGAGACATTTCAAATGAACCATGGCTCATGACTTAACCATTTTTCCTTGCAAACATAGACCCCGAAAAGACGGATTCCTTTTGGGCACATTTTTGGCTCTGTAGCACAATTTTATTTTTGCGATAAGACTACATTTTCTTCGTTGAGGCTCAATTAATTTGGGAAATGTTTTACGATTTTAAATGTCTTACCTTCGCTCATGTTGTTAAGTAGGTCACATAGTTTCCTTAGGTATGGAATAACTAACTCAACTTCGTGCTCATCCCTATCCTCGGGGTCATGTGAAATAAGCTCCAAGATCCTCAAATCCATGATCGTCTGCTTTTTAATGTTGCATTATGGTTAAAATATTTGTTGAAACCTTTTAGGTTTATCATGTACAACAACTACTATATACATTGAACCTCTTGATCATAACAAGCAATCGGTCATTTATACTTCAATGGTAGTGTATTTTAAGATAACAATATACCGTTTTTTTTATCAAATACCAAAACACCTTGAAAAATAATTGTCTAATCATGTCGAAAGTCTTGTGTCATGGCTGCCTGTTGAATATACATTTGGTTTTCGCGAAAACTTAAAAGTTTCAATTTCCGAGTTCCATTTAACTAATACAGTGACTTGTTGTCACCGATATTCTGGCTTTTCTTTACTGCGCTTGCACTGCGGGGAGGCTATTCTGCTATTGTTGATTTTTGACGTTTGCGTAGCTAATATGTTTTCAACAAGTTCCTTAATAAGTAAACATTCCTTTTCAATTTTTTTATTGATATAGCTGAGCAGGAGTATGACTTCATTATTCACGATAAATATTTTCTTCACATTCGACAAATCGGTAAATATAAATGAACGTCCGCATCTACTCAGTTTAAAGCGTTTAGTTTTTTTTACTAACATTTGACGGACACGTTTTGACACTATCAATTCGTAAAACTAGCCAGATCATGTATTCAGATTTCAGAAACATCAAATGCCCGTCCTACTATTTTCAATTGTTCATGTACCCTTTGGTCTTTGCACAAACTCGAGGCATTCATATGTGCCTTTCTTATTAACAACGTAATTAAGAGTCAGGCCTACATATTTACTTACTTAAAATATTACGCAAAATAAATACAGTATTTGGAGACTTATAATTATTAAGCATAGGCTAATGAATGAACAATCAATTTCATAATGTCTTATTCTCTTTTATTGACAATAATTGCTTAATATGGGATAATTTATGACTGCACATGTAGTGTAATATAGATTCAATATTCTTATGTTAAATCAGTGGCTCAAAATAATTTGTACCTCCTCCATAGAAAACGTTTTGGGCTAAAGATACGTGAACCACACAAGCATGCTGAGTTAAAACCCAAAGAAAGTAATAAGAAGACAAGTCCTTATACTATCATTTCTGGGTTATATTTGCATAATCGGTACCATTTTGATAGGTGAATGGGTGGTGACTACTTCTCTGCAATGCTTAATTTTGCTATATGTATTCAATCCACTCATGTCTTGTATCCTTGACTTTGTATTCAAGCTACCGCCCTCATTCAAGGACCACAGATCCTCGACTTCAACATAAAAACCATGACGTCATCATTAAATCAACCATCACTTCACGTGACCATACGTCATGCTTGAAAAATCCAAAATGGCGAACTCATATCTCTTCTTTGTTTTGTGGTTTTCATTCATAATTACGAAGGGTACTAATCACAAAGACGATTGCAAAGGACAAATTGGACAATACATAACATGTTATCAGATGGTTAAAATAAACATAACGAATATCAAACCAGATTCAAATTCCAGAAGAAAGAGAGACGCAAACCCGAAATCAGACTGGAGCAGGCGCAAAACTGGATCAGTCACACATTTAAAATTCTACGCATTCTCTAAATCATTTTCTGCCTCCTTGTACCCGTATTCTAAAGTTGTTTCTCCAAAAGCAGAGATGAGAATTTACAGAGAGGAGGATGTTTTTGTTGAAACGCCTTATTGTGATAAACTATTTGAAGGACATCTTGATGATGATCCCAAGTCTTTCATCAATGGCATTGTTGATGAAACATTTGATGGTGTCATCCATGCTGGAAATGAGAGCTTTTACATCGAACCTGCTAAACGATTTCTTATGGGCGAGAAGAATTTCACCGATGGAGAAGTTGTCGTTTATCGAGAGAGTGACGTTATTCACCCCTTTTCGAATGAGTCAAGACGTGACTTTGAATTTGCCCGAAGAACAAAAGTTGACAATGACTATGCTTTACTGATGAAAGCACAATATAAACCAGGGTCCACTGAAAGAAAGCCCAGACGTAAAAGATTTGTTGGAAATGGAACGGAATCGCCCTTGTCTTGTGAAGTCCATATTTTGGCTGACCACATGTTTTACCGACACGTAGGAGGCGGTAATGTAGCGAACACAATCGCAGAGATGATCTGGCACATCACAGAAGCAGACATCATTTTCAGAGCAACTGATTTCAACGGCAATGGCGTTGGAGACAATGTCGGATTCACCATCACTGGGATTTCCGTGTACACAGATCGTTTGACCACAGGGTATAAGCTCAAAGACGAATCAATGAGTGTTGTTTCTTACCTGAATTCATTCTCAGAGTACAACTTTGACGCATATTGTCTCGGAACGGCATTCACTTACCGTGACTTTGATGACGGTGTGTTAGGTTTAGCTTTCATCGCAAGCTCTAGCGGTTACGGGTCACCGGGTGGAATCTGCCAAAGTAGAATATTCTACCCACCACGCAGTAGAGAATATAATTTCAACACGGGGCTTGTGTCCTTTATAAACCATGGTTCAAGAGTCCCTCGTGGCGTCAGTACTACTACAATTACTCATGAGTTTGGACATAACTTTGGATCCCCTCACGATGATGAAGACAACAGTGCATGTGCGCCAAATAATGAAAAGGGGAACTTCCTCATGTATCCGTATGCTACAGATGGAACAAAACCAAACAACGATAAATTTTCACAATGCAGTAAGGACAGAATTTCGCCAGCTATTGCAAACAAGGGTGACTGTCTCTCAATTATTATCGGTCCATTCTGTGGCAATGGCATAGTAGAAGAAGGGGAGGAATGCGACTGTGGCATTCTCTCCCAATGTGGTATAAATGATCCCTGTTGCACACCACCCGGGGGCGATGGTTCAGACCCAGAATGCACGTACAGAAGATCTTTAGGCTATGCGTGTAGTCCAAAATCCGATTCCTGTTGCACTCAGTCTTGTCAAGTAGTTCCGCCAACAGTATGGGCAATTTGTTCACCAGCCACTGAGTGCAAATATCCCTCCGTGTGCGACGGAATTGACGGGGCGTGTCCCGCCGCTAACCACCTCCCAGATACAACAATGTGTGACCATGGTGCTAAAATGTGTGACAATGGTTACTGCTCGGGGAGTATATGTCATCTTTATGGGCTCGAAGCGTGTCAGTGTGATGAGAAACAAAACTTCTGCAAAGTTTGCTGTCGGGAGGATACCACAGACAGTACATGTTATTCCTCCGAGCATTTCAACATCACCCGACCTAACGGTGACTCCATTCCCAAGCGTTCAGGCCCGTGTAATAACTACCGCGGTTTTTGTACCCTTGATGCTGAATGTATCATGGCTGATACAGGGGCCATAGACAGATTAAATGCCATGTTTTCAAAAGGCTTTCAGGGTATATCGGATTGGTTTAAAAACTATTTCCTTTATGTCATTATCGGTATCATAGCACTTATTTTCCTCGTCATCATTTTCAAGTCGTGTCGAAGAAAAAAAGACTCCGTCGATGCACTCGCATACAAGTCTGGTAAACTTGCAGGACTTTGGGCACAAGCAAAAGATGAGCGTGATAAGATCCAAAAAAAGATTAACGAGATAGAGCGACGGTTTGAAAACCAAACCTCTGAGATTAGGCGAGGGACTATGGACGTGGTGACAGGCGTTTCTAGACTATGTGTATTGTTCCCAACCGTACACAGGTCAACTATACTGAAGGTGGCACGGTCGAGTGGTTCGGAGGAGTTTGCCGTTAAACAGTTACTGATACGGGGATTCCCAATGATAAGGATAATCAAACATAGAGGAACGGAAGGATCAAATCCTAAAAACTGAACAGTTAATAACTGGAAGTTTTTATTTATTAAAAAGATGTCGCTTGTAAATTTACATGTATGTCGTATAATGAAAATGTTCGCCGAATGACTTAGGGAATATGTTCATGGGGCGCAAGAAAACTCATGATCAGAAAGATGTCACTAAAATAAGTAATACAGTTTACATGACATATACTTGTCAAAGAAATTTTCGAACTGAAATCACACCAACAAATATATCAACTTTTATTAATCTAACTTCAGTTGAAGGCCTGCATGTAAGTTATAAATGAAATATTGAAGTAATGATGAAGGCCTATACATGTATGTATGTAAGTGATATAATTAAAGTAACACATTGCTTTAACAATGATACAATTTGAATAGAATATAATTTAAAACCTTAACATCTAAAAATAGATCTATGGCTTGGTTTCAACTCATTAAAACTGGAAGGAAACTTTTGCTCTACGGTTGCCGTACGACTACCGCCGGGCGACCGTACTTCGCAAAAACGGTTTCCGTAGATCAAATGTGACTGAGGCATAACGAGTGTATTTATATCGCGGATCCATAGGATTGTGAAATGATTACTAAATAGACTTCCGAGCATTTAAAGGTAAAAGGGCCTGCTGGACACCAGGTCGTATAACTGTATAATTACCTAACTGTATAAAATGAACAAGCATTCGACTTATCTTGTATCTAGCATTGGCGATTTAGATTACTTTTCAATCTAAAAAAAGTAACGTACAAAATATCCAATAAAAATTAAACGCTCTATCAAATATTGGAATGTAAAAAAGTATTGACAAGTGTTAAATATAGTGTTCTTTTGTAATTAGTCGAGCCCTCGGGCTATTTCTTTTCTATTTCTGATATTTTATTCGCTAAACCATGTATTATGAGATTTCTTACAAGTCATACTTGTACATGTTGTTAGTATATAATTTTTCAGTTTCTAATACTGAGAAATTGGTTGTGTCAGAAGGCCTAGTCTAACCCACGATTGTCGAAAGAAAACCCAGTCTATCTTGGTAGTTAATTAGGGGTAGCGCGTGTATTTTATAAAGATATAAGGTTTTCTAGGGGTACCCTACTTCAAGTTTGTCAAAAAAGTAATGGATGCGCCGGGTGCCCTTGGTTTTGCCGTAATTCTCTAAGATAATCGTAAGTCTCATCTTAGGTTTAATAAACCTTTTGAAATGTTGTTGACTTCGCTTAACTTGTAAGCTTTTGACCAAAACTATCAATTAAATGTCATTTCAATTTATGCCTATCAACAACATGATATAAAACAGATACGATGAAAGGATCGAAATTCCATATGCCATACAAACATGCAACAATATTTGGCAATCATAATGGAATATCTTGTTTTCTCATTTATTATGCTTTACATAAAAAAGTTGTAAACGTCCAAAAAGGAGTTTTAAGTTATATTTATCTTAAGATTTGTATTGTTGTGGGGATACGTGAATTTATGGAAGGGGCAAGTGGCGTTCATTTGATTCTATTAAAGTTGTAACATTAAAGTACTTATAAAGGAACTTGAGTCACATTGACAGATACGTGAGATAAGGAACGTATGAACAAACAAGATTTGCGACAAAAAGCCAAAATAGTTGCAGACAAAAAGAAATTGACAACAACTTGAATAAGTGAATGAGGAAATGGATTCCAAAGAAAATATCAATCACGCAACTGAATGGTGTATGCCCCCAGGGTTTGCACATAACATCTCGTAGTATGCAATGTACTGTGTCTAAAAATGTACCTCGGGATATATCGTCATTCTTAGTCCTCGTCAATTCCTCCTTTCTTGTCAACAAATGAGAAATTAAGTGAATATACATGGGGAATGGATACAAAATACATCTAGACAAATGTTTGATTAACCGCCGTGTTACAACCTCGTTGAACCTTTTCAGGCAAAAACCACTTATTTGTAAACTACTCACCATTGAGGCTGTTGAAATGTTATATTATTTAAAGCAAATGTATTTTAATATTTTTTATTGTATTATTCACAAAGTATCTGATGAGATTGAATGTCAAACGCGACGGCAGGGAGCCCTTTCACGATAATTCATTATTCTGACATCAGCAATATATAAAACACACACAAAATAACAACTATCCCGGTAATTTGATACTCAATAAAAGGCATCGGTAGAGGTGAAAACACTAATATAATATGATATATTTTGAGAAATTTTATTAGCACATATTTCATAATACGCCCAGGTGATTTTTTGAATTCTTTATGGTTGTTTTTCACAGTTATTTACTTAAAACGATATGGGAGCGACTTTGGGAATGCAACTTTTTAGTTTTGATCAAGCGATGTCAAGTTGCAGCTGAGATAATGGCATCGTGTCAGGTGGATAAATCCATAAACTCATTTCACGACATCATTTAATTTATTTCCGTTTTCTTTCGTATTTCGACACCTTACATCTCATCGTTGTTTTGTAGGTCCTGAAATGAGCCATTTATGACTTCATTTACTGAGCCAGACGGCGAGTAACCTCCGGTAATATTCTTTCGCCGGTTCAGGAAATACAATTGGTTGCGGCGTTAGTTGTAAAGCAATTAAGTTGATGAGTCAAGACATGCTTTAGAATGTTGTATGGATCAAAATATATATGAGATGAGCAAAACGCTGTGTATTGTTTCTACGTTTTAGATGATATCAACTTTTTTCTATGTCGTGAGAAGTGAACATGTTTGAGAAAGGACATTGTTGCTTTCAATTTCAATCACATGATTGCCATGGGAACTGATGGGTCGTGGTTGTCATGACAACTTGAGTTCTAAGGATACCCGTTGCTGATGGCTAGCCCAAGTATGGAAAAAAATGTATCATGGGGAAGGGGGGAGGGGGGGGGGTCAGGGGGTCCGAGCGAACCCTCCCGCTGACCAAATAGTAAAATATGAACCCTCCCCTGGATTTTTTAAGTGAACCCCTTGTCTAAAACTGGCTACTGGTGTGGATTATATGTTACTGGTGAAGTGCTTTGTCTATGTTTAGTGGTAAATCGGCAAATCCATTATGGAGTGAAGCCTCATATTATATACCCTGCGCGCGCAGAGTCTAGTTAAACTAGAAGACGAAGCTCTCTTTTAAGAAATGAAGTCAAACGAATGCAAAGGTTACATATTAATTATATTAATACGCCTGTTTTCTAACTTATTGTAACTTATTTATAACTTGCCCGTATTATATGACGTAATTATAGAGGTAAACAATAAATGCTTTAAAGCAGTAAACAATGCTACCTGTGATTACAAAATAATTTATGATTTCAATGTCTGAGTAGACGGTTACCTCCAAGTTACCCCTACGGGAATCCTAATAATGTTATAGTAGGTTGTCATGTAAAACAGTGTCAACTTCATGTTATATTAATGTTTGCAACTTGCATACAAATCATAGCTTTTCTATAATTGTCTGAATCTGATTTTATCTTGAAGATAAATGCTAGCTCCTTGTCTTCCGAAGATCGTATCGTTCTAATAAAGAAGTTTTGGGATATGGCGTGAAGTTATGTTACCAGATTAATCAAGATCCAGGCCGATAATATCATCACCACGATCGTATCATCAAGATTTATGTATATTAATGTGGGATTTACGACGCTTGTAAGTAAGTTGATCCGTGGGAGCGCTCATTCTCATATGTCTTTGTGTCAAATCTTTCACCATCTCACGGGAGTTATGATCCTTGGATTCATATCAGTAGTTCTGTGGATCTGCATCAATTGTTTCCAAACTAGCTAGATCTACACCACTCATTCAAAACAATTCAGCATTCACGTTATCTAGATCTCCCGGGTCTAGATCTGCATCATATGTTTTTCTCAACATACATCACCCGTTCCCTAGATTTGTATCACCCGTTCCCTTGGCCTATGACACCCGTTCCCTAGATCTGTATTTTTTGTTTGATAATATTGCATTACCCGTTCGTCATAGCATCTGTATCACCCTTTCCCTAGATTTCCCATACCTATTCCCTGACTTACATGTACATCGCTAGTCCCCTAGACCCGTGGCACTATTTCGTTAGATCTACCTCGTCCTTTTCCTTGTTCTGCCCCACCTTCACGACTTGGTTCTATTTTAATAGGGGTCTTTTCGGAATACCACGGAAAAAGAATACTCTTGATGAGGGAATGTGCAAATCTATTTATGAATCTATCTGTAAGTGATGTTATGTAATAACAGTTAACCAACAACAATTTTGATCCAAGGATTTGGGTATTTCAGAGTTGAGTTATTTTGGTGGTATAATATTTGGGCACGTGTTATTTGAAACATTGTGGAGCTCTGTAGACGGCGCCGTGGCTTTTAGGCAATGTATAGGCTAAACCACAATAGTCTACAAAACGAGATCGTACAAAAGTTAACATCCTGAAGCTGCAAAAAACTGCACTCTATTCGTAGTTGAGTGTTTACATTTCGTCTATAATCTCCATAATCTTTGATTGAAATCAAAATTGTGTTTATTTTGACAATGGAAGGGATCGTCGCCCAATGGCAAAAGGTCATGTAAAGATAAAGTTTTATTAAAACGATGTACTGTTTATTAGATTTTTACAAAATATTTATTTGATCACTGTCTTTTGTAATCCCCTTACGCTGGTACTCATGTCAAAAATTCAAACCAAACGTGAAAGAAAAGTATGTTTTCTGTCAAACAAACAGACCTAAGATGCCTCGAACTTAATTCGAGTAAATGATCTGTATATATTCTGGAACACGATCCGGTAGAAGAACGACATTTACATGTTCTTTATATTTATTCTTGGGTCCAAAAGTGTAATCCTAACATATTGAATGTGATTGATCAGAAAAGTATCATGATGTGCTCTCCATACTATTTTCTTGATTGACGTAATCGATTTGCTGGCGGTGGACACATTTTCCTCAACTAAGTTAAAAAGATTGTATGAGGAGTGACATCGTGCTTTTACACCAGGTTGAAAAGTATCTACTTAAAAATAGATCATTTCGAACTGCATTGAAGTAATTTCTTAAACGCGAAATTTCTAGTCTATAATTGAAATTTATTTTACTCTAAAAACTGTCGCACGCTCGCTATGTTGTCATTTATTTCAACAGTGTATTGTGAAAATGAACTGAAGCTTATATGATCCATCAACACAGGCCTGCAGCATCCTATCACCTTCTTTGTACAGAGAGAAAAAATGTTTATTTTATGAGCTTCGCCATGAATGGAAAATGAAGTGTTTATTCAGTTTTAGCGAGCGCTGTTTAGAAAATCATACACTAAATGTCATTAATCCCCATCACACGTTTGATGACACCTGAATTCAAGTAGGTTTCGTAAAGGGGTGTCCTGATGTCCGAAAACATAATTTGATCTAAAGAAATATGATATTTGAGTCTGTGAAATTATGTCTTGAATTCAAATGTTCTCCCCGAAATCAATTTTTTTAGGGTAAATGGAAAACTATCGCTGGAATGAAAAATAAAACATAAAATACTATCGGAACTAACAACGTATCTACAGATAATAGAGAGTTTAAGTTATCATAACGCAACCGTAAACGCAAAGCCAACGAATCAATACAGTAATGTATACATGTATAGCGCGCATACAAAACAAGCGCCACTTAGTCTACTTCAGATACCCGATCAGCTTCAGATCTTTGTTTAGAACGGGAGATTTGCTTTTTGAAGAAAATGATGTGTGTCATACATGTTCTAGCTCCAAATATCTTACAAAACGATTAAGCTTGTTTAAAATATGTGTCATAGAATAGCTATATTACTATCAAAAGCATATTACACGATGATGTGTAGTCTATGTAACGGACTTAGTAAACGCTGTTACTGAACGATTATTTATGTGAGAAAACTACATGCATTTGAGGGCAACTTGTGTGTACAGATTGACGTTTCGATTTTATACGCATTGCTTAAAGTCTTCAATATCTGAAAATCAGAAATGGGAGTTTTTCGAGATAACCATGATATATAAACAGACCTAACAATGAACCCTGTGGTACTCCTTAATTATTGCTCACAGATTGGCCTGACTAGAAAAATTATGAATGAAATCTTAAGAAAGGCAAAGATGCTTCAACAAAAATTTATTCTTTAAAAAGGGATACTTGTTGATGCTGAACTACAATGTAGACTATCGAATGCTTTGGTCGTGGATTAATCTATTGAAGGTAGAATTAGATCTAGAGATCTATGGTAACCATTTTCATTTTGAGCATCCCCCCACTTTGAATCTTTGATAACTTCACAAATGTATAACATATTGCGGATCTTAGGTGAGATATTGTATTTGAGATCGTAAAGAATGGATTGGTTGGTCAATTTTCAACGTTGGTTGCAATTTTGTCAACCCTAAAGATATGATTCTGCCGTTAAAGCAACAATAGCTGTAGCGATTGCTTCAAACGACCTACTCTCTGAGTTCGACTACCATCGTATGCCTAAGATCAGTAGATATAGGCCTATCGCCCATGCGTTGTTGTTAAGCTTATAAAGTTGATACTGAGGTCGCTCGCGAATGGCCATAGACATAATAAGTTAACGCTCGCACTAACGGTGAAATAACTTTTTCGAAAAAATGATGTAGAACTTCAACTGTTGAAATTTACATTCACTTTAGAATATACTAGTAGGTCGGTAATTCTCCGGTCTAACCTTAAAAGTCACTCAACGAGAGACACAATAAGACTTACAAAAGACAATACTAGCAAATAAAATTAATACCCAGAACCCTATAATTTCATGATTTTGAATTCTTTCACCACTTGCAAAAGACTTTGGTCACGTTTATTATGAAGAATGTTATTGAATTCCAAGCCTCAAGTACATTTGAAGTTTAGCTTTTTAAATACACATAATTTGAAATATTGTCACGTATTGGCAATACAAAAGCCAATACAAAAAGTCAAGCATTGAATATTTAACTTTTGGATTGGTAGCTCATGAATACCATCAATAATCTAATCATATCGGGATTGTTTAATTAAATACGCCTAACCAATCAAGAGGGTTAATAATTCAGTGTTGCTCTCCACGCAGGTTTAGTTTTCCATAGGACCAATCCATCAAGTCGATCCTACTGACAGCATTGATAGAGAAACCGACAATACTTGTCAGGTTTTAAATATCTAAACTCTTATTTCGAGTCCATAACTTTATTTTCTTATTCAAATGAATGTGAATCGAGGCGGGGAAGCCCGGGAGAGACCTTGTGTGTAAAGTACAGTATTAAAGGCCCGTTAAAACTTAACGTGGTTCATTCAGAAAATAGACGGTGAACTTATAAAAGCGTTTTAAGTGGATAACGTTGTTAGCGATCAACTAAGGATTAAAGGTATAAAGTATCTCTTCATTGACATTAACACTATCATCATTGGTTTACATATCATCATCAAAAGAAAGAAGAGATACGAAAAGTTGAATTATTCTCTGCACGAGGGAACGATTGCCTGATCCACAAAACGATAGTTAAACAACTAGATGTCTGATCATGAACTTATTCAACTTTTGATCTCCACGCTTTTTAAGTTTATAAGTTCAGTAATATTTCGTGACAATAAAATATATCATCATGACATCCTAGACTTAGTTTGACAAAATAGCAAACAGAACTTCTAAAGAATACGAGGGGATAAATTATTCTGGTGAAAGAAGACGAAGGGAAGCAAGTTGTTAACATAGAAATAAGTTCATGAATGAAGAAAAGTAGATTATTCAAGAAGACAACATTCAATAGTGAACCTGTTGAGGGATAATGCAGTTAACTGTCCCATTAAGCCACCAATGAAATTAACAATGGAGAAGTCCGCCACTGGTCAGAGGCCTAAAATACGGCGTATGTCGTCAACAACTTCAGAAAGTGACATAGACAATGCTAATGCCAATGCGAATATTACCGTTAACGGAACGGCGCGTTGGTCATCCGATGAGCCTGATACAGACAATGAGATTTCTACATTGAAAGATTTAGCCATTACGACCAATTTGCCGGAATATAATCTTCGAAAAACATCTATACTTAATCGCATTGAGACGGAACAACGACGTAAATTGCCAAAACCACCAAGGGAAAAACCCTCACCGCCGCCATTAAGCAAATACCGTCGACGAACCGCCAACCAACGCGAACGTACACGCATGCAAGAAATAAATGACGCTTTTGAAGATTTACGGAACGCGGTCCCACATGATACAGCACTTGCACAAAATGGAAAAATGACTAAAATAACGACATTGCGTTTGGCGTTGAATTATATGCACGCTTTACGTGCACTCCTTGGATACGAAGACGAGGATGGTGCTGATATACCTGAGTCCCCACGTTCTAATTGTTCGTCGAACTCAAACGCAAACACCTCCATAGACAATATAAGCTCACGAGACACTCTTGATATCACTTGTGTTAGTCCGAGCTCCGAAACGTCATCTTCATCTGATTCGATAGCATCACCGTCTTCGTCGACATCATCAGCATCAGACACTGGTGAATCATCAACTTAAACATCCGAGGTCCGGAACAATAGTATTTCTCTAAACAGGCTATGAGTAAAAGTGTTGAGTACTCTTGAAGACGAACTCTCTTTGAAAGGCCATCTTAAGTACTGTGTATATTATGTGAAGATTCAGAGAGGCAGCAAATAAGTTTGTGTATAATTATGGTCCAATATGGTATTAAACTTGAGTATCAATCGACCAAATTTTAACCACATCATGTAGATTAGTCACATGGGCTAATCTACATGACGTAGATTAGTCACATATAGACTAATCCACAAGACGTACATCTTGCTTGCATATAAGTGCTTGTAGTGACGTAACGTAAGCCATTGTGTGTATTAACACAGCGTCTATTGCAATTGGCTGAAGGTCTGAAGATAATACTTTTTTGTATTTACATTTTAAGTGACTTAAATGAAACCTGGAATCTGTTTGTGGTGACGTAATGTATGTTATTGTTGGACGAAACTGTTATGTAATATATAAAATTTATATGAAGAATAAAGTTAAAGTGTTATCATTAGATGTTGATCGTCGAAATTACAAATATATGAGAGCTAGTTTGTTATTTTGGATTTATCAGGGTTTTATTCGTTTTTGATACCACTTATCCCTTACCTCTTAAATGTAACGAATTGTTATAGCTTTTATATTGCAACTACAAGTCAAACATTTCAGTATTTTTCTTGATATTTAACGATTGTCATTTATGCTCCCACGTAAGTTGTGATTAAACTTTTGACAAAAAAGTATCGAGTTGAAGGTCATGCTGGGCAATCGGTTAATTATTCACTATTATCCAAAAATAAGTCCCGATTTTTGTAAATACATAAGCACGGATTCCAAATGGAAGGACCGAAGAATAATACAACAAAAGCATGCAAGAAATAGAAACATCCAAGATAATGAAAAAACAAACCCCAAAGTCCCATATTGATATTAAACTAGACATTTCATTCATACTGATATTCATTACAATTTAAGCTGAATAACATATTGAAATGACTTTATGATCATCCCTCGTATTTTCGATGTCAAAAGTATTGGATATGTATATTTCTAATCATACTTCTTCAAAGGACTTCATTTTATGCTTTAATGGAAAAAATATCTCTCCTATTTGTTTATTTTCAATATATTCTGACGCAATTTTCACAGAATGAAAAATGAAAATAAGGAATATTATGTAGGGAGATATTATGAGAACTTTATGATCACACCTCGTAAAAGCAGCTGTAGATGGAGCTTCAGTCCTAAATGATTTGGGACAGACAATGTCTATAAGAGCAAATATGATACGAGTACAGTTATTTGTTCACAAAGGTGGTCTTTAAAAGTATAAATATTTAGATGTGCATATTATTATTTCATTTCTCGTTATCATATTGTTCAGATGTATTTGAAAAAATTCTTAGTTAAATGACAATGTCTGGTATACTTGTACTTTTGAGAACTGGAAGAGTCTCACAAAAATGATATTGTATATTGGTGTATTCATACCATTTGATACTACATATCCATGCAAATGGCAGGTTTTTAGTTATCACCCTCCCCCGGTAAAGAAAAATATCTGAAACCAATATATAAAACCAACAAGATAAAGAGATTTAGAAATTAATCAACACATTTTAACTAATGGTACGAGATAGTTATAAACCGAAGAAACATATTACGTGGAATGAAACGACATCTATACATTTTCACATGACTAGAACAGATTAGTGAAACGAGAGGATAACTGAAAATTAAATAGATGGGTAGGAGGGTGACATCTTTATAGTCAAATATGAAATAAAAATAGTAACTCTAAAATACCAAAATACATCATGATAAATGCATAAGTCAAAGAAACCTTTTAACCGTGTTCACTATGCAGAGTTTACACTACACGTATTAGACAGCCACACTAGAAATGATATTGAACGAATAGTAAACAGCGTTGATATAAGACACGGTGTGAGAGCCATTAGCTATATCTAATGCGTAAAATTTAGAAATAAAAAATATAATGGTGAAGCCGAAGATACCAATACTTTGCTAGCTAGCTGGCACACACTCATGACGCTAGCACGACGGCTCTGGGCTGCAGCGATTCGAGGAATCATTAAGGTAATTCCGTATGTTCTGAAATCATAATGGCTTCCTAATTGGAGTCCCGTGTTATTTTCAGGAACACATTACTTATTCCACACATCAGATACATGGCCTACATTTTTAATTTCTGTTCATGAGATAGTGAACACTGGTGGATCTGAGCAGTTTTTTTTCCGGGCCCAACATTTTTTTGAAAATGGAACCTTAAATTTTTGCTTCGGGATTCTGAAACATAGTAGTTTGATTATCATTTAGGATCCCATCTTCGAATTCCAAGTGGTTATGGAGTTGGAGCAATAACCTTAAGAATCAAGATGCTAGGATCCTGGAGTATCACCAAATTAAAGATATATCACCAAAATAATTTTGATCATAATGATTCACACGGTTCTTTGAATGATCAGCTCCTCATTACCCTAGCTGTAACAATATGTTGTCCAATGTAACACTTGTAATAGATTACTGGCAAGTAGTTCTGCTTTGCAGTATAGTACATGTTTACCTTCCAATGCAGACTATAGCGTTCTGAGTTACATTCCCTTCCCCATTTTTCAACAATTGAGGACCATTTTTATAGAAGGCCCATTTTCCAGAATGGACCGAGGTCTTTGATGATGAAAGGTGGACATTTTTCCTCAAATCTCAATTCGACAGCCTGAGGCGATCCAGCATCTGGAAGATGAGATATAGACTGATAAAGGAGTCAATAAAGAAATGGAAATATTTTGACATACATTGATTTTCACGTTTCCAATGAACTCGTAATATATTTTGAATTATATTTTATTTCAGATTTTAACAAGCATGAAAACAAAAGTAAGCAGGAAGATGTTGAGGTATATTTTTATGGCAATATTTTTATTGGGGTTCCTCATTATACTGGATGCCATAATAGAGATTTTCATGAGCCACTACCATAAACAGGGATGGAACTCAGACACAGGTAACCTTAACAATCAACGTATAATGCAATGTGTAGCCCTTCATCCTTTGGTCCAGAAATGTTGAAAATTAATGTCTTCCAATACACTGATCGTGACTGATCACGAGTTGATTATATGTAGTGATATGTAACTACATTTTCATACACTAAACTCGAATAAAACTGAAAAATTAGGATGACGATAGATATATACTACAGTAATACTGAAAGTGATTTTATTCTTGCATTACCGGACCTCAGCCTTTAACCATTGAATACTCTCAATTTATTGGTTCAAGGTACTATGACACTGCACTTTATATTCGACTCATATTCAATATCTAAGATATGCAGTTTTTACATTAAAAATCAGACTCGTAAGCGAGTTTGTTCTACACATGTAAACTTTTATTTTAGACACTGCAAGGACGCCACCTATGGGCTGGAACTCTTGGAATAAGTTTGGTTGTAAGCATCTTGATGAAGATGTTGTAAAGAAAACTGCTGATCTCCTGGTTTCCACAGGTCTTGCCGCTTCAGGATATGTTTATGTCAACCTTGATGGTGAGTTGATATATCTGCATCTATTGTGATGGTGGGCTGATATGTTCACGACAGTCTTGATCGTGAGTAGTGTCAACGTCAATCTTGATGGTGAGTTGATCTGAGTTGATATATCTACGTCAATTGTGATATATCTGCGTCAATCTTGATGGTAAGTAGATATGTCTGCGTCAAATTTGGTGGTTATAGTAGATATATCTGCGTCAATCTTGATGGTAAGTAGATATATGACCCTGGCCATAGGAAAACCGGTCTTATCACAAAAATTAAAATTGTGCTACAGAGCCAAAAATGTGCCCACGATTAAGAGGAAAATGTGCTAAATTCAGATCCGACTTTTTGGTCTATATATGCGAGGGAAAATTGTTAGGACATAAGACATGGCTCATTTGAAAGGTTTCTTTGTGCTTTTTAAGATAAAGAAAAAATCAGAATATTGAAAAAATCTGTGATAAGACCCCTTTTCTTGTGGCCTGGCTCATATATCTGCGTCAATCTTAATGGTAGGTAGATATATCTGTGTCTATCTTAATGGTAAGTAGATATATCTGCGTCAATCTTGATGGTAAGTTGATATATCTGTGTCAACCCTGATGGTGAGTTGATAAATCTGCGTCAATCTTGAAAGTAAGATATCTTTGTCAAAGGAGGTAGTGCGCTCTCCATTATGATCTCCTCATGAAAAATTTGTTCTTCTAATTTTTCAAAATGAGTATACTGCTTTTGTATTTATTGATGTACGTATGGGCCACTTATTGGAGTCATAATTCAATCATGAAGTGTAGAGGCATAGATTCCAAACCAGGAAGTATTTTTGTGTCTGTCAAAATCCATTTGCATCCTACACATCCCTACATCTTATCCAAGTATGTTATTAATTTATGAAACATAACAGTATAATCTTTGGATTTACAAAGTTGTATGGCATTTCATAAGTGTGAAAGTTGCTTTTGAAGCATTTTTCCATAACCATTTTGTAGAAAAAATGATGAAAAAATGTATACTAAGATTATTAATCTTTTAATTTGAAGTATGACCTGAATCGATTGCAAACTTCATATTTGCACGTCTGATGTGATATACCATTTGTGTCATATTGTAAAACTATTTAATTTGCAATCGATTCAGGTCATAGTGTATTTTAGGTATTTTTGTAAAAATCAATAGAAACCAATGGCCTCCATTGGAATCTGATGGTATCCACGTGTTAAGTCAATGGAGTACATCCAATGTCAAGCCAATACTCCCTTGCTGAGCTTAATGGCCTCAACCTCCGCCCACGTGGTTCCAAATGCTTAAATACCTTTCAAAGTTTTATGTAACATTGTATTCTTTATGTTGCACCTATAAATGATTCATTTTGTTCATGGGGAAACCATAATGGAGAGTGCACTAGATCATTTGATGTTGAGTTGATATATCTTCGTCAATTTTGATTGAGAGTGGATATTACTACGCCAATCTTGATAGTGAGTTGATATCTCTTCGTCAATCTTCATGGTAAGTGGATATATCTGCGTCAATCTTGATAGTGAGTTGATATATCTGCGTCAATCTTGATGGTAAGTGGATGTATCTGCATCAATCTTGCACTGTGAAAAAAGCCAAATATAGTTTGTACTATAGCAAACTATCTTTTAGAATAACCCCCATATAGTTTGAATTTCACCTAAAATATGGGCGAGAATAGTTTCTCCCATATTCCTAAAAACGGAACACTTTAATATAAGTCCTGATATACTCTCCGGTACGCCCATATAAACTAAAATAAGTTGCATATATCATTGCAGAGTATATATCTTTACTGAACTATTTTCCACTTATACGCCTCAAAGTAGGAATCAAACCTACTATATGCGGTGAAAAACAACTTATATTAAATAAAAACAGACTATATCAAACTATACTTGACTTATTCTTCTCTTATTCTACCTCAAAACAAACTATACGCGTCTTATACGCGATATTACGTAATAGCTTCAGTTCCCGAGTTTGTTGTTTTAACAGATTAAAAGCAAAGTCCAGCATTGAATGTATTTTGTTTACAATGCTAATTAATTCGCTTGTTCAGATTAATCTGGTCATTTCTATAACTGAGGGTTCTAATTTCCATCAAAAAGTCATTTATAAATTAAGCTTTTTACTTTTATTAAATTGGACAATGACAGTCGAATTATAATTAACACCGTGTTAAATTTTGGATTCATTTCATAAAGTCTGTGGAAAGTTACATTTTTCAATTCACTTGGTATTGAAGTAAAAATAATATAGAATAAAATGTTTAATATAGTTGCAATAGGGGAATAAGATATAATAACTATTTTTAAAAATCAATTTTTCTTTAATGATATTATTCGTGTATTATTTGAAGGGAACAACATATAATGCCATATAATATAGAATATAATATTCTAGTCAGGAGAAAATAATATGTTGGCATTTGCAATCAAAACCGGATTATATGCGTTTATTTTTGAACCATTAATCCCTAAGTATTCCATTCCTATGAAATGAGTTTCATTCACACTAATTAATCCGTTTGTTAGGACTAATTTCTCTAGCTTATGGTCCTTATTTCTAAAAAAATTATTTGCAAATTAAGTTTTTACATATCTATTTGATTGTATAATGTCCCTCGAGTTATGATTAAGTTTGTGTTAAATTTGGGATTCAATCGATCAATCCATTGGAAAGTTAATTTTTTATTCCTAATTAATGAGTCTTCCTCACATTTTTACTCTATTGTTTCTCTGTCACATCAGGTTTACAACAAACAGCATTTAAATCACCCTCTTACTCAGGTACGAACAACCACCTGTACTATTCACTTTGCCAACCAAAAACAGTCTTGACACGGAACTGCTCAATATTCAATTAATATATTACGCATTTTATACAAGCCCGTACCTAAGGACCCCCTTCCCCTGGCCAACAATTCTTTAAAAAATGCAGTTTTTCACCATTCACATACATGTATTGACATGTCAGAGCAATGTAATTAGCAGATTTCATCTGACAAATCACATAATAAATTAGGAAATAACATGCTTTATGTAAATGATACAAGTACTATAAGCCATATTAAAACAAAGTTAAAACTTGTATTCTTTCACAATTCATGTGTTTTCTGTTATCCATATGATATCTGAGATAAACACCTGTGATAAACAACAGAGATTAGCCCGTGCAATACAATTGTTTCTATTAGAATTGGACCATTTCTGTTTATAACAGCTGGTTTTATTAATCATTCTTTGTTTTCCGTTTCAATATATACATATACAAAAGGTGCAAAGAAAGAAACGGGCGCATTTTACATTTATTGCAAATGTTTCATCTGACAAATTGATGATTATGTTTTGAGCAAATTGGTGCATGGAAGAACAAACTGATGCAAATAACATACAGTATGGACATACAGCTATGTCAGAGCAATATGATAAGTAAGACTTTAATCCCTAATTATTCAATTTCTATAAAATGAGTTTAGTAAACACTGATAACTAATCTGTTTGTTAGAGGCAATGGATTAATTTCCCACAGCCAACGATTCTAAGTTCCACAAAAAATAATTTGCAAATTAAGTTTTTTATATTTATTTGATTGTATATTATCCCCCATGTTATGATTAACATTGTGTTAAAATTTGGATTCAATTGATCAATTCATTGGAAAAATAAATTTTTAATTCTTAATTAATAAGTTTTCCTCACATGTTTACTCTATTGTTTCTCTGTCACATCAAGATTACAATAAACGTCATTTAAATCCCCCTCTTATATTTCACAGGCACATCCACCTGTATTAACTTTGTCAGCCACAAAAAACAATCTTGACACAAAAATGCTCAATATTCAGCTAAATACATTACGCATTTTATACAGGCCCGTACCTAGCGACCCCCTCCCTTTGACTAACAATTCTTTCAAGATCATGCAGTTATTCACCATCTCGTACATGTATTGACATGTCAGAGCATATAAAAAAACTTTAATCCCCAAGTATTTAATTTCTATGACATGAGTTTTGTTCATTGATAACTAATCTGTTTGTTATGGGTTAAAGGATTAATATCTACAGCCAATGGTTCTGATTTCCACAGAAAAATAATTTGCAAATAAGTTTTTCTAATTTATTTGATTCTTTAGTGTACCTCTTGCTATGATTAATATTGTGTTAAAATTTGGAATTAATCGATTAACTCATTGAAAAGTTAATTTTTTGATTTTTAATAAATGACTTTTCTTCACCTTTAATCCACAGTTATTACCCAAATGTTGAAAGAAACATTGAAAGATTAAACTAGGCTCATGAGTATGTTTCAATTTGAGACATAGTATGTGATGTGCTCCAGGTACATCAGTATATTAAAAAGTTCAATTTAGCACATTAGTATACATGCAGTTCAATTTGGCGCATTATTTATGATGTTCAAAATACATCATTATATTGAACGGTTAAACTTGGCTCATGAGTATGTTTCAATTTGATTTCTGGGACATAGTATGCTATATGCTCTAAGTTCGTCAGTAAGTTCAATTTGGCGCATTATCATAGTTCAATTTGACGCGTTATTCATGATGTTCAAAGTACATCCTTACATTGAAAGGTTAAACTTGGCTCATGAGTATGTTTCAATGGGACATAGTATGTGATGTGCTCAAAGTTCATCAGTATATTAAAAAGTTCAATTTGGCGCATTATCATAGTTCAATTTGGCGCGTTATTTATGATGTTCAAAGTACATCCTTACATTGAAAGGTTAAACTTGGCTGACGAGTATGTTTCAATGGGACATACTATGTGATGTGCTCCGAGATCATCAGTATATTAAAAAGTTCAATTTGGCGCATTATCATAGTTCAATTTGGCGCGTTATTTATGACGTTCAAAGTACATCCTTGCATTGAAAGGTTAAGCTTGGCTCATGAGTATGTTTCAATTTGGGACATAGTATGTAATGTGCTGTAAGTTCATCAGTATATTAGAAAGTTCAATTTGGTGCATTAGTATAGTTCAATTTGGTGCATTATTTATGATGTTCAAAGTACATCCTTACAATGAAAGGTTAAACTTGGCTCATTAGTATGTTTCAATTTGGGATATAATATGTGATGTGCTTTAAGTACATCAGTATATTAATAGGTTCAATTTGGCGCATTAGTATCGTTCAATTTGGCGCATTATTTATGATTTTCAAAGTACATCCTTACATTGAAAGGTTAAACTTGGCTCATTAGTATGTTTCAATTTGGGACATAGTATGTGATGTGCTCTAACTTCATCAATATATTAAAAAGCTAAATTCGGTGCATTAGTATAGTTCAATTTGGCACATTATTTATGATAAATTGTACATGTAACCTAATGTTTTCGTTCAGCGCAATTCCTCATCCTTCATAATATTTAATCCCGGGGATTTTATACTGATTCCTTATTGTATTTCATACATTTGAATATTGTTATCTTTTTAAGATTTAAAAATGCATCATCATCATCAACTTATGTCATATAATTATACAACAATTAATTTTCCTCCACATGGCTTCACTCTAAACCTCCGAACCCCGTCCCTGACTAGGGGTCTAATCTGTCATATAGGATGTCAGGATTGTCTCAATTTAAAACTGACAAAGAACAAAGATACAGTGTATCACGATACGCTTTACCTCATTTTAATTTTAACTACACCGAAATTGCTGCTGATTTTTGGTAAGACTAAAAACAAACTTCAAATTAATACGCGCTTATTTTACTCAAAACGGAGAATAAATAATTTACCGATTTATATTTGAAATATACCCAAATTTTTCATTCCACTTTTTGTATTGACTTACATTTTTAAAATATATTTAAAGTTCATTTAAAATCATATACTTCAACATCATAAAATTTTAGATGAGATCTCAGACATTAAGTTTGATTAAGCTTTCTTAAGTGAAATGCATGATTTTATTTGTTTACATTAGCGCTTAATTGAAAAATAAAATAGGATTAACTCCAAGCAAATTAAGGCACATCAAAGAATGTATAGCCTCGAGTATAAGAGGCGTATAGTTTGTTTTTGGATTATGTAATACATACTATACTCATCTTTTCTATGTACTTATATCCTACTATTCCTGGCTCTTAAGAATAATCGGAGAATAGTTCAAACGATATTTAGTATCGTAGAGTATATACCACCAATACTAAATGTTCCGCTTCTGAGGCAAGAATAGTTTGTTTCCCATACCGAATACAATATAGTGAGGACATACTGAACTATATTCACAAATAGTTTGCCACTTATACGCTACTATATTTGGCTTTTTGCACAGTGTTGATAGTGAGTTGATATCTCTTCGTCAATCTTCATGGTAAGTGGATATATCTGCATCAATCTTGATGGTGAGTTGATAAATCTGCGTCAATCTTGGTGGTAAGTGGATGTATCTGCATCAATCTTGATGGTGAGTTGATATATCTGTGTCAATCTTGATGGTGAGTTGATGTTTTGCATAAGTGCTAATTACTAATGGCGAGTTAATATGTGAGTTGAAACGTCGATCTTGAAATGTTGATATGTCTACGTCAATCTTAGTCATGAGTTGAAATATATAGGTCAATTTGATAATGAGATATATTTAGGTCAATGGTCAATGTGGCATGGATACAGTGATACATATATATATATAGGTTATTTACTGGGAGGGATTGAATATGGGTTTTATTCCGAGGGACAAAATGATATTGACCGAAGGGTAATATGATATTGAATGAGGGAGAGCAGCGACTAAGTGTCAATATCAAATTGCCCAAGGTCAATATCATATTTTCCGAGGACTATAGTAATCACTATAGTAATCTAAAACTTATCAATTATAAATCACAAAAAATACCATGAATTTGTAATGGTTTGTACCTTTTTTAATTTAAGAGCAATTATTGTGGCAATCTACGCTTGCAGCATAAAATTTAAACAAGATCCGTGCAATTCTCGTTGAAAACAGACGATTAAGTCAAAAGTTAGAGGTGACAAAAATATAACTTTTAATATCGCATGATTTATCCAAAACTAGCCTTCTTTACTCTGATAATACACCTCCAAGTCTTTTCATCGATATCCTTTAATCGTTTTCAGGCATTTTACATACATAATACCCAACCGACATCTTGATTTTCAAAGTTTTAGTTGCTTCATGCATGTTATAACCTCCCATTGTGGGATCCACAGTTTTTACTATCCTTTTGGAATAGTTCAGAAGCGTTAGGTAAAGAGGGACTCTGATAAATCAGAATGATAACCTCCTTTTAATTCGAAGATACGCAACCACTTCAATACAATTGAACGTCATACGTAAAAAAATGTGTGAAGAACATGCATTGATTAACAGTATTTCGTATGTTTCAAAGAATAATGCAAAGCTGAAACATCTACAATATGATAATTTCATACATTTAACTGTAGTTAGATGTCTGGCTCTATCCTTAATTTTGAGTAAGGGCAATTGTTTAGAAATTGAATAGTACATCGATATAAATTAAACAAGTTTGATATTTTTACAAATGGATAATGCGTCTTCTCGAATAATGACCTAATTTAATTCATTGAAATTATTTCCAATGTGAGGGTCTTTCTGAATAGATAAAACAATTATAACCTCTTGGAATTCGAAGATGGTATTGGGTATTATGCCAATTTTGTTAAAGGGGTGGATCTCGGAAACAATCACACTAGGATTATGACGTACCATTGTTAGGTGTGATGACCTGTAACTTTTTGCGTAATTAAATTGTAGAATTTTGATTCAGTTGCATTGTGGGAAAATTTATTTTATGTAATGTAATACGCATTTAGATAGTTCAATTCACAAATGTTCTTATGTTGATATCAAATTATTTTCATATAACAAAATCCAGTTTTATTTCAATAAATGCATTTTATTATTTTATGTACACTGCATATTGTACCTATAATATAGTAATGCACAAATATTGATTAAAAGTTTTTTGTAAAATGTGCAAGTTAACTCACACGTTTGACCTAATGAACATATATATTTAACATAGGCTTCTGTACACTTATTATTGGTAACCATATATAACATGGACATCTGTTCATTTATTATTGGTAACTTTATCTAACATTTCATCTAGGATCCTAGCCAAAAACGCTAACAAAACGAGGGTGCTTTCTTTAGCAATAAAATCGCATCATTGCAAAACACTTTTTTCAATTTAGGTTCTTAGTGTTATCTCAGGTTCAGTGATTCTAGATTTGTAAGTGAAATCACTAAACTGGAAATTTCTGCTCTGGTGGTTGCAAGATGAATAGAGTAAAAATAGTCTGTACATGTAAGTTTGTATTATACTATATATTGCGGTATACAATGCTATTATGGCGCATCTATCTCCACGGTGTTATAGCATGACAGATACGCCACCTCTGAAAACGAGGTTAGTCGTATACGATCACTGATTTATCCAATAAAATGGCCACGATGAAACAGAAAGCTAAGGTAGGTGCATTATGTTCTACTACTGCGTATCAATAAAAGCATGAAAGATTTATGTAAGCGTCGCATTCGGTGATGCATTCAGTAATGTTTATTTTGAACGTAGTCTTTGCAAATCGACGCCCATGGATAACATGAAATAAGCGAAAAACTGTCGAGTTTGAAATTCAAAACTTCATAAAATTTAGTAATTTGTTTCTTTTCTTCGTTAGGACATGCTCTACATTGCGCAACAACCTTGGTGTATATAAATGTAACCTACATACGATCATACAAAGCCAATTAAGCATTGTAAACCACTTAATATGTTCTACTCAAGCCATAATAATGTATTTTGAATTTGCGGATACGCCAAAAAATGATAGACAGTTACGCGAACCTCGTTCATATATGTAAAACCGAATCATTTCATATCGCTTGTGATCCAAAATTGAAATGTTTTTCAACTGGATTTGAGTTTTGTAAGCTATAATAGATGAAATCGTATTATTACCACCTTGCAGGGCCTGTTATAGGGGTTTTAGTACTAGTTGAGAAGGCATTTAAATTGCTATATTGACGTGAGCAATATTGTGTCGGGCGTTAATGACTTTAGTCGGGCAATAATGATATTATTCGCCCGGCTATGTTTCCCGGGAAAAGTGATATCGTTCAGTGCGTAAGATTTTCTATTTCAAATTTGCTATTTCAGCCCTGGGCATTAACGGTGGTCCAATATTTCATATTGCCCGCAGAAATGACGTTATTGTACTATTATGAAGATGGTGACATAAACAGCTGAATATGATTTGTAATAATGGTAATATATGTCTAATGTCACTTATGACATCATCAATTAATTTGGAGTTGTTTTCTTCCGTCGCCCGTTCGTTGTTACTAATTTCTTCCTTTGCCTCTTCATTACAATCATTTTCACTTTCATTGGCTTTCGCTATTTTTTCCTTGCCCTATAGAGGCTCAAGCAAGAGCGTCTCTTGCGAGTCCTGAAAACAAATATAGGCAGTTCACACATAGAGAGCTATCCATCTAGGGACCTTGACTTGACAGGAACTTGCATGTAACCGTCCGCTAACATCTAATGTAAAACTAATACAATGCGTTGCTGTCCATAAAAAAGCATGCAATACATACGTATCTGTCTAACGACCTTGCGATTGAAACCTTATTATCTATAATATTTACCACATTTCTGTTCTGCATATGTCATTTTATGGCTTGTTTATGCACAGTTTACGTACAGTTAGTATTTTGAGTGGCTCTGAGACACATATACTGAGAAAACACGAAAAAGGACTAAAAATTATGAACTTCGAAATCTCAGCTGGGTAGGTTTACAGCTTATATTCTGCTTCTTGTAGACCACACGACAGATTTAACTCAATCTTTAAAACCATTCACATATGCATCACCGAATGGAACTAGTTGAAAAGGAAAGCTTATCTGTGAATCTTGCCTACAGGCGAAAAAGAGGACATGCTGTCTTTCCCGTCCGCCATTTTTTGTTATCGTTACCGCAAAATTTGGCCAATTGCCTTGTCGTATCTGTCATGCTATAACACCGTGATCTCGGCCAACCATGTCGACAGTCTAACCTGTGAAACCCCTGGAACTGGTGAAGTCGAACCGTGAACGTGTGCCGTGTAGACCACAAGGGCCTCGAATATATGTTGCATATATAAACATGGACTTACAAAAATGACTCAAGCTGTTCAGTTGAAGACTAAAACTATAAGAAAATTCTTCTTCTTGATTTTGATTTTGACTGTGATATCAATATGGATCGCAATGACAAGATTTGAGTCAAAGATGTTGCTTAAAGTGGATAATAATACAACAGTCGTTATTAATAAACGTTTCACAAGACCGGTTGGTAAGGAACCTGATAAATATGAAAAGTATGCCATTGAAATACGACAACCAGTAATCGATGATAACACTTCTACAAAGAGTACTGTTCCAGATGTATATCAAAATGAGACGGTTGGCAGAGGGCCGTGGATCACCGTACCAAAAATAGGAAGATTGGGAAATAATATGTTCCAATTTGCGGCTCTAATCGCAGTAGCAAAACACAATAACATGACTCCAATTTATCCGAGAAAAATCTTGGATGGGATATTTAAAATTGACCGATCTTATATTCTATCAGAAAAAGAGAATCTTAATTCTTTCCGAACTATTCGCCTCGATGAGAAAAGACCAAGTGCTTATGATGAAAGTGTTATGACTAGAGAAATCCCAGCCAATACAAACATTAAGCTTTGTTGCTATTTCCAGTCTTGGAGATATCTAGAAGAAATAAAAGAAGATCTTAAAAGACAGTTCACATTTAATTCGACCATCGATAATACAGCTCTGAAGTTCATTAATCAAGTCCGAAGTGATGCACGGGCTAACATCACTCTGGACATTGATCATGTAAACTTAACGTTGATTGGAGTACACATACGCAGATCTGATATGGCTCGAGCTCAACATCTACATCCAAAGACAGGATACCTTGCTGCACCGAAACAATATTTTCAGAATGCGATGGAATACTTTAGAACGAAGCATAAACATGTTCATTTCATCATATGCACCGATGATATAAAATGGGCCCAAAACAATACCCAATTCCATCATACGACGTTATCTATTGGCCATTCACCTGGAGAAGATCTCGCAATTTTGTCACATTGTGATCATATTATTATGTCAACTGGGACATTCTCCTGGTGGGCAGGTTGGCTGTCTCCCGGAGAGGTCCTCTATTGGGTCGGCTGGCCAGAGCCAAACACTGAACTTGCACGATTAACAAAGCCTACTGACTATTTCCTTCCACATTGGAAACCTTTGCTTTAATTTGATGTTAAACATTCTTTCTATATTAAGAATTGGATTAACGTACTTTTTCTCAATAACCGACCCCCGTTGATTGGCACTCGTTCCATTTTAGTCCCATTTTAAGGGGTGTAATGTTTGGTCAAATGTCTACGTATATTCACAATTTGTTGTTATGTGTATGCTACTTTTCCTTTATGATAATATAAATGTATGAACATTAATACACTGAAACGTTTTTATGTAACGCCCATACCCTTTCCACGTAAGTATGTAATTTTATCTTCCAAAACATTGATTCACATCTCTTCAAAGACCTTCCAAAGGATTTCCAAGGTATGATGTTTTCATATGATTGAAAATCAAACTGGGAAACGAGTATGGGTATCGACAGAAATTCTCAATTTAAAAACAGTTGAAATATAAAGGTTTACATTAAGCCAACCAGTCTATTTTTATCCTATTAATACCGCAACCACCAGAGCAGAAATACCCAGTTCATGGATTTCGTCTTGTATTTGTATTACTACAATATGATATATGTACAGTAGAATTGGCATTGAATTTAAACTCAACATGTAAACCAAAATTGATTTTGTATGAATTTACAAATCAACTGAAGTTGTGATACTTACTCTTTGGTACTTTTCAGTGTTAAATAGCTAATAATAACATGTTGTTTTAGTTTATTTGGTAGCTGTCCGAGGGCTGGGGGCTATATACTGTAGAAAATGTATTAAAATATCGCAACTAATGAAATGTGCAACATCAAGTTAATGCATTACAAAATTATCAAGTTATCAGTGAACAGGCAACTTTTAAAAACAATAATTTTGAAAAAATGAGAAGTTTCTGAACTTAATAAATACTGTGAAGAAATCAAATCAAATTCTAAGGACTATCTTAGACATCCAAGGTATGTTTAAAAAATGGAATTAATGAGGAAATCAGGGAAGCGAGCAAGACCTTGAAAAATGGTAGAGTCAGAAATCCTAGTTACCTAGTTGCTCACAATATTCAATCTTAAGTCAAATTTAACTTGTCGATGATTTTGAAAAAATAAACTGGTCAATTTGAAGCAAGTTGAAAAAATACCTTCTATGACCATGGGAAGGTCATTGAAGGTGAAATCTCAACTCTAAAGTTAGATTTGAACTTCTGAGAAGATGTAAATGATTTTGAAAAGAATTGGTCAATTTGAAGCAAGATGAAAAATGACCCTTTTGTCCTTATAATGTCATTGAAGGTCAAATCTTTTTTGACCTTGGGAATGTCATTGAAGGTAAAATCTTTAGCCATATTTGAACTGTTGAGAACTTCTAGAAGATTTTGAAAAATTGGTCAATTTTAAGCAAGTTGAAAAAAGACATTTTTGACCTTTTTGTGACCTTGAGTTTTTAAAAAAAATTGAAGTCAGTCTAAACAGTATTTGGTAAGTTATTGGAAGTTGTAAGAATTTGTTACATACGCCGATCGCCAACCACCAACAGCCAACCACCATTGCAACTGCCAACCGGCGTCAAAAAGAACGGAGACCATAACGAAAAAATAATCTGGTCAATTTGAAGCAAGATGAAAAAAGACATTTCTGACCTTGAACATGTCATTGAAGGTCAAATCTTTTTTGACCTTGAGAATGTCATTGAAGGTCAAATCTTTAGTCAGATTTGAACTGTTGAGAACTTGTACATGGTTTTGAAAAAAAGGTCAATTTGAAGCAAGTTGAAAAATAACCTTTTTGTGACCTTCAGAAGGTCATTGAAGGTCAAATCTCAAATCTAAAGTCAGATTTGAACTTCTGATAACTTGCAGATGATTTTGAAAAAAGGTCAATTTGAAACAAATTGAAATGTAACTGTTACTGGGGTTTCAATAGCAGGGGGCGAGTGCCTAAAATCGCCGTTTGTTTTCGATAATTCGCCGTTTGTCAGAAGCCAAATATTGTCTAAGTTTGGGGGAAATTAAAAGTCTTCTATAGACTATCCTTTATTTGATTTAGCGATCTTATTTTGCACTTCCTTGTTTATGATTTGTACCTTATTTTCCATGGGACATGCAGATAAATGTATGATTAATACAACTATGTTCAACCAGTCACAGTACATCTTTCCAATGGGTGTAAAATTGTATTCATCAGTTCCAATATAAACTTTGGCTTATCCAATATTATCAAAGTGTGAAATGTGAAACTTTTTATAAATTTCAAAAATGTTTTTTTGAAGGACCGTTTTTTCAAAATATCATGAATTTATTAAAAACTAACTTTGAGAGGTTACACTAACACATAATTCACACCAATGCATAGCATTCATCCTCACTTGTTTTTTGCCGACAAAATTAAGAAAATTGGTTGATAAATAAGCGAGCAATAAACTCATTCATGGATGAAAGTGGTTCAGGGCAAACGCATTTCGAAATTTTAGTTCTCACAGAAACCAATGGTAATAATATTAAGAACATAATGTATTCATCCTTTTAACCTGGTTAGACAGTCAACATTGGTTTATTTCTTAGACTAGCATAGAAAAAGATAGACATGGAGAAATGTTGCCACCTAAATGATGTCACGATGAGGTATGCTAAAACATTGAATTGACACATCAGATATGACATTTTATTATTGAAATAGTTTGTCTGTTGTTAAAAAGACAATATTTTCTTGCACTGTATAGTGAAATATTTGATGATTAAAAAAGTTACACTTTATTTGAAAAATGGTGGGAAAGAACAGGTCCATTTAACAGACTATTGGTCCACTTAGACTTTTTCTGAAAAACTCATTCTTCCATTTACTTTTAAAACAGATTACAAGTTGTAGATTAACCTTTCTTCTTGAGATGTGCAATTTCAAAAAGTGGCATAAGTTCTCCGTTTCTTTGAAAAATTGGCAGTAAGAACCCCTATCACAAGGCTGTCTGAATATGGGTACACAATACACATTATGTTTACCATCAAAATAATATCAAAACTTATCATTATATAGAATTTAATATATGGAACATATGACATACAAGTATTCGGAGAAGAAAATTGTAGATGATCTAGAAAACATTGTCATTTTTCGTTCACTTTGTTATCAAGTTTTAGCATGGTGCTCATTCCCTTTCATTGAAAAGTTAACCGTCACCCCACACTCCCACAAAAAATATATTGAAACTGTATAATGCAGAGACTGTAAAGTAGCTTCTCTGCAAATATCATTTTTGTGGGAGTTTGGGCTCACCACTAAAACTTAACTTTTGTGATGAAAATAAGCCTGACTGGTTTATGTTTTCAATATGGCTGCTAAGCTGAGCATACATGTACACTACATAACTGCATGTACAGATTAGGCCATCCAAAATTAATTATATGTTGGCATTCTGATGAAGAGCCTTATATTAAAAACTACAAAACCTTCATTTATTTAAAGGGTTTTATATATTTTAAGAGTGAAAATGCAATAACATATTGTGCCAAAGCAAGTATCACACTTCTTGAGTTCAGATAACCTTGTTAATGAAGTTTATATACATGTAGAGTCCATTTCACTGCTTCATTTCGTCAGTAGAACGGCAAATATAAGAAATTTGGAGACCATTGTGCAATAATATATAGAAAAGTATATTCATAATGTACATGAATGACATTTGTATATCTTGGATTGCTTCTAGTTTGGCTTATAAAGTGTGTGGCCTCTTATATTTGGATGTTTCTCTGCCATGTTATTTTCAATAAGATTAACATGGCTGAAATTCTTCAAAATACAATACGGCACAGGCTTATTGCACAAAAAACTAAAAAATCTGAAATATACAAATGTCATTCATGTACATTATGAATATACTTTTCCATTTATTATTGCACAATGGTCTCCCAATTTCTTATTTTTGCCGTTCTACTGACGAAATGAAGCAGTGAAATGGACTCTAGTTTTTAATCAATCTTGGAACTCATTTCGCTGCAATATAATCCAAGATCACAATTCCCTTTGTCATTTATATACATTACAAGTAGAGAGAGAATACATGGGAACATTTTGTTTTTTCTGAAAACATAGAATTTAGTGACATTATTATAATAACATATTTGAATGGCCTAAGTGTTTTTCTAAATAGGGAATAAGTAGAAATTATTTTAGGCAATCCTTTGAGTGTCATGCCATTCATACATGATGCTGCCTTATATTTTATGATATATATTGAAAGAGGATTTCTCTGAATGATTTGTGTTTCAAAAATGGGAACTGCAAATTGGCAAATAACTTTAAAAGTAAGTGTACATTCAAACATTTTAATTTTAAATGCCAAATAAAATGCCAAATGCCAATGGGCATTTAGTAAAAGTGACCCTATAACTATTTAGAATATGGCAAACATCTTTAGAAAACTGGCGAGAAGCAATGAAATAAGAAAATCCATTCTTTTTGAAGTGCCCTTGTGTGCATTTAATTTCAGTCATTTTATCCCAATTACCCATGGGCATTTAAAATAATAATCACATCCCAACTCTTAAAACATGGTTAGGATACTGTTAGAGTCTCAAAAGGCAACAAGAACATTCATTTTTGAAACAAGAAAATTTAGTCCCCCTAAAAATGCCCATATCGGTATTTATTCTCAAGATTTTCAGGTAATTGCCCGTGATAATTTATTTAAAAAAAATGATTTCTATTCACATGTCTTTTTATCAGTCACAGTCAAAATAAAGCCAATTGCTCTCATTTCTTGGATTAGAAACATTAAAATTTTAACAAAAATATCAACTCTCAAAGTTGACCTTTAAACCACCCTAGTATCAAGGTCAAATGTCAAGACTCTCAGAAATCACACTTTAAGTAATGAGTCATACTTCCTCTTCAATTCCATGTCAATATATACTTGTTTTGTAGGGGGGCTAAAAGAGGGGTTTACCGCCACCTGTCCTTTGGAATTTAAGAAATGAAAAGCTGACAACTTTCATTTCAAAAACATTTTTTTCAAAAATTATATATAAGTTGCCATAGTCATTCCACAATTCAAGGTGTCATTTGTGTAGCCCATGTCTTGTTGTCAATCGACCAATTGAACCAATATCACACGGGGATATGACTTTGACAAAAAAGTAAAATCCTGGACATCTTCTAAATCACCTCTAAATAGAATTCAAAGTTCAAAACTTTGATTGACTGTACAATAATAATGTATTTCAGATACATTGTCTTTGAAATATAATGTACATCAGAATTTTATATCATTTTTGGCAAAGCCTGTCAATGCCCTTGTTCATTTGTCCACTTTCTGTCGATGGACAAGAATTTGAATTTCCAGGAGTGCAAAATTGGTTGTTTTGAATGGCGCCTCTTGTTTTTTTCACCTGCCCCTTGTGCAGAAAGTTACTGAAACCACTGTGTTAGCATTGAACGGTTGTAGGCATGTCTATACGTCAATTTGCTAATGGTCCGTCCGTCCGATGGTGGTGAGATATTGATAATTATATCATAATGGGCGACATTTTACGTCACTTTTGGTGGTTAGTTGATACGCCTTTGTCAATTTGATGGTGACTGGATATATCTAAATCATTTTGATGGCCAGTTAAAGGGACAAAGTGCGTAAATGAAGTCTCACTTTTGATCTTCATAGTATTTCCAATGGATAAATAAGTACCCGACCTTTCATTTGACACCAAAAACAGCTCAAACAGACCACATCAGAGTTGACACTAGATCTTGAAAAAATATTTCAAGTTTTTAGCAATGCCATAGAAAGAGTTTTCTTTCACTCCAGTATTATCCCAAATTAAAGTTTTTATCATATTTGATTGACTGTGTGAGTGACATGTCTCATATAATATTTTGTCCCTTTTCCTTCAAAAATAGGCGCATTGCCTGTTTAATATACCTACATCAATGTTGATGTATTCTTACAGATTGTTGGCAATTATACAGGGATAACAGGGGATACATTCAACCTGACCCAGAAAAGTTTAAGGGTGGAATGAAGACGTTGGGGAAATACATTCACAGTAAAGGCTTGAAGTATGGCTTGTACACCGACTCTGGAACACTTACGTGTCAGCGGAGACCTGGAAGCTACAGGCACGAGGTAACGTATATACAAAATATTTATTAAAGATGGCGTATATAATCAACTTAACCATTTCAGAGATAAATCATAGAACTTAAGCTTCTTCATGAACATCTAGATTAGATATTGAATATAGACATTGGATTTTTCATCATTATCAATCATTATTATTCACTGTCATATTCCTCACTTTCTGATTGATCTATGACACATACGTGACTCGGAAATATAAGCCATATTCCTCGGCCGTTGATGCATTCAGTGTAATCTGAACCATGTGCCCTGGCTAGCATTTCGTCCAGTGTACTTTTATATTTTCAATAGAATTTATGGTAATATACATTCAAATAACACACTAAATGCAACAAAAAACACCAGTGAGGACCTTTAAAGTGGGGAATATCAATAGTGCCTTATGACACAAATATTTCGTTCTATTTTCGTTGAATACCTCTGGAACTTTCATAATTTCAATATAAAAAATGCATATGTATTCACTTCATTATAATAAGATATTTGTATAATATTCACTTCCAGATACAGGATGCAGAATCGTATGCTTCATGGGGTGTTGATTACTTGAAGAATGATGATTGTTGGTTGTACCCTGGAACAACATCCAATGAAAACTATGCCGCAATGCACACAGCCCTGTCTAACACCAACAGACAGATCATACATAGCATCAAAGGCTCTATTGACATCAGGAAAAGTAGACATGTTTCCAATGTAAGACGCGTTCATAGTGATATATACGACGAATGGGAAATTATGTTATTTTGCGTTGATTCTCTTATAAACGAAGGACTGGAGAGATACAGCGCTCCTGGGTTCTGGAATGACCTAGATATGCTAGAGATCGGAAACGGAGGAATGAGTGCTTCTGAATACAGAGTTCACATGTCACTGTGGTGTGCCCTCAAGTCACCATTACTCCTAGGACACGATTTATCCAAGATGACTCAAGATGAGCTTGAAATACTATCAAACCCTGAAGTTATCGCAATTAATCAGGACCCCCTTGGTGTTTCTGCTTCACTTGTGAAAAATATAAGACCAGCAGATGGTGTCTCACGCGTTATACTTACAGGCGAAGATTGTACGAACACAGAGATGACCGAGTCGTTCGCATTCCGTTATGATACGTCCACCAATCAGATTATTAAAATAAAAACTGATGAGCCCGACCCTCAGTGTATAGAGGTTGAAGGTGATGATTCGTTGGTGCTTAGACAATGTGATAAAGAGTCGCAAAACCAAAAGTGGATCGTCAAAAACAACACAAAGGCTACAAAAATATCAAAATTAACAGATAAAACAAAATGTATCGCAACAAGTACATACAACAGAGTTAGCGCTAGAATCCAAGATTGCAAAGCGCATAAGAAACGATGGAAAAACAACGAAGCCTGGCACCCCCATAATGATGAGTTTCAAATTATTGGCGACCTTACAAAATCATTTCGATTCTCCAACACAAATCACATGTGTTTGGGAATATCCTCTCCACCAGATATTAACGTATATTACGGCCCACTACACAATGGCGGCCACGTTGTTGTTATTGTGAACCGGGACAACAAACCAAGACAAATTGAACTTAAGTTTGATTATCTCGGGGTGGACATTGACCAGGAATACGTAGTGAGGAACTTATGGACAAGGAAAGACCTCGGGGTATACTCGAAAGGATTATCTTTCGATGTGTCCAATCATGATTGTGTTATGTTAACTCTAAGGCTTCTTACGTAACATTTGCGAATGCAACTGTCGGCTGCCGGCTACCAGTTTGATTGGAATTAATAACCAACTGATTCACATATGAATAGTACCTGCCGTGTATCCCGGTAATTGCAAGCAATCGAGTTGAACCTAATAACTGACTTATAAAACAGTTTAATCTGCCTGCATTTTAGAAGAAACTAACACAGACTCACGATGAGTTCGGTATTGCAAATTGCGGAAGTACATTTCGTGCATGCGCATAAATGCAAAATACAATGGCATAAAAAGTAACGTTATCAATTTGTTTGTCGGCTAACAGGTTGTTCGTCATTTCAACTTCAAAATGAAGTTTTAGTTCATGTAAATTGGAGAGGTTAAGCTTTGCATATATAATCGAAACTGAACCTGTACGTATCACTCGACCATATACAAATTCATGTAGCCTTCTCATATAAATAGCCGTTCAAATCCAGTGTTTGTTTAGACTACACCATAGCGTGTAATGATTCTATAGTATGTCATTGATGCGGTTTTATAGCTGGTTTTCTAATACATATTTTAAACGAGCTCGTTTCGTAAGATTTTTGGCGCTAAATCATGCATGACATACATCATCGTGTTCAGCAAGAATTCAACTGTGCATCGAAATCAAAATGACAGCATAGTGTTCAATAGACACGAGTAAAATGGTTCCCGTTGACCCAACGTCAAATATTCAAATCTCCCGTTCTAAACCCGAAACTCTGAAGCTGAACAAGTATCTGAAGTAGACTAAGCGCGCATAAAACTATGAGCGCTCGATACATTCCTTTGTTATTTTTTGTACTTTGCGTTCACGGTTACGTTGTGAAAAACATCGTTAGCTTAACCTCTCCATTATCACCTCATTATACCGACGCGTATTATACCGAAACCCATTATACCGACGCGCATTATACCGAAAAGGCCTACCGATGCGCGTTGTACCGAAATCCGTGCCAGTGGGACGGCACATTGCCTTAACCCATCAGTTTTATGACGTTCACTTCCGCGTGTGACTATATCTTTACAGCGGGAATTTCAAGTTTTTGTCAGTTTAAACATAAAAAGTTGCAGTCCTCAATACATGCATTTTCAATATTTCCATTTGAAACTCGCACGAACGGTGCTTTGAATCTAGCTCTATACTCTTTCAAAACGTCATATAGACACATGATTATGTACACGTATGACAGTGCACAGTAATATTATATAGGCATAGAATAATAAAAGTGGAGCCTGAAAAGTCAAATATGGTGCTATGTTGAAAAGCCAAGAGAAATTCTACTGTACCAGCATATAAAAAAGATTATATATATTACTTTATCATACACCTTGGTTCAAATTATACATGATTTTTTCATTGAACAGACAAGTCTTGAAAATTCATTTTTATTTACTTCCACAATATTTTGACTTTAAACTTTTTAATATGAGACTGGATGTCAATCTGTTGTTTATATATTCATATTCAATTAAAAGTTTATCGCGCAAAAACATATTTTCAGATTTATGCACTAACTAAGTTATTCTATTTAACAGAAAACAGGCATTAAGCTTTGATACTAAACACGCGTGTGAGCCTTGGTGTTACCCTTACCTGGTGTTACACCTAAAATTACAGCTAATATCCTGAATCGGTTTTAAAATCTTTGAACATCTTTACATCTCAGTTGCCAGAAATTTTTTAACTGATGCTAGGCGTTTAGGATTGAGGGGTCGTCTCAACAAACTGAATTCCAGTTAACCAGTTAACCATCAATTTCTGTATGTCATAGAGGATAAAGTCATAATTCTGTGTTATTTATGTTTGATTATGGTAAACCCTGTACTTCATAAAATATATATTTAACCGTGGTAAATTCTGTATTCAATTAATTAATTATTTATACTGTTTTGTTTCATTGGTAGAAATAAATATATTGTGCTATTGAATATAAAGTTTCACATTTCTTATTGAACTTGATAAATACTGTATTTTCGATCTTGTGCTGATGCGGCCAAAAATTGTTGTCATGGAGAGAGAGCAAGATATGTTGTCATGGAGATAGTAAGAAACGCATTCATTTGTTTTACTTAAATCTTTCCAAATCCAAGTGTGATTTTCATCAATGTGTGCCTCAATGATCCATTAATTCTGAAGTTATTTCATTTTCTAACCATTTCACAAACATTCCTTTTCATATGATACTTCTAAATTGGCATCATTTATAGTTTTTGGCTACTGATATTATCTCTATCATCAGTTTTCATTCCACAAACGAAATATCAATTATTTTGCCCAATATTTCAGTTTTATTATTTTGAAACATTGAATACATGTTTTAATTGGCAGTTTAAAATGGTGCTCATTAACTTAGTCCAATATTCAGCACCCCTTTAATATCTATTTAGGGGCAAATCAATACTAGACTTAGTAGGTCATCTGATTCTCAATTTGATTTTGATTTGAATTGATTCTCAATTTGGACCCATAATGACGTTGCTCCACCGTTCTTGGTTGAGTTTAAGTAATGGCTCTAATTGGTACAAAAATTAAGCTACCCACGAATGCTGTTTCCTCCGGGGCTTTGCCATAACTAACGAAAACAATGGTGTGGACATTTCTGGATTATTTTCGGTGTTTCCTTTTGTTGCTACCTCAAGTATCCATGCCAATTTCTTGACTCTGTTGAAAGCCCATGGTCCAATCAACCATCCTCCTTATATTATGATGACCACACAAAATGATAGAGCGTGGGAACCGACTGTGCCAAATGCTACGGATATTGCAGCTATATGTGTTGTGTGTTTCAAGTGTTATTTTATATATGTCCGACAAATCGAATTATGGTTTTGATACTATCTAGATGTATTTAATAGTATCTATATGTCTCGTTCATTCATTTGACCAATAAAAAGCATAACTGCCTGGAAAGTAATATGAATAAAGTATGTAAATAAATGAATTAAAACGTCAAATTAAGAAGCAAAAGTCTTTTCTGGGTCACTGCGAATGGCATGATTTCCTCGAGTCTCTTCAGTTGCAAGGCAACCATACTGGGACCGATTCGCGTCGTTCCACTACTGCCCTTGGTGGGGGCCCGCTACCATACTATATGACTCCCGGAGTTTACTAAAGCACGTTAGTGGAGGAACCAACCACAGTCTCACAATCTGTCTCCGGCAAGAGCGGCCAGAGAACCAACCCATGCCAAGAGCCGGTAAACGGTTGGACCTTCGGACCGGGTGTCCGTAGTGACAATGATCAACAACTCCGTACCTGGGGCTCGAACGCGGGACCTCCGTATCCCACGACGTTCAACCGCAAAGTAGCCTCAGTCTACGCCACTAGGCTACCCTGCTTAGGTGTCAAAACTGCTAAAAAATAATGTAGTTGTTACAATTATTTGCTTGGATAAACATGATATTACATTTCTTAATTGATTAACCTGATTTAGTTGGAATCGAAGTTCGACCAACGATCAAGGAAATGCAATCAACAACTCTTGCAAATGTGAACGGGGGTCGTAAAGACAGAAAGTACAAGAATCGTGATCAATGTAAAGTATAATATTTAAGACACATCTTTGAATATCGGGTAGGAGAAACATTCCAAAATGAAGAAGAATCATGTAGAACATTTGATTTGTTGCCAATATATCAATTGCGTCTCAAATGAATGAAATAAAAGGTGTCGCGGGCCACTAAAGCCGATGAGTGAAAACAATTATAATTGTTGTGTAGATACGTCGAGGAAAATAAGCTATTTCGACGCTTGAAATAATCTGATTACGCTTATTAATAATTACGCGTGGCTATTAAACACAAGTGTTGTGTAGAACAAAAACAAGAAAACTGAACGACCTATTAAGGAACTGTACTTCAGTTTCAAAGTGTTCAAGATATTTCCGCATGTTCAAAAACACAAAATTTATATTCTAGGCTATCCATATTTTGTCAGATATCTCCAATTCATATTACAGGGAAAACATAATCATGTTTCCGAAAAGAATTTACACTCGCTACTCAAAATGAGGCACGGACTCAAGTACAGAGAATAGCCGAGTGAAGGCATCTATCTAATACTGGCTTTTCCATATAGTTTTGAAATCTCGCTAAGGTCTCGTTTTAATGAGATTTTAGGAGGTCTGCATTTTTAACCACTAAAGACCAAATGGGAATTATTTAATTATATTAATCATTATAAATGCTTGATTTTTATATAACCAATATATCCCAACTTTGTTAGTTGATTGCACCTTTGGTTTGACCTCCTAGAAATGTGACCTTGACCACGACATCATTCTTTACAATTATATCATAATTTTAATGTTTAAGAGACTGATATATGTCGGGTGAGACCCAGAACCAATTCTCCGAACACAGCCATCTAGAACTCGTATATCCTTTTTCCACCAATAGGTTACAAAAGATGGTGCTGTATATGTACCATTAAGTGGGTGATATGATTCAATATATTGTTCAAGATCACTGCCTTCGATATCAGGTTCTCCCTAAAAGGATACTAATTGTTTTGAAAGATGAGAATTTTCTAAATTATAGAAATAGAAAAATTTACAAACGCTATCGGTTTTCACAAAACAAAGTACCTGTATGATCACATTATAAATTATGAATGAAGCCAACAGTATTATTTCCACTAGTTATCCCCAATGATTTTTTGCTGCAAAGAAAAAAACTATGTGTCTGCGTTAGAGTGTACGAAATGTAAACTAATTCATTAACGAAATTAATACGAGCACTTTGCATGATTAATTGGGATGATATATTTTCGAGAAAAATCATCTAGCTCTTAGGGAAGAATATTTTTACGTTGAGTGAAACTATTAAATCCAATATTTTGCCATTCTACATTTTCTGATTCACAATGAACGCCCTAGACGAAGTCTGTCTCCTAGGGCAAAAATAATGGCTTGACGGACGGACGTACGGACGAAAAACTGGATATTCTTTTGTTGAAATAACCAACAATGGTCTACTTCTATTGGTGTAATAGACCACGGAATGGTCGTTTACGAACTGAAATCCCTACCAATATTGGCCTATTTAAATATCCCCAAGAGAGCCAGACACTTTACCAAAATAATCATTTGAGAATATCGGTGAAAACTCCTGACCTTCAATCAACGTTACTGGGGATGAGCTTTCAAATAGAGATTAACAGACTGATAAATCAACGCAAGGTGCAATTTGTTTTTTATCCTATTTGAGAACAGAACCAATGCCAGTGAACGAATGGTTGCAATGAAATAATCATAACATTACTAACAGGCTTATGTGAAATACATCTTCTGAAATACAACATTGATATGTTTTACCGGTCCAGGAAGTCGAGATCGATCTACCTGTTATGTGTACTACATGTACGTAGTAGCAAGACTCAATTTCATTGAGTATAAAAATCTAAAACTCATAATAAATTTTGCGCTCAGAGAAACTAAACCGAAATATTAAGCAAATATTTCATTCTGTGGAGGGCAATACTGAATCAGCCAATCAAATCACACGATATTTAGCATTGATATAATAATTGCTAATATTTCACTCATCAATTGAATCGTTTTTATTATTCACACATTACGAGGTCACGTTTTACCGATTGGACCTGTCAACAGTTTGTTTGGAACTTCTAGCTGGACGTCAGCGAAAGATAAGACCAAGCACGCAATTAAACAAATAGCATACGTTTGTCTTGGTGATAAAGTTCTAAGAGAACAACAAAATATTACTATAAATCACTATTGTTTACTAGTGATATCCTGAAGTATGTTACGGATAGTCTCGAGTGTGGATATCTGTTCTGTATCAATTTATGACTATCTGACGGAGATATCTCAAATTGTGAAATATGTGGTAGCAATTTAAAGCAAATATCTACAAGTTCTAATAGCGTTCTACACAACACCTGCCGAAGGGTTGGATAATCGTGATGCTATCTGACGAGCAATGTTAGAACATTAAGAAAATATAAACATAAGGTGCGAAAATCACAGCGTTTTAATTTATCATTTCCCATGTTAATAACATTTGAACTAGTGAATCGTGTGGTAATTATAACCAGCCCACCTTATTGCTCTTTCAGTATCACTTTCCGTATTTGTATAGTTTGTTAGATGGATGAAAACGTCGGAGAGCTTGGAACGGTTGGGAGAAAATATAGAAATGTGTTAACACAGTTAGGTGCTGATATACGCTCTGTACTGTTTTATTCAGCATCACCGAAGCTGGCAAGTTATCTTTTAATTCGAATGGAACAAGTTTCTGGCTTTCTCTGCTCCGTTCATGATTCAATTATTACATAACATACTTCGCTTACAATTAGTAAATATACGACTTGTTGCGGGAACGTATATTGGATAAAAGGAAGGAATTTGCCAAACAGCAGACGTTTCTACGAACAGATGATGATTTTGAAATAACACTGATAACTGCTTCCGATAGCTACCTGGGCTTATTAGAATTTAACATATTTCAGGAGATAGAGACTCGTTACAAGTATTATATGATAACATTTATAAGGGGATACTATAAAAGTGACAGAGAGTTATTTAATACTAACGTAATCCATTTATGTTAATAAATAATTTGGAATTTACGATTTCTTGGTAAATAGAGAAAAGTGATAAATGATACAAATATAAGACTTCTGAACATTCAGATTGAGAATTTGCCAATAGTGCGGACATCTACTCTAAATCGGCATACTTGGATTTATTTCAGGTTTAGATATCTTTGAACCTGAAACTATTAAGTTCTCAAGGTAGAGTTACAAGATAGCGAGGCAACTACGGGGAGCGTGAACATTAAACGCCAGTGAGGTTACCGTCAATTAGAGAACACCGATCTGCTAATAGTGACTGTAACGTAACAAGTAATTAATAAATGGTATAACCAATGACTGTAACGTAACATAAAGAACAAGCAATTAACAAATGGTATAACCAATAGAACGCCACCATGGACTATGTATATACATGATCATAACAGACCGTAGTTTTACACCTATTCTGATAGGTTTTAATATCATTTTATATGATCCTTGGATTACAGCTACGAATATTTAGACTGAGGATTTATGACATCTGAGTCCGAACTCACAAAGCTGTCAAAAGAGCACGTTGATAAGTGATAGTAATTCCGAATATAAATCATTTATTTTCCAATCAATAATTTCTGAAGTTTCCAGGCCCGGATGCTGGCAAAAAGTCGGGATATCGTAAATCTAAAAGAAACGTGTATATTCTGACAATTGAAGCGTTTAGGTGAACTTGTACTCGAAAGGAATATTTCTAGATATGTCGAGCTCGTTATTGTCTTAGAGATTGCTCTATTTGTAGGCATTGGTGATAGACTAACGATGAATAATTAAAACCAAATTGCTGATCGGGTGTTACTGAAACTAACAAGAAGCACTAAATTCATATTAGTATTCATTAGGAACTCACCGATGGAGTGATTCGATTGTCCACGAGTATAGAATATCTAAAGGCGCTAGTTTCAGTCGCCTGTTGTTGCATACTAATAATTAGGATGGACGCAAGGACGTTTGATTTATATTACTCTCCAGTTGTAATTGCTTTTGGAGTGATTGGCAACATACTTTCGGTGTTTATAATGACACGATCGAGAAATAGAAACAAGTCACTTTGTGTGTATATGACCGCTCTAGCGGTGGTGGACTTTAGTCAAAACCTGGCGTGGTTGACGCAGTGGATCTTCCGCTCAGCGTCCGAAACTAACCTCGTCACTCTGTTATTTTGTCAAGTGTGGATCTATAGTGTCTCGTTACTAGGCGAGGCATCAATATGGACGGTTGTATGCATGACGGTCGATCGTTTCCTCGCCGTTCTTTTCCCGATGCAATCCAGGACGTGGTGTTCTAGTAAGCGCGCCAAGATTGTACTTTCTGTTTTATATCCCCTCTTAGCTATTCGGATTTTCCATATGCCTTTTACCACCTATGTTATCAAAGATAGCGACGGCATTCCAGAGGACTGTGGGGTCTACGACCCGGATGTTGAATACAACTATTACTTTGGGACTATCAGTCCCTGGATGGACACCTTCATAGAATCCATCCTCCCACCATTGTTCCTTATCACCTTCAACACAAGCATCATCATTTCCATTAGACATAACAAGCGCCAACGGACCAATAATTTAGGATCAACTCCCACTATTTCAAGCCATCGGGAAAACCAAATGACTGCAGTGCTGTTGATCGTATCACTTTCAGTCTTAATACTAACGCTACCATTCAATGTGGTCATCATGCTGGAGACGTTTGGAGCAATCGGGGACAATCTCAGCCAAGAAAGTTTCACCACTCTCTATATCGTCACCAATAGGATTTGGTTCACAAACAGTGCCATGAACTTCTACCTGTATGTCGCCTGCGGACGGAGATTCCGCGAGGACCTGACAAAGTGTGCCTGCTGTATAGGTTTGTTCAAACAGTCATCGGCCTCAAGCGACCCATCAAGTTCCGATTCTAATACAAATATATTTGTAACGCTCAAACGTAATATGACTTTAAAAAGTAGTGATCGAAGCTCATCTTTAGTATCATCCTCTGAAGCAAGTCCGAATCCAAGTTGTGAAAAACATTATGTGACTTATGAAAATGGCTCTGTTTTGTCTGTAAACAACAGCACAAATGGGTCTTATGGTCCGAGTCAGTTTAAATTTCATGACAATAGTAACATTAAGAGCAACCGTAGTGATAGCACCAAAAGACCTCTTAAAGGCATGAAAAGTATTAGTAAACATACGAGGGGTGCTTCACCAGTTCAAATTGCACTTGTCGCCTATAGTCGGAGGAGTTCGTCCTGATTTACTTAACCTGAATTATGATTGCAAAATTACAAAAATGTGTATGTAAACTAAATTTAATCTGAAATTTCTGTTTTTATAAATATATAGATATAATGACTAAAAAATATTTTCGAAGTTGTTTAATTTGCGTCAAACTGTGTTGAGGTGTCTACATTTAAATAATACAAGTCATGGACATTTAAAATAAAAATAATCTAAACATCGATGGTGCAACTTACAGATCAATGAAAATGAAAAAATCTTATATTAATAAAACGTATGACCAGTTATAGAGACTACCCTTTTATTCATTATTCATATAACTCTAATGGTTCAAATTCGGAAGGTTTAAAAAATGTTAACTTATTGAATTGAACAACCTCTCAAAACACAAAGGTCTCGATCTAAGAGGTGATTGTGTCTCGTGAATTTTTTGACGATCGATACGTTTTGTTATTTGAGGAGTAATTTTATTTAAAAGATTGATATCTAAAGAAAACGGTTTGTAAACCAATTTCACCAATCAGTCTAAAATTTCACTAATCAGTCTGAAATCTTAAATGATATGCTAACACGAGATGAAATACCCAAATTCATTTACATTACGTGTCTATAAAGATGTTTTGAGTCCATCAACATTAAACGGTTGAAAAAGTTCTCAAAAAGCTATAAATCGATAAAAAACATGTCTGCTGCTTCCCAAACTAGTTACTTTGACGTAGTGTTAGAGTAACAATAGGATGACCTTCCGGTTTTTAGATTTTGTTTTCTGATTTACATCTACTTAAAGCCAAAGATACCGACTATAAGATGTAGAAAAAGTCCAATTTGAGAATATACTGGCTTCCCAGTTCCAAGTATTTGGTTTCCAAATAAAGCAGCGATCCCAATAGTCCCTACGTTAGAGCGCTGGAATTTTGTAAATATGTTACTTCGATAAAAATTTCGTCAACGTAATTAACCATGTGATCCGTGGCTTTATTTGAAAACCGAAGTATATTCTTAAATTCAATCTGCGGCAGCTTAGAGCCAAGTTATAGCAGGTAACCCGCCGGTTCTTCAAAGTTACTAGTTGGGAGTGTTTTATTTTACAGTTTAATTCAAAATTCATTTTTGGCCAAACATATCGCTCGGTCATAAATTCATAAATATATGTGAAAGCATAACAATCACGGCTGTCTTAAACAAAATGTCACCATTTTTTGGTGACAAAAATCGAGTGTTTCATTCAAAAGAACAACCAGATAGCAGAGGCCAAAACGTTGTGTAAATTTGACACATCTCTCAATTTCAAGTCAAGGAAAAATTAAAATATACGACTCAATTGCCAATCTCAACTCTGGTAAGAATTTAGCTCAATGTTAATCATGTGACATTCACTTGGCAAGAGCAGCAAAGTTGCAGCGAGTTGGGATGGAAATAATTCCTAACAAAAACAGGTTTGCATTACCACTTCCCGACATATCTGAATGCAATATGGCCACAAGTTATCAAATACTGAACGTCTTCACTCTGCTAGCGCATCGTGAAATACGACATTCTTGGGAAGAATATTTTCTGTATTTCACTCGAATCATTGAATAACGTTTTTATTCCATTACTCAGATAAAACTCCCCTAAATCGATCAGGTCAATTTCCTTGTCTTGGGACCGGAGAAACAGATCAACCTTCTCACCTCAAAGATATTTTATGCCTACATCGATATTCCTTCAAAATCGTTTCGGCCTTGTTTTGCTTTTATTGTATTATACGATACGTTTGATTTTCTTTATTTTCACTGGACCGTATCCCAACGCTGACGTCATTTTCACTCTGTATCCAACGCTTAGTGGAATGCGCGTATAAATACAGGATATATTTAAGTCACGTGGACCAATAAGATTGGAGGGAATTTCACCATCATGTAATAAATTATTATGTCACCACCATACACCACAAGTGGTGACATATTGTTATAGGCACCAACTATTTTGTGGCGTCCAGCGGTCGGAACAAATGGCAGGTCGTGACATTTTGCATGTTAATGCCTTGTTTCTCTCTGATGCCCTGGACGGTAAGAAATATATATTGTCATGAAAATTTTTAAATAAATATCAAAAAAATGCTCATCTAATGTATCTATGTTTTAATCCTTCATGTTAATTGACTTTAGGGGTTTCTATTCCAAACACACACAAAATTATCATATTTTCTTATTCAAAGTCATATGTTATATTTTATAAACTTTATTACACTGTACATCGTATTATAATGAGATGCACTGACCACTCTGGGCTCTTGCTAAGGATGTGCCAGAGATACAGATCCATATGGCAAATGCCCTTGCCCAACTTTGTCAATTTTTTAGATTTCTTATATTTCTTCTTTTTGTGGAGATTTTCATAAAAGCTTTCGTTTAGTGTTTATGCATGCCTCGTATATAGTATATATGGGTGCAACTCTGTTTTCAAAATATCATATAAAGTATCCATACATAATACCCATATATACTATCTATATATTGAATATGGACTGGCGCTCATTTAAATCAAGCATGAATGTTGATAGTAATTTAAATACAAATTTCAGGGAAAAGGTTAAGTTAGACCGATTGACTAATGTAAATATCCAATGGTCCGTATCAAAAGTAAACTGGTTGTGACAAGTGAATTCTTAACTGAAGCTCTAAATCGACCATCAATTTATACCACCAAGCAAACAGGATGTTAATATTTCAAACTGTCAATTAGACTCAATCTTGAGTGCTTATCCGGATAATGCTGAATTACAGTCTTACTTTACAGTCTTATAGCTTAGTTATCTGAACGTCCTTGCAGATAAGGGCTCTATGATTGAGGTATTGATCAACTGACTTATTGTACTTATTAACTTCATAACGATGTCAATGTAGGTGTTACATTTTCATTAGGTCAAGAAGTGCCTAGGTCAATAGTGAGGTTCGTAGCACTGTGGAGAAACCTGAACTGGGAGTTACAACTTCGGATTTCTTTGGTAACATATGGTGACAAACACAAACCCATATTATGTGAACTGATTTTCATGATTCAACTAAGATTTTCTGATACATAGCATGCGTGTACAAAAGGTGTAGAGATTATTTGAATTCTTACGTCTGTCACCATGCCGCTACCGAAACAATCCATTGTTGAAACCCCTTGTTTGAAATCCCCACAGTGAATAGATACAGTGATCTCCTTGGCACTAAAGCAAGTGGGCGCATCACCCACCTGAGATTTCAAAAACAGAGTTGCACCCGCCTGAAAATCTATTTGCACCCACTTGAAAATGAGAAAAATCATGAAAAATGGGCATATTTTTTTCTGAATTGTGAAAATGAGAATTTTGCACTAACTAGAGAAAAATCCCTCAAACGGTGTGGCTGGAAACCTGTAGACAAGATTATTCGGGACGCCCGCCCGCCCAGCAAACTGATTACAATATAGCACCTTAGGGTGCGATAGAAATCCTTGGGAGAACACTGAGATGTATATTGTTCATCAACCATATCACCCTTTGTTTTAACAGGCTCATATGAATTAGCTTAATATGTAGAGATGACAGTACAATGATAATAAAGTAGACATTTATGGCATATCACTAATCAGTCTGAAGTCTCAATGGAGACCACTAGTTAAGACAGCCTGACTTATTTATAGTCATTGCACGTACAATTTGAGTTCAGCAAAGCAATAGCTTTATATCAACCGAACCTTAGCTTTATCCCAACAAAATCAAAGCTTTATATCAACAAACTCTGAGATTTATCTCAGAGTCATATAGTTAGCTTTACATCAACAGAGCAATATCTTAATTAACAGAGCTATAGATTTATCAAACAGATATAGCTTTATTTCAACAGTCACACTGCTTTATCTCAATAGTGTCATATAGCTTTATATCAACAGAGTAATATCATAATGAACAGAGCTATATATTTATCAAATGTCATAGCTTTATTTCAACAAAGCCATAGCTTTATCTCAACAGCTATACTGCTTTATCTCAAGAGTCATATTGCTTTACATCAACAGACAATATATTATCAATCAAACAGGTATAGCTTTGTTTCAACAGAGTCAAGGATTTTCTCAACAGTCATACTGCTTTACCACAACTCAGCCATAATTTTATCTTAATATCGCCATATCTTTATCCCGACGGGGCCATATCCCAAAAGAGCCTTAACTTTATCTCTCAAGTCACTGTCTGTAGTCACACAAGGTATTACAAGGTATTTGTATTATCTATACAGGTTTATAGTCAAGTATTTGTATTATCTATACAGGTTTATAGTCAAGTTTGGATTCTAGTTTTTTGTTTTCTGCCACTTTTCTCACAGCTTTCATAAAATCTTCTTCGATGACAAAGTCCCTTTCAGCTCGGATCGCAAACATACCTGGAATATTAACATAGGATGAGTACTTGAGAATCATTTAAGAATTTAAGCACATGACCCCATGCTTTACCTGTGATAAATATCACATAGAAAGCATTGAGTCCAGTGCTTAAATCCTTTTTTCACAGAGCAAAAGAGTTGTATCTTTAGAAATAGACTTGTACTGTACAACATTTGCAACAGCAGCCATACTACAGGTCGTTTTGACATCTGGCCTAACTAAAATCAAAGTTTCAAGGTGTTTGTTGCATACATGTACATTCTCCCTCTAAATCAAATTCTAATTTTCAAGTGCCTGGATATTCTATTTAAGAAAAAATAAAATAAACAGTTTAAATTAGTCAATAAATCTGTATCCCTTTTCATGTTTTGCACCAGCAATCTGCACATCTGCTTGTTGGATAAATAACCGTGCCCTTGACATTTAGTAATTGACAAAGGTAATCAATTTCAATGAATCAAGGCCAAGGCAAAAATAACCATGCATTTATATACAATGGCTAGTTTTTCCTATAAGTATTGATGATTTCTGTATTGGGTTAGTTACAATAAATGCTTAAACAGCCAGGAATGCCTGGGCACTTTTCAGGCCATTTGATTGGTCAATTACAGTGCATTAAATATTTTCTATGCATGGTTGTTTTTAGACAGTAAATCTAGGCCTCACACTAAACACTATTCACATTCTCAATTCAATTTCTTCCAGGTTCTGTAGTCTGAACATTCTACACAAATATGCAGGTTTCGTGACCTTCGCATCTGAACCCTGCATCAACCTGACTAAACTTACAATAAATATTGCATGCTATGCTAATCATATCAATATGTTGTATAAGATATCAACAAATTTGTAACTTCATCGTTTTGAGTGCTCCCCTCCCACTCACCCCTGAAATACATTAACAAGTGAAATAACAAGGAATGCTATAATCTTATCAGAAATTTCAGAAGTCATCAAGGAATTCGGATGTTTATCATCAGGGGATATTGCTTATGCATGACAGAGCGCAGACCAATGTTTCATGTCTATTATCTTTAATAAAGCTTCTTATTCGACATATCAAGTTATCGCTCCTTCCAGTATTAGCCTCAGCTATCAATTCTTCACAATTAGGTTAAGATAACTAAATCTGAAGATTCTCAATTTCTCTTATAAAATATTAGATATATTAACACAATTCTAGGGGTGCTATGTCATCTAGGGTTGATCAATTCAAGACAATGCATTGTAATTGAAGGTTCATTGACTGACCGACTGCTAGATTATGATTTCATTGATTAACACAAATCCAGGGTTTCAATTCCATAGTTTGGATTTTAGAATTACTATTCTAACTTGCATGTCAGAGCAAGCACACTTTTAAGAGTGATAAACTCAATAAATGCTCTTTGCATACATGATATATCTTTTGAAATTAAGCCAGTTTTATTCAACTCAATAAATCTCATTTTTTACAAATTACATAAACACAAAAAGCCACTAAATACTCAAGGGACATAGACCTTTTACCAGTAAAACAATCCCGTATGAACTGATAAAAGATAAAATACCTAGAGCATAATGCTCTATGGCTGGAATATTGTTTATTTGTAATTGTTCCATGATATGAAATTAAGCAACCAAATTATTCCCAAATGGAATTCATTTCAACCCAACAAATTTCAGGTTAGCTAAATGTTTACTTTAAAAAAATTATTATCGCTGTGAACTATGCATGAACTGAAATATTGAGAATTCTTTTGACTCTCATAACAAGCTTCAGGTATTTTTTCTTCAAAAAGGAAGAATTGTGTTTCATGTTAAGTCGAAGAGCTGCCAAGCGTGGTAAAGTAAATTAATATTTTGCATAATGGAATCTCTATTGGGACGCTTATTGTTTAATTTCTTTATGTATAATAACAATAAATCAATTATGACAGCAATCTGAATGTTAATTGGTTTTTAATTCTATTATCATCCCCTCCCTTGTGCATCGTATTTACATAAACTAGAGAACAGGAACACCGAGTCGTAGCAAATCCCATCAAACAGCTTTGGCAGCCATTTTTGGAAATTGCGCCTAGTAGCCAAATGGTCATTAGACAGTGTTGTATAGAAATAAGTATTCATATATAAAATTTCACTAAAATCGCCTCACCACTTTTTCAGTTGTAGCAAAAAGTGTAAAATGTCACACATAAATTTCCAATTTTTTAAAATGGCTGCTTAATAGCCAAAACGTTTGGAAAGAGTATTCACATATGAAATTTCAACAAAATCGCTCCATTTCAGTTATAGCAAAATTAACACAATTAAAAATTGCAATTATCATAAGATTGTGCAATTTGCTTCTAAGTAGACACATATAAAATTTCAACAAAATCTCTCCACTACTTTTCGAGTTATAGTACATAAACATAAAATTACACATAAAAATGGCACCCTTTTTTGAAATGGAGACCTACTATAACCAACGTGTTATGACAGCAGTGTTATATGTACCATACTTATGAGTATTCACATACCAAACATAAACAAATCATTCCACTACTACTAGTAAAATGATTTTGAAATGGACTGACAGAGCCTTTTTCTATATCCCCAAAAACTTTGTTTGACAGGATAATAATGCAAGACCTTTTCGGCACGACTAATCCATTTCTAATTTAGGTATGACTTAATCTTTGTATGGCATGATTTCTAATTACAGGAAGTTTTTGATAAATTAGTAATTTCTTCCTTTAATGTTGCCCTTTGTTGTTCCCTAAATTTCAACTAACTAACTAACCTGCTTCTGTGCACACATTTCTGAGATCTGCTCCATTGAAGTCATCTGATAGCTTCACCACAGCTTCCCAATCTAAAATCAAGTTTGAACTATAAATGCATATAATCGAATAGTTTGTATCATAGTTACATAGTAACAGTACTTTGCGAGGTCCATATTCTACATATCATCATTTCAGAGATTTGATACATATTTTACCTTCATGTTCGATAGTTTTTACCTTAATAATGTTTTCCATTCATAATTCATTTATTCTATGACATGTGAGTGTTAGTTTGGGTTCAAACCAGTGAGATTCCCTAAACAAAGATTTAACAAATACATGTCTTACCTATTTCCCCGTGTTTGGCTATTGGTTGGGCGTGTATTTTTAAAATATCCATTCTAGCTTGTTCATTTGGAAGTGGAATTTCTGAAACATAGTAACATTAATATTTAATAACATTTGACATTTAGCATAGCATGGTAGTATCCAATAGATCTTGCATCTAAAGTTGGAAATATTGCCACTCTCATTCCTATACATAAAATACAATGGTCATTATCAAGTAGACCATGCTGATACTACATTCACAATAATTATATGAAGAGAAACAGTTAGTGAAAATGTTGCCAATGTGGCAGGAAATATGGCCACTCTCATTCCTGTACATAAAGTACAATGGTCATTATCAAGTAGACCATGCTGATACTACATTCACAATAATTATATTAAGAGAAACAGTTAGTGAAAATGTTGCCAATGTGGCAGGAAATATGGCCACTCTCATTCCTGTACATAAAGTACAATGGTCATTATCAAGTAGACCATGCTGATACTACATTCACAATAATTATATTAAGAGAAACAGTTAGTGAAAATGTTGCCAATGTGGCAGGAAATATGGCCACTCTCATTCCTGTACATAAAGTACAATGGTCATTATCAAGTAGACCATGCTGATACTACATTCACAATAATTATATTAAGAGAAACAGTTAGTGAAAATGTTGCCAATGTGGCAGGAAATATGGCCACTCTCATTCCTGTACATAAAGTACAATGGTCATTATCAAGTAGACCATGCTGATACTACATTCACAATAATTATATGAAGAGAAACAGTTAGTGAAAATGTTGCCAATGTGGCAGGGCTCGTAGCTGCCTCACTGATCCAGCTGTTCAATGTTTCAGTACAAATTTTGATAAAATCACAAATGATCTCCACAGGCAGCAAGAAGATGCTTCAGGCTATTTCACCTGCTCTGGTAACAATCCAATATTTCACCATTTGGCAGGGTGTTAATAGAATTTTTGCAGAGTAGCAGGTAATTGTCAGATTTTGTACAGGATGAAGTATCTAGTCTGTCTTATGGTTGAGAGATCTCTGGGTATAAAGTCAAAGTGCATAATCAAAAATTCTGTGAGTAGCACAGTCCACTATAGCATTAAATTTACATTTGACCTTGTCACTGCACACAAAACAGTTTTTGAAATATCAGTTACATGAACAGACAGCTCAATGCCTTCACTATCTGAAACAAGGCATTTATGTGCGAAATGTCACCACCAGCCATTTGTTAGACAACCACCACCGAACGCCAAACACTGTCCACAAAGAAGTTGGAGAACAATATGACATTACAAAAGCCTACCTATTTTTCTGTCTATTCTACCAGGTCTGAGAAGGGCAGGATCCAGGGTATCTGGTCTGTTGGTGGCCATGATCATCTTTACCTTGCCTAGTGTGTCAAAGCCATCCATCTGGTTCAGCAACTATAGGATAGCAACAATACAGGTTAATATATGTCATATAGAGGTTTACTACATCCATAATGAGGCATTTGTAAGGGAGTCAATTTTTTATTATTAATAGTCAATATTTATTTTCAATTACAATTTCTTATACAAAAGAGCCTGCCAGTCGCAGGCTTGGAGTCAATGGGAAAATACCCAAGCAATATCCACGAGTATTTTAACACTTTTGATATAGCTCACTTACCTTGTTTTAAAACAAACTGAACTGCTTTACAAACTATTAATCCAGGGGATATCCCTTGGAGCTATATGTGCCATACATTCATTTTAAAGTGACTTAAAATTTAGCAGTGTTGAAACTTCAAATGTTCGAACTCATATATATTATCGATTTCATGAAAAAAAATTTAGTGTTTAAAAATTAAGAAATGAATAACAAATTGGCAAAAAGCTAGTCTGGTCAAGCTGCTTATATTTCTATACTTCTACCAACTTGCTTCAAATGTAAAAATCTGATGAATGCATATGCAGTACATACCTCCATAAGTGTTCTCTGTATCTCCCTATCAGCAGATGTGCCTTCAGAGAACCTTCTACCACCTGAACATCAAATAGATACCAGGTAATCATAACACATTGATGTCTGTGATAACATGGCTTGTTTTATCATAAAATATAGATTGTTTACAATAACATATAGTTTGTTTATAATAACTCAATATGGCTCACAAATGCTGTATACTTATTAACTTTATTATAGAATATAACCGGTTGAAGGCTCCAAAAGTGAACAGTACAAATTGTACACCTTTGTGGATATCCAAAATTTAAGTATAACTTTTAACAAGTAAAGGCCATCAGTGGAATCTTAAACAGATGCATTATAACTTTATAAAACCCTGGCAAAATCTTTCATATTTTTGAATTCCCTCCTCAGCCATGGCTAGACAACTACGATACAAAGATATTACCAAAATCAATGAATCTATTAAAAGCCATTAGTGTAAACATCTAACATATACATCTTTTTCATCACTGATAAGTCAACTGTGTTAAGTGTTCCAAAATGTCAGTTTGACTTTATTGGTCAAGTAAAGGTTAAAGGGAGAATCAAATCTAGCGAGCAAGCTAAACAAAAAATCATTTCTATTTTAGAATACTTTTTGCTCATAGTCATACCATTGCTTGTCATTTCTATTTTCTAAAAATCCCAAAAGTGCAAACTTTATTTCAGGAAAACTAAAACAATTTACAATAATGTATTATTTTCTATAATAATCGTTATATCACTTTTTTATTATTTGGGAGAATTTAAACATTTCCTCCTAATTTCGCACTTTGAATCCTTAATAATTTCACCAATTTATAACATATCGCATATCTATTTTGGGAAATACTGTATCTAAGATTGCAAGAAATAGATTGGTTGGTCAATTGTACATGTTGCTATAGATCAACAACCTATAGATCTGAATCTGCCTTTAAAACAGACACTAGAACTATATAGAATAGAATATTTGATTTATCTTACCAATTGCATCTATCTCGTCCATAAATATGATACATGGTTCGTGATCTCTTGCAAATCCAAACATTTCTCTAATCAGCCTAGCACTCTCTCCGATGTATTTGTCTACGATAGCACTTGAAACTACCTATGGGGGGAAAGAAAAACAAAATATACTTCAGTACCTATACCTCTATTCATAATAAATATGATAGAGACATTGATACATCAACACTGAAACTAAGTATAAGCCTTATCTTCAATTTAGACCAATGTTACAAAATATAATTCTATATACTTCACAAAAGAGCCAAAACAATTTTAACAGACATAACATTAATCTAGAAACGTCAGTATTTTCGTTTTACCTTTAAGAAATTAGCATCTAATTGTGATGCAACAGCCTTTGCTAACAAGGTCTTTCCTGTCCCTGGTGGACCATAGAGGAGACAGCCTTTAGGAGGGGTGATGCCTACACGTTGGAACAGCTCAGGGTTCAACAATGGCAGTTCTATCACCTCCCTCAGTTCTCGGATTTGTTCTCCTAAACCTCCAACTGAGGAGTAGCTTATGTTTCCTGGGTCTTCGGCCTGCATATTGTAGACTAGTGGATCTACTTCACGGGGGAGATACCTGAAATGAAATAAGACATATGATGAATAACACTGTACCCAAAAATCAAAAAAGGCCACATTGAAATTTCCCCTACATTCCAAAAACTAGTCAATTTTAGATCCATCCCTGAAAATTTAATACAATCAGTATGTTTTGTCTTGAAATAATGACTGTGCAGACAGAAAATGAGATGCCACCTCTACCACCTGCCAATCATTGTTCAAATAGACAACAACAACTCCATGGAGTAGCGAATCTCACCAAACAAAACATGTTTTGATAAATAGCAGTTATCTTGAAAATTTCTTCTTGTCCCTGGGTATCAGCATATTAGATCTGAACCACATCAGATCACTGGTATTTGAGTTATCAACGATTATATTTTTTACCAAATAAGCCGCCATTTAAATTCAGGTGTCATCTTAAAAAATTCTTCTTTAACAGAGCTCCTTTGCATCTAGGCATTGGTATATAAAATTTGAACCGTCAACTGGTATTTGAGTTCTCAGAAATTATGTTCTTTTACGAAAAATGGTCTCGTATCATGGGACCCCTAGTCCTCATGCTCCCCAAGGTTTTGTAGAGTATTTTTGATGCACCTCATACCAGGAGTAGGGACTCTGAAATAGTTTTTAACCGATAATAGCAATTTTGACTTTATTTGACCAGTTATTCTTGCTCCCAGGTGCATAATTGGTGCATGACATTTTCACGCCCGGTGATCGTACAAAAATGATGGAGGGGGGGGGGGGGGGATTAGGCGATTTCTGCAAGAAAACTCAACAAATTGGGAAGATTTATTTTTTCAAGAGAAAATTTACAACTGAATTACCAAATGAATAGGCGCAGTGCATGGCAAAATATGTTAGGTCATCTAGTATTTTTTTGAACTGATATCCTTCTAAGATATGAGATCTATTAAAAAAGGCGCATCATCACCAACGTGCAAAAGTCAATGTTTTTGCTATAAATCGGGCAACAATGGTCTACACGACCTGTAATAAATAGGTATAAGGAACGTTATTATCACAATACTTATGACATTGCTCACTTTTTAGTTAGTTTCCATGCATTATACAAAAAATAATCGAAATAAATTAATTTGGGATGGAGGGGGAATCGGTTGGATTGTGAGTTTTTTTAGTGTACGATTTTAGGATTTTTCAGGAATATTGTTCTCAGTCAAATCTGAGAGTAAGGAACAGGAGGTGATTGACTATAGATTTAGGAAAATCCCCATGTCTTAATATAGGCAGGATATATAATATAATATAATGTTATATTATCATCTATTTAATATACTAACCTCATGATGGTGAGAGTTGTCATATCGAGAGCTACTCTAGTGCCTGCCTTCAGCTTTGTCTTGTCCAGCTGTCTCCTACAGCCTACTACATAACGAGGCCCATTGGTCGCCTTCACTATAAACTTGTCTTCAGTTAGTTGTTTGAGGACTTCTCCAACGATCTGTCCAACACTCTGCAAGGCTTTAAGATCATTCTCAGATTTGTCATATTGCTTTGTGAGTTCTTTTAGTTGATCTCGCACTGAAATAAAAGAACAAAGAATCATGTAGTGCTACACCTATACAGTATACTATTGCTAATATTTTACCGAAAATTGTCATTTTGTAATCCCATGAAAAGTATACTATTGCTAATATTTTACCGAAAATTGTCATTTTGTAATCCCATGAAAAGTATACTATTGCTAATATTTTACCGAAAATTGTCATTTTGTAATCCCATGAAAATATCAGTGCATCTACAACTGGAGAAATAGCTCATCAAAGTTTTTTGGCACACATGTAATGTTGAGCTCAAAATATTCCAACACAATTTACACAAATTGAACCTGTGGATACACAAAAGACACAACACTCTTGCAAATCGAAATTATTTTCCCTAATGCCTTGCATATATGTGCTAATGTCATGGAAAGGGAAAATAAATTTATATGGCAAATTCCATATAAATTTACAACTGTAACTGAAGTGAAGCCAAAGTGAATGTAGATTTGTTTTTAGAGTACATGGAGGTATATCTAAAGAATTGACGATCTGGCGATCTAACAACATAAAAAGAATTGTAAAATACTCTGGAATGTATCGAGGTAGGTCATTTAATAGTGCAATGCGTAGTTCATTCTCCGACATTGTAGAAAGACATGCTTACCAATGAATCGGGCATACGACCACAATCTAAAGGGGTCGTAGGATGCGATAAGAATACTCAATATACCCAGACAATTGTGGATTCAAATACATGAAAAGAATGCTAAAATACCAAGGAATCTATTAAAGTAGGTATTTTAAGTGTAAGGGGCGTAGATAATTATCCCAAGTTGCAATCGTACAGGCAAAAGATTGCGCTCGGTCCAGGACTATAGTCCTGGTACGGGATAACTAGTGAGTGCTTTGAATTTCCCAAACTACAAAACAAACCAATATAAACAAAAGTTAGGCCATAATTGTTTCTATTTTTATCTAGTTGAAAGCCCATGATCTGACTTTAGACATTAGATCTAGTGGGCGATAATATGTGATAATTGTGATCTTACAGCTCACTTTCAAACTCTTAAGAACGATGTCTATCGTGAACCTGGTGCTCCACGTAAATTAATTAGTACGGCATAAGCAAGAACAGGATCCAAGACGTTTTTTCTAAGTTTTTGATGAAAACTAGGAAGAGAAAAATACAAAAGAAAATATGGGAAAAATTAGGCTAGAGTTCAAAAATGTGACTCAGCGTAATGTTTTTTTCCACATGTTTTGTTGTAAACACAGTCCTTTTCGGATAAAAATAGCTCACATGTTACCACTCAACTTCTACTTTTATCATATGCTTACTTTCTTTTAACCTAGCTTCCAATTCTTTGTGTTCTACCAGTTTCTTTCGGTAGTCACCGAGGACCTTCTCTCTGTCGCTGGTCGCCATTTTGCCGGTTGAAAGCCCGGATGTTCAGAGTTTACAGTGACATCTATCAAATATGTGTAAAGTTATACAAGGAATTAATTTCATCATGTTGAATGTGATTTTGGAATTTAAAAACGAACAATGACAAATATATCCTTACAGATGACAATTTTGGACATCCATCTGACGTTTTGAGAGTGACAAAAATAGAAAATTTGTTCTGAAATTGAATATATGCAAGTGTCTACTGTCTTATGTCTATGTCAATAATCTGCAAAAGGGTAACTTGTAAGCATATGCCGAGGGAAAACGGTGGGGCCCCAAAGTAATATAGTAAGCCGTATATAGAAGAGACAGGTACACAAGTCTGACTTATTTCAACAATATTTAGTGTATTATTTTCAAAAAGCAATGGGCAGTTGATAGAAAATTGATAGTTTGTAGCTCTTACCTAAGATTGAAACTCAGTCAGATGATATAGAGTGAATAATGCTGTCTAAAAGTGAGAATTTCTGAAAATCTGCAATTGCTTGGCAAGTTCATTATCCAGAAAAAGGTACATTTGTAAACAAGTGATCTGATTGGTCACTGCTGACCTCCCTGACCTCCACCAGTGACAATTTCTGTATTAACCAACCAAATCAGTTTCAGCTTGCCAGGCAATTGCAGATATCCATAGTTGTTGTTTTATATGCAGTATTATATACAGTTTTTAGATAAAGATTTGAAAAAAAACAATGATATAAGTTTGAAAAAGACTTTGAAGAAGATTTTGGAGAGATTTGGGAATACAATTTGATACCAGGAAGGAGAACTAGTGCCAAGACTAAAACATTTTGAATTTTTTTCAATCTTACTTGTATACCTGTCTCTTCTATATATAGCTTACTATTACTTTACCCTTGGCCTATGCTAATAAGCTCACTAAAGCATATATATAATTTAGCAGTGATAGAATTTGAATAGAGGGCGATAGAATATAATTTAAAACCTTAACATTTAAAAAAAGATCTATGGTTTACAACTCATTTTAAAATTGAAGAAGGAACCTTCCTGGTTGGCCCCTGTACCCGCCTAGGAAGTCTCTTTGTGTTGAAATACCCTGGGGCCGGGCGACTGTCAGGCTACCGCGTTGACATCACCCCTCTTTACCAGTAGTGCAGGCTTGTTGCTGTGCACTGGGGACCTTTTACATTAAAACATAGATCTATATTAAAACACACCTATTTAATTGCAGTTATTGACATAGGCATAGTATGATGATTTTAAAAGCTACTTAGACTGTCACAGTCTTAGATGTCACCAGATCGTGTTCCATTTAGCTATTGCCCTAGGGAAATAGCTATTTGTCATCGTGAGATATCACAGCCTTCTCTCAATTTCCTTCTTGTGCATAGCAGAGATGGTCTGAGTATCAGAATGGCTATTTGTATGCATATGTTCTAGTTGATTGTATGAACTTAGATGGATGATACAAACTAGTGTTGGTATTGACCTGTTGGCGGAAGCATGGAGGCACGTCGATGGCTGCTAGTATAGGTTCTGCTTTCCTTTGTAAAAAAGGAAAACTGGGTCTTGAAGAGCTTTGGTGACGTAGCCTGGTTCCCTTGAGTGACATTTGGTTACAAACCTGGCTGCTCTTCTCTGTACCTGTTCCAACATATCAATATCTTTTTGTCGGTATGGATCCCATGCCGATCTGACATATTCTAAATTAGGCCGGGCTATCTAGTGACTTATACGCCTGAGCCTTCACTTTTTCAGGGCATTGATGGAGGTTTTGCCTGAGAAATCCGAGTGCCTTATTGGCTTTGGATATACAATAATTTAAATATGTTTTGTCCAGCGTAAGTTATTTGTGATGTCAATGGAGAGGTTAAGCTAACGATGTTTTTCACAACGTAACCGTGAACGCAAAGTACAAAAATTAACAAAGTAATGTATCGAGCGCTCAAAGTTTTATGCGCGCTTAGTCTACTTCAGATACTCTTTCAGCTTCATAGTTTCGGGTTTAGAACGGGAGATTTTGAAATTTGACGTTGGGTCAACGGGAACCATTTTACTCGTGTCTATTGAACACTATGCTGTCAATTATGATTTCGGTGCACAGTTGAATTCTTGCTGAACACGATGATGTATGTCATGCATGCTTTAGCGCCAAAAATCTTACGAAACGAGCTCGTTTAAAATATGTATTAGAAAACCAGCTATAAAACCGCATCAATGACATTACTATAGAATCATTACACGCTATGGTGTAGTCTAAACAAACACTGGATTTGAACGGCTATTTATATGAGAAGGCTACATGAATTTGTATATGGTCGAGTGATACGTACAGGTTCAGTTTCGATTATATATGCAAAGCTTAACCTCTCAAATACCTAGGTATGGGACGTGTGTTACCGACTTATGCCCTGGTCACATTTTCTCCGATTTTCGCTACGGCACCCGGCCGATTGAGTATTTTGTTCAAGATTGAATACAATATTGAACAAAAGATTCAATCGGCCGGGCGCCGGCCGATGTATTGAAACAAATGTGACCCAGGCATTAAGGTTTTCCCCTAGCATTGTGTAATTGTGAATGATAGGGGATGTACTTTTGTGAATATTTAGCACATTTTTATGGATGGAATTGCATTTGCTATGTTGATGCCCAGGAGACCAGTTTATCAAGATTCTCCTGTAGTGTTAATGGATCTTGCTTGCCTTCGACTGTCATGAATAAAATGCTGTCGTCAGCAAATAGTTTAAGACTGGCTGAGGATGATAGGTTATTGCCCATATCATTGATATAAACAAGGAAACAGAGTTGTCCAATAACTGTTCTTTAAGGAGCTCCTGATTTTACTGGAGTAAATGGAGTAAGTAAAAGTGACATATTCTAACCAGTAATCAAAAAATAGAACATGACAATTGCAAGCTAAGTGGAATTTCATTTCAAAATGCTTGGGCAGCCCTCTAAAGAGTAGGTCAAGTGAGGTCGAAATTAGGTCAAACCGAGCGAGGGGTATGTTTCGAATGATAGAAACGGAATTGTCATGCCGACCCACAGTCACTTTTAAGCGGTTAATGCCCTTAGAACTACATTTATATCCACTATTGGAAATCATTCATTGCTACCAATTTTCATAAAACGGTTTTGTAGTGTGATATTGTTTATATCAGTGTTACTTTTGTCCATGTATTATTCATTGAGAAAATCAATGCCAACGTTTGGCACCAGCAGCTTATTTATTTTTCTGTATACAATAATGTTTAGTTTAAATAGTTAAACACTATTTGATCGAGTTATATTTATAAGGTCAATTCTTTAGGTGTTCTTGAGTAAGTTTATCGCCGATCTATAAGTTGTTAAATAAGCTAGAAATATATAGTTCAAGACATTTAAGGGTGAATAGAAATCCTTTACTCGTGGATCGCAACACAACCGACACAACACCACGGGAACAAATTATCGAAACAGTATAGCTCCACCAGAGGGAAGAACTTCGCTACAAATCCATGAGTTATGCCTACAGATTAGCCTGGCTATTTTACATAGATTAATAAATTTGAGGAAAATCAAAATATCGGAAATAACCATAACATTAACGGATTTCTTAAGTCATTGAGTAAAACTTTTGAAGCATATTACATAGCTAAAATGACAGCAAAAGGAGGGCTAATGTCCGCAATAAAGAAGAAACTTGTATTGAGACAATCCAAGTCAATGGACGATACACAATTACGTGCTACTAAAGACACCAATCCAAGTACTGCAAGTGAAGTGATGAATAATCTCCCTCAACGATCAGTTTCCTCTCCAGGGGCCAGAAGAAAAAGCCTGTCGAGTGTAAGCAATGAGCCCAAGGAGAGAGTTGAATTGATGCATGATGCAAAGCACAACAGAAAAGATGAAACTAAAGAAATCGTTACAAAAAGAGGTACGGTATCCACTTTATATCGAAGTCTGGTATTAAACATGATGTATACTTTTCACCCCATTTGATTCGGCCACTTTTAATCTTGGCTCAGCCGAATGATCGTTTTTTTATAACTTTTTATTAATATATTTCAACGAAGACTTTTGATAGTTATCCTGGATTGTCTAAATATCCACTCAAATATGTATATAATATTTGTAACCAGTATTTGAGTACAAACAATATTGAGAAAACAAAGATTTTATAACAGATACAGATTGAAATAGCTATTCAGCTAATGGCTTTATTACAAATTACGTTGTGAACACAGTGACAAAACAATATACCAACATTTCTCAGAGTTATCATGATCAGGATCAGGATTTGGTAATTCTACATTGTCTATTGAAAGATCCCCTTGACATCAGAATCCACTGACGTACGTGCAAGTATTTTCGTTCTCGAGTAAAATATCATTTGCAAATATGCTATATGAGCGTCATCAGGTTCAGAACTGTTAGTGTATGTTTCTGATTTCAAAGCTTCTTTCATCCTCCGATGTCTTTATACTTTCTTATATCACAGTAGTTGTGAATATAAAAATACCATCGCAAACTTATTAAGAACTTTTATCGATGATGATTCACTACTTGACATCAGAAAATACGTCCATTTCACTGTTTAATTGCGTCAGTAAAACCTAAAAAATAAGAAATCAAAATATCATTATGCAATAATATATGGAAAAATATATTCCTATTGTACATGAATGATATTTGTATATCTTGGATTGCTTCTAGTTTAGCTTATAAAGGGTGTGGCCTTTTATATTTGGATGCTTCTGAAATTCTTCAAATTACAAGAGGGCACAGGCTTATTGCACAAAAAACTAAAAAATCTGAAATATATATCTGCGGGATAATGTTAATTTTTTATTTATAGAATATCATTTTGTTAGGTGAATACATGCTTACACTGAAATTCATAAACAATAAGTTTAGTCACACAATTATGCAAATATGCAAGCATGTATTCTTACAAAATGATATTCTATTAATAGAAAATTAACATAATCCCGCAAATTTACTATTTTCTCCCTAAAATCTAGAGACCCTACAAAGCAACCCGGCCTCCCAAAGAAGTATAATAAAACTTTACTATTGATTTCATGACATAGTGCTATATACCAAATTGTTTGAAAATGAACTGCATTTAAAATGATATATAAGTCAATGTACCATATTGCACGTAACAATTTTTATCCTGATTTAAAGTTGGGTATTGTTTTTTTGGCCCACCCTGTAGATATGCATTATAAAGGAGGTTATCTGTGTATAAGTCGTATCCAATAGTTTATAAGTACCCTTTGCATTCGTTTGACTTCACTTCTTAAAAGAGAGCTTCGTCTGTAGTTTAACTAGACTCTGCACGCAGAGTATAGTTAATAAGAAGAATACCAAAGCACAAACTAAGAGGGAAACGACCCAGTTCTCCATAGACTGCTGGTGGTGAAGTTGATGTTTTCACACCAAGAATGCTTTTTAAAGAGGACAGTTGAATAGTTTCAAGTGACTTCATATGTTTTCTACTTGACCATATTTCTGAACCATACATCAAAATTGGTTGGACAAGTGCATCGAATAAATGTAAGGCAACTGATATGGAAATGTCATTAAACTTGTGATATTGTTGCTTTATTTTGAATAAAGCATTTCTAGATTGTTCTTAAAGATAGCATATTTGTTTATCAAATTTATTTTTCCTGTTGAAAATACACCCTAGATATTTGTAGTCTTCAACACATGCAATCACTTCAGGCCCGTAGCCAGGGGGAGGGTTCGCAGGGTTCGGGCGAACCCCCCCCCCTGGCCAAAAATTCTTTCAAAATCATGCAGTTTTTCACCATTTTGAGCACTTCTCAAGTGATTTTAGCCATATTTGGGCCAAAATTGTCAAATGTGAACCCCCCCCTGGAAATTTTTGAAAAATGAACCCCCCCCTTGGCAAATCCTGGCTACGGTCCTGCACTTCATCGTCGAATTTATACCTACTAGCAAATGCGTAATTGAAGCCCAGACTACACATTATGGTTGTCTCAAGTTACTCAATATGAATAGGATGTGCCAGCAATGTTCCCTGATTAAATGTCTATGTACGTAGATTGCTATTATTATCACAGATGTATTCAATAATTATATAACTTTTTAGTGAGATCTTGTTACTAAGCTATCTAGATAATCGAGGTCTCAACAGAGATCATATCATGGTGAGCTTATGATTAACCTGAATCTTAACTGAAAATGTTGAATCGAAAGCTCTTTTCTCCATACAAGTTAGTTGGATCTGCCTATAATACTAAGGTCTGAGACAATAAAATATAATATTAAGTGTAACTGTTGTTACATAAAATTTTATAATGCGAGCTCTTACTCGCCAGATGGAATTCACAGTTTGTACAGTGTAACATTGCTCATTAAAGAGTAAAGGACCTTATACACCCTCCATTGGGATCTCCCCATGGGAAAAAAATAATTCATCTGATTTTTCAAAATGAGTATTCTGCTTCAATTATTACATTTATATGCACACTAGTATCTTGTTGACCTATATTCAGCACTGTATTGATGTATAGGCCACTTATTAGGGTCATAATTCAATCATGAAGTGTAGAGGCATAGATTCCAAACCAGGAAGTATTTTTGTGTCTGTCAAAATCCATTTACATCCTACGCATCCCTGCATCTTATCCAAATATGTTACTACATAATGAAATATAATAGTATAATCTTTGGTTTTACAAACTTGTATGATATTTGATAAGTGTAAAAGTTGTTTTTGGAGCATTTTTCTATAGCCATTTTGTAGGGGAAAAAATGATGAAAAAATGTACAATCTTTTAATTTTAAGTATGACCTGAATCGATTGCAAACTTCATATTTGCACATTTGATGAGATAAACCATTTGTGTCATACTGTGAAATTATTGAATTTGCAATCGATTCAGGTCATAGTGTATTTTTGGTAATTCTGTGATAATCAATGGAAACCAATGGCCTCTATTGGGATCTGCTGATATCCTCATGTTAAGTCAATGGTGCACAGCCCCATGTAAGTCAATACAACCTTACTGAACGAAATGATCCCTATCTCAGCTTATGTGTGTCCGAGCACTTTAATATTTTCCAAAGTATTATATGACATTTTATTCTTCATGTTACACTTACAAATGATTCATTTTGACCATAGGGATATATGCCAATAATTGCACCTTGTCCTTTGAGAAATGAGAAAACTATTCTTGATCAAAGTTCTGGTATTCAAAGCGACTAGTCACAGAATTTTTAATCAAAATGTCTCTAACTTTGGCAATTTCCATTCAATTTGCACAAATTAGTGAAATATATATAACTGATCTCGTTTTACTAAAATAACGAAAGTGAATCTTACATATTGTCTAACGGTGTCCTGGAATTGTAAAAACGCCCAAAATAAAATAACATGCTATGGTTTCAAAGAAGTTGCAGAAAACAGTTACAGAAAAAATCATCATACAGCTACATCATTTTTATTTTACAATTGAACATTACAAATATTTATTTTACAATTTAGATTTGTAAAACATTTCTAATTCAAATACAGTTAGCTTTACAATTAGTAAAACAGCAAATCCCAAGAGTAGCATCAAAACGCTAATTCAGCAAAACAAAACATATTTATCAAATTGCTTGTCATCTATGAGGCAAAGGCACATAACTTCTGAACCAAATCGATCTGACAATTGGTATTTGAGTTATCAAGCTATACTTTAACGAAATGAGACGTTCATATTGAATTCAGCAATTACCTTGAAAACTCACTCTTGGCAGATCCATATGTCTCTTAGGCATATACAATTTTAGACTCTGAGCGCAGGGTCCCTAACGATTAACATTCGTTTGGGATAATGAGTCATTAAATGTCTAAAACACAACTTATTTCATCATTATGAATCCTACAGTTAAATCTCATCTCGATTAGCGTTAATCAGATTAGATTTTCTCTAGTATGTACATTATGATAGGCCTATATCTTGGTTCTCAGGACTATTCCTCCTACACAACCCTTTTACTGCGTCCAAGTACACCCGTTGATGTATGCCATATAAGATAGGGTTGACAACTGGATTGGAGAAAGCTATCAACAAAACAATGTACCATACAGTGCCTGGAATTGTAACCTTTTCATAATCCAATATAGCTACTATTGTGTACGGCAGCCAGGATAAAATAAGGAAAAATGCCAAGAATCCCAAGAACAGTGTCTTCTGTAATGCTTTTTTATTAGCTTTCTGTTCTTGGGTAACTTGGGTTCCAGTTTCAGCACAAGATATTTCCAATGTGGCTATAGCTTTAAGCTGTCTCCGTACAACCACTAATATCTTCATATAAATCACGATTATGAATGTACCAATCAGAATTGTTTCAATGAAGAATATGCGGCAAAATATTTTTGGACATACCTCCGTCACAAGACACTGCATGCCATCCGTATTTTCCCAAATTGCAATACCAGATAATGAAGTATAAAATATTGGAATATAGATCAAATGAAATACTGGTATGAGGCACGCACCTAAAGCCACATATGCTGCTTTTTTCACACTGACAAATCTCTCATAAGAAAATGGATGCAAAATTGAAACGTATCTTTCAACTGCTATCATCAAAACAATAATGTTAGATATATAAGTTGACAAATACGTTGCACAAAATGAAATTGTACAATATTTCTTGTTGAAATACTGTCCAACAATATGCACGGGTATTCCAACACTTCCTGTGAAAAAGTCACTCGCTGCTACAATTACAATCAAGATATGCGTGGGAGTGTGCAGAAGTTTTTTCTTAACTATGGCTACAACTAGCAATCCGTTGCCACTAGTGACGATTACAATTGAAACTAAACTAAATACAAGTGAGACGTAATCTGATTTGATAAATGATTGGAAATTGCCTGTAGAATTATTCATTTTCTATACTAAAATGTTTTCTTGCAAATACAGATTTTCTTTGAAATTTTATATAGTTACTATTGTTTTATGACTGTCAAATAAAATGTATGAAACAGATTATCTCCCTAATTTAACACTCTGGCCAATGAAATAAGTCAGATGTCAATTGATTATCTTCGATCATTTAACACTATGTCCAATTATGATTATATTGCAGATTAACTTTTAACACCCTGGCCAATGAAATAAGTTAGATGTATTATCTTCGATCATTTAACACTATGTCCAATGATAATATTGCAGATGAACTTTTAAAACTCTGGCCAATAAAATAAGTCAGATGTATTATCTTCGATCATTTAACACTATGTCCAATGATTATATTGTAGATTAACTTTTAACACCCTGGCCAATGAAATAAGTCAGATGTATTATCTTCGATCATTTAACACTATGTCCAATGATTATATTGCAGATTAACTTTTAACGCTCTGGCCAATGAAATGTGTCACATATAGAGTATCTCCCTTAACACTCTGTCCGCTGAAATGTTTTGCAGATTATCCTCTTAACGCTCTGGCCAATTCGATGTGTCATATAGAGTGCACCCCTTTAACATACTGTCTAATGAACTTTGTCACTTAGATTACCCCTCTGTAAGACTAAGTATGTCCGATGAAATGTGTCAGATTATCTCCATCTAACACTCCGGTTAATGAAATGTGTCAGATATATTATCTCCATTTAACGCTCTGGCCAATGGATTGTGTCACATAGATAATCTCGTTTAACACTTTGTCCAATCAAATGTGTCACATAGATTATCTCCCTTCAACGAGTTCAACACCACTGTCCAATAAAACGCCTTAGATAGATAATCCTTCTTTAACACTCTGAAATGTATCAGAGAGATTTAATTATCTCCCTTTAAAACGGTACCCAATGACATGTGTCAGGTATATTAAATGCTCTCTTATGAGGTATATTTTTGACATCGACTGCACCCGGATCACTTATTCTTAAATGTTTCAAGTTTTATCTCCGAGTGATATGTATCATGTCTTGTATCTTCTTAATTACACGTACTATCTATTGTGCCCCTGTTCTTCATATCAATATATATATGTACATTTTTTATATAATTTTGTAAAAAATAATGTTTATAGTTTACTCAACCTATCCGATGTACACCAATGTGTATTCGCTTATTACGAATGTTATATATTCCCTTTCGTTTGGCGTTAATGAATTCGTTTTATAATACCTTTCAGATTTGTGTCGCATATTATTAATATCAACTTGTAGTGCAGCGTCTATATGACGATATACAAGTTGACAGAAAAAAATCTTCATAATACTAACAGTTCTAGTTCTATGCACAAATGATACACCATTGGATAGGTGCTTTGATTTTCAATAAAATGATATATTGCTTATCAATATGAATGACAATGATGGTTAAATAACGCCCAGATTTCAAATGACATGGATGGCATGTTAAAAACAGTTTTTACTCTCCGGGTGAAAGAAATCGTCATTTTGTCAAAAATGCATTGAAGTAAGATATTATAATAGTAGCGTTGTCTGATTAGTTAGTTTTAAACTAGAAAATAATGTCATTTTTGCAAAAAGTTATGTTATTTATAAAATCTTACACTTTTCCATATAATCCTCATTTTTCCAATGAAATGTGTCAGATAGATTATCTCCCTTTACGGTGTCCAATGACTTGTCCCAGGCCTATTATAGGCCTTTATCCCATGGTTGCAAGGATATAGATCGAATATCACACGAAGATATATTTGATATGTGGATCAAGATATCATATTTTAGCAAAAACTCACAAACCATCGAATATCACTTTTAAACTATCGAATATCACGTCTTAAAAAGTGATATTCGATGGTTTGAGAAGTGATATTCGATGGTTTCGAATTCTTCCAAAAAAAATTCTATTTACATTTTTTAATTAATTTTCAAAAATATTTAAACCAAATTTCAAAAAATATACTCTCCCCTTTGATATATCACTGGACAAGTCTCAGCCTAGATCACTCCGTTTTGAAATGTTTTAATTCGTTTTGATAATGAAAGCCAAACTGGTTTGTAGGCATCCACCCTGCATGCAGAGTCTAGTTATAAACTACAGACGAAGCTCTCTTTTAAGAAGTAAAGTCGAACGAATGCAAAGGGTAGTAGGCATCACAGTGCCCATTGAAATTCATCGATATGGCTCCTATTAATATAATGGGTTCACCATCCTTGATATATTAAAAATAATTAACCTCTAGAAAACAGCAACACCAATACAAGGCGTAGCTAGCAAATCCCATCGAACGTCAAATGAGTCAGACAACACTGCTAGAAAAAATGTCTCAAATGGCCACCTATTGTTACGATCGATGATCGGACAGAATGAACGGAGGGGGATGCGGCAATTTCTGCGAGAAAATTCAACAAATCTGGAAGAATTATTTTTCAAGAGAACATTTATTGCGAAATGAATAGTCGCACGGTATGTTAGAATATGTTAAGTCTTCTAGGGATTTTTTGAACTGCTACACTTCTACGATATGAGATCTATTGAAAAGGCCCATCGCCATCAACATGTTAAAGTCACTGTTCTTGCTATAAATCAGGCAACAATGGTCTACACGACCTGTAATAATTATTTATAAGGGACGTTATTATAACCAAACTAATGTTACTGTTGGCTTTTTAAAGTTAGTAACCATACTTTATATACAAAACAATTGGAAGAAATTAAAATTGAACGGAGGGGATTGAACTGAGGGGGGGGGGGGTTCATATATCTATGAGACATGATAAGAGCTGTTGCATGACTTTATTTCCTATAACTCCAAATTTCTCCACTTTTCACTCTTCAGAGATTTAACATCCAGTTTCTTACTAAGTTACTGAGTTCATTTCGTTCATCACGTTGGTGATGATGCACTTTTTTAATAGATCTCATATCTTAAAAGAGTGTCAGTTCAAACAAATTCCTAGAAGACCTTAAATTATTTACCATACCGTGCACCTATTCAATTAACAATTCAATCGTAAACCTTTTCTTGAAAAATAACCTTCCAGATTTGTTGAATTTTCTTGTAAAATTGCCGCACCATCCTCCGTTCATTCTGTCCGAGCGTGATTATTAAAAGATCTAAAAAATATATTAACAAAATCGCTCTACTTTACTCCCGTCGAGAGCTACTTAGATTTTGAAAGTATAGCTCTCTATCGCTAGAATCAACAGCTTAAGAATCCTGACTTCAAAGAAAATTCCAGGGAATTCAGCTGACTCATGTTGCACATTATATTCCTGAAAATGTATCCTACATCGCCATCTTTCATTCAGCTCAACTATAGAACGTCTCACTGCCCTATGTATCGATCAGGACTTCATTTTATTGGTCGTGTCAAAAGTTTTGGCCAGGTATATTCAATATGGCGGCTTGACGTTTCCCAAGTTGCGCATGCGTCGATAATATTTCCGTTTAACCGCCATATTGGAAATGGGTATCAAACCAAGGAGGATTGGCTCCCAGAATCGAAGTCGATATTTTCCAACAATGAAAACGCCGAAATGTCGTTATTTTCTGAAATTATAACCGATTATAATTTCAAAATAAACAGTTCAAAATATTCGAACCAATATCTCGATCATTTCTTGTGAGTTTTGGAATTTTTCGTTAGGAAATAAGACCAAAATTCACGATTCAAATGTTGAAGTGAACAAAATGGCGGCTGTTGGAATTCAAATTGTGTAACACGACATGCCCATATATGGGACAGAATATCGATGTTGCACTCTGGGAGCCAATCCTCCTTGGTATCAAACAATGAATTCATAAAACGATTAGAGCTCCTGATCGCCATAGAAGCACATCCGCGATCCTACATGCACGGGGAAAGTAGACACATATGAGCCCATATGTAGGCTACAGTTTGAGACAAACAGTAAGCCGCTGAATGGCGCTGATCAAATTTAGATGTCACAATTCTTCAGCTGGAGATCCTCACGATGGAGAGCTATACTTTCAAAATCTATTAAACATGGTAGCTCTCGACGTGAGTAAGCTCTACTACGTTTCCAGTTATGGCAAAAATGTAAATTAACACATTTAAAAATGGCTGCCATTTTTGGAAATGGCTGCTTTTAGCAAAATTGTCATTAGACAGTGCAATACAGGTCACAGCCCGATAGAATGGTGCTATATGAAGTTTAAGTTAGAGCAAGTCACTGTGACCTTAAATCTCTGCTACAGCTACTGCTGGATGCTGAGCATGCGCAGTGATCAACTTGCCAAGCAACAAATGTCTCATCTGCAGAACTTACGCTTTCTCTGTTTTTCCTTCTTTTAGCTACCCTTGCCATTAGAATCACTTTAGTTTTTGTATATAGAGTACAAGTAACCCTTGCAATACTGTTTTGCATCAAATTTCAGCATAGTTTATTGAAAATGTCTTGAATTAAGGTCTCATATCAGTATTGAAATAGAAACAAGAAAAATCAGGAACTAAAGCTCAAGTAATATTTTAAAGAAACTGCAGTATTGCCAAATCATTACCAGGGTGAGAACAAAGAAATGGAAATTTATTGATAAAAACCTTCAACCTGAACAATAATGATCATTATATTATGAATAAGTGAATAAGGAAAACATTGAAACCGTATTATTTCTAGGTAAAGAACCATTATGTAAAATATTTAGGTCTGGGGATCTTGATTGCCCGGGCTTGCGAGCATGATTGACCATCTTGCTGGTAGTTCTTACTTTACATTCTGTGAGTATTGATTTTATAAAACTATAAAACATGATTCATATATTTAGCACCAATATTGATCCTTACATGGTATGGTTTGAAATTTTGTACTATTAAAGTAGATAACACAAAAATATTACATGTTTCAGTCTTTTAGATTGATGCACTGTACTTACAAACCACTAGTTTTTACCAAAGATACACTTTTTTGAACCCTTGCTAAAATAAATGTGTTTTAAACATGGATAGGGATTGTACCATTGGAAAAGAAAAACATGGTTTTAAAGATCAATTAATTGTCAGTTGATTTCAGTTAGTTAGAATAAATTTTGTTCACCAGATTTAATTTAATTAGCTAATTGATAACACCTACCAAGATTTTCACAAATAGTCACTCACGTAAAGCAGTCATGTTTATACTGCAAGGAATATGATACACATAAGATAGCTTACGCTAGTATGTCAGTTTATCAGTTAGCAGTAAACATAAGCTGCTTGGAAGTTCACAGCTAGTTACAAGGGCAAGCTAGCAGCGAGACCAACTAAAAGTAAATATGTATCGGGCTGTGAGGTTGATCCAGAGGTAACGTCAAAGGTGTTGCCATTTCAATACTATTTGATCAATCATCTTGATTCTCAAACATCAATAACACGGTGATTGCGTAAATATCTCAAAAACAAAGCATCTTCTATTTGATTGGTTCATTTCATGTTTACTATGGTAACCCAATGTGACGTCATCCGTGGCAATTTTGTGATAAACACAAGGAGGACTGGCTCCCAGAGTGCAACACCGATACTCTGGCTTATATTGGCAAAGAGGAGGAAAAGCCCCAGAGCTTTAGCGATGACTGACATAATACGTCTCTTGCATACCACCTTCGTTTGCGCAAATTCTCAATATTCGAACAAAGCGCGTCGTCGTGATGTTTTAATCGTTGTAAACATAATCCTTACATATTTCTTTATCTTGATGTGAAAAACCAAGCTTACTTAGTTTGCAAGGTTTGCACAAAGCTATCTCCTGAGAGACTAAAAGATGGCTATGTGCAAATATAGTAAAACCAAGCTATGATATTGGTTAATATGCCAGGAATCAACATAATATTATTCGAAGCGTTATTAGAAAGTTTTGAATCCGCCATTTTTGTTTATCGATTTGGACCAATCAGTGGTGTATGTCATTTCAATACAGGTTTACATTATAAGCGTATGTCATCTTTGAACTCTGGTGTTAATCCCTCTCTGTATTGGCATATCGTGATACAAAATTTGAATTTAAACAGCCGCCATTTTGTTCACGTTAACATTTGAATCGTGAACTTCGTGAAAAACTCCAAAACTCATTTGAAATGATCGAGCTATAGGTTTGAATCTTTAGAACTGTTTATTTTGAATTTATAGTCGGTTATGATTTCAGAAGATAACGACATTTCGACGTTTTCATTGTTGGAGGATATCGAGTTTCGATCCTGGGAGTCAATCCTCCATGCGATAAACTATAAACAAATATCAACAAATATCAATAGTGTTAAACTATTATGTATAGTTATGTATATTATGTATTGAGATTTCTTGCAGAACCGACCTGCTCCACTTCATTGATCTAATTGGCCGACGGTATCCAGTGAGCATGATCAATAGCTGATACTCAAGCTGCCGAAATTACAAATCGTCATCTAAATTAATGTTTTGCTTGTTTACAATAATTCGCCGCTGGCATTACAAACTATCCTTAAAGGTCCCATGTATTGTTTTAACCACTTAATTTTGCTATATTAGATTATCCAGTAATCTAAATCAGGTCTAGAATGGAGTTCTTTACTCATCCTAGTCTCCTAGATCTGCCATGCGCACAGAGTCTAGTTATAAACTACGAGGACGAAGCTCTCTTTTAAGAAGCGAAGTCGAACGAAGCTAATTGTGCAAAGATGATACTAGATAGATCAAAGTGGTTTCACATTTGGAAATGTTGTCCTTGACAATGAATTACAAAGGCCCATGTTTTCACGAATTTTGTTGAAATTAATTGTTGTACCATTGATTATTATCAGAAATAATATCAACAATCAATTCTACCATGTTAAAATGGGTAGACCAGAAAACTAAGCATGAATGGACGTGTTATCAAATTATTTTAGAATTAGAACAGCGATATACTTTTAAAATTCAAACAACTCATGATGGGACCTTTAATAATAGTTGCAAATTGAATAAGCCTGCCATACAGTTATAAAACATTATTTAATACAAAAAGAATATGATTAATAGGCCAGTGAAAGTGAACTAGGCTCTATAAACATATATCACTCTGTACATACAACATAATATATGTATTTGGTCATCGAACCAGAACGAAAATTTAAAGCGGAAATAATGTCAGGTATTCTAATCATCATTATATGTAGTTACAATACTACTGAATAAAATGCAATAAGTTGAAAATCTTGTTATGTGTTAGTTTTTGTATAATATTGAAAATAAAAATCATAAATTGACCCAGTGACCCAGTTGTCTGTTAGACGGGGCTCGCCATATTTCCCTCAGAGACCCGGATGTAGACCGGAAGTGTGACGTTTCTGCGACCTGAGTCGCCATCTTGAAAGCATTCACAACAAAGGAAAATGCCTATGTGTTGTGCGGTAAATTGTTCAAATATTTCCACTGATAGAGCTAGACTTGGGATAAGGACTTTAAAAGAAATGCCTGAACGACAGTACGACAGTCGGCTGGTGACGGTAGAATTAAAATCTGTCGACAGTTCAAACCAGCTGTCGTTGTCGTGGACCGAATCCCCGGGGAATAGAACACATTTAAAACAGTGTCACTTACTATAGTTTCTGAAAAGTTTCATGCACGGCTTTTAACAATCAAAGATTCCTACTTAGTATTGTCTTGTTTGTCGTCCTATATCTATCCTGGGGTTGTGTTTTTTCTCCCCAATACGGGAAAACATTTTGAATAAAGAATTTTCTAATTCCGCCATCGAATAAGTAGGGTAATCTGCAGCAGTTTCGTTTTTGCTTCAACTCTTCACGCATGCCTAGTAGTTTGAAATAATTTACGAGTGCGCATGTGTTTTTGGAATTAAGCCAATCAAATTATTCATTCTAATGCGCATGAACTAGATTCCGAATCAAGAGGAACTGGCGCAGATTGCCTCAAATGCTGAAATCGCTCTTCAAAAGCTCTTCAAAATAGATTGGTGAATAAAAATGATCAACAACTGAAGTTAGAGTGGTTTATTTAGTTCGATGTCAGGATATTTCAAGTAAGTATTGATTATATAGACGCTACAGTGATGATGGTTCTAGACACGCGGGGCAAGTTGTTTTAGCTGATTTTCTCCTCAAACGGCGTAGATTGAACACAATTTTACTTCCGGGTTTACCCACGACAGTTTGCTATCAGCAACAGAAATAACACTGTCGTTATCGACAATGGAATCTCACTGTCGTTCGGGCAGTTGCCATACCATACATATTCTCTCACAAGAAACCAAAGCCTTGAAAACGGATTCAAGGCGAGCAATCCGGTCCCAAAAAGAGAACTGAACCAGGCCATGTGCCGGTTAGGTCGACGCCATTTTGAAAAAACTTTTTGAATTGTATCGTATCGTATCGTATCGTATGTCTTTAATAGCTTTATAACTTAATACCATATTTGTGAAATAAATATAACATACTAGGTCTACGAGCCTTTAAATTGTTTGTTGTCTACTGTAAATACAACAAAAATACACCTCCATGGTGATCGAAATGACGAACCTTGCGTCATCGATCGCGATCATTCATGACGGGGAATACATTATCAGTTCTGCCTTATATTTATAATAGAGTGTCAAAAATCCAATTAATATCTGCCATTCGTCATTTTATTAAATAAAAGATCGTAATATGTTTAATCTTCAAGCAAAACGATCGAGAGATAATTGATTGTCAACATAAAATTAACTTATTTTCCTGTCATGTCGGTAACCAACGTTCACGAGTTGGTCAGTTTTTGGTTTTGATTGGCACTTTGGGAGTTAATTCTATGAATTGTAAGTATTGATGTGAACATGGTCATGTTTTTCTCGAACAGGTGATATCATATTATAGTATGTCAATATGCCAAATACATCGTCAAAATCTTCAAATTGCTCCATTTTCTTGTTAAGAAGTTCGTAATATTTTTCAATGTGGCCGCCCCGCTACAATTGCGCATGCGCATTTTTCGGGCCAATCAAAATGCTGGAATTTGTTGAGTCGCAGTGACGCCGCTCATGAATATTCATAGGTAGGTTATGGCGACCTCCATAATCCAGGTGAAGATCCAATACCTCAAAATTAATTCCAATATATCTGCCGATGCATAAGAAGATCGTCGCTCATACCTGGGTCATGTTTTTGATTATAGACTTATTATTCTGATGAATCATAGTTTTTACTTGAGGTTATTATCCCTTTAAGCTATAACGTTTACAGTTGTTATACACGATAAAACTTAATTTCACACGAGACTAGCACTTGGAAAAATTTGCACCCATATTGTTCAGTATATATTTTTTATCTCAGGAGTAATCAGACGCCGATATCTTGAAGGAACTATGGCAGACGACATTGCAGATGGTGTAACCAGCGGTCTTGGAAGCCAAGTGCAATCACTGCTTGCAGAGATCACTACGCTGAACAAGTCCCTTCGCAACGCAGAGACCAACATAGACAAGGTGAGGAGAGTGTCGAATGTCAATGGGTATATTTGTAACCATGGGCTTTAATTGAAAGCCCATGTTGTAACTGAGAGAAATTTGTTTTATTTTTTGCATTAAGAGGGGAAGTTTATTCCATTATATTTTATTTCTCGTGTAGAGTTTTCCAAGTTTATCAGGTCGTTCAATAAGTTCACGGAAAAATGCTCTCATTTCAAAGATAACGTAGAGTAGTCCATTTCACTGCTTCATTGCGTCAGTAGAACGGCAAAAATAAGAAATTGGGAGACCATTGTGCAATAATATATGGAAAAGTATATTCATAATGTACATGAATGACATTTGTATATTTCAGATTTTTTAGTTTTTTGTGCAATAAGCCTGTGCCGTCTTGTAATTTGAAGAATTTCGGCCATGTTAATCTTATTGAAAATAACATGGCAGAGAAGCATCCAAATATAAGAGGCCACACACTTTATAAGCCAAACTAGAAGCAATCCAAGATATACAAATGTCATTCATGTACAGTAGGAATATATATTATTGCAAAATGATATCTTGATTTCTTATTTTTTTTAGCTTTTACTGACGCATTTAAACAGTGAAATGGACTCTAAATGGCCTTATTCCGTGAGGGTCGACTAAACGTGGAAAAAAACAGTCGATAAGGTAGTATAGTAATCAGATCTTTGAAAAAGAAAGACTAAGATCTCTCGTGCATTAATGTTTATCACTTGTTTTTTAGAATGGCAATGTGGCCAGCGAGCATAAAGACCTAAAGCAACTAAATGAGGAACTAACCAGTGCTAAAACATTCATCCAGAGACTCACAATGGAAAAGGAAAGACATTTACAGAGGAAAAACAGTGTGGAATTGAAATTAGGAGAATTTGAAGAATACAAAATGCATCTGAAAACTGATATTGTGAGTCGAAATTATTTAAACCCTAACATACAACAAGACACAACTTAGCTTGCCATGCCACATATCACACAAAATATGACTACTTGCAGCAAACCATACATAACACCATATATTTGAAACTATTTGATCATACATCAAATTATCATTTACTTAAAACGTCATGTTACTTTGAAATTACTATCGCCAATTTGTACTGTTTACTTGGCTGATTGAGTCAAAAGGTATACGGAAAATAGTAAATTGTATTTAAGTCTCTGGAAAGCACTACGGGAATTATCTTAAAAACGTGTAACTTAACCTCCCTAGTATAATAGTCATATCAGATGTGCATGCTTTCACGTGGTATATCACAAAATGTGTTTACAGGTGAACTTATACCATACAGTAGATGATTTAAATGAAGAAATCGTGGACCTTAAAACAAAGCTGCAAGAGGCACATGATGATAACGAAGATTTCATTAAGGATAGAGCTGATCTCCGGCATCAACTTTATGTGATGAAAAAACAGAACGATGGTAAGGTTTCATCAGCTTTTTAACAAAGCCATCTTAACCATTAACTCCTACTTTGAATACTATTGAAATTCGCATGAACTCGCATGCATTTAAATTGAAGTCCAATACTTTAGCATGTGCATGTACGTGTACCTCTTTCAGTTCAGTATGACTCTATTTGTCAATATAAGAAATCAGTCAGTAGTGAATTTTTGTAAGATTGATATGATAATTTATGTTGACAATTTAGTATGTTTTGTATAATACTTGTATTAAAACCATGACACATTTTGCAAGATATCCAGAGTTTGACACATTTTTCGAAGGACTCTTTAACTTTTAATTTGAAATTTTCAAACAAACATTTAAAAAAATTAAGATAGTAAAAATCAAAGGTAGACAAATACTCCTGATTCAAAGAATGACCGAAGTTGCTATAAAAATATAGCCTGAGAATAATGTTATTAACTAATTCGTTTTTCACATTTGTCTTTCGAAACATGTAAGGTGCACGGTTTTAATAGAATAAATAGAAACAAAAATCTCGAGTTTTTTCTGCCACTCTCACTGTATTTCGAAATAGTGATGTTCATGACCTTACTATGGATAAATATTTTGATAATTATACCCCGGTTTTCCGGCTCATTGGTTCTGTTGGCTTTTAGTGTTAGCACTTATGCAGTTATTAAAAATGTACCTTCAAAGCTGATTGAAAAGTTCGATTAATTAAATATATTAATACTGTCACGCATTGGTCTCATTTCTTATAATAATGAACAGACCTGCTTTCGAGACGTGGCATTCTTAATCTTGACTATTAAAAAAGCTATAGATAGACAAAAAAACAAAAAGCTTGCTTTGATAACCAGTCATAAATGTCATTGTCACATTTGTAGATCAATGAAGGCCACTGATATAGAATTTCAGCTTGGATCTTGGCCATTCGGGCGTTACAGTAGGTTGAAAGAAAGGTGGCAGTATCTCTGGAGAGAAGCTTGAATAAACCACTACCGCCATCTTTTGCCAACCTTGTCCCTATCATCTTGCCGACCGATCTTCTGACACAAAATACCGCATTCTTATGAAAAGGAGGTGAAGATCCTCTTATTCTGATGTTATATTTCCAGGTCTCGCACACGTAAATGATGAACTTCGTCTAGAGATCCGTGATTTGAAAGACAGCTCTGATGCCAAGTCCGCTCACTGTATCATGTTAGACATGGAGAGAGAACGAATACTCGACACAAATAACGACCTTGAAAAAAGAATACGAAACTTACAGTGCCAGATTGTTAGTTTTGTCAATGGCGATGAGGATGTACAACACATATTTGAAGCAAATGAAATCATAAATGACAGAATAATGGACGCTGAAAAGGCGAGAGATGATGCTCTGCAAGACTTATCTGAAGTGAAACAACAATTAGATGCGCAAAGGCATGTGCGTGACACAATGGAAGCTGAAATGAAAGACATTACAAAAGCCAACCAAACTTTAAAATCAGATAACGTACAGTTAAATCAACAAATTCGAAAGCTTACAGAAAAAGTTGATTTTCTAGATTATCAGAATGAAGAGCTTAGAAGTAAAATATTCACTGGCGATATAAAAGTGGACGAAAATAAAATTGCCACATTGAAAGAACGTCTTCACGAGATGAAGACATGTTTGGAAGAGACCAATGAACACCAAACAGATGAAGATGTAAAGCTGGAGAAAGACAAAGCACTTCAGCGAGAACCTAAATGGGTTTGACTTTGGAACTCTAGAAAAGTTCTTAGTTTTGGTGTCCTTTTTCTTGCCACTATCAATATTGAGAAGTAGTTTGAAAATATACACAAACACCACACATTATACATATTTCATTCACATTATATCATTCACCTTGTATGATACTACGCCAACACCAAACATACAATAAATTATGCAATACATAATACACTATAATACACATTTCAACCATGCATACCGCCACTTAACACCATCACACATACAATACGCCATGTAATACATATTAATATACAACACACATTTCAACCATGCATACCGCCACTTAACACCATCACACATACAATACGTCATGTAATACATATTAATATACAACACACATTTCAACCATGCATACCGCCACTTAACACCATCACACATACAATACGTCATGTAATACATATTAATATACAACACACATTTCAACCATGCATACCGCCACTTAACACCATCACACATACAATACGTCATGTAATACATATTAATATACAACACACATTTCAACCATGCATACCGCCACTTAACACCATCACACATACAATACGCCATGTAATACTTAGAGGTTATGTCACTATGACGTGAAATATGCCTGAGTTCTCCCAATATAGGCCGACCTTGGGAGGCTCTATATTTGGGCAAGAACGAAGGCATATTTCACGTCATAGTGACATAACTGATGTATTACATGCCTTTGTTCCCATGGTTACTTTGTATCAATGACGTGATCATGGCTATTAAAGAAATCTAATATCAAAACGAGGTAAGCGGGCTATATCGGGGTAATCGGGCAATATCGGTGGATATAGCTCGCTAACTTTCCCATTGACTTCCATACAAATGCTTCGCTAGGTATGTAATACATATTAATATACAACACACATTTCAACCATGCATACCGCCACTTAACACCATCACACATACAATACGTCATGTAATACATATTAATATACAACACACATTTCAACCATGCATACCGCCACTTAACACCATCACACATACAATACGTCATGTAATACATATTAATATACAACACACATTTCAACTATGCATACCGCCACACCAATACAATCACACATACAATATGACATGTAATACATAATATACAACACACATTTCAACTATGCATACCGCCACAACACATATACAACACGTTATATAAGTGCATTATACTACCACGCCACGCCTAGACGCCAACACCAAGCATACATTAAACTATGCAATACATAATACTACAACTCATTTCAACCTTACATACTGCCACGCCAACACCACACATACAACACGCTATGTAAATGCATAATACTACAACACATATTTCAACCAGACATGTTCATCCTACCTCGCCAACAACACACATCATATGTCGCTATGTATGCAATTACACGTTTGCATCAACTACAGATTTTGACCTGCCAATTGCCGCAAGATTCTGCAGTTATATTTATTTTAAATACGTTAACGATGCAATTCAATAAAATACAATACAATTACAATGAACACATTACAAAATAGTACGTTTTGTACATATTTGTTGCCTGGTACTTTTATAAGATGCTAAATAGATCAGATTGAGCCGATAGATAGTCCTTATTTATACTAAGTTTTCCCTATACTGTTTTGTATGTATTGTATTGTATTTATCATATTGTATTGTATTGTATTGTATTGTATTGTATTGTACCGTATCGTATTGTATTGTATTTTAATTGTTAAGTGCTTTGTATTTATTAAGATAAAACATAAAAAGTATAGTCGATTTATTATATTTTATTTTATGAGATTATGATCGGAATTATTCAGGCTCCAATATATCATTTTTTCTTTTTCTTTGCTGGTTTGGCTTTCTTTGCTTTTACAGGTTTTGGTTTCTTTGCTGGTTTAGCTTTCTTTGGTTTTACAGGTTTTGGTTTCTTTGCTGGTTTGGTTTTCTTTGGTTTTACAGGTTTTGGTTTCTTTGCTGGTTTTGGTGCCTTTGCCGCCTTTGCAGGTTTTGGTGCCTTTGTCTGCTTTGAAGGTTTTTGTGCTTTTGCTGGTTTTGGTGCCTTTCCCGGTTTTGAAGTTTTTGCTTTTTTTGTAGATACTGTTTTCGATTGTTTAGGTTGTTTTGGTGCCTTTAGGGATTTCGGGGCTTTTGGCGGTTTTGATGCTTTTTTCGGTTTTGATGGTTTTTCTGTTTTTGATGTCTTTTTCGGCTGTTTAGGTTTTGTTGTTTTATCAGGAGTCTTCTTCTGAGCTTCCTGCGCCTTTTTCTTTGGTGTCTCGGGTGCCTTTTTCTTAGTTGGCTCGGGTGCCTTTTTCTTAGCTGTCTCAAGTGCCTTCTTTGGTATTTCGGGTGCCTTTGTCTTCGGTGACTTGGGTGCCTTTATCTTAGTTGGCTCGGGTGCCTTTTTCTTAGCTGTTTCAGGTGCCTTCTTTGGTATTTCAGGTGCCTTTTTCTTAGGTGGCTCTGGTGCCTTTTTCTTAGGTGTCTGCGGTACCTTTGTCTTCGGTGTCTCTGGTGCCTTTTTCTTAGCTGACTCGGGTGCCTTTATTTTAGGTGTATCGGGTGCCTTTGTTTTCGGTGGCTCTGGTGCCCTTTTCTTAGGTGTCGCTGGTGCCTTTTTCTTAGGTGGCTCAGGTGCCTTCTTGAGTGTTTCAGGTGCCTTCTTTGGTATTTCAGGTGCCTTTTTCTTAGGTGATGACTCGTGTGCCTTTTTCTGAGGTGTTTCAGGTGCCTTTTTCTTAGGTGGCTCGGGTGCCTGTTTCTTTAGTGACCCAGGGGTCTTCTTGGGTGTTTCAGGAGCTTTTGACTTAGGTGACTCGGGTGCTTTCTTAGATGTTTCAGGTGTCTTTGTCTTAGGTGACCCATGTGCCTTTTCAGGCGTTTCGGGTGCCTTTTTCGTAAGTGGCTCAGGTACCTTTGTCTTAAGTGACTTAGGTGTTTTCTTAGATGTTTGAGGTGCCTTTGTCTTAGGTTGCTCATGTGCCTTTTTAGGTGTCTCAGGTGCCTTTTTCTTAGGTGGCTCGGGTACCTTGTTTGGTGTTTCAGGTGCATTCTTCTTAGGTAATTCAGGCGTCTTATTCGTTAATGTTTTAGGTGACGCCAAATAAGCTGATCGAGGGTCTGTCCTTTTTGCTGACCGTGGCTTTGTCACCATATCAGTTTGTGATGGTGTATGGTCATAATTTGGATAATGTCTTAATTCTCCTAAATCTTGGCGTTGTTGTTCTGGATATGATTCATCATAGAATTCGGGTTGTTCATCGTATGGTGAAGACTGTACATGTGGTTTGTGTTTATCACTTCGTTTTGACCCTTCCTCTATTGTACCAAATGCTTTGGTGATACCTTTAGAAAGAAGTTGTTTTGCAATGGTTCCACCAGTTGTCTTCAATGTTTGCATCATTACATCTTTATCACCGGTCATAACTGCTGCCTTCATTTTTCGTTTTCCATCTTTAATATGTTCTCTTGTACTGACTTTATTGCTGCTCTGATCATTGTAATATTGTGTTCCATCCGGATAGACCCCATTTTGCACAGCCGTCTGTCCAGGTTGCTGATTGTTATAATACGTATCATGTGTGTATGGCCCGTTTTGCTGATAAGTATGTAGATGTTGCTGATTTTGACCTCCGGTAACGTTTCCGTAATGGGCATTGACATGAGATTCACGATAGTTTGGAATTTGTCCGTTGTTTAGTTCTCCATCACTCTGGAATTCAATTTTTCTTTTCAGCGGATCAACATAAGATTCATAATGGTTCGGTATTTTTCTGTTGTTAAACTGGGAATTGTGTTCGAAGTCATTATCAAGAGCATCTGGCTCGTTATCCTCACCACTTTCAAGTTCAGTGGCATCATTTTGAGAAAATGGAGCATAATTTTCATCTGCACCATCTTCATAATATCGTGCCTCGTTTTCAAATGCACCGACATCATTATATGTTGCTGTGGTATCATATAGGATGTTCGGGTCTTTGTTGTAGTTAGTATTGTCTTCGTCGTAGTCGTGCAGCTTTGTGTAGTCAATGCTGTTGGTCGTGTTTTCATCTGAAAGAACGTGAAACATTAAATAAACTCCAATTTTATTAGTTTTAAAGATCAAGAGGCAATGTTGTATTTTGTTATCCAACGGGCCGCGCATTGGCATTTGAATGAGTTGTAGATGAAATTCAAGTTAAAAAGCACAAAAAAGGAATGTTAACGTTAAATGAAATTGTTTTTCACAATTTATATGATGTTATTAGTATCAATCGAAAAGATAACCGTACTTGTACGTTGAGATATATGGTTACAATTACTCCCAAAATACCTGGTTTGGTGATATAGCCATAGGTGGTGGCACCAAAATCTCCAAGATTGTAACATTCCTTTATGGAGGTGGCCAAGAGTCGTGCAAGAAACGCAATGAGAATCTGGAAAATAAATAAATAAAAACTGAAACTTAGAATTATTTGGTCACACTTGTGATAATCACGTGGGTTGAACTCTTGCTTTTATTGGTATACAGGGTGTCCGTACAGTATCTTTACAATTACATTACAAAACCTGTGTTTTTACATTTTTTCTTTACCTCAAATGGGATTTCACAGAACGCAAAAACTGCTGCTGGATTGAGGATATTTTCAAAATACCCCATCACTTCATCATGACATTGGTTGTGCGAGTTACACGAGTGTCTGATGAAGTGTTGATGACTCAGACACACTGACCCAACAGCGATATCCACAATTATGTATGCAATATATGCCCCAACTGCAGCGTTTATGAACACTACACCGAGCTTTTTGTCAGAACTTTTGATTTCTTTAAATCCCTTCTTTTGAGCTTTTCCAGACAGGAACATGAACACTGCAAAGATAAGATGGGATGTCCCGAGCCAAGCTCCGGTCCATATGAGCATGTTGTACAATCCATTCCCTTTGTACGCCAGGAAGATTTCCTCGTGGAACTTGAATTTCTGTTTGATCACTAATCCGAAAACTAGCAAGAGAGCGTTTGACACAGCTATAATTATGTTAAGGGTCATCAATGCAATTCCCAGATTTGATCGTGATTGCTCCGTCAATTTGACCTGGAACGCCATTTATGTTTGTATTTACCTAACCCACATCCTTCTGTTTTTCATGATTGAAGAAAATACTACTACAAAAACAACATCATTGGCACTATAGCAACGTATTGGGTATATATGGTATATGACGTGGATGACTATTGGACTGACGTCACAATGTGTCGAGTTACATGTTTTAGTCATGACAACAATATATTTGTTTAGGCAACATAGCACACTGGCAAACTACATTTTACATTGGCTTCTAATGTTGAACCACAGGACGTGGCGGTCCTTCGGCTGATCCAATAGACTAGATGCGAGTAGCAATAATTTTGATTTACGTCATTAAATATTCAAAATTAAGTCAAAGTGATGTCATATTTGAAATCTACATGTAAAAGTACATCTAGAAATATAGTTTTGAAAATTATTGATCAACTTTGAAAATATATTTATTTTTAAAATCTGACTTCTATTTCGGGGAGATTCAATCCACATACATGTAGACTCCATGTTATAAAAATCACAAAAAGGGAAATGCTATCTAACCCGAACGAGCTACCTGGTGGTGAAACTGGTAGCTACCTACTCGAATCTAAGTTATTGAGTCAAAGAGCAAAAATGACATTATCGACTCCCAGGGCAGGCCCATAGCCGCGGGGGAACAAATTCGTTAAAAATCATGCAATTTTCACCGTTTTAAGCATGTTTTAAGTTTATTCCCAGGTAAAAAACGAACATAAAATTCCTAAAACTTAAAGTTCTAAACGTTTATTATTTCACTATCAAAATCCAATCTTTACAGTGAGTTTAATTTAATCAGTATGTTGTGCCGTGGTAAAAACTGTTCTGAGGATGATTTTCTGAGATGATACTGAAGAATAGTCTGAAAGAATGGAAAGTTCCACAGGGAAGATTCCAAAAGGAGGCGAATAATAATTTCCCATAATTACCAAATAGATGAACCAATAATGAACAAATTAAAGATAGTATCAAATTAAATCTACTGGACTTCCTAAACCTCATCTAAATGGAGGCAAATGCTGGTTCCCATAATAGAAAGTCAAGTAGATTATGTAAAAAAGTAAAATATACTGGACTTAAAATCCTTCTTTATGGGAATTGGAACTTTCCTCTGATAGAAAAGACATAACAATATGAAAAGAGTCAAGATTTTAATGTTATTTATGAATGATATCATGTTTTGAGTGCAAATGAACTAAAGAGGAATAAAGAATAGAAACGATGTACATCAAATGTATAGAACAATAAAATATATCTTGAAACCTAAATCATGTGATATATAAAAATGAAGTTTGTACCAAAAGTTAATATATAAAAACCTAAAACCTGTTTAATTACCCCCAACTTAATTAAAAGTGTTTGTCCTCAAACACAAAATATTTGTAAAATAAACATTGTCAACTAAACTATTCAATAAAAAACTACCATGTTTCAATTCCACCAACTTTGCAAACACACCAACGGTTTACAGAGTAAAGCACTCCGTATAATAACTGTTTTTCAAACGCATTATATTCAATCAAGATTTCTTTTACAATTTTTGTTTCATTTTTCAATGCAAAATATTGCATGGCATGGTTTCTTAAAGCAGTACATACAAGTATATCTTGAAAATGATATGCAGATTATATGGTTATTTTTACAATATCAAAATTGTTTACTATTCCCATTTACTATGAAGTGAATTGTTTACTATAATATCTCATGTTAAAGGTTAATAAAGTAGACCGAGTTTATATTATTTAAGAAAGTTGCAAAGCAACAGGACAGCAGAATGAAAACAATGTTTCACGTCTAGCCTCTTATTCCAAACTTGCCATACATCTGCCTCGTGCAAAACTACATACAAGCAGCCATCAGCGATTCTTCAATTCGAATTCATTGTTAAGGTAAGATAATATTTCTATATCAAATATGCTTGCCTACTACATTGACACTGTACTTCAAAAATGTAAACATGAAATTCCGCCTTAACTTAGATCACTTTAAAATACACCCCCTCCATAAATTTGGCAACCTTAGCTCCCCCATTGAACTACGTGTTAAAGCCTCTAAAGTCTCTTTACCTTTGAATTTTTATTTACTTAACCTTCAATGAAAATACTTATACTATTGATGGAAACGTAACTTGACTTTATTTCCAATACCTCCAAATTTTCTCATTTTTTCCTCAATTACAATATGTCAAAAATCGATGATAAATGTGATGGATTTTTGAAAATCGTCATTCCCATGTAATCCAATGGGAAATGGAGGGTTCGGGACAAATCGGAAATCAGGATATCTTTTCAGTAAAAGATTCAGCAAAAAAATATTTTTTTATAGAAAATTGAATTGTCTTACTTTTTGTACACTAAGTGTATCACGGGGTACCATCGAATAATTTTGGCAACGTACCGGAGAACGACATTTTACTAAGAAATGGCAATAATTTAGCACAATATATTTTTTAACTAGAGTTCTACTTTGATTTTGACAAAAGTAAGTATTCCATGCAATGGCTATTTCATTCATGAGTTTGTAGGAATTCTGTTGGAACCCAGTTCTGATCAAGTACGAAGTTATTGAAATCGGCGCAGTCGGACTTTACTCCGGAAGATGGTTTTTCGATTATAACTCTTTACAACATTTAAGTATAGACTTTTGAAAAAAGTACAGAATAGTCCTTATACTATTGAATAATTCTGTTATTTCTGATTCACACGACTCTGATTTGTTTAATTAAAAAAAAAGTTTTAAGAATATTACTTAGGAACGTAACCGGAGCTGGGAACGTAACCGGAGCAGATCAGTTGAATTATATAATTTAGAAAAATAAAATATATGATTTAAAGCATATATATTAATAAATACGCATTCGAACAACCCCGTATGTTTTTAAATTAGTATATGTGCTTTAAATCATATATTTTAATTTTTTGATTTAATAATTCAACTGATCTGCTCCGGTTACGTTCCCAGCTCCGGTTACGTTCCTAAGTAATATTTTTAAAAAAAAAATTTTAATTAAACAAATCAGAGTCGTGTGAATCAGAAATAACAGAATTATTCAAAAGTATAAGGACTATTCTGTACTTTTTTTCAAAAGTCTATACTTAAATGTTGTGAAAAGTTATAATCGAAAAACCATCTTTCGGAGTAAAGTCCGTCTGCGCCGATTTCAATAACTTCGTACTTGATCAGAACTGGGTTCCAACAGAATTCCTACAAACTCATGAATGAAATAGTTATTGCATGGAATACTTACTTTTGTCAAAATCAAAATAGAACTCTAGTTAAAAAATATATTGTGCTAAATTATTGCCATTTCTTAGTAAAATGTCGTTCTCCAGTACGTTGCCAAAATTATTCGATGGTACCCCGTGTGTATAAGTTTATTTGATGAATACTAAAGTTACAGCGCTTCAAAGTCATTTTTGAAAAGAATTTTTCGCCTCCTGTGTTATTTCAATGGGAGAGGCTTTTTGAAAAACAATTTTGACTTTAAAGCCCTATAACTTTGTTGAACCTGAAGAAACATATCAATTTTTTGGTTAAATAAAGTTAGCAAACTCAATTGCCTATCTAACTCGTATTTTTGCAAGGACTTGGATGGATGGATATTCTGTCATATGACTTGCGGCAAACCTACCATTTTCCATTGGTTAACATGGGAATGTCGATTTTCAAAAATTCATCAATTTTATCATCAATTTTCGACTTATTGTAATTGAGGAAAAAATTGAGAAAATTTTGAGGTATTGGAAATAAAGTCAAATTACGTTTCCATCAATAGTATAAGTATTTTCATTGAAGGTTAAGTAAATAAAAATTCAAAGGTAAAGAGGCTTTAATACGTAGTTCAATGGGGGAGTGTAGAAACAGTATTTGTTACAAAATCGCATCGACTAATGATAAATTAAAAACTGTTATGACACATTAATGGTATCAATATTTGTATTCATTGACTTCCATTGTTATTTGTTTATGGGACAATTTATGATAATTGATATTTTAAAAATCTGTTGTTGTACTATAGACTGCGACATATATGTTGATTTCATGGACATAGATTTTTTTTTTATGAACTTTATTACACATTCATACCCATAAAAGGTTAAGTGTACACAAAGTAAACACTAATTTTACAATATATCAATACAACAGAAAACAGTATATATAACAACAATCGTTACCACAAGGTACCTGTTTGGAATATTGCTTATCTTTTTAAAAAATATCACTTTAATGATGGATTTTTAGACAATTAAGAAGTATTTTATTTTTTCGGCAAATATAAACTCGGATTCCTTAATATAAATTGTATCGATTGCGTTGATATTTTTGAGCATGTTAATAAAATGTATGTGCTACCAACTCTTGAAAGCGGGATGTTTGATATGTCTTAGTCACATAATTAAGTATGTTTTACTATATGCACAAGTATACGATTTGTCAAATATTCGTATCCTCCAACACATCGGCCATATTAATATACACTATTGATGCATTATTTTGGTGAAAGCTATGCCACAAGGTACATTTTGGTGACATATCTTCGATTGCAGACAATGGAGATATCTGATTGAGTGTAGGTATTTCTGTCGTGAATTCAAGTTGTCTAGATGAGGCTGTCCAATATTTTGTATCCTCCAAACATTAAAATATCATCTTTGGGAAAAAATATTTTTAGATTATTATTTTGAGAAATGAAAGTACTTAATAAAAATGTTTAGATCATCATTTTTTGATTTTTGAATTATTTGAATTGACTTTGTAAAACTTTATTAAGCATGTGTTGGAAAATACAAAATGACTTTAAAATTATGTAAAATATACAATCAAAAGTTAGTTGTATTCATATGTTCATAGGTAAGAATCACAAAGATCAATTGTCTTGCCGTTAATTCCATAAGATTTCATTTTGTGTATTAAGAGCGAATGCGGGACGGTATCAAACGCAGCCGAAATGTCGAGATATACCGAGTTAATACAGTTTCCTTGTTCCATTTGATGATAAATATAGTCAGTAATTGCTAAAAGTTGAAGTTCTGTGTTGTGGCCAGGGAGAAAACCTGACTGAAACTTGTATAAGAGGTCATTATCCATAAGGTGTTTCATGATTCTAGCATGGAGTACATTTTCAAAAATTTTGGAGAAAGAGCTTAATAATGTTATCGGCCTATAGTTTTCAACGAATGACCGGTCAGATTTCTTATGAATTGGAGAAATATTTCCCAACTTCCAACAGTCAGGAAATTCTGACTTTTGGAAAATGAAGTTAAAAAGCGAAGAAAGTTAGATTGATAGAGTGGCTGAGGCAATTTTCACCATTCTGTTATTTATTCCATCAAGACCGCATGCTTTGTCACGTTCAAGAGACTGTATGATTTTATTTATTTCATCAGGTGTTGTCGTAATATTGTCAATGTCTTGATTGCACCTTTTTGGAAAATTAGGAAAGACCATATCCCCATGAAGCTCATCATGGTGATATTTGCCAGAGAAAAGGTTCATGAAAAGGTTGGCTTTTTCAGTGTCAGATGTAGCAATAGAACATGAAGTTTCACTTCTGAGACAAGGGAGACAGTCATTGAATTTTTTGGAGAGAAATGAGTTTACAATATTCCAATATTGCTTGCCCTTACATGTGGACTCATTAAGTTGTTGGACTAATTTGTCCTCATGAGTTAATTTTGCTTCTTTAATAAGAGTCTTTACATGCTCTGCTTGATTGGCATAATTTTCAAAATGAACAGGGTCATCATTTGATTTTGACTTACTTACTTCTGATCTCAAGTTTGATTTTTTTGTTAATCCATGGCTGGTCATTTGCCTTGGTTATGTAAGTTTTCTGCGGAATGTTATTGGAAAAAATGTCAAAAACATTGCGAGTAAAGCTTTCAGTAGTTAAGTTCACATTTTCATTGTTATTTATGAAAATGTCGGTCAAATCGATATCGCTGATATTTGAGTTTATTTCATCTACATCTCCAAGATCATAATTCCATATTGTTTTTTTAGTCACATGTTTTTTGTCTAGTTTAAGTGGAAGAGTGGTCAAAATTGTTGAATGATCAGTGTTTCCGATTGGATCAATGACTGATATTTCTTTAACCAGAAATGCTTTGTCTGTAATTGAAAGATCTATGCAAGTTCTTGAATTTCTAGTGATTCTTGTAGGTTCCTTGACTAATTGGAAAAGGTTAAGTTCTGTAAGTATGGTATCTAATTTTGCTCCTTTTGAATCAGTTGTTCCTTCATTCCACCACTTTTTATTTTTGCAATTAAAATCTCCATTTATGATCAAATAGTCACATTTAAATTTGGAGGCAAGTTTTAAGTTCTCTTTAAACTCTTCAAAATAAGCCGCTTCTTGGATTGCATTCATGCTAGGGGAGCGATAATGCACCCCATATAAAACAGTAGAAAATAATTTGTACACCAATCCCAATGATATCATGGGTGCTCAAGTAAACTATTATAAAAATATTTTTAGTGTAAACAGTAATTACTCCAGAAACAAATTGAATGAATATTTACATGGAGTAGTACTGCCCTCTTTAAATAAAGAGGAAATGCAATCTTGTGAAGGACAAATAACTTTAGCTGAATGTACTCAGGCACTCAAAAATATGTCAAATACTTCAAGTCCAGGTCTTGATGGACTCACTATATGTTTTTATAAATGTTTTTGGAACAAGATAAATGAACTTTATGTATCAGCTATAAATGATTGTTTTAATAATGGACAGTTGTCTACTTCCCAAAGACAAAGAGTAATTACTTTATTATATAAAGGCAAAGGTCTGCCAATGGAGTGTCTACCAAGTTGGAGACCAATATCATTAACAAACACTGATTATAAAATTTTAGCAAAATCATTAGCAAATAGGCTCAGAAAAGTAATTGGAAAAATAATTAGTCATGATCAATGCGGATATATACCAGGTCGCACACCAGCTACTGCTTTAAGACTTATTGATGATGTAATAGAACATTTATGTAACAATGACGATGAAGGTGTACTTGTAGCACTGGATTATTCCCGTGCGTATGATAGTTTAAATAAAGAGTTAATGTATGACACATTCCAAATTTTTGGTTTTGGTCCTGATTTTATCAAATGGATAAAAACACTTAATTCAAATGGGCTAAGCTGCATTAATTTTGGAGGTTGGCTCTCCGAGTGGATACCACTAAAGTCAGGTTTATCTCAAGGGTGCCCTGCATCTGCTTTTTGCTTTATTTTATGCTGTGAACTAGTGGCATGTAAAATAAGACAGACTAATAATGTGAAAGGTATTGTAATATCTGAAACAGATGAAATTAAACTAGTTCAATACGCTGATGATATGTCACTTTTACTTAAAGATGTTGCATCTGTCAAAGAGGCAATCAATATTATTGATGCCTTTTCAAATATATCTGGGTTAAAATTAAATAAACAGAAATCAGAAGCAATATGGTTCGGCAATAAAAATTTTGTGTTGAAAAACCAGTAAACATCAAATGGAATATTTTCCCAAATAATAGGATTAAAATATTAGGCGTAACATTTTGCACAACCAATAAGGTGGTTGAATTAGATGAGAATATTGACTGTAAATTCAAAAAATGTGAAGAAATAATGAAAAGATGGGCAGGTAGATGTTTAACCATGTTTGGTAAAATTACTCTCGTAAAATCACTAATGCTCTCACAATTTGGATACATTATGCAAAGTTTTATTTTGTCAGATAAGATTATTAAACGGATAAATAGTTTGTTTTTTAAATGGCCAGACTTTTCTTCAATACAATTTACTTAAAGGAGTTTTTAACAAGTTAGACAGAATCAAGGTTGAGGCATTAAAAAACAGTGAAAGCAAAATATATTTTAATTGTATTCCTGTACAGAAAATCAATGTGCAATCAATAAGAAAAGGGTTTGTAAAAAACAGTTTAACAGAATCCAAATCAGAAGAGTATTGGTCTGAGCAGTTTGCTCAAACGGATTTCTCAGATTTTTACAAGATTTTGTTTATATGTAACATTAGCAATAATGTTAAAGAATTTATATTTAAATGTTTTAATGGAGCCATATGGACAGAAAAAAAATTACAAAAAATTCAGAAGTCAAATGGAATTTGTAAAATATGCAATGTTGAAGCAGAAAGTCATAAACACTTATTTGTCAATTGTATGAATGCAAAGGAATATGTAAATACTCAAAATTTAAAGTTTTCTGAACAAGAATTTTATTTTATAGCAATGAAGGAGATTTTGAGAGCAAATGCCATAGAAACCAGCTAGTGCTTAAACACAAGTTTGAAATTTGGAAAATTAGAAATAGTAAAATCTATAACCAATAAGTTCTGTATTCCTGTATAAGTACCAATGTAACCATTGTATATTATGTAAAAATTGTATAAATGTTGTTTCAATGTTAATAAATTAATTTAAAAAAGATAAAATAAAAAAATAAAACAGATGTGTTTTTTAATTTAACATTTACCCACAGGCTATTTTCTGTGTTAAATTCAGGCTTTGGAATACATGAGGTCACTTTTTACATAGATCATAAGGCCTCTGCCCCCTGGATGATACATGGGGGTATGGTAATCTTGAATTGTATATTTGTCTGAGATAGTTTTTGAATTTAAATTACCAGCCTCTCAAAGACCAGCTACAGAGATGTTTCTATCCCTTATTTTTAATTTGAGAGATTCAAACCTGGTGCCTTCATTACTTCCAATGCTATTAATGTTGGAGAAAAGGAATTTCATGTCGCTTTGTGCAGATAATAGTTGATGTGAATATTAAATATTAAGTATATATCATTAAGTGTAAATCACATATGAACAAAATCTATGTTTCATTAAAAAATACGATTTTAACACCTAACTTGACATACAGTATTCGCCATAAAAAAAACACGCTTACAAAATTGAAATTCTCATTGTAACTCATTACAAAGAGCGCCCATATATGAAAGAAGTAAAAAATCTCCGGGAATTTCATGTATGGGAATTTTTCTTGCCAAGAATGCCGTATTTCCAACATCAAACGAAGTAACAGCATATTTTAATATAATATATAGAGTGGTCCAAAAAAGTGAACCCTTGCAACAGGCTAAATTTTTCTTAATACATGCATGAATTGGCTCATATTATCACATGTTGAAGAGAAAGGTCTAAAATTTTGGTTGATGCCATAATTTATTCTCAGTCTTAAATTTTGAAGAAATTACAAGAGTTTAACAAACATGCCTGAAAATTAGATACTGTACAAAATTTTACGAATGTGATTTACGGAAATTGTTGGAACACTACATTGGATGATCTTAAACAGCTTTCAGTTAGAAATACAAGTTTAAAACCCTACCATTTGACAAAAGGGACACTATTTAAGCAGAAAACACATTTCACACTTTCATTGATCATTTTGAAGCAGTTTTAACTGTTTAACAGTTCAGGGGTATGCTACCTACACCAACAGTTAGAGGGGGGCCTCTTATGGAAGGAAGTTTCCCCCTGTGACCAGGAATCTGATAATCCCTTCATCAAATATCTTTAAAAAATCAAAATAAAATCCAATTTTTAATGTTTTGAGTCATATTTCATTGGAATTGGTCCATGATTTATGAAGATATTGACATTTCAAGATCATGTAGGAATATGCTCGCGATTTCACTGGAAAATGTTTTCATCTGTGGAAGCTTAGTACATTTCTTTGGATCACAATAACTTTGCAACAAACAAAGGTAGGATGCTAGTTTTAAGCCATATTGTGCAGGACTTAAAATTGAACAAAGTTAGAAAATATTAGTTCTTTAAGGCTGCAGCTTAAAAAAATTCCTAGGGGAAAGGTGATGAAGGGTTGAAGAATCGCGGATATTGAAAATCACATTTTATCCATTTTCAGTAATATTTGGTTAGGGCTTATAATTTCTGCAAATTCTAAGACTAAGAGAAATGTATGATACCAACATAAATTTTAGACCTTCCTCTACAACATGTGAAAATAAAAAAGAATTCCTGCAGGTAATAAGGGAAATATGGCCCGTTGCAGGGGTTCACTTTTTTTGGACCACCCTGTAAATCCTCGTCATATAAATATAAATCCTCGTCACTAGTACTCAACACACCCTATCATTCATACTCAAAAACCTAATCCCCCACGATGTACGAGAAAACTCAATTCTACATCACCGGTACTCAAAATCACAGTTACCCATCACCTTTGGTGAATGACCAGTCAAACATCCGGTAACCTCGAGTTTAAGTTCTGTTTTACGTACACTCCCCTCCATAAGTGTGGCAACTGGAAGCCTTCATTTGATAATGTTCTAAATCCTGCCAATGCTAAAATCTTTATTTCGTTCCTTTATGCAATGGTCAATAATAGTTAATAATTCATAGTGAATGCAATATGGACATTTATGGATTGATTTTGAAAAATCGCATAAACATATGATTTAAAAGGGAACTTCCGGTTATCAAACTTATGGAGGGGAGTGTAACTGTTTCGACTTTCGATACCTCCGATAGTTGATCCCATGTATCCCATGGTAACTTTACAAAATAGATATTTGCTTCAACGGGATACCGAACCAATAATGCCAAAAATAATAGGCCTATAGCTTCATCGATTATCGATCATGGCTCATTTGCCGATATCAATATCGAGTAAATAGAAATATGCAAGATGTTATATAGGGTGTGTCAATCTCTGCCGAATCATAAATGTTGATTAAAATTTGCCTCCATTGGATATTTAATTTACATCAGTCAATTCTAGCAATAGGTCACGACTGAATAAAAGGAAACAAAAATACACCCCTTAATTATTGCAGCATCTAGGCTTGCAAACGTCATTAACTGATTAAGGACTTTTACTCAAGCAAATTACATACGCTTTAAAAGTTCAATAGTTTCTTTAACATTTATATAATCAACTTTATATAATTTCGCATTCATTGTTCATCTTGCTAATGACAATTCAAAATAGGCTTACTTTTGAATAAACTGATAAGGATAAGACCGACGACGTTGATCTTCTAAACATATGTAAAGAAAGGCGTTTCTGATTTTGGGGCCACCATGTATTACAGTTAAAGCCTGAGTACGATAACCTCATATTGAGGTATTGATGTATCCACCAAGATGAAGTTCAAGGAACAAAAAGTTGAGCCACACACCCAAGTTCTACGCTCTATTAAGCATGTCTATTTGGATGATACCTTATTTTATATTTTACAACTTCAAATTCGGGTTGCGGAACTTTCTTTAGGGGTCAGAGAGAAACGAGCCAATAAAGTAAGTGCCTAGAAGGTATTGAAACAAGGAATGCGAACGAACTGCACAGAACGATGAAATCAAAGCACCTTTACCTCTTCAATTTGATCTTACTTCTTCATATAATTAATCATAGGAATGCAACTAAAACAAAAACCTACTATAAATTCGATAATATAAGCAGAACAGATAACGTCACAAAAACGATTAGCGTCGGCTCGGTGAGTGAGTGTGCTATTCGGTGTTTGCTGGAAGAATGGCTTTGTAAATCGTACAATCTGATGACGGTTGGTGGAAGCAGTGATAAAGTGTGCGAGTTTATCGGAACTATAGGAGGGCACGCGGTTCCGAATACTGCAAGTGATCATTATTACCATTCTCAACAAGGTGAGGTGTATTATTTTCACTAATTTTGATTCAGGCATTGACTGTGCATGACACAAAAATTGCAACTCTCTCTAAATAATTTTGAGATAACTCTCTTATTCACAATGAAATCTTAGTGAATTTTCTTGTGTGAACAGAGTGTTCGATATGGGCAACTGTTTTGTATTTATTTAGATAGCATCGATGACTTTGAGATTTAGAGAAACAGAGAAAAAATTGTAAATGATTTCGATTAAAAATGCCCATTTCAATGCCGAAATGCATCGTTGTGTGGGGCATTTGCTATTCGCAACTGTGGAGTTATAATTCTTAGCAAATCCATACCTGATCAATGCAACATAACTTGCCTATGATTGATCATATTTGTCAATAACATACTTATATAAACTACACTACCGGAAAAAAACAAATGGTGTCCGTAGGCCACTGCGACGTCAAAATTAAAAGTTAGATTTTTTCGGGTTGTGTAAGAGAGAATATTTTCGTTATGAATATGTTCTGTAATTATACTTATATACGTTTTGTTTTTATTGAAGTTTGATTGAAGTTTGAAAGAATCGTTTATAAATAATGTTCACGAATTAAAAGTACTAGTTAGTATTAGCCTACCCTCGGTGCATTGTCAGATTTACTCTGGGTGTATATAACAGGCCTGTAGACGGGGGGAGGGTCGAGGGATTCGGGCCAAAAATGCTTTCAAAACATGCAGTTTTTCACGAGTCTGAGCATTTTCACCTGATATTGGGCTAAATTTGTCAAAGTAAACCCCCTGGAATTTTTCTGAAAAGTGGACACCACTTCAAAGCCGGCTATGGGCCTGATAAAAAATATCACAAACTTTTTTTTTAAATTTAGTTAACTGCAACGAACAACTCATCTCTGGAGATATTTACAGTGTTGGTGATGCACGTATCACTGCGTCGGGGTATTTCAACACTGCTCATGTCCCGAGCAGAGGGAGATTAGACTCACAGGCGGGGTAAGTATTAGACTAAGAATCAGCATGTAAAAATAATATTTGAAAAATTATATTGGCTCGCAAATATATTGGAGGCCTGTATGATTGCTGAGATCATAAAATATTATATGAATGGAATTAAAGAACTGTTTTTTGTTTCGAACATCGAAAGAATTGCGATCGTCCAATTAACCTTTAGCTAATAGTTTGATTAAACTGAAATCGTTATTAAAGAAATCATTGCAGTACGTCTTCCTCACATTATAAGATACAAGACTCCTTCAACACAAAATGATTTTTTGTTTCAAAAATCAGATATACGTAGATCTATCGGAACAAAAATGACATATTGAAGTTTTGCTCCAAATAATATGATTATCCTTTCATTCCCTCAATTTAGATATGGTTTATAGAATGTAAACAAATTAAAATACCGAGAATTTATTAAAGTAATAATATTAGAAGTTTCTTCCAATTAACAGAGATAAAGGCGTAGGTGATGTTATTTATCCTATGGATACTTAATATGTATGACACAAAATAATTTTGGTATGCGCAACTAAAATCGTATTAAAATAGTTTTGAAAGGGTCAAAATTGGTTAAACAAATATTTGAGTTTTGGGATTTTTATTGACTTTTTTATATATTTCATTGTGAAGTTATTGTGAGCTATATTTAGAACGCACATAGTAATATACCTTTAAACACATAGGATAAATTTGATATCCTATGACCTTCTCGGACTATCATGTTTATCCACACATCGATATCGACTATGGATAAAAAGAATATCCTCTACATATCCTCTGATAGGACTGCGAATGGCATTCATCATTTTAACAATATCCCACGTATGTTGAACTTTCAGAACATCCTTACCTCGAAATATTTTAGGGCTATGTACTGGGAGGTTTTGGATATGGGGTTTATCCAAAGGGAGATATACATATCTACCTGAGGGACCGTAGGGACCGAGGGTAGATATGCATATCTCACGAGGGATGAACCCAATATCCAAACCGACCTTACATAACTGCTTTATCCTATACCAAGTAGAGTTTTCTTTTAATTTTTTTTTCACATTTTTAAATTTTTTTCAATTTTTGTTCTTTTTTGAATTTTTTTGAATTTTTCTTATTTTTTCACATTTGTTTTCAAAGGGGGAAGATATGCCCTGGAGCGGGAGATATGGAGGTTCAGGATATGGAAACCTCAAAATCAGGATACGGGATATATCTTACCAACTTATCTCCCTAAAACTCTACTTGGCATAGGATAAATGATAATATATTATAATTTAAAGACCCATAACCACTTTGAGATGTGCCTTAGAACGGGCAGTGTTTTTATATGTAACAATCAGGATATTTCTTTTTAGCCCTACAACTGAATTATCAGGAAATGTTTTGCGTTTTATTGTATGTAAAATATGCATCATGAAATCATTAATTTTTTCTTTTCTAGGTCAGGCCTGAGTTCATGCTGGGCTCCGGGTAGCGATCCCGATATATGGATTCAAGCGGACCTCGGTGAACTCATGTTAGTGACGGGTGTCGTCACTCGGGGAAGAGCAGTCGAGGCGTATATTCAGTGGGTAACATCGTACAAGTTTTTGTATGGAGAAACTGAAAACAGTTTGGAAGAGTACAGAGAGGTACTTGCAAATATGATATTTCTTAGAAAAGTATGCACGATACTGAAAAATATAATTTTATAATTAATAATCTTTATTGCGAAATAATTCAAACATACCAATAGAAAAAGATTAAATAATTTTTTTTTTACTTGAAACTTACTAATGAAACAACCCCTCTGTTAAAACAACATATATTGCATCAAGTCTTGACAAAATGGAAACTATATAAAGACAAATTATTCTTGTATGGTAAAGATGTTTTTTTAATATGCCATATGTACGTGACATTTGGATTCTGATCATTCAATGAATCACTAAATGGTGCACAAAATAGCAAAATGTAATTTCGTAATTGGAAATTAAGATATTTATCCATACCAGTATACTGGGCCCAAAAATCTCAAAATCTTTTCCGATTTGAAATATAGCCCCCCCCCCTTGTTGGATTCTTGATTCATTCTATATCTGCTAGTACTCTGAAGATCGTCAAAGTATACTCTTTATTGACCCACCATGTAAACTCCCATTAAAGCTAAACCATATATTACTATTTTATTTAATATCTTCTTTTTTTTTGTATTACAAGTTACAATGTTATTTTTCAAGATTCTACCAGGGAATGAGGACCGATACACTCATGCAATAAACCTTATTGAACCACCAGTGCTAGCAAGATTTGTTCGGATCAATCCTCAGACTTGGCATGGAGGTTGTTGTATGACATTTGATGTTCTTGGATGTCCAGACCAAGCGGGTAAGAGAGACGGAGCGAATGGGGGGGGGGGGCAGGGGTATGACGCCAGAAAATCAAACGTTTGCCATGTCATGCAGGCACCCATTAGATAAAACCGGAAGTATATAGTTATCGTTTTACTAATTGAGTGCTACTTTAGATCAGTAACCCAATCAATATTTAGTTTAGTCCTTCATTATCTCATGCAGTGTATTCCAAGGAATACTAATAAAGGATGTGGGTCCCACAAGGTATTTAGTGGCACTTGCCAATTAAGTATAACATACATAATTGATGACTATTTTACAAGTTCATTATATTGCATAATAAGTCTCTAGTAAAATTGATGTCAACGCATTTATTCTAGCTATAATAGGGAGGTTAAGATTAGCGTAAAAACATACGTGTACCTATCCCTATTCGTATGTTTGTTACGGATGCGTATAGGTAATGCGTATTGCAAAATGAGTTTAAGATTAACGTAAAAAGCTACGAAACCTTATGCTACAATTAATGATAAAAATGACATCCTAATTATAGAATTAAAACCATGCGATGGCTTATATGGTACATTCCAGTACATGTCACCTCCAAGAATGTTATATACTTCAGAGAGAGTGTGGTGTAGCTACTGTAGGGAGGGAGTGTTGCTTGTGGGCCCGCTAATGGGGCAGTGACTTAAGGCGAAATGTTAAATTTCTAGCATGATCCAACAATGAGAGTGACCAAATAGTAAAGTTAAACAATTCAAACAGCTGACTTCATACTTGACGGTACTTGGATTGACGGTCTGTTCTGGAAGCTATATCACAACGGTGTAAATGGTCTAGCGTGGCGAATTTTGTACCAGTCTTATTGTAAATACAAATGTAAAGTTTTTGTAAGTGGAATTTTAAACCAAGAATCTTTCAATGTCCACCGGGGAGTCCACCAAGGTGGGGTTTGTAGTATGGTCTTGTATCAGTTTTACTTGGCTGATTTATTACACGAGCTGGTTAACAGTCAGGCAGTTGCTAAAATTGGGGATCACCCTGTAGGTTGCCCGGCTTACGCAGATGATCTTGCTCTTATTACTACTGGTCATCACCAAATGAATATTTTACTTCAATTAGCTTATGATTACAGTCTTCGCTGGAGATTTGAATTCCACCCAGACAAATGTGTCATCATGTATTTTGGCCCAGGGAAAAGGGCTGCTCAAGATTTTAAACTTGGTAAAAATTCGCTTAAAATTGTTAACTCTGCTCAGCATGTTGGAATACCACTGGGTAGTACAAATGTACATGTTAAAACTGCAATATCTTGTGCAAGAAGAAAATTTTGTTCACTCTTAGGTCTAGGCAATGGGTGCGGTGGTATACATCCCTTGCTTGGATCAAAGCTGTACTGGTCATTCTCCTATCCAACTCTGACTTATGGTTGTGCAGTAATACCTTACACTAACAATGACATTTATCTAATGGAAGGTCTGCACAAAGAGGTCGGAAAACGCATTCAGACATTACCAAAGAATACGCCAGACCCTGTCGCCACTAGTCTGCTTGGATGGATGTCTGTTAAAGCAAAAATTGACTGTGATAGATTGATGTTTCTGTATATGTTGTTAAGGCTACCTGTAAGCTGTATATATAAGGTCATTTGTTTAGAAAGGTTAATACGGATGATGTATTTAAAATCACCATCTCAAGGTCTGAAATCTCCATTATCTCAAATGTGGGATACTGTTGTGCAGTACAACCTCATAGACTATGTTAAGAACATGATTTTTAATGCAGAAATCCCTTCAAAACAAGAATTTAGAACTGAAGTCTACGGACGTGTCAAGAGTTTTCACAATTATAGTACTGTTTTATCATCATTAATGTATAAAAATCTCAACGTGGTGACAGGATCGTTGTCTATCCTAAAACCGAATGTATGGTGGGTGATCGCAAAAGAAAATCCCAATGTATTATACCTCTGTAAAATGATGGTCAAATTATTAACCTCGACATATTTTAACAGTAGACGCCGTGAGGGTGACACTACTTTATCAGATATCTGTATATTTTGTGATCTTAACGAAAGAGAAAGTGTTAAGCATTTCTTGATTACTTGTCCAGCTTTTACTGATGTTAGAAAACCCTTACTCAATTTAGCGAGGGGTAATCTGAATGTAATGAACGACGATTATATTCTTAAAGTGATTCTAGGAACTGTATACAATGATGATAAGGAGACTCTGTTACTCATAGCTATGCATGTGTACGAGTTACACAGGCATAGGCAATTTCTTGTGGATAAAAGTTAGTTATCCTCTTTACCTTTAACATCAAGTAACACAAATATGTTTTATAATTTTATTTAATTTTCTCTACATGTTAATATGAATGTAACTCTCTTTTATTTAAGAGGTAAATAAATTATACATACATACATTTACAATAAGCAAAACTTATGAAGAATGTGTAAATTCAACAATTTCATGCATCATCACATGGCATCGTTTATCGCATCAATGAATGTGTTCGACCACTTAATTTCTATGTAGATCGAATGAGAAATGTTTGTTGTTACTATTTTAAAGTTTAATGGATGATATTTGATCTAGAAATGACATAATTTGTTGGATAAAAACATACGTTTTCGAATTACCTATCTTCGGTCATTTACAGGTAATTACGTATCGTGAACCCTGTAACTTAGGTAAAATACCGCTTAGTGTAATAACAAACTACGTATAGGTATAGGTAAATGGGTTATTTACGCTAATCTTAAACTCTCTAATAGCTCATTTTAGACTTTTAGATTGCTAATGTAAATTCATTATTGTAAATGCATACTAGTATACATTTATCACGATGGAACTTGATTTTTTTCAAGAAACCAAATAATATACTCTATACATATATAATGTATGGTACGTAAATGGTTGATTCCAGGTACATAGTGAATGACGCGTCCGGCCAGACGGGATATTGCTGTATACGTTGGAAAGACAAGACGCACTAGTTGAACAAAATTGCACCCTTGAAGAAAATATGAAAAAATAATTTCTCGGGGAATAAGTTTTCAGAAGCACCGTTGGATTAACTCTTCAACAAGAATAAGAACAGGAATGAGAACTAGAAAATACAAAGGTCGAGTGAACTTATAATCAAAAATTAAGCTGCGATAAGAAATGGGAAAACTCAAGAACATCATCTCCACGGAGTAGCAAATCCCACCGAACAAAACATATTTCGATAAATAGCGTCCATCTTGAAAAATTTCTCTTGAACAAATCTCCTTTGTCCCCAGGTATCAGCATATACAATTTGAAACAAATCCACCCACTGCACTTGTATTTCAGCTATCAACGATTTTTTCTGAAAAATGGCGCCCATTTTGAAATTCAGCTGCCAACTTGAAATTTTCTTAAATCTACTGGTATTTCAAAGATTACGTTTTTCACAAAAAATAGCAGCCATCTTGAAAATTCCTTCTTGAGCAGAGCTTATGTGTCGCTATGCCGTCTTGAAAATCTTATCTTGAGCAATGCCCTTTGTCCCAAGTCATCAGCATATAAAAATTTGACCAAATCCATCAACTAGTATTATATATCTCTTATCGACTCTTACAGTTATCCGATAGCGTTTTTACGAAAATTGGCAGCCATTTTGAATTGAGCGATCATATTTATAATTCCTTCTCAAGCAGAGGTCCTACGCCCATAATGCATTAGTAAATAGAATTTGAATCAAATCCGTCGACGGTTTTTGAGTTTTCACCAAGACACATGAACGAATGGACGGGCGAAAAGACGGACGGCTTCTCTACTTCGTTCGGTGGAATAATAAAAGGTGATTGTATATAAATATAGGTATATTGCACACAAAATGAAAGCTGATTGTAAACAAGTTACATATTATTGAATACTAATCAGCTGTCACTTGTCTGTAATAATATAATATACTATGCAGTCGGCTTTCATTATAATAATAGTATACCAACACAATGAATTTTAATTTTACAATATTATATATATATATTTCATGTACATGTACATAGACACAATGACGTTTTATAATTGTATACGGCAGAATATTCAAGTAAATGTATCATATGACTGATAAAATACAGATATTATGATAGTTGATTTGAAAGTTAAATATCGTATATCATCATGTGTAACTCAAATATGAACTAAATCTGTATTTAATTGTTTAATAACATTTCAACACTCAACTTGACATCGTTTTGTTTATTGTACATATGTACATTTATGTACTTTAAAATTAATGTTGAATGTTATGTGTACAGTGTGCTTGAGAGAAACAAGCAGAGTCGAAGATGAAATATCTAGGTATATTTTGGAACTCTCAGGGAATATGTGAATCATATTCAAAGTTTTAACAAGGCATTAACATACAAACTATCACCACCTGCCATTTGCTACAGATGCCAGCCAATGGAGGCGGAACACAAACTGCCAAAACACCATCTACCAAAAAGTTGGAGACTATAACAATATGTCATCTGTTATGGTGATGGCATAAAAATAATATCATATTTTGTACCAAGAATAAAATCTCCATTTCACATTCACACTCCAAATTTAAGACCCATCCTCCATCCAGCCAATCTTTCTATTTTTATTTTTAAAGGTTGTCTTGTTTAACATACATGTACAAAAAGGATATTCACCAATCAGTTGAAACTGAACTTGGTAGTGTTTTGCAGTAGCTGTTTAAGAAAGACAAAAAATCATGGATCAGTAGTGGGTTGATTGAAGGATTGCGATGTAGTTGTCAAATATATTCAAATATATTCAGGCAAACCACATACTACACTGCCATCTTTATATAGACCCACTAACTAATTACTATTTGTAGTAGGATATGAAAGCTTAGAATTCTAAACCACTTTCTCATAAACTCATACCTCCTATTGATACAATAACAATAAAAGTTGTTGATGGTGAAAATGGTGTCATGAGTCTTTGAGTCAGTTACCACCTGTCATTTGTTACAGACACACTGATCGCCAAGCACCAACCACCTAGCAACCAGCAAAAACAGCAACCACTTAACAACATCCACAAAACAGTTGAAGATTCCAACAATATGTCATTGTCAACACTTGTGGTGGTGACATAATCAACACTTGTGGTGGTGACATAATCAACACTTGTGGTGGTGACATAATCTACACTTGTGGTGGTGACATAATCAACACTCATTACTGCATTAACTTTAATTCTATGAAGATCATTCTAAATTTTGTTTTACATACACTCCCCTCCATAAGTTTAGGAACTGAAAGCCTTCATTTGATAACATCATGCTAAATCCTGTCAATGCTAGAATCTTTATTTTGCTCCTTAATGCCTTGGTCACATTTGGTTCGGCGCCCGGCCGATTGAGTATTTTGTTCAAAATTGTATACAATATTGAACAAAACACTCAATCGGCCGGGCGACGGCCGGTGGATCAGATCATATGTGACCAAGGCATTAGTGCAATAGTTTGGAAATTCATGGATGAATTTTGAAAAATCGCATAAACGTATGATTTAAAAAGGAACTTCCGGTCGTCAGACTTATGGAGGGGAGTGTAACTGTTTCGACTTTCGATACCTCCGATAGTTGATCCCATGTATCCCTTGATAACATTACAAAATAGACATTAGCTTCAACGGGATACCGAACCAATTATGCCCAAAATAATGAGTTTTATCGATCATGGCCCATTTGCCAATATCAATATCGAGTAAATAGAAGTATGCAAGATATAGGGTGTGGCCAAACCGTCAATCTTTGCCGAATCATAAATGTTGATTAAAGTTTGCCTCCATTGGATATTTAATTTACATCAGTCAATTCTAGCAATTGGTCACGACTGAATAAAAGGAAACAAAAATACATAATCTTAATTATTGCAGCCTCTAGGCTTGCAAACGTCATTAACTGATTAGGCCATAATCTACGCATGTCTACTCGGATGATACTTTCATTTATATTTTACAACTTCAAATTCTAGTTGCGGAACTTTCCTTAGGGGACAGAGAGAAACGAGCCAATCCAATATAATAAGAGCCTAGAAGGTATTGAAACAAGGATTGCGAACTCCACAGAACGATGAAATCAAAGCACATGTACCTCTTCAATTTGATCTTACTTCTTCATATTAGCCATAGGAATGGAACTAAAACAAAAACCTACTATAAATTCGATAATATAAGCAGAACAGATAACGTCACAAAAACGATTAGCGTCGGCTCGGTGAGTGAGTGTGCTATTCGGTGTTTGCTGGAAGAATGGCTCTGTAAATCGTACAATCTGATGACGGTTGGAGGAAGCAGTGATAAAGTGTGCGAGTTTATCGGAACTATAGGAGGGCACGCGGTTCCGAATACTGCAAGTGATCATTATTACCATTCTCAACATGGTAAGGTGTATTATTTTCACTGATTTTGATTCAGGCATTGACTGTGCATGACACTAAAATTGCAATTCTCTCTAAATAATTTTGGGATAACTTTCAAAATCACAATGAAATCTTAGTGAATTTTCTTGTGTGAACAGAGTGTTCGATATGGGCAACTGTTTTGTATTTATTTAGATAGCATCGATGACTTTGAGATTTAGAGAAATAGCGTTTTTGATTTAAGCATCTCGTGTTAAACTTCAGAAATGGTAAAAATGCAACTATCTAAATTTGGGGTTTCTGACGTTTCTATTAGTACCAATATGTCATATCTAACCACTCTTATTGAAAAATTGTAAATTATGATATTCACTAAGCTTTCGATTAAAAATGCCCATTTCAATGCCTAAATGCATCGTTGTATGGGGAATTTTTAATTCGCAGATTCTCTGGAGTTATTAATTCTTAGCAAATCCATAAGCATTCCTGATCAATGCAACATAACTTGCCTATGATTGATCATATTTGTCAATAACATAATTATATAAACTACACTACCCGAAAAAGAAATGGTTTCCTTAGGCCACTGCGACGTCAAAATTAAAAGTTAGTTTTTTCGGGTTGTGTAAGTGAGAACATTTTCGTTATGAATATGTTCTGTATTATACTTGTTATTATACTTGTTTTGTTTTTATTGAAGTTTGAAAGAATCGTTTATAAATAATGTTCACGAGCCTACCTTCGGTACATTGTCAGATTTACTCTGGGTGTATATATAACAGGCCCGTAGACGGGGGGGGGGTCGAGGGATTCGGGCCAAAAATTCTTTCAAAATCATGCAGTTTTTCATGATTCTGAGCATTTTCATCTGGTTTTGGGCCAAATTTGTCAAAGTGAACCCCCTGGAATTTTTCTGAAAAGTGGACACCACCTTGGCAAAAGCCGGTTATGGGCCTGATATATATATATTAGTTATTAAATATCACAAACTTATTTTTAAAATTTAGTTAACTGCAGAGAACAACTTGTATCTGGAGATATTTACAGTGTTGGTGATGCAAGTATCACTGCGTCGGGGTATTACAATACTGCACATGTCCCGAGCAGAGGTAGATTAGACTCACAGCAAGTGTAAGTATCAGACTTGAATCAGCATGTAAAGATTAACTTTAAAAAATCAAAATCGTTATATTGGATCGCGAATATATTGGAGGCCTGTATGATTGCTGAGATCATAAAAGATTATTTGAATGGAATTGAAGAACTGTTTTTTGTTTCGACCATTGAAACTCGAAAGAATTGCGATCGTCCAATTAACTTTGCTAGCTTTGTGAGTGCTCGCCACGAGTGAGCTTTGAGGGGGGGGGGGGTTGGGTAATTGGTAATCATTCCTGCACGTGTTCCTCACAAAATAACCAAATGAACTCCTTCTAGGTAATGACAATGACAAAATGATTTTTCTTTCAAAAATCAGATATACGCAGATCTATCGGAATAAAAATGACATGTTGACGTTTTGCTCCAAATGATATGATTCTTCTTTCATTCAGATATGGTTCATAGAATGTAAACAAAATAAAATGAGAATTTGTTAAAATCAAGTCTAGTCGTAAGTAAGTAATAAGAACAGAGATAAAGGCGTAGGTGATGTTATTTATCCTATAGATACTTAATATATATGACACAAAATAATTTTGGTATGCGCTTCCTACTAAAATCGTATTAAAATATTTTTGAATTGGCCAAAATTGGTTTTAGAAATAGCCGAATAAAGATATCACTCTTAAAAATGAATTACTTGAGTATTATTAAAGTTAAATACTTAGTTTTACTTCATTTTACGTAGGTTTAACTTATATTGTCATTTTGAGTTTTTTAATTGCTTAATTATGTAAATGAGTATTACAATTACTACAGTAAGTATTTCAATTTCTCTCCTTGCATTAGTAAATTCACCATAAATGAATTACTTAAAAATTACTTAAAAATTATTCAGCAGTTCAAGATTATTTAAGTAATTTTTGACTTGAAATGAGTAGTACAATTTCTCAATATAAGGAAATCCAAGTAATAATTTTTAAGAGTGATGACCATTATGTGCATATTAAAAGGAGTATAATGTTTTCATGCAACCACTGTAAGAGTATGTTCAGTTTAAACAAATATTTGAGTTTTTTGATATTTATTGACTTTTTTTTATATATTTCATTGTAAAGTTATTGTGAGCTATATTTAGAACACACATAGTAATATATCTTTAAACACATAGGATGAATTTGATATCCTATGACCTTCTCGGACAATCATGTTTATCAACTCATGGATATCGACTATAGATAAAAAGAATATCCTCTACATATCCTCTGATAGGACTGCGAATGGCATTCATCATTTCAACAATATCCCACGCATGTTGAACTTTCAGAACATCCTTAAACATCCTCGAGATATATTATAATTTAAGGACCCATAACCACATTTAGAAGTGCCTTAGAATGGGTAGTGTTTTGATATCTAACAATCAGGATATTTCTTTTCAGCCCTACAACTGAATAATCAGAAAATGTTTTACGTTTCATTGTATGTAAAATATGCATCATGAAATCATTTGTTCTATTCTAGGTCAGGCCTGAATTCATGCTGGGGTCCGGGTAGCGAACCCGATCGATGGATTCAAGCGGACCTCGGTGAACTCATGTTAGTGACGGGTGTCCTGACTCGGGGAAGAACAGACGGGGCGTATATTCAATGGGTAACATCGTACAAGTTTTTGTATGGAGAAACTGAAAACAGTTTGGAAGAGTACAGAGAGGTAATTGCAAATATGATATTTATATTAGAAAAGTATGCACGATACTGAAAAATATAATTTTATAATTAATAATTTTTGATGCGAAATAATTCAAACATACCAATAGAAAAATAGTAAATAGTTTCTTTTACTTGAAACTTACTAATGAAACAACACCTCTGTTAAAACAACATATTGCATCAAGTCTTGACAAAATGGAAACTATATAAAGACAAATTATTCTTGTATGGTAAAGATGTTTTTAATATGTCATACGTGACATTTGGATTCTGATCATTTATAAATCACTAAATGGTGCACAAAATAGCAAAATGTAATTTCGTAATTGGAAATTAAGATATTTATCCATACTAGTGTACTGGGCTCAAACATTTCAAAATCTATTCCGATTTGAAATATAGCCCCCCCCCCCCTTGTTGGATTCTTGATTCACCAGTACAGTGTACCATTCATGAATGCATATCTGCTAGTACTCTGAAGATAGCCAATGTATAAAAATATACTCTTTATTGACCCACCATGTAAAATCCCATCAAAGCTATACCATATATTACTATTTTATTTACTATCCTCTTTTATTTTACGTTACCAGTTACAATGTTATTTTCCAAGATTCTACCAGGGAATAAGGACCGATACACTCATGCAATAAACCTGATTGAACCACCAGTGCTAGCAAGATTTGTTCGGATCATTCCCCAGACTTGGCAAGGCGCTTGTTGTATGACGTTTGATGTTCTTGGATGTCCAGATTAAGCGGGTAAGAGAGACGGAGCGAATGGGGGGGGGGGGGGGGGCAGGGGTATGACGCCAGAAAATCAAACGTTTGCCATGTCAGGCAGGCACCCATTAGATAAAACCGGAAGTATATAGTTATCGTTTTACTAATTGAGTGCTACTTTAGATCAGTAACCCAATCAATATTTAGTTTAGTCCTTCATTATCTCATGCAGTGTATTCCAAGGAATACTAATAAAGGCTGTGGGTCCCACAAGGTATTTAGTGGCACTTGCCAATATTAAGTATAACATACATAATTGATGACTATTTTACAAAAGTTCATTATATTGCATAATAAGTCTCTAGTAAAATTGATGTCAACGCATTTATTCTAGCTATAATAGCTCATTTTAGACTTTTAGATTGCTAATTTAAATTCATTATTGTAAATGCATACTAGTGTATATTTATCACGATGGAACTTGATTTTTTTCAAGAAACCAAATAATATACTCTATAATTAAACGAACTAAAAAACATATATAATGTATGGTACGTAAATGGTTGATTCCAGGAACATAGTGAATGACGCGTCCGGTCCAGACGGAATATTGCTGTATACGTTGGAAAGATGAGACGAACAAAATTGCACCCTTGAAGAAAATATGAAAAAAGTTTCTCGGGGAATAAGTTTTCAGAAGCACCGTTGGATTAACTCTTCAACAAGAACAAGAATGAGAACTAGAAAATACAAAGGTCGAGTGAACTTATAATCAAAAATTAAGCTGCGATAATAGATGGGAAAACTCAAGCACATCATCTCCACGGAGTAGCAAATCCCACCGAACAAAACATATTTCGATAAATAGTGTCCATCTTGAAAATTTTCTCTTGAACAAATCTCCTTTGTCCCCAGGTATCAGCATATACAATTTGAAACAAATCCACCCACTGCACTTGTATTTGAGCTATCAACGATATTTTTCGAAAAATGGCGGCCATTTTGAAATTCAACTGCCATCTTGAAATTTTCTTCTCGAGCAGAGCGATGTCTTAATGCATCAGCTAATAAAATTTGAACCAAATCTATCCACTGGTATTGAGTTATCAAAGATTACGTTTTTAACAAAAAGTAGCAGCCATCTTGAAAATTCCTTCTTGAGCAGAGCTTATGTGTCGCTAGGCATCAACATATCCGTATTCGTCCACTGGTATTTGAGTTATCAAAGATGACGTGTTTTTATGAAAAGTGGCGGCTACTTTGAAATTCTGCTGCCGTCTTGAAAATCTTATCTTGAGCAATGCCCTTTGTCCCTAGGCATCAGCATATGAAAATTTGACCAAATCCATCAAGTAGTATTACAGTTATCAGATAGCGTTTTTAGGAAAATTGGCAGCCATTTTGAATTGAGCGATCATATTTATAATTCTTTCTCGAGCAGAGGTCCTACGCCCATAATGCATTAGTGAATAGAATTTGAATCAAATCCGTCGACGGTTTTTGAGATTTCATCAGGACACATGGACGGGCGAACGGACGGACGGGTTCTCTACTTCGTTCGGTGGTATAATACAAGGTGTATGTATATAAATATAGGTATATTGCACACAAAATGAAAGCTGATTGTAAACAAGTTACATATTATTAAATCAGTTGTCACTTGTCCGTAATAATATAATATACTATACAGTCGGCTTTCATTATAATAATATAATAATATATCAACACAATGAATTTTAATTTACAATATATATATATATATTTCATGTACATAGACACAATGACATTTTATAATTGTATACGGCACAATATTCAAGTAATTGTATCATATGACTGATAAAATACAGATATTATAATAGTTGATTTGAAAGTTAAATACCGTATATCATCATGTGTAACTCAAATATGAACAAAATCTGTATTTAATTGTTTAATAACATTTCAACACTCAACTTGACATCGTTTTGTTTATTGTACATTTATGTACTTTAAAATTAATGTTGAATGTTATGTGTATAGTGTGCTTGAAAGAAACGGGCCGAGTCGAAGATGAAATATCCAGATATATATTGGAATTCTCAAGAGAATATGTCAATCAAATTCAAAGTTTTAACAAGGCGTTAACATGCAAACTATCACTACCTGCCATTTGCTACAGATGTCAGCCAATGGAGGCTGAACACGAACTGGCAAAACACCATCTACAAAAAAGTTGGAGACTATAACAATATGTCATCTCTTCTGGTGATGGCATAAAAATAATATCATATTTTGAACCAAGAATAAAATCTCCATTTCACATTCACATCCCAAATTTAAGACCCATCCTCCATCAAGCCAATTTTTATTTTTTATTTTTTAAAAGTTGTCTTGTTTAACATACATGTACAAAAAGGATATTCACCAATCAGTTAAAATTGAACTTGGTAGTGTTTTGCAGTAGCTGTTTAAGAAGGACAAAAAATTATGGATCAGTAGTGGGTTAATGGAAGGATTGCAATGTAGTTGTAGGCAAATATATTCAGACAAACCACATACTACACTGCCATATTTATATAGACCCACTAACTAATTACTATATGAAGTAGGATATGAAAGCTTAGAATTCTAAACCACTTTCTCATAAACTCATACCTCCTATTGATACAATAACAATAAAAGTTGTTGATGGTGAAAATGGTGTCATGAGTCTTTGAGTCAGTCACCACTTGTCATTTGTTACAGACACTGGCTGCCAAGCACCAACCACTTAGCAATCACCAAAGACAGCAACCACTTAACAACATCCACAAAAAAGTTGAAGACTCCAACAATATGTCAACACTTGTGGTGGTGACATAATCAACACTTGTGGTGGTGACATAATCAACACTTGTGGTGGTGACATAATCAACACTTGTGGTGGTGACATTATCAACACTCATTACTGCATTAACTTTAATTCTATGAAGATCATTCTTCAAGAACTCTTTATACCGATTTACAACTGTTTCATATAAAAATATTTGTTTATATACATTTAGAATGTACTTTAAAAATAGAGTTCTTTACAACATATCATTCTACTATTCTACTCATAATATAGTGTACAATAAAAGTGTTCTAATCAGAGCATACCACAATGGGTTTCTAGCCACAGTATACAATAAACAGGGATCTACCCATAGCATACCATAAATAGTTTCTTACCACATATTATAAGATTCTGATCATACCATATCATGTTATATGATGTTTTACCATAAAGGGTATTTAACCATATCATAGCTTTAAAGGGCATCTAACCAGGTCATACCATAAAAGGGTATCCCACCATGATATACCATAAAGGGCATCTTACCACATTATACCATGTACCATAAAGGGTATCTAACCATATTATAGCTTAAAAGGGCATCTAACCAGGTCATACCATAAAAGGGCATCCCACCATGATATACCATAAAGGGCATTTTACCACATTATACCATGTAACATAAAGGGTATCTAACCATATCATAGCTTAAAAGGGCATCTAACCAGCTCATACCATAAAAGGGGATCCCACCATGATATACCATAAAGGGCATCTTACCACATTATACCATGTACCATAAAGGGTATCTAACCATATCATAGCTTAAAAGGGCATCTAACCAGCTCATACCATAAAAGGGGATCCCACCATGATATACCATAAAGGGCATCTTACCACATTATACCATGTACCATAAAGGGTATCTAACCATATCATAGCTTAAAAGGGCATCTAACCAGGTCATATCATAAAAGGGCATCCCACCACGATATACCATAAAGGGCATCTTACCACATTATACCATGTACCATAAAGGGTATATAACCATTTTATACCATATACCATAAATGAGTTCTCACGATACAATACCATGAAGCATATGGACTTCTAAGGTAATATGATACTTTTGTACAGGGTGGCCATAATATGTAAATGTACATGTACTAGTATTGGCGCTTGTTTCTTTATTTAGATGAACAGTAAAGTATATATAAAGCAACTTTCTTTGCCCACTCTGTAGTTCTGTGAATATAGACCAGCTATGCTAATTTTTACATACCCTATATATAGAGCAGGCTACCTAGCTGGGTGCTACGTTTGTAAAAATAAACAATTCATACTACAATTACTCTTTATGATTATAGGAATGAGAGTATGTACAATACAATGTAAACATAGATATTTTAAATACATGGTGTAAAACAAGATAAACATGAGTATCAGAAGTACACAAGGGTTTCATTAGCATCAGGAAATTTTCTGAGGCTGTTAATACCAAAATAACCCATTTTTAGAAATTGTATGACTGTTTGCTTTCATTGTTATGATTTCCAATGATTTTTCTTTTTGTCTTCACCAAGTTTTTCCTTCTTCAAAAATACCATAAACCTCTGAGTGTATAGTAAGTCAATGTACATAATATACGACCCAGCCATATCAGCCTATGACAAAAGTTTCACAATTTCTTCATCTTAGAATTTAAGCTCTTTTTCAATCAATATGGATATTCCTTCCTTAATTATCTAATATACAAAATGGATTGATTGAAGGCCTCTAGCAGGGAGCAGGATCACATTTCAAAATTATGGGCATCCAAACCCTCCATCAGTCAATGTACATGTTCAGGATCACACAAGAGTGGGTCTTTATGGACTTATTGGGGGTCCCAAAGCATCCCTTATAGAAACCACACTGTCATAAGTTTGTGGTTTACTTGTACTAGCAATTTCAGGAAATGAAGGATTTTGGGTAGTATTTAATACCACCTCTGCTTTGTCCTCCCGCTGGGTCATATGTTCACTTTTTTCATTGTATTTAACGTCATTCATATTGGGAAACACGTCAACATAGTTGTTTTGACGGTAGCGATATGGCTTAGTTTTCACTCTTGCAAATTCATCAGCGGGCATTTCTGAGATTCCATTGGCTGTGAGTAGTTTGCCATGTCTAGTTTTAAGATGACGTTTGTAAGTGTTCCGTGTCTTGAACTTGAAGGGACAGTCTGTGCATTCAAAGGGTGTCTCACCAGTGTGTCTTCTCAGGTGTTCCTGCAAATTGAATCAATGATATCATGGAATAAAAATAATGTTATATAATCACTGGTACTCAGCATAACAAGATGGAAGAACTTCCGAGCTTCGTTTTCAGTAAGATATTTTTATTTCTCAATTCTACACCACTTATAATGAATAAGACAATATTGTCAAGTGTTGTTTTACAATTAAATGTTGCAATGTTGATGTAGATTAATTTAGCTGTAGCATGTTAAAATTGCTTAATATTATATCAATGCTCTGGTTCATGAAACAATTATATATAAAATGAAACCACTTTACACAATGGGCAACAAGAAAAAAATAAATTTTTACAATTGTGTTTCAAATCAATTCATGAGAATTTATACTTTTAGATGATGACTGTAGGGTTTTTAATATAAGTATTTTACTTGTAATATTTTTTAGTAAACCTGTGACAGAAATAAAATATTATTAAAATAAACTGTAAAAACCACTGCACAGGATTATTCCGAGAGATCAGATGAAATGGGATGATACAATCATAGCAAAAGTGAAATATTTCTGATAATTTGTCTCTATCCCTTATAGTCTCTTATAACAGCTGATTTAGTATTTGGTAATTACCTTAAAGTGGCTTGGATGCCTAAACTTGCGTCCACACTCTTTACATGTGAATCTGCTCTGGTTGTTGTGTATTAACATGTGGTAGTTGAGACTGTGTTGTCGGGTGAATGTTGTCCCACAGATCAGACACATGAATGGCTTGATACCTGACATGAATAAACAAATGAAAAAGTATACATGTTATGCAAACAAATAAGTCTAAGAATCAAGCCACTGACACCAGCAGATGTCACTTTTAATGTAATTAATTTAATGTAATAGCAATAGCTGTAATGCAAACTGAAATGCAAGTTGTAGGATTTCATCAATTTTTTGTCACTATCTTATATGGGCAAAACAGGGCAAAATAGGGCTTAATACAAGATGATACAAATTTAAACTAAATTCGTCTTGCGGTACACTAAATAAGGTATCATACATAATAATGTACTTTTAGTTGCAGCACCTGTTTACTTAAATCATTCTGATTTACTCCAATGACCAATATGTTATATGACCTGTTTTTCCTTTTTTCATACTTGTATCATATGAGATACATAATAGGTACCTCAAAATGAATATAAATGTAAGTACAGGGTGTATATGGCATTGCTTTTACTTCATAATAACTCTCCACATTACACAACTGACTGGGTGATTTGTGTTTACATGAAGTTGTGTAAGCTAGACTACTCAAACCCATCTTACCTGCATGACTCCTATAATGGTACATCAGTGTTGCTGTGGCAGTGAATGTCTTATCTCTACAGATCTTACACTCCAGTATCGCCCTTGTGGTATCATCTCTCTTCTTTAATCTCAGCTCTCTTATGCACTTCAATGCAAGTCTACGCTCCCACTCTGCAGTCCCGATGACAGGGTTTTTCTTTCGTCGTTTCTTCATTTGTTCATCGTTTAAGCTCTCATCTGATGAGAGGTCTTGTATAGCTAGGTCCTCTTCTAGACAATCCATGCGACCTTTCTTAGCCAGCTCAAATTTGGGCATGGGAGGATATGGCCCTGGAGGAAAATATAAATAAATAATTATAGTTAACAGTTCGGACAGTTACATTTTTTCAGTTCAAAGCATAAAATAGTGTACAGAAAAAGTGAATGAATTTAGAATCAGTTGGGGCTGTGATAAGATTTTAGGTATAGAGGCATTTAATGCAAGTATTTTAAATGCAATTTAATTCTGATCATAAATTTTTGAAACAGCATTCAGTCACTGTCTTATATTTAATTGAATTGGGAATAGTTGATAATTTTTGGTGAATGGTACTTACTTTCTCCTGTTGTGTCACTGTCAGGGAGAGTTTTCTCTGCTTGAACGACTTCTTCGTTACTAAATATGGGCGTGCCATCTGGAGTGACAGGAATCCTAGTCATCCTCAACACAGGGTTTCTTTCTCCAGGTCCCGACGTGTTCTGTTTACCAGCTAAAATTGGCCCCATAACCTTCAACTTTGATGGAAGTTTAAACTGTCCAGTAGGAGCCAAAGTAGTGATTTCACGGGGATTATTTATCTTAGCATTTGTACGTGATTGTAAATACTCCTCATCTTCAGGGGCGGAGTCAGAGTCCAGCTCATAATGCATCCATTCTATGCCCCGCCTCTTACCAAATATGGTTGTATAACAATGATCATGATGAGGCTGATTTCTGTTAAGTAAATCTGTTATAAACTGTTCATTCTCTGCTATACGTTTATCAGTTTCAGATAGACTCCCAAACCCTGCTTCGATCTCATCAGTTGAGTCATTTGGTTTGTTCTTTAGGAGAGTAAACATTGAGGAATCTTCTGAATCAGCATCAGTGTCTTTCTTAATGGGCTTTTTTTCCCTCAACCTTTTCATCTTCTTTGGTTTGAGTTGTGGTTGCTGTTGTGGTGACTCCTTCTCCTTGTTACGATTTCTGGTAATGATAGGCTTTTTGCCTGTAACAGTAACAGTTTAAACTGGCTATAAATAATTAATTGAATAAACGCAAGGAGCTCACAGATCTCAAACTCATGACATCATGATCACGGTGACAGCGTCTAGCTAGGTGTGTTCAGTGCTCTACACCACTTGGCCGACCCCAAAGTCTAATAGGTACGCGCATCTCTGAATCAGTTAAAATATTTTACCTATACATTATCTAATGTCTCTCTTTTATCTAGTTAAAACACACTAATAGGATTAGAACCACATGTGATGGGAATTTCTTGTACATTTTGTGACTTTAAAATATCACTAACTGCATGAAGAGGTTTTTAAATAATTTCCATTTCTATTAAGAATATGTGTTGTTCAATTAAATGAATATTAAAGAATTAAGACTCTACCTGATAGTCGTCTTTTCCTGGCATGGAGTGGTTCCGATGTAAACTTGATTCTTCCCCCTCCAGGTGCTACAAACACAGTTCATTAATGTATAAATTAGAGTATGGTGTGGTAAAATCTATGTGGATATTGAAAACCTTTGGATCTGCAAAAAATTAGTAGGCGTTCACTACACACTTTTTATGAACATAGCTTAATGCTGATCACTGAGAACAGGTCGGCACCAAAGCAGGTTTAATTGTAACTGATAGGATACCCTGTATCAACAGTGGCGTAGCGTGGGTATTTTGTGAGTGTAAGCCGCGAGTAAGCGAAATAGACGTGCTTTGAGGGGGGTTCGGGGGAGGTCCCCCCAAGAAAAAAAAGAAAGTGAAAAGGAAAATGAGATAGCATTTGAAGCGTTCTGGGGGGTTTGAAATACGAAATTCCGACTATTATGGACGAATAGAATATAAATTATTAGCCATTTTTGAAGTGTGGGGTAAATCAATATAAAAAATCAACTGTTTTCTAAATTTTGAGAGTACGCCATGGCGTTTTATGCGTATATGACGCTACGCCATTGATCAATATTCAGCGGTGGCGGTAGGCATATATTTTTGTGAGTCATCATGACTCAGGTAGTTTCAAAAAAGTGAGTCACAAGAAAAAAAGTTGAGTCAAAGCTATAAAGGTGTTTTTCTTGAGTAAAAATGCATACAAAATGTAGAAACCACATACAAAATCTATTTTTTGATTTTGTGCATACCTTTTATTGTACTCTTATAGCACATTAACAACTAACAATTAATTAATTAGGCAATTGCAAGAAAAATGTCACTATTAATCATCTGATTATCTGGTCCAGCGAGTCATGGGTGTGAATGGAGTGGGAGAGGAGTTTCTCCCTGTGTGGAGTTACACAAATTGGGGTCAAAGCGTTTCATGTTGAAATTCAACATTTTTGCAATCATTCCAAAGTCTAAAACGGCAATATAAGTCCGACCACAATACTGGGCATCATTTAAATTGAATACGGTAGAATCTTGTAATTATAAAATGAAACCGAAAGTAGATTTGTTTTCATACCTAATTTATCATCATTACCCCCCTTAATGTGCGATCGACTGGATTTTCATGTGCCCATTATCTATCTTCATAGGATCAGCTTCAGATCTAGTGAATCGAAGATCTTAACTTGAGGGAGTTAATTGAAAATACTTGGTGAAAACTTACGATAAATCGGTCACTGTGAGCACCATTGATAAACCTACTGCGCATTACATCTGCGCATGCTGATGAAGGGGACGGCTCAAGGAAACTTGCTAACTTAGCGAAGGAATTTTGCGAACTTGCGAAGGAAACTAAAGGTTCGTAAATCTAGCGTGTGAACATTCAAGGAAAGATTTTATGCGGTAATTTAGATAAATATACGATCACTAAAATCCTTAGAAGGGAGTATGAAATTAATAAATTATTGTTCAAAGTTATGTTCGTTTTATTGCATTTTTGATACGCCCCCTAGCACAAGAGATAAACAAATCGAGGGATCGATCAATGTTTTCAAGTTTATCATTGAATCTGAATCACAGGGCTTTAAAAATTATATGAAATACCGAAATAAGAAAATGATCGGTAGGAAGGAGGCTCGATTGCGCTGAACGAAATGTTAGATTTCCGGAATTAGCAAAATTATAAATTTGATCAATCACGTATTTTCACGTATAGGGATCAATTTAACCAAGTACCAAGCGGGGATTTTGCATGTGAAACAAACGTGCGTCAGAAAGACTCGGTAGACAATGAATATTTGCGTCAGAGTTGCAAAAATGTGAGTAAAAAACGTAAAAAATTGCGTTAACGCCACCTCTGATATTGCATTCTTGCATTTAGCAAATAACCTCAAACAAGAGGTCCCTGGTTCAACTAGAAAAATACAAGAGATGGAGATGTGACTTCATTGAGGGCATAAATAAAAAAAAAAAGTTTTAGGAATCAATGTCAAATCAAGATTTACTTTTTTCAGGTCTTAAAATTGTATTAAAAAACATGTTCCTGGATACAATGAACACATCAGTTTTTGATTCTAAAGTGAACTCTGTTCAGTCAAAATTTCAGAGTATAAGTTCACACTTTTCACAAGGTGGCATAATACTTGGCATTTATACAATTTCAACAATGTTTTACATCTGTTTGCTCTAATATTACACACCAGGCCCGCAGCCAGGATTTGCCAAGGGGGTTCACTTTTTGAAAAATTCTAGGGGGGTTCACTTTTGACAATTTTGGTCCAAAAATGGCCAAAATCACTTAAAAAGTGCTTAGCATGGTGAAAAACTGCATGATCTTGAAAGAATTTTTGGCCAGGGGGGTTCGCCTGAACCCATTGAACCCCTCCTGGCTACCGGCCTGCACACACTGTACCTTCAGACTCCTTGATAAGATTAACAATATGTTCCTGTAGGTGGTCCTTCATCTGAAACCTTGCCTTGCTCTCATTCCCAAAACTTGTTATACTAGCGCAACATCTAGAGGGCATCAAAATACAAGTATATGTATAGTTCTTCTTTATCTCATCACCAGTCATCTCAGAGAACATGTTGATTAGAGTTTTCTCAGAAAGTTGTCGGATCTGATCCAGGTTTAACACACTTAATGATTGGACACTTCTTTGAGTAATCTATAACAAAGAACATTAATGATAATAATACCATATACCCAATGTATCCCTGCTCTAGGTACATAACATGCAGGAATGTATACTGTATCCAAGGAGCAGGATGGAGATATCTGTATCCATCTCACTATCGTTAAGCTATGGAACAAAAACAGTACCCATTCTGGTCCTGCTCTATAAAAACAACTTCTGAAGGAGGGAGTCTCCAGAACAAGATGGCTTACAGAAGGGTTGGTAATTTTTTCAATGTTTTGAGTTTTATCTGTATGAAGAAGTACAGTAAAAATTGAGTAATATAGATAGTCTCAACATTAAGTAGAGTAATGGTTTCACCTTCTTTGGAATTGGTTTCTTTTCTTTTTCCTCTTCCTCAGCCTCAAATGCCATAGATGCCACCTGGGAAAGGGCGTCAAACATCATAAAAGGTGAATCTCTTCCACTTTGTACATTTGCATCATCTATATCTTGACCCCCTTGTTTATTGTAAGTCATTTGGTTGATTGGTGGACGTCGTAAAGCTTCAAGAATAGCATTGTCCACATCTGACGAAGAACTGGCTGAGGCTGAAGGAACAAAAAAATATATAATTATAAACAGGACATAGTTTGAACATGGGATTACGTATTGAAAAACCCGACAAGGCAGATAGAAATTTGAAAACCTACTAACAGTGACAATCGTACATGTAAGCATGAGATTTTCCCGGATAATCGTAAATTCATAAAAATCATTTTAGGCATTATTGCAGTTTGGGACTTATTACTGTCTTGGGGTGGGAGTTTTTGAAATGTAAGGTATCAACAGATAGAAATTACATGTCAGATATAAATTGATAATTTTAGTGAATGTATAGTCTGCACAAGCAGACATCAATTTCAAGATGGCTGATAAAATATTCAAAAATAATACTCTAAAATATACAATAAATCACTCATAAATTATGGCTAAATCATCATTTTTGAATTATTTGTGTAACGAAGTGTGGAAATGCTCATCCACAGAATCCGATGCCGGTGTCTTTTGATGTAAATCACAACTTGCAACATTGTTGTCATTTTCCAAAACAATATGGCGACATTGTAGCAGAATGTTTTTCATAGCAGTCGATAAACTTTGCGACTCAATTTCATCAATCTTTTAGATTTGATAAGTTTTCAATTCTAACCTTGGCGAAAGATAGGTAGATTATCTTAACTTTAGCATACTTACCAGACGGTTTTGATCGCTGACGTCTCCGCGCAGAAGACATCTCGGAAGACAATTTTGAAAATATTTGTCTTCTCCTCGTCTGCTTCACCTCGGAATATACGTCCGGGAGCAGACTTTCTTTTGCACTTATCTTGTACCAAGACAAAATAAGACAACTATTTTATTGTGATCCTTAATATCAGTTAGACATGGATATTGACTGGGTTCATTTGAAATGCTATATAAATCGTCTGAATCGATGCAAATGTCCATTTTCTGACACTGAACAAATAACGGACTAAAAATTAGGGTAAAATCAATTAAATAAAATGAAATAAGCAAGTTTAGTAATAAATGAGAAGAATGTGTTTATCAAATTCTTGAAAACAAATCTTTATTTCACTTTATGATCCTTTATTGTATAATTGTAGCCAAATATTTATCAACTAAATAGTATTTGAAGGAAAATTAAAATAAATTTCGAGACTAGTTGCGTCACGTGACTTAAACAAAATGGTACTGTCAGAAAAATCAAAATATTCCAAATATAATTGAATTTTAGTATTTCATAGCTGTTTATAAAGGTTTTGTGGCAAGTAAGTACATGAAATATATTGATAAACTGTTCTTTGTGGTATTGCATGTAGTAAAACTTATAGAACTTCACCACTGGGGCTGTAAAAAAGGTGTTTACTCTCAGATTATTTTTCATGATCATCATCTGATGATTAATTTTCTGTTTCACTTTCACTGCTGCATTTTTCTTTATTTATATACATTTTAGCTTGAGATGATTCCAGAGTTTGTTCGAATCATCATACCCACACAGTGCAATTATATTTTAGTTGAATAACACTCTTTCACTCTACTTCTGATGTCTATGTCTATCCATGGTCTATCTAACCTTGTAGAAGGCTTTAGCTCGTTCCAATCCCCAGGTTCCAATCCAATTCTTTTCCTGGGAGCATTCCATAAAAGTGCATGTCAAATTTCAAAAGTAAAAAATCTAGCAAAGGACACTTTTCTTGCAATTCTAAACACCAGCCTAAATCGAAACGTTTAAGCTTCTATTGAACGCTCCCAAGACCAGAATGGGATTGGAACTAGATAAGTCTACGATAGTTGAGATAGTTTCAAGAGAAAGCCCATGGGCATAGCTGGGGGGAGGGGGTGTGATGGGTGAGATCGCTTAGATGGGTGCTTAGAATCCACCATCTATAATGTAAATTACCCTCCTCACTTTGCTCACAGTGATGCAAACCCAAAGAATCGCACGAGGCACCCCCTTGATATTTACTGGCTATGCCCCTGAAGCCCATGGTTGAATGAATCTGTGTTTTTTCCTTCCTAATTACCACATACCCTAATAGTGCTTTAATCTCAAAATCTGCTGCATTCGTGCTCTCAGAAATACTAAAGGAACTCTAAAGAAAGAGGTGTTTACTTTTCCATTATTACAGTCCCTCATGCGTCTGAAGACGTTAATTGAAATGTTTGATAATCATGGAGTGTATCAATATTCTTTTCTAAATCTTCACCTTCTGAGATATTTCAAAAACATCAATATAAAATTGATATAATTTGATTGTGTGCAAGTAATACTGTATTCCATTTGGTAAATACCTGGAAGAGAAATACATTGAAGTTTGTTCAAATACAGGGTGTCCCGAAAGTATGCCCCCCCCTAGGCAGACATATTACAGTGTCCTCATAGTATGTGTCATATATCATTTTAAAGCTTATCCAAAGTTACATTGATTTGCCAAGTATCATGGTTTAACTCTCAAATGGGAAAAAAGTTACAGTCATTTTAAAAGTTAATGTTCTGTCAAAATAAAGTTCAATTTCACACCACATTACTAGTCAATGAGTCCCCCCTTTGCCATGTTTATTGCAGCAATTATCAGATATGACCTTAACCTTTACCATGCTGCCTTATTTCAGCAAATATATCCCACGCATCTGGCTTATTTTTCAAAGAGTGCAAAAAATGATATGCCTGGACTAAATAATTAATATCTCAATAACTACTGAATGAATCTGGATAAAATTTTCACAAAGGGAAGATACAGTGGCCTGGCTCATGAAAAAAATGTTCTTATGAATATTTTTCGTACAATTCGACTGGGCATAAATATACAGGGTGACCGGAAAAAAAGGAGACCACTGAAATAGGCAATATCTCCTAAACTAGACTAGTGACATCAATGAAATTTTGCATACATCATGACAGTCCTATGGAAAGTGTCAATACAACCAGTCAACTGGTTCAGGAGCTATGATCATTTACATAACATGCTCCAAATAGGCGCAATTGAGACCAACGCAGAACTGGATACATATGGCAAATACCCTTACATATTCAGACCTTGTTATGGCATTACATTTAGCATTTATTGCCTTCTTTAGGTCAGCAATTGTCTCAGGATTGTTTTGGTACACATTGTCTTTCAAATTGCCCCACAAAAAGAAATCAGGTGGATTCAAGTTTGAGGTGTATGGAGACGAAGCTTATCTGACCTATGGCTTCTGACTCAGTGGTCCCACTCAGTTACAGTATCATCCTAAGGAGGTTTTGGGCAGCCCTTGGTTTCCATATGGGATTTAATTGTGCCATATAGTGGTTTTAGTAACATGGCACTATGCCCAATACCTAAAGAGACTCTTAAGATTGGGTAAATCAGCACTTTGGCAACAGGATGATGAACCACATGTCAGATAACCCTTCATTGCCATACAGCCTAGACTTGAATCCTGCTGATTTCTTTTTGTATGGATATTTGAAAGATAATCTATACCAAAACAATCCTCAGACTATTGTTGACCTAAAGAAGGCAATTACTGCTATATGTAATGCCATAATAATGCCATAGAGGGCAGAACATGTAAGGGTAGTTTGCCATATGAATCCAACTCTGCGTTGGTCTCAATTGTGCCTATTTGGAGCATGTTATGTAAATGATCATAGCTCCTGAACCAGTTGAATGCTTGTATTGAAACCTTCAGTAACAAATTTCCATATAACTGTTCCAGTGTATGCAACATTTCATTGATGTCACTTGTCTAGTTTAGGAGAAATTGATTACTTCAATGGTCTCCTTTTTTTCCGGTCACCCTGTACCATGAATACTCCTTCGAAATCCGCCGCTCCGCCCCTTCGTCTGGTCAGAATTCAAATCTGAATTTGCAGCGATCGAATGTTTAATTTTTCAATTCAGAAAATATTCTAGTTTCTATTTTCGATGACCATTATCGGCTTCCAAGAGCCTAAAGAGCTCAAAATCGTAGTCCATTTCCTCCACATTTTCGTTGTGATCGTATTTGTCCGCCATTTTGTACGATTTGTTCACTTAAAACGACTAAAACACTGTTTAAATTGTTGAATTGAGAATTATTTTTCGAAATATCGCCATTTTTAGGTCAACAGGAAGTCATGTTAGGCACTGAATAAATCGGGCAATCTAGTTGGACAATACGAATGGCGCGAAAAAGTAAAGTTTTTAAAAGTTTGAAATTGGGCGTACGGGTCCGCCGGCAGTTGTGAGAGACATTTTAGTCTCGGCGGACGCGTTCGCCGGCAGCACGCTAAAGGTTAAAAACCCTTTAAATAGGGGTGTGGAATTTTATAACCCTCTTAAAACCTGTTAAGGGACTTTAGAAGAGTTTCCTTAGAGTTTCTACCCTCACCGTTCTCTTTTTCCAACTCAATATCCCTCCGACCAGAAAAAAATTGCTGCTTTTACTATGGTCCGGGAGAACACATTGACTATTGATTTGGTGTAAAATTGAACTGAATTTTGACCAAACACTAAATTTTAAAATGCCTGTAATTTTTTCACATTTGAGAGTTGAACCATGATACTTGGCGAATGAATGTAACTGTGGATAAGCTTTAAAATGATATATGACACATACTGTGACGACACTGGTATATGTCTGCTTAGGGGGGGTCCATACTTTCGGGACACCATGTAGATAAGCAATGGTTACAGGCCTGTCATATATACATACGCAATTCAGGTGAAAATTCCAAACAAACTCTGTTCATTTTCCGTCATTTTTTATGTTTTGGTGTTCGGTTTTTTGATGTACTACTCCAGAAATATTTTTGCTTGACAATAATCAGAAAAAATGTGTATTTTCAAAAACTTGAGTGACTTTAATTTCTTCAGCAAATGCTTGACAAATACGCAAATTGCGAGACAGTTGACAGGCCTGTAGTTACACTGTGATCAGTAAAACAGCCATATTAGATAAGATGGAGGGCAGCAGAATCACAGTTTATTACCAAAGCCCTATTTTTAAAGCCTTATTTTTTATCTGTTGAATGTGAAAAACACTAACATCCCTATTGCCATGTCTGAGAATTTAAAAATTGGGAAATGAAAACCCTTTCCCATTCATAAGAAGACAATTGAATAGGTGGATCAAATATTAGGATGAGCCAATCAATTATATTATCATTGTGAATCATTTTTCAAAATCATTTTAGATGGCGACATTTTTCTTCTCTTTTGAAAACAAGGGGATTCTTTGCTGAACTAAAATAGAGGGCAGCTGTGTTCAAATATACCTTCATATTTTAGAAAAATATTGTGGAATCTGATAATAACTTTATACAATGTACCATCAGTTGTAAAAAAAATGTTTTACTAATTATGTGATAAAATAACTCACCTCGGAGGTTTTTTTCCTCCACAATAATGATTGATAAGGTGGATATGCATAGGTGACTAGGTGTAGCCAGGGGGTGCAATTGGTGCGATCGCCCCCCCCCCCCCATAACCAATTAAAATAAAATCATGAGATAGAAGAAGAAAAGTGCTTTAGAATATTTTTATTTGTATCTTCTATCTCTTGTTTATGCCAAAATCGCACCCCCCTGACTGAAAGCTGGCTATGCCCCTGCATATGTGCAGTCACAAATCATAATCTTTCATTAAATTTCAGGTCAAATGTGCTGAGGGATCCAGTAAAAGAGGTGCATTATGGGAGTGTGGAAGCGACTACAGAGGGTCGGCAAACGTGCGACAAAGTTCCAGTTCACAGCGTCCTACCAAGAACTGATGGTTGAGGCTACTAAGAAATGGTAAAGACTTTATTATGAAGCAACAAAGAGCAAAAGCCAGAATAAACATATAGAAAATAAATATCAATAATGCAGTTCTATGATATAAAAACAAAAGCCACATTATTTAACTCACTAAACATTTCCCCAGTTGTTCCCCCAAATCTAAGAAATATATTATTTCATTCCAAAAATATGATTGCTCCCTCAGTTCAACCAAAGTATATTATATAAAAGACTTTTTCCTGTGTTTGGAATATTGAATATGGGTTTTATTTCAATTTCTTAGCCCTACTGAATGTGTAATTGGATTGCAGATGTTTTGATGAAATTGGCCAATTATCTGTAACTTTTCAATCTACTGTGTGTAATTGACAGTTTTTCCATATAAATGGAAAATAGATGCCACCATGGGTATTGGTAGGGCTAAGGTAGGGCTAGAATACATGTAACTGTATTGCCAGAGTCACTTAATTCCCATTTGGATCAACTAAAAACATCAATGGAATGTGACTATATGATCTTATTGACATGTGAATTGTGATTTCACATTAAAATTGTGATCCTTGTAAGAGTAAATGAACTGTTAAAGGTTTTTCAGCATTATGTCAATGGGGATTTAGCCCGACCTTTTTAAGACAACTAGAAAATCATTAGAATGTGAATAAAGGTAAATAACGATGTAACTTAAAGTTGTTTTGAAAGAAAATTACATGCAGAATTCAAATATGCCATCAAATAGAAGTAAAAGTTTAGTCTAAAATGGTTAAAAATGCAGATCTCCTAAAATCTTATTCAAAGCTATATGGAAAAAGGACCATTTGGAAACAGATTGAATATGGGATCTATACTGAGGACCAATATGACCAATTTCCCTCATACCCTTTCGATCCTCTGGAAATATCATATTGACCAAAGTATAAAATCTATATTCAATTCCTGACAAGGAAATAGGCCTTATATACAACATGATACTGAATGATCGTAGTTGTGTTCCTTTTACATATAATATATATAACCACATACCCGTATGTATATATTTTTATGAAATTTTTATTATTTATAATGATTAGACATTGAAATCAATTGAAAAATATTTTCAAAGTCTAAGAATAAAATATGGAGAGTACAATTTTAAAACAGGTAAGGGATGACTTGGTGAATATTTTTTTTGGAGGATCTTTTTCAATATAAGTTGTGTTCCCTGGTGGCATTCTGTGTGAAACAGAATATTTGTGAAAGTCAAAATGTAATATGGCAAGTGGTTAAATATGTATTTCCAGCCTGGCCTGAGAATGGTATTCACTTATATAATTACTGCATGTCAATCATTTTGAATGACAGATCTCAAAAAGGTGTATTCAGTCCTAAGCTGCTTATTTCAAAGCTTAACCAGAGTTTTTATTTTTTAAATCATTGATTTATTTAATACAAAATAATCTATAAAACTGGATTATGGCCACTGTGTTTTGGTTGCCCCAATGTGTTCTGAATTCAACAATTTTTTCATAGCTAGTGATACATGTAATTAAGATGGTATAGCATGTAGGTAAACCACAGGAATCTAGTAAAAAATTATCTCCATTTCTGAGTTAATCAAGCTTGTTGGGATTTAACGTGAGAATCAATGGGGGACACTGATTATATCCAAATGTAACAATGGATTCTATTGGCTGTTGGAAAGTTTCCCTTTCGTTGCACATTTATTTGACAGACAGGTAAAGTTGATTGCAATTGTGAGTGATTTATTATAGTGTCCATATTTTTCGGATTGTACAAGATTAACTTGAGCATTACAAAGAGCTAAAGAAGATGAAATCCATGATCTTTTCATCTTCTTAAAGTTTCAGCGTCTTATTTATTTACCCCCGCTGATGTAACATAAATCTTCTTTTCTAAAGCTGATCATGAATTTATCAATTTCTAATCCGCTTTAATTGTTGATTGTGTAAGTTTGTGTTCATTTCTAACTTTTTTAATCGGATAATAAATTTTGACTGTTTTGGCTTAATTGGGTCTGTTTTTGGTAATATGTACTTGAAAATATATGTCATGGGAATTTGGAAATTTTTAGATTAAGATGCATTTACCATAATTACAATTTTTTATTAAAAAGTTATTTTGTGTCTGCAACCATTATTAAAAAATATTTGCGCTATATCCTACATTATACTGAGCTCAGAAAAGATGAAGTTAATTCATACTACTGATCATGAATTAAGACTTTTCCGCTGTTTATGTACTATGCCCTATGCAATATCCCCCTCCAACTAGCCCATATAACTGCTATCATACTATATGTAGTCTTTGTTGTTAAGATTTCAGATTCTGTTAGATAGGATAGATCAGTTCAGATCAGTAAGGTTCATCAATGATTATCCCAACGTATAAAGAATATCCCATTTTCTCTTTGTTCCTATGTAAACTATCAGTGTGACAATTTTAAATTTTCACAGAATTCAAATGCGAAAATAGAATTCAAACGCAGAACTGTATCTGAATCAGTTGAAAAAATATTGATTTTGACTCTGATTTCAAGATGAAATTAAAACTATTTTAATAAGTCCTGTAAAGTTGATTATTATCTTGTATTAGAATTTGTGGAAGTGTATTTGTTGTTTGAAGCGTCCATATATATCGTAATCAGATTTCAGTTTATTTGTCCGGATCTCTATAATTCCAAAATCAGATTGTGAGAAATTATGGTTTGGGATAAATTCTAAATTGTCTAAATGTTTTCTTTATATTACTTGTAATAGTATTTGAATCTTATCTTAATAGAGCAGGGTCATTATCCTGATAATCGTTTCAGACTAAAACAATATTAACTTAGTTTGATCACATTTTATATTCAATACAATATACAGTATTAAATGTGATTTTCTGAGTTCGGGTATCGGCTTTCTACATTAGATGACCATAAATGTAGGTAGTTATACTTTTAATTAAGATATTTTATTACCTTTCAAAGGCAAGCTCAAGGGTTTATCACAAGATATATAAATCTGGATTTTGAGAGTCATATAACAGTCGGAGAATATATTCGTATTTACAAAATAATTCAATTAGACTTAAAAAATGTGTTGATGTTTCACTTGTTTGTTTAAGTGTATATGGATACCATTGCTTTATATTTAGTAGTACACTGTCAGCACAATGGCTAATGGGGAAACCACCTAAAATGTATAAATGAATGAATTTGTCTTAATGAAACAAAGCCAACATTCCAGCCTATGATAAAATGCTTGGATGTGCTACTTGAATAATATGTGTGAAACCTTTTTTATCACATTGCCAAACATTGTCCAACCAGAATACATGATTTCAACATGATGATTGATATTTTTCTATATTTTCAGGCAACCTAACAAGTTGATTGTGGTATGGACTAGGAGGAGCAGGAGAAAGGCAACTGATGTAAGAATTCAAAATTGTGAATGGTTTATAGTGATTTGTTTTATACTCTTCATTTACAAATCAGAACTCAGACCCATTTGAAGCTAAGATTTTGTGTTAAATTTTAAGTTGACTCGTTTTGTTAACTTATTTTGACAGATGCCAAATAATGCTCTTGAGTTTACGTAAAGAGCCAAGTCAAGTTCCGCGTCACAAATTCATGTCTGGTGGATGTTTAATTGGTATTTATGATTACATGTCTGGATATTTCTCATGACTTTAGAATTAGGTGCATCAACCGACTCATTTTCAAAATTATGATCGCATGGGTTATGTATTTTATGAATGCATTTTTATTTGTAAATGTAATTGACACATATAAGCCATTGAGCTGATTATATCAAAGCTCTTTAGCCAGAAATACCCCAAATACTCTAAATACTACAACACCACGATTCACTGTGTTACATAATAATCAATACATGTAGTATGTTTTGTTACAACGATTTTACATTTTTAGATTCCCCCATTTCTGAAATGAATGTAAAATTCTTATTTCATCTATTTCAATTTAAATGTTCAAAACTGATGAAAAATGTGCATTTTCTAATATTTAATAAATTCTCAAAATTGCATAAGAATTTGAATCAAGGTAACTGAAACATGACGATTTATCTTTATTTATCTTCCAGGCCCACTCATGGGAGCCTACTATAACCAACCCCTACAAGGGTACAGTGATGTGGCCAGTACCAGAGAATGTTGAAATAACTGTCACACTGTTTCGAGATCCCCGAGAGGAAGAATATGAAGACAAAGAATGGACATTTGTCATTGAAGATGTAAGGGTTACATTTAAAAACATACTTCCAAATTAAATGATAAATCTTATTTGCTGACATTTTTATGTCACCGCCACAAGTTGTGACATATGGTTACACCCGCCAACTTTTTTGTGGATGGTGTTCAGTGGTTGGCATTTGAAGTTGATGTCAACTAACTTACATTTCAAATCATAGGATTTTTATGAAACTAAGACCAAATTTATGAATTTAAGGAAAACGATGACAAAGAGGGCTTTAAGCAATAAAAATTATAAATTTTCAAAGACATGCCCTTAAGTTGTCTCTATCTTTTGGCACTTTAGTATATATTTCCATAAACTTTTCAATGTGAATTGCTGTTCTTTATCATTTGGAAAAAGTATGAGATTGTAAAATAGAATCAAAAAGTAGAATTCACAAGCTCATGATAGTACAATATGAACATATGTATTGTTATACAGTGAAACCTGTATATCTGAACACCTATCTTATACAAAATCTTTCAATCTGAATAATTTTTCTCTGTTCCAAATTTGCTCATCGATCTCCCATTGACTTACGTATTTAAAAACTTGTATTGTGAATTGCTAGTCTGAACACTTGGCTGGTCCCAATGGCATTCAGATAAGACAGATTTTACTATACATAGGATGCATGAGAATCTTATTAACGTTTCTCAGGTTAGTCCAAAATTCTAATATTGGCAACTGGCAAGCATTTGCATTTTTATTGCAATTTAGAAATAAATATGATCACAAAAAAATTATATTTGTTTCTTCATATATTCCAGCAAAACAAACAAGGACGTAGAAAAGTAATTGCCAGTAAGTCAATTAACATGAAAGACTTTGCAAGTGCCATTCCAACTCAGCATCCTGTAAAGATAAACCTGAAACCCACGTCAAAGAAAGTTGTGTCCGCAACACTTGAGCTTACACTACATTGCATGTTCATCAAGGAGGGAAAAGCAACGTAAGATTCTGTATTCCATGTATTAAGTGATGTATTCAGTCACATTTGCTCTTTATTGGCAGCCTTAACTTCACAAAATCGATAAAGAAAATTTACATGGTACTGCTTATCCCTACATTTTATGCTGCATATTTATCTCGATTTTGGATAGGTATGGCCCCTGTACGGGCAGTAGATCAAATGTGACTGAGGCATAACCAATGTAGAGATTGAAGCCATGTAAAATGTAAATTTGGATTAACAGCTAGGCATGTTGAATTTCTTCTTGGCATGTAATTAAAGCAAACATTTACTTGAAAAACTGTTGCCACATAATACCTGAAATAATTTTTTGCAGTAATCAACTTTAGTTGCAGGTGATGATTTCTCGAAGTGCCTATAAAAAGATAATTTTTAGTTTAAAAATTTGTTATGTTACCACCAGATATAATGTTATAGTCTCCATCTTTTTTGCGGTTGGTTTTTGACATTTGGCAGTCGGCATCTGTAACAAATAGCTGGTGGTGACATTTTGCATGTTAATGCCTTGTATTATATTACTTTGTCTCCCAACAGTGATGAAGACATGCAGTCTGTGGCAAGTCTTATGAGCATAGGGAAACAGTCAGACATTGGCAACCTGGATGAATTTGATGACGAGGATGATGACAACGCTGCAAAGATGTCCGAACTCACCAGTAAACTTAAAGCTTTAGAGAATGATCTCCACTCAGATGAAGACGTCCCTCTCCCACAATCAAATACGGCGTCCTCTGCAGGGCGTTTTTCGAAAATCGACGCCAAAAAGAATAAAGCTAGGTCCGCTACATTGCCAGTGTTAATGAAGGGTAGTAATCCATTTGAGAAGTTCAAATCAAAGGATAAATCCTCTAAACAATCGAAAGATGATTCTAAGATTGGCGTTTCTGCAAATCCTTTCGATGAAGAAGAACTTCCAGAAAAATCTAGTCAGCCTCTGTTTGAAAAAGTCCAAAAGGGGGCAGCACAATCTAGGCCAATCTATGAGGGAACTCCGCCATCCACTCCGCCACATTTAAAGAAAACTTTTGCTCAACCGCAGGAACTTACACCTCCGTCAGAAAAGAAACTGCCAATGGCGGTAACAGAGTAAGTACAATGTACATGTTCTTTAAGGTCCTATGCAAAGTTTGAACATTAAAATATTGCTTTTCATGACTTCAAAAAATATGCAAGATTATTTTTGAAATATTGTGACTTATGAAGAAAGTTATTAATCTTATAAATTCATGAATCTTATGTTCACATAAGTAGTTAACTAACCTCTTGAATCCCAGGCTCTAAAATTGGTTTGAAACCAGACGATTTTTCATTTTTGCCAGCTTTTGACATTTTACTACATACAGTACATACATGTATACACCAGGCAATGCTCAACCTAGTGAATTTACATATTTGAGATGTTTCTTTTTGTAAATTGGATGAAAATTGTCCAGAGCAATTTTAGTGAAAAATTTTGTAACAGATTATGTTGTCGGGGTTCAAAGTAATTTCTAATGTGATGAGACAACTCGTCACTCTGGGTAGTCAAGAGGTTAAGGGATTTAGTGATGATGTCCAAATGTTCATAATTGAGTTAATTTCATTATACTTGTTTAATCATAATGGTTTAACAATTTCCAATATAACACAGGGGTTTCTCTAGAATAACAGGCTAAATAAATGAAAACAACAGGCAAAATAAATGGGAATCAAAAATTTAACATGGAAAAGTTAAAAAATCCTTAAAAACAACAGGCGATTTTGTGAAAACAAACGGTAAAAATCGCCTGTTGCCTGCTGCTAATGAAACCCCTGTAACAAGAAAATTTACTTTATTATTCCATAACTGTAAAATCTTTGGACACCATCCCTTAGGGAGCAATACAGTCAGGGCATTGAATAATCTTAGTGTCTCTCTTGAATTGCATCTGTCCCATGTAAGCTTTTATATTGACGTCATGGGCAAACAGACCTTTACAATTAAGTTGTAAGTAAGTTATACCAAACTAATCACCTTCACAGGGGCGGATATGGAAACCAACAAAGGGAAGAGGCAAATTTAAAATCTGATAAAAAAATTCAGTGCTGACGTGGAAAAAATTTTAGGCCCAAATTTTAAAAATTAAAGGCCAATTTTCTTGATAATTTAGCCTAAAATTAAAAAAAGGCCTGATAAGGCCCAGTAATGCCCAAAGAGGTTCAATAATCGGCCCCAAGCTCCGCCAGTGACCTTTAGAAATTTAAAATCCTGTAATTTATCATGTAAGAGCAAAACTTGTTGATCAACAATGTTATGTGAAATGACTGCAAATGTTTGTACATTCCATAATTATATTTTTCTTCTGTTTTCCAGGCCAGATAAAAGATCCAAGAGTCGCTCTCCTTACAGGGATCCTAGTCCAGACTTCAAACCTCCTGCTGAGAAACCAAATTTAGAACCTCTCAGCCTAGAACAGGTAAGTCTCTAGAATTCTTTAATCTACACTCGACAACTAGGAGTCAAAGAGTTGCCCTAAGAACCTTGGAGTCGGGGAGTCAGGGAGACACCCTAAGCACCTCGGAGTCAGGGAGTCACCCTAAGCACCTAGGAGTCAGGGAGTCACCCTAAGCACTTAAGAGTCCGGGAGTCACCCTAAGCACCTAGGAGTCGGGAGTCACCCTAAGCACTTAAGAGTCAGGGAGTCAACCTAAGCACCTAGGAGTCAGGGAGTCACCTAAAGCACCTGGGAGTCAGGGAGTCACTCTAAGCACCTAGGAGTCAGGGAGTCAGCGAGTCACCCTAAGCACCTAGAAGTCAGGGGATCAAACTAAGCACTTTGGAGTCAGGGAGTCACCCTAAGCATCTAGGAGTCAGGGAGTCACACTAATCACTTATGAGTCAGGGAGTCACTCTAAGCACCTAGGAGTCAGGGAGTCACCCTAAGTACCTAGGAGTCAGGGAGTCCCCTTAAGCACCTAGGAGTCAGGGAGTCACCTTAAGCACCTGGGAGTCAGGGAGTCACTCTAAGCACCTAGGAGTCACTCTAAGCTCCTAGGAGTCAGGGAGTCACCCTAAGCACCTAGGTGTCAGGGGGTCTCCCTAAAAGCACCTAGGTGTCAGGGAGTCTCCCTTAAAGCACCTAGGAGTCAGGGAATCACCCTAAGCACCAAGGTGTCAGAGAGTCTCCCTGAAAGCACCTAGGAGTCAGGGAATCACCCTAAGCACCTAGGTGTCAGGCAGTCTCCTTTAAAGCACCTAGGAGTCAGGGAGTTGCCCTAAGCACCAAGGAGTCAGGGAGTCACCCTAAGTACCTAGGAATCAGGGAGTTACCATAAGCACCGAGGGGTCAGTCAAGAGTCAGCCTTAGTATTTGTTATTTATCCAGACACGCCCCTCTATGAGCCTACTTTCTTTTAAGTAACTGTGTTTCCCTCATAAAAGGTTTCATAGTTTGGTCATGATGCCATTGCATTTATTAACACATCGACAAGAATTAACTGAAGTTAGCAAAAACATAAAGACAACCATAAAACAACATAATTTGGGTATTTTCTTGTGAATATGCGAGAGAATATCACATTTACACATCCCAGGAGAGGAGTTTATTTAACGTTGAAAGTCAGTAAAGCTCTATCTCAAAAACATTTTTTGGACATCTCAGAGAGACTCCATTTTTGACATAAGATATTTTTCATACTTACTTATGGATTATCAATTGTATATGGGTGTTCTTTTCATGTTCTATTATGATTCTTTTATTAGAAAAGAGCAATAGAGGTCATTCCATTAGATATTAGAGACATTTTGTCGGCAAACTTTCATCTTTGTATTATTTTGCAATATCTGGATAACAGTGATATTATTAAATGAGAGAGTATTTTTTACAATTAATAATTTATTTAAATGCCTGAGGTCTAATTGTATTTGATATAACAAGGTTATATTTTCCACTTTGTCAATGTTCTTGGCCTTGTTGTAGCCAATCATCTTAAAATATCAAAATTACACAAGATTGTTCATTTTTCGGATGCCCAAAATGAGTTATAACAAAACACAAGTTTGCAAGCTCTTGTTTGAATATTGTAGTGCAGGCCTGTCGCCAGCTTTTGCCAAGGGGGTTCACTTTTCAAAAGAAATTTGACCATTTTGGTCCAAAATTACTTGAAAAGCTCTCAGAATGGTGAAAAACTGCATGATTTTGTAAGAATCTTTAGCTAAGGGGAGGTTCATTCAAACCCCAGTAACCTCCCTGGTTCGGGCCTGTTGTATAATCACAAAGTCATGCAGACACTCATAAACGCGAATCTTTCAATATGCAACAAATTAAGGCCAACAGAACACCGTTATTAATGGCGACAATGTGATCCCGTGTGATTAAGCAATAAACACATTGCGGTAATTTAGTTAATTCTGTGAGAAAATTGAATCTGATTCGTTTAATTATAGAACAATGTATAAAGAGCAGACAAGGGACATAATTAGTGAAAAGGTTAAATTCTGAGACACCGTTCACAAAATCCAGGAAATTACGATTTGATTTATTGCTACAATGAAACCATTAAAACTAACGCCTCATTAATTTACATTAAATTGATACTGGGCATCACTGAGTATAAGTGTTTCCGTGATCAACCTTGTGTTCTTCCTTCTGGAAAATATCTCTCTGTTTTAGATCTTCTAATCCATGATCAATAAGTTTTGAGATAACGAGAAAAAGCTTGATTAACTTCAAGGTCAGTTTGACATATAACCTCTCAGATTATCGATAGCTAGACAGTCATGGAATGAAATTCTCTTTTATCTACAAATTTTTTTTTACGTTTTGACCTTTGTGTTAACATAATTTGATTATGCTCCTTCCTCATTTCTTTATTTCACATGAAATAACAAAGTTACTGTGACATATGTGCCCCTGGGTGTCTCAGAATCTCTTTGGTGGTTAAAATATTTACCTGCTTACTCCTTAGTAGTGTGAAATATGAACTCACATAAATGAGGTACCACATCACGAGCCGTTCCTAACATCCTCTCGAGAGATCGAAAATTAGACGGGAAAGTTGAATTGAAATCATGGTTTCAACATCAATTTCTTTGTAATAACTCAATTTTGTTACTCAGAGGACATTTACTAGAATTGGCTTTCAAACTCAAACCTGCTTTCATCATTTGGTTTATTTATATTTAAAAAACAAAAGAATTGCTTGATTGTCCATCTGTCTATCTAACTGAAATTTGTCTGAACTTGTCCTCATATCATAACTTATCCTCATATCTATAACTTATCCTCGTATCTATAAGTTATCCTCATATCTATAACTTATCCTCATATCTATAACTCATCCTCATATCTATCATATCTATTACTTATCCTCATTACTTATCCTCATATCTATAACTTATCCTCATATGTATAACGTATCCTCATATCTATAACTTATCCTCATATCTATAACTTATCCTTATATCTATAACTTATCCTCATATCTATAACTTATCCTCATATCTATAACTTATCCTCATATCTATAACTCATCCTCATATCTATAACTTATCCTCGTATCTATAACTTATCCTCGTATCTATAAGTTATCCTCATATCTATAACTTATCCTCATATATATAACTTATCCTCATATCTATTACTTATCCTCGTATCTATAACTTATCCTCATATCTATAACTTATCCTCATATCTATAACTTATCCTCATATCTATAACTTATCCTCATATCTATAACTCATCCTCATATCTATAACTTATCCTCATCCTCATATCTATAACTTATCCTCGTATCTATAACTTATCCTCGTATCTATAACTTATCCTCATATCTATAAGTTATCCTCATATCTATAACTTATCCTCATATCTATTACTTATCCTCATATCTATAACTTATCGTCATATGTATAACGTATCCTCATATGTATAACGTATCCTCATATCTATAACTTATCCTCATTACTTATCCTCATATCTATAAATTATCCTTATATCTATAACTTATCCTCATATGTATAATGTATCCTCATAACTTATACTCATATCTATAACTTATCCTCATATCTATACCTTATCCTCATATATACATATAACTTATCCTCATATAACTTATATAGTATAACTTATCCTCATATCTATACCTTATCCTCATGTCTATAACTTATCCTCATATCTCTAACTTATCCTCATATCTATAACTTATCCTCATATCTATTTTATAAGGGTCCAATTCATGTGCTGTTTATATTCTCGCTACAAGTGATGATATTTTGTTATAGTCTCCAACTTTTTTTGATGGTGTAGAGTATTTGGCATTTAATGGTAGCATTTGGTGTCTGCAACAAATGTAACAAATGACAGGTGGTGACATTTTGCATGTTAAAATTAAGCTGCCTATCTTTGATTGTTCATTTTTAACGGTTGCATGATACAACATTGTACGATAAAACACTAAAGTATACCACATATACACTACAGTACACGTAAACTTAAACACCCACTGTGCATATTGTCGTCATCGGACACACTTAAGTTCTCCTTATAGACCAGAATACTATTGTTACAATGGCTTTTAGCAATTATTTCTTCAACTGTAATTTTCTTTTTTGAATAGAATCATCATTTGTCTCTAACTGGGACTAGTTACATTTGGAGAATTAGCCTTTTAACTCATTCAGTTCTCAAACTACCCATTTAGGGGCCTTGCAACATCATTTCATGTATTTTGATATTTCAAGCAGTTTTTCTTTCAACATTAATTATTATTTTATTGACATCGAATGATACATATATTTTCTTTTTTATCTTTTTCATTTATATTTTATTTTAGTTTTTATTAAAAACAGAAATGATTTTATTGTTCATTGTTGTGTTTCAAGGTTTTGAAATTAAATACAGAAGTGTAGTTCGCATTCTCTTATTAGTGTTGCAGCACTAATTTAAGAGAACAATTTCATGATTTGTTGTCGACGCCTTACTTTCTAAGAGCTCAACTTCTCCAGAAATTTTTACGATATTCACACGATGCATTTTATGTATTTTAATTAAGAAATGGACATTTGCAATGATGCAGTTAAGAATATGGTTCTCAATTTTATGTCTAGTCATGAACCATTATAGCTTTTTTATTTTCAATGGGCAGCTTGACTTTGAAATAAGAAATTAACGAACAATTGACGAGGGTTTCTTTAATTGAACCCGAGGTTATTTAGATCTGTTTAACATTACAACCATACACGATGTCACGCTGGTCGCGTCTCTACATAATACAGATTGAGAATTATGGGAAGTTGGTGGACAAAAGTCAATTACTTCATTCAGAAAAATGTGCAAGTTATCAGGGATAAACGAACATTGACATTCTCAGAACACACTACCACAGACAGACAGACATTGCAAAGATAGTAATTGGTTGCGATTTCTTGCGAAGCTGAATTTAAGAAAATATTCAAACAATATGAACAAAGGATTGTTACTATTATGGATTACTATTACTATTGGCTTATTTCTTGAACCTTGGTAGGATTTGGATTTTTCGATATATCACTAGTTTCCTGGGAGATTAAAGGTCAGAAACATCCATCCAGGGGTTTCTCTTACCAACGACAGACTAGGACCTGAATGTTGCTGATAAGCATTTTGAATTGAGATTACCAGAGCAATATAGGATTATCTTTTAATCAGCAGCTACTATAAATGTATTAATGGATCTATGAGGCATTTATACAGAAGTCAACGTCCATTGGTTGACCTGGGCATCCCTTGAGCCAATTGAGTGATAAATCGATCCTGTCAGCCGTTTTTTGTCTGTAAAAATTAGTTAGAGATACATATAAGACCAAAGATGATGTAGAGATCAAAAACACAGCTGGAAATTGACAAGGGGTCAATAATCCCCAATTTTGGGTCCACTTTTGAAAAAGTTCAATTTTCTCAAAAGCATTTGTCATTTTTTTAAAATTGAAGATGCAAGGTGTACTGTGTGAGAATTTGGCAAAAGAGTTTGTCAAATAAGTTTTTTTTATCAAGGGAAATTATAGGTAATTTAATAAGCTGCACTGTGCTTATTGTGTCTAATATAAAGTCAGCTCTAAAATCGAAATGTCATTTTTGATCATGTTTTAGTAAGACACAGTTTTTGTTCGACTTGTGAGGAGTTGCTTTAAATTGCAAGATTACAACATGCATCTGTAGGTCATCTATAGATAGGATCTATGATGCCAGCCATTTTGGTCCTCCTGGGACACAATTTACAGCCTTATATTACTCAATCATCATGAACCATCTTAATTGCCTGAGTGAATCTTGACAGGATGCCATTCCTTCACTCTTAAATCTAACCTAGCTTTGTTTAAGAAAATAGAGGAAATAAGAAAATATCTCAACATCTGAAACTACTGTATCTGGAAATCAACAAATGAACAACTCTTGTCTCTTACTCTTGTTAGACATTTCGAGAAATATAAAGTGAAATGAAGCATGACATCCGCAGTGCTGGGATCATAACTGATGAGGACTTGGAAAACCTGCTGCATTAAATCATTGCATAATTTCCAATGCCTTAAATCACCATTGTGGTAAACATGCCAAAAGAGATTGTCTGAGACACTAACGTAATAAAACAAGGGCACGATGAATACCAGGATACAATTAGTTGATATGGACAATCAAAAGTCTTTATGGATAAACTGTACTGTCTGAGACCTTGATAAAACTATTTTGGTATATAATGTACAAAAAAGGAAAATGATAATCGTGTTTGTAAAAGAAATCGAAACTAAGATATATGAGATGGATGACAAAAATTTTGCCAAAATGTGAACAGTGCTAGAATTTTAGGGCCGTCATAAAGTGTAAAAAGAAGTGACTATGTAAATGTAAAACTATTGGAACTAAATTGATATCTGAATTTGGAAATCTGAGAAACTTTGTACGGATAATTTTCGTCAGGAAAGAATGGGATAATTTTAAACATGGTGCTCTGTACAAGGACAATTCACAACGTTCTATGGGATATTATATGTTTCCAGCAAAAGCCAACTCCTGTCAGGAAAGTTGGCATCACTCCAACACAGGATCTGCTAGATTGGTGCAAAGAGGTCACTCAAGGTCACAAAGGGGTCAAGGTCACAAATATGACAACATCATGGCGAAATGGACTTGCGTTCTGTGCGGTGATTCACTATTTTAGACCTGAACTTATGTAAGTACAGATTTTTAGATACGATTTTTTTTATTCATTCCTGATATATTACAAAAACATAATTCTGAAGTGTAAGATAATAAATTCCAAATTATCATCTGTTTCCAGTCAAGTCAAAGGTTATTTCAACAAATTAAACAATTTCGTTTTTGGCATCAAAGAATCAGAAATGTCACCATGCCCTGATGTCAGTCAAAGTAAATCAATTGTTTTAACTAATTCATTTATATTATATTGGCTCACTCTAATTGGAGTAGGAATCTGATATCACCATGACACTTGAACGTGTGAGACATTTAATGTTTCCCTTATAGGGTCACAATGACTGATCAAACCTTCTAATTTAAAGGAATATTCTTTGCCAAACCATCTCTCTCCTCATATGGTAGCTATAACCATATATATGCTTGCCATGTTTAGCAAAACACGCAAAAATGTTTTGATATGGTCAAATTTGATCACTTAGAAATGTGATGCTCAATTCCAGTAAGCTGCCATCTTTTAAAATTTCACACAGGAAGTGATGTCATCGACTCTCAACTTTGCATATAGCATTGGGTGAGGAGCTATTAAGAATTACAAAACCAGCTAAATATTCTTTTTCAACTTTGTATCTTATTTAATCCTTCTGAAAATCTCTTCTTTTATTCTAAGTTGACAAGCCCTGAAAATATTTTTGCACAGAAAGTAATGATCACTTGTCTAGAAGTGATTTTGTGCTACTTTCCTATACTGTTATGGGCAAGGTTATAGAAGTTGAGAGTTGATGACATCACTTCCTGCAAGAAATCTTAAAAGATGGCAGCTCACTGGAAATAAGCACTAGATTTTTAAATGATCAATATTGACCATATTAAAACATTTTCCCATGTTTTGCTAAATATGGAAACTATATATATGATTATAGCTACCATATCAAGAGAGAAAGGGTCTGGCAAGGAATATTCCTTTAATGTTCGTAAATGTCGGAACTCTTGTTTTTATTCTGAGTTGTTATGTCACGCATATTGTAAATTACACTTTCTGTCGTTTTTATTCTGCGTCTTTTAATCACTGTTTCGCAACTGCTCAAGTATACCATGTATCGATGTGATGATTTTAATATGGATCAAGTTTGCCTTATTTCTTGGTGGTTATTGGTTTTTACAGTTAATAAGTTTGGCGCCTGTTTGATGTGAAGAACAATCTAATAGAATACAACGTTTTGAAAATCATTAAATGCAGATCATCACTCTGGTGGAACTTCCCTTCCAACGAATTCCTTAATTGTCTTGATTTTCTCAGGAATGTTGACCTCTTGAATCTGTGCACAAATTGTTGTTATTACACAATGACTGTGTTCAATGCTTTTTGTAATGCTCCATGGATTTAGATAGCTGAATGAAAATGGATTGCGTCGGGCTGTATTGATTTAAGATTGATTTTCTAAAGTCACTCTATGGTCATACCATCTACAGGAAATATCATGATAAAAAGGAATTACAATGAAATAAAGCCATGTGAAGACATACATGCTTAAATGAACAGAAAAGAGGTTTGACTTTTGATAAGGTTGAAAACTTTTTGAAAAGATTTTTGCTGAATGTTCTTTGAGAGAGTATTGGAAAACTTGATATTTGATACGCACTTCTTCAAATTCAAGCTAGCTGAGAAATGACATTTCTTGATTTACTGCATTAACAAGATTAATATTTCATTGCAGAAATTTTGAGTCACTATCGCCTCACGATGTTAAAGGCAACTGTAAAAAGGTAAGAAAATTTGACATTTTCCGGCTAAATCATTTTCTGACTTATTTCCTCAATTGAGATATTTGACTGATCTTTAAATGTTTCGATTAAAACACATTTCATGAGCAATAAAAAATCCCCTCTGGATTTGCATTCATTTGAAGTGAATCTGTGAATACAAAGGGATTTGTTACAATGGGAATACATTGATATTTATGTATTCATTGGATTCAATGAGGCCCTTGGTGTATTAGATATAAGGCCATAACTAACAAGCTGGTCACAATCTATTGTTTTAAGCACTGTTTTACTACAGCACAATTTTTTGTAACCATGACCTATTCGCTAGTATATTATGATTTGGTCAAATAGTGATCTTTAATGGGTATTTCGTATATATACAAGAATTATACAAAATGTTTTTCTCATATTCAGGCGTTTGATGCTGCAGCCACGCTTGGAATCCCAAAGGTTCTTGAACCATCGGATATGGTACTACAGTCGGTCCCAGATAAACTTTCAGTAATGACATATCTATACCAAATAAGGGCATATTTCACTGGGCAGACGTTAGAGATTCAACAGATTGGTTTAAACGCGAGTGAGAGTATGTACACTGTTGGTGACCACGAAGATGATGATGAAGTCGAGGCAAGGATAACTAAAGAGATGTATGGAGAGGAGGAGCATGAGCCAGAGGAAGTCAGTGTTCTCAATAGTATCGCATCATCACAGGGAGGCGACTCAGGAGACGAAGCCACGATGAACATCTCAGAACTGAACTCATATCACGAACAAAGATTGAAGTCTCAACGTGGAAGTAGCTCCCCTGAGAAAGACTCTAACTCAAACACAGATGTGGAATTACGCAAGGATAAACGCCGTTCGAATATAATCGAGAAACGTCTAAGTAAACCCAGTACCAAAGAAAATGGAACAAAACGAGGGGAATCCCCGAGAAAACAAGGCGTTGTAAATTCCTCTCCACCATCTAGCAACCGTAGTAGTAAATCGCCATCACCTGAGAAACCTCCTTTAATGACGCGTAAACAGCTGATGAACCCGTTTGACTCGGATGATGAGTGTGAGATGACTGCACCTCCTCCACAGAAGAGCTCTCTTAGCAACAGGCACAGTCTCCCTCCTGAGATCTCTATGGACAGCAGGTGAGACACCACATACATGTTGTCTACTTGTTAATGTTGCCTTTTCTAGAATGTCCTGCTTGTTGTCATGCTTTTCTTGGTGAAACAAATGGGAAAAGAAGATATGTGAACTGCTTAAATGATATTCATTCCTCTGTTTTCGATGGTGTTTTAACATGAACAGCATGATCATTGATCACTCTTATCATATTGAATTGTATGCATGGAACCTAGTGTGTGCAAGGGTTTATTTAATACCTGGGGCTTAGTTGTGTACCAGCCAAAACGAGAAACGACTCGACATCAGGGGCTTTTTTTGGTCTTCATTAGACAATGGTGTTTTGGCTAATTCAAATCGGATGTGGTAAAAAACCGAACGCCAATTTGCGAACGTTCTGGGTATTACGTTTGCCCTTGGTGTCTGTATGACAGGAAGTGAACGTCTATATTGCAGGAGAGTTCCCAGAATCCTTGAATGTTATATTATGATATCATTGGTTACCTGCCACAGGATACTGGATAAGTACTCAAAATGATTGAACAAATGTAGAGCTTTTAAAAATTATTTCCACCAATATATTTGTTGATTCAGATTGACTGTGACCAGCAAAAAATGACATATCACCTAAGGTTATGCTGGCCTTCTTGGTTTTGAGAATTTGTTTTTGGTTTAAAAAATTTCAAGCAATTGTCAGTCTTTCAGTACATGTACAAGCATGCGGTCATTTATGAACTCTGGGAAATCTCCTCCTTTGACCATAACATTGTTATAGTTGTCACTAATTTGTTGCATTGCAGCTAGGGACTAGTTATATTGTTATTATGTGATTAGGTATTGTAATTATGCATGCTCAATATGTTTATTTTGTTAATGAATGACCTCGTAGATCATCTACTGATGAACACCAGAAGGAGCTTTTGGAGATATTCTGGAAGAGGTGGGAGAAGAAAATGCAGAGAGAAGCTAAGAGAGAGCGAAGAGATAAACACAGGACTAGAAGACTTAAGTATGATACACAGAGGCAGCGGGACTTATAAATGTTGTAATCGATTATTTCAGGTTTTATTGGTGGCTGTATGCAATGTTTATTTTAGGGGGTGTAGAGATGTAGGTGATATAGCTGACTTCAATGTTTTACAACGTTTACTATCATTATTCATTCAATTTTTCCTTTCTTAATTTGATTTCTATCAGTATTTTTTCATTAGGGATGTTTCTGGTTAGACTTATTGGTAAATGTGTATTGCTGATACTGTTATAAAACTCTGGTCAAAACCACCTAGTACCTTCTTAATAGTGCTATAGGTGTATAGGAAAGAACATTGCAAGGAGGTTTACTTTCATTTCAAGTCCTCGGAGCAAAATAGTTCAACCAATATTTTCACACTTGCTGAGGGTCAATGCTGTGTCTGATAAAATGTATGACAAGCATCATCAGTTCTCCCAACTTTTTCTGTTAATTTTTATGTAAAGAGCACTGGCTGATCCATGGGGCTCGCCCCCCCCCCTCCTTGGTTTGTTTGTTTTGCCCCAAAAAATATGTAGGACCTCAATTAGTGGGCCTTTGTTTTTGGCATTACTTGGCTTTTTTGGGCCAAATTATCGAAAATGGGCCTTAGATTTTCAAAATTTGGGCCCAATTTTGGGATATAAAGGCCCAAAAATGTTTTTTTTACGAATTGAAATGTGCCCCCCCCCCTTGTTAGTTACTGGATCCACCAGTGGAGAGAATGGTTACCACTTATACCTGTGCTACAAAAAAAGAAAATTAACACTCACAATCAGTGAAAATCAATCAATCAAAATATCACCTGCTCTTTTTCTTTCCTTGGAATTTCATTATTTGAGATTTCACACATAGGAGACAGGATAGCCAGCCTTTGACTAGGGGGGTTCACACCATATGACCATTTTGACCCATAATCACTTGAAATGTGCTCAGAATGGTACTTCATGATTTTGAAATAATTTTTGGCTGGGGGGTAGGTTGCTTGCACTCCTGAACCCCTTGGCTATGGGCCTGGGAAACTTTGGGAGACACACTGATTATTTTCTTTTTACAATTATTCGTCATCCTTAGCAATGAAATGAAATAGACTGTAAGTCTGTTCCTCTACAACCTCTCCTTAGTGAAGATCAAAGTTCCCTAATTAAATGACCATCCTTCTGGAAATAACACATTTATCATATTAAATATTCCCATTATCCCTTTGTAATTTATTACGAAAGTTGGAACTGTGTTCCTCGTGTAGTATATCTTTCAATTTATTGAACAGTTCGAAATATAAATGATTATCTCCGAGTTCATCATAGTCTCGATAAACACAATATTTTGGATGTATTTCTGAAATTATGTGACGTTAGTTGTTTTGTAAGATTTCCAATTTCCCCTGTCAACAGTTTTGATTTGATAGATAGGTCCCAGACTATAAGTTGTTGCTAATCGATATGAGCCTGATAGAGTGATTATCTGATATGCTTTAAGGGCCAGATCTACTGCCATGACGAGGATTAGCAATAAAAACAATTTTAGCTACAATGTTTCATGATCTCATTGTGGCACTATTTCAATACTAGAAATTAGTGCCGATGGGGCTGCACTAAATGGTATCAATTTTACAATCTGATTTTTATATAATATTTTTGCAAGTGAATCTGTGTTGACTAAATATATATAATTTGGATTCTTCAATCTGCAGTCATATGAGTTTCACACTTTTGGCCTACCCTGTATGAGATGATTTGTTCCTATCTGATTGGAGTTTACTGAGCCAAACATTGTGGACTTTTTGCCATATTTGTGGTCTAAAAGTCTTTATGTTTTTAAAATGTTTGAAGCTTGCCGCATGACATTGTAAAACTATTAACTCCACAATTAACATGGTGGAGATGTGAGTAATGGTCGCTTCAATGTACCTAAATATTTTGACCATTGCTATAATGAAATGAATAAAAATTCTATAATTTTATACTTTTATTTACATTAAAAAAGCCCAATGTGGCAAAATGTAAATACCAAAATGAAGAAAGAACCATTTATTAACATTTCCAGAGTTCTGTCAGTTGGCCAAAAACACCTAAATATCTCACTTCATCAATATTTCGTAGGGATTCAAAAACCTTGGTCAGGGCAAATGTAAATGTTTTGTTTACTTCTAGTGGAAACCCTTGATCTAAGTCTAGACTGTTCTTGTACTTCAGGTGTTTGCTTTATAATGCTTAGTCTATATAAATGCTCTTTGAAAAAAAGGCTTAGAAAAAATCTTGGGTTCTAACAAGAAAATATGAGTGCTTCAAAAACATGTGTCATCAGAATTATGATTTATTGCAATGTATTGTAGAACTATATAAAATCAAAACCATGGCAACCAAAAACAATCATTTCCAACCTTGGCCCAAGCCTGTACTATTTTTATAATACTAGATATGCTACTAATATATAAAATTATTACATGCGGATTTGTTAATTTTGTTTAGAAAGTTACGGTATGTATGAAGTCTGAAAATATCATTTTAAACATTTCTTATTCTTTTATTTGCAGCTTTTAGATCTTGAAATAAATTTTTTTCTCATAACACATGCTAATAGCTCTCCTTTACCTAAGATGGCTTCAGTGGTTAACTTCAATTAGTGGAAGTGCATAGGATCCTCCTGAAATCTTACTTAAGCAAAAGTCACTCATTCAGAAACGAGCATTTAACAACCTAGTAAAATTTCAAAGTGTAGAGATACTCACATCAATATCAATTTAAAATATGGTTTAATGAAACATCGGCTGATCTGTAAATCATGTTTCTGGCAATTGATTGAGAAAAATAGCAATTTCTGTTTCAACAATGGCAGTTCATTCATTCAATGTAGGACCAAAGGGAGTTAATGTCAGAAATAAATGAAAGCAAATCAAACAGGACCTCCGTCCTTTAGAGGAAAAATATATTGGATATAATAGCACAACAAGGAAACAGACAGTAAAAGACAGTAACAAATGTTTAACCAAAGTTAATAAGCAATGGTCCTGTAAAGTGCTTTCATTGAGGTATTATTGCCCATTTAAGGAGAAATTGTGTTACCAAAGCAGTCTCAGTTGTATTTATTCCTCATTTCATCATACAGATGCTTTGTAAGTACGACTGCCAACTCCTGTAGCATACAGGCCTGTAGCCAGGATTTGCTAAGGGAGCATTTACTTTTTAAAGAAATTCCAGGGGGGTCACTTTCAACAATTTTGGTCCAAATATGGCCAAAATCACTTGGAAAATACTCAGAATGGTGAAAAACTGCATGATTTTGAACGATTTTTTTTTGGCCAACGAGGGGTGGGGGAAGTTCGAACCCCCTTGCCTACAGGCCTCGGGCACATTTGAATACAATGGTTTGGTTTTATTCACAAACACTGTTTAAGGTGAAAGTGCTCACCGTGCATTAAAATGTTCTAATATTATGTTCCCATCCTTCGATCACAGGGCTTCAAAATCCAGAATATATTCTTTCTTTTTACCCCCTGCGATAAGCAGTTAGCATTTTCCTGATTAAGAACTAGCAATCTGATTGGCTGTCACAACACTGCGACAGAAATCATGTATAATTTGCGCATAATTAGATCATATGATTCAGTTTAATCTTGCGGTTCCAAATTGGTTATAGCAGGGGGAAGGAGGTACTGATTCCGGAGACCTGCTAAGGAGGATGAATGTTCCTCAATTTGAAATTCCAAAATTAGACTGAAAGGTGTTCCTATTTCAAGGTGTCTATATATTTTTTTCCATATTGCTTGTAAGTCCAGGTTCTGTTGTTGCCCACTGCAAGGTCCGTATACTTTACTTAGAGGTTGTTGGGTAAAGTTTTGGGCCTTGATGACCATGAAACCAGGAATTAAAAATGAGGGACCAACTCAAAAATAGGCCAATTATCCTACTTACTACAATATATTTTTTATCTTTTGTTCGGTGTATTTAAATAAAAAAGAATATTGTATTCATGTGAATATGAAAATAAAGTATGATTTTTATTTTTTGTTGATACCCATACAGTACAGGTATATTTAAAACCCAGGGTTACATTTACTATTTATATGATCCCCTAACAATTAAGTCTTAAGATATACAAACTTTTGATTATCTTGTTTTTTGTTTTTTAGAAACTATAAGTTTGTCATCATGAGCAGCAGTCAGTCTAACCAGAGAAACTTTGCTTAACAATGTTTTCAATAAGCTTGATAAAACTTATCAAACTTTATATTAAAAGTGATAACTATATCAAACATTGCTGCATAATAGATGCCATGAGCCGGATATCAAAGAAGAAAACAATTTTAAAAAGAACTCTTAAAAGAACACATAATTTTAGACATTTTTGCTTAGATTTAATTCTAACATTTTAAATTCCTGGATTAAAATTGAGTCATTGACTGACATGATTGCTCCCTAGATTTAACATGGAGAAATTAGACATGTTGTGGCTGTTTCTTATTGAAGCATATTTTAATATCAGGGCATCACCAGAGAAAGGACAATCAAGGAAAGATTCAAGAAATGAAGAGAAGAAGACAAGAAAGGAAGAGAAATCTAAGTCAGGAACAGAGGTGAGGAGAATGTCACATTATTAATTGATGTAAATGCATGTTACATACCTGCCAGCTCCAAAATCAAATATTCTCTAACTGATTTCATTTTAGAAATTGACTCCTGCCTTTAAGAACATCATGTTTTAAGCCCATTCTAATCTTTTTCTGGGATTAATTATTATTAAATTGATCCAGAGATCCAGAGAATCTCTTTTATCATGCCTGTTTAAGATTTTTCTCTTTTTTACTATAATCTCCTGTTTTATATTTGGGAATGTCTGGCAGGTATGACTTGGTGTGTACGCACATATTTTGCTATTTATTTATACTTTTGTTTTGAGTTTTGTTATTTTCATTGATGCCTACAGAATTACCAGTTTTACAAGGGACCTCAACATTTTTGAGATTTGAAGTGAAAGGCCAAGAATTGTGTTCTCTCTCATAATTAAAGCTCATCATTTTCCTTAAAAGGCATCTCGGGCATTAATTTGACAATTCATATACCAAAATACAGTCTTTTCTCAAAAAACTGAACCTTATGTTTGAAAGTTGTGGTGATAAAGATATAGTTATAGTAACTGAAAAATCAATATTTTCTCTCTAAATGAAATTAATTAATTAATTGCCAATTAAATAGGCATTATTTATTTGAATGAAGTTAATTCAAAGAAACAACCCATGTGTTACATATAGGAGGGGCTTGATATTATGGTAAAATGGGGCATTACTTGAAATTGTTTCATCTGTGCATGTCAAAATCATTTATTTTTTAAGTTTAATTGTTTTGTTTTGTTTTTTTGTATAAATAAGCATCCATTTTGTTAGAAAAAATTGTTATGCATTTACAAAATATATTTTCTACTAAATGTTGTTAATATTACCACCAAGCTGTAAGTCCATTTGTCATTTTCTGAACGTATAAATATTTAAAAGTATGATGTTTTTCTGTGTAAATACTATCATTAGGGATTATTGGAGTGATTTAGCTGGGTTGCCAAAAAAATAACTTTGGGGAAAATTTTGGTATCTATTACCATGGTAACATACCAGGTATATGGTGGTATCCAAACGCTAAGTCTAAGTCAACGCCATGTTAAGCGATTGCTCCCCTCCCTAATCAGCCTATATAATTTGTTCCCCAAACAAACTTTTTCGGCAACCCAGTTAAATCACTTCAGAAAACCCTTATTATCATAAATCGACCATAAAACATCGTACTTTTAACAATTTCTAGGTTCACTATTGGATGTATAGGGGTGACAAATGGACTATGTACTAGAATTGACAATTGCATATTGATGCCTCCCAGAGCTTCTAACCATCAGAAAATGTGTGTAAACTATGCATGCATGTACAGACAAACTTAAGTGTGAAGTTTAAACCCTTCAATGTGTGTGATATATGCATGTATGTGAAATATAAAACTAATGTATTGCTTTCATGTTTTAGCTTTTAGCCTTGTTAGATCAAGCTTCCCTGGATCGTGTAATAAACTACCTCGAACATAAGTCTACAGGCAACAGATATATAAAACAAGCATTTTCTTTAGTGGATAAGGTATTCACTCAATGACCTCTGTGTGACCTTTGGGGTCAATGTCAAACTGACAATTTGGGGTCAAGTGAGGTTTATTTCCAACAGCCAAGATGCTATTGCATGACTTCAGTTAAAAGATTTTGATGTGAACTTCGTTAAGTTATATAATATGTAAATCTAGTGTCATGTCAGCCAAGAGGCAGAATGCTTTCTGGGGCTTCTGGGAATAAACTCTCTCTGGAGAAGGGCTAACGTTTAGATAAAGGATGTTATTACCCATCATTCAAATTCATTCATTTACAATGAAAATATTAACCTTTTGAATTTTGCTAATATAATATGTACCCTGGCATGTTTAATTTTTGGGTTAATGTGATGGGTAAAAACTTCTGAAAGACAAATATTCATGAATGATGTAAGGTTTCTAATCTGCATCATGGGTCTAATGAACTAAGGCATGATTTGCTTATAGCTTAAATACTAACCAGCTGACTTCCTAAATGAAACCATAACAAAAACATAACATAATTTAATTGCCAGTATTGAAAGCTTTATAATCTTTATTGTTAATTGCATCATAACAAAAACAAATTTTTGTCAGTTATCTATAGCAAAAATGTGAAAATATAGATAGAAATATAGATAGAAAACTAATCAATGTCTAATTTGAAAACTGATCTTGTATTTTTTAAGTCACCATCTCCATCAAAAGTAGTGATATATTGTCTCCAACAATTTTGTGAACAGTGTTCAGCGGTCAATGTTTAGGGGTTGGTGTTTATAACAAATGGCAGGTGGTGACATGAATGTTAATGTGACTACACATAGTGACTACAGTATTTGTCATGTTAAAGCCTTGTCTTGCTCAAAATGGAAAAGGGCATTGCTTAAATCTAGTTTTGTTTGCAAGCTATGTGTGACATCTATGATTGTCTTATCTAACCTAATATTTTGTCCTTTTAAGTGCATGCTATGAACCTTAACATACTAATCTTGGAGAAACTGATTTTGTTCTTAACTGATAGTTTACTAACCACACGCATGCAATTAATAAGTAATATTATTCATAAAATAAAGTTTAGAATGCATTTTGGTTACTTAAAATCACTAATCATGTATATTTCAAATGGTACAAGAATTTTATAACATCATCATAATATGCAGGATTATTCAAGCTTTCTTCTACATGTAACTACTGTATTCTAGTAAAATTCTTTTAAGTACAGAATATAATTTATGAGCTGAATTCATCTAAATCTACAAGCTTAGTAAAAGATATTGTGAAATTACTGAAATGCACAATAAATCAGATATGATTGAACAATGTAAATAACAGTAATTGGACTTTGAAAATCCCAAAACAGAATTAAATTTTCGATGTCTTTATTCAAATCAACTTATCTGAAAAACTCATTTCACTCAGTCACTTTTTGAGTCATTCGACAAAGTATAACATAAAGTACACATTAAAACACCTTATAAAAAATATGTTTAATATGTTAATTTGAATTATGTTGCATTCCTTTACATAGATATTTAATCCTCAGTCTTTATTTACTGTAATCATGGTACTTTTCAGGTCAAGAGAAAGCTTCCAGTGATTCCTGGCTTCAGTCCTGAGCCTGAGCCACCATTGATCATCAACGTAGCCCCACCCAAAAAGTCACCATCTCCACCTCAGAGGATGACATCATCACAATCCAGTAGCAACACATCATCGACTTCATCGTCACCTACGAAGGAGGTGATGAGGAGGAAGCTTGGGAATGCTGGGAATGGAACTGAGGGAGATGGCCAGAATAAACGTGCGTCGCGTCACGAAGAATTGAAGGAAAGGGCGAGGATTCTATTAGAGCAGGTAGGGAGTTTGTTTTTATCCTTCTTACTACCTTTAAGAAATTTAGCTTGGTCTGCTATTATTAACCTCTTGACTACCTTGAGTGGCGAAAAAATCTGTCACAAAAGTTTTCACTAAAATTGCTCTAATTTGAACAACTTTCATCCAATTTACACAAAAATTGTTTCAAAATGTTAAGGGATGATCTGTGTCATCTAATTTTACTAAGTTGAGCATCTAAAGTTGTATAGGTGTGTAGTAAAATGTCAAAAGGTGGCAAAAAATGAAAAATTCTCTGGTTTCAACCAATTTTAGAACCTGGGATTCAAGAGGTTAATGTATTCTAATGAGTATATGAAGAATGCAGATCTGCTATAAAATGTTGAAAAGGAGAGCAGTGGAACATGGTAAATTGCGTCTTTTCTTTGTGAGCCAATGTCTTCTAGATTTTATTCATTTTCCCTTATTATCCAAATGTACTTTTCGCTCGAGGTTCCTCTGGTATGACCTTTTACTAAATGCTTTTGGACAAAATTCACATTTGAATGGCCTTTCCCCAGTATGAAGTCTAATATGTCTAGCAAGATCAAATTATCTGAAGAGGCAATTGTTAATATTAGTTCCTTTCATTTGTGGCGGGAGTAATGATAATTTGAGGGATGGGGGTTTATTAGGGATGGATGTCCAATGCTGTTTGCAAACTGAATTGTTTTGAACTCAAAACTTTTTCTGTGTGTTATCAAATGAACAAGACTATATTTTACTTATTAAATTATTTATTTTTGGTAACACTTAAAAGTTCTCCAATCACTTTTTTTTTTCAATTTGTACACGATAAGTATAATTGATCTCCTCTGCACTGAGGCTTCTGTATGTTTGTCACAATGAAATTTTTTAATGATATCTGTTAACTAAAGTAATTGAACAAAATATAAACTAAACTAATTAAAAATGAAGTAAATATACCTGGTATATGGTAAAATTTAAAAGCAAAATGTACATACAGTAACTTGAAAAATGAAAAATCAGCTATAATACACTCAAACGCAGTTAAATGGTACTCTAAACAGTCAATGTACAAAACATAAACATAATATTCATATGTTTTACCAGAATACAGTCTCTCATAAGTAAAGGGATTCAATATTTGATCAATATTTGAATCATGAGCATGAAAAGCAAATAAACAAATTGTGTCAAAATGTTGACAGCTTTAGAAAAACCAATTTTATTATTGTATAATGGAATTTGAAAATGTTCTTTTTACTTACCTGAATTCCAACAGAAAATCAAGATTTTGTCAGAACAAAAATCATCATTTACCCCTCAAGCTTAACAAGAATAACTTCAACAACTGTTGATGGCTGGACACCATCTGTAACTGCTAACATTAACAAAAGAAGTGCAAAACTGCCATATCAGGTCATAATGTCATATTTTACTTAGGGTATCTGTTTTCTGCAAGTGAACCAGTTTTTCATGAGTGTTACAATGTGAGTTCTGACTGAATGTTTTTGAACAAAATTCACATTTGAACGGTCTTTCACCAGTATGAGTTCTGTTATGAAAAACAAGGTCAAATTTTCTGAAAAAGGCCTTTGAGCAAATTTGACATTTGTAGTTTCTGTTATTTGTGTGAATTGTTAACATATGATATTTCAAAGTAGAACTGTGGGTGAATTGTTCTTCGCATTTCTTACAGTATAGTTTCTCTCCAGTATGTGTCCTACTGTGCTCAAAAAGACCAATTTTACTAGCATAAGCTCTAGAACAAAACTGACATTTAAATTGTTTTTCTTGATGCACCATATCATGTACCTTAAGACTTGATTTCCTTGGAAATGTCTTTGAGCAAATGTTACATTTAAAGGCTCTTTCTCCAGTGTGTGTCTTTATGTGGCGATTGAGATCCATCATGCGCACAAACCCTTGTGAACATTTTTCACATTTGAAAGGTCTTTCCTCAGTGTGTTTCTTCTTGTGATGAAAAATCAAGTTAGATTTACCTGCAAATTTTTCTGGACACATTTTACATTGAAAGGGTTTTTCACAAGTATGGAATCGCATATGTTGTCCAAGATTGGATTTGGTTGCAAATGTCTTGGAACATGTCTCACATTTGTATGGTTTATAGCCTTCATGGACTGCTTTACAGTGTTGAACATAATTGCCCTTTTGCTTAAATGCTCTCTTGCAGTTATAACATTTATAAGGATTTTCTGTTCTATTAACATGGTAAATATCCACATGTCGTTTCAGACTGGCTTTCTGTGTAAATGATGAAGTACAAATTCGGCACTTGTATGCTTTCTTTTTAGCTTGTGAGCTTATGTCACATTTGTAGGGATTTTCTATTGCATGCACCTTGCTGTGCCTTATGAGACCATCATCTGAGGCAAAAACTTTAAAACAAATGCCACATTTGTAAGGGTTTTCCCGAGAGTGAACCTTGGTATGTTCATGGAAACATCTCTCTGATGTAAACACTCTGGAACAGATACTACACCGATAGAGAATTCCCTTTTCATGGATTTTTTGATGTTCCTCTAATGTTTTGTTTAGGGTGAATTTTGTATTACAAATATTACACCTGAAGGTTTTCACTTGAATGTGTGTGAAAGAGTGAATTATCAATGCTGCCTTTTCCCGAAATGTTTTGCTGCAAACTTTACATCTAAATGCTTTGTCTCCAGTATGTCTCTGTATGTGTTTGATCATGTCACACTTTCTTGTAAATGCTTTTGAACAAGTGTCACATTTGAATTTCTTCTCTTCAGTATGTCTCTGTATGTGTTTGATCATGTCACACTTTCTTGTAAATGCTTTTGAACAAGTGTCACATTTGAATTTCTTCTCTTCAGTATGTCTCTGTATGTGTTTGATCATGTCACACTTTCTTGTAAATGCTTTTGAACAAGTGTCACATTTGAATTTCTTCTCTTCAGTATGTCTCTGTATGTGTTTGATCATGTCACATTTTCTCCTAAATGCTTTTGAACAAGTTTCACATTTGAATTTCTTCTTTCCAGTATGTATTTCCATATTCGCATTCAGGCTATGTTTTCTTTTAAATGAATGAAAACATAGGTCACATTTATATTGATTCGGGGAAGCATTTGATTTGATTTTTTGACTTGATCGTTTGTTACAAGATTTCATATGCTTCACCTCTAATTGACATAGTGATACAACACATGGATGACAGTCAATGGATCTAGAAACTTTGTATCTTGTTTCTGAAAAATTGTTACTGTTATCATCAGTGGCCTTATTAACTGTGCCATAATCGATGGTGTCATTGTTCACAGAAGCATTATTGTTGGTGTCATTGTTCACAGAAGCATTATCGATGGTGTCATTATTCACAGAAGCATTATCGTTGGTGTCATTGTTCACAGAAGCATTATCGTTGGTGTTATTGTTTACAGTATCATTATTGATGGTGTCATTGTTCACAGAACCATTAACAATGGTGTCATTGTTTACAGTATCATTATTGATGGTGTCATCATTCACAGAATCATTAGGATAACTGATAGTGTCACCATTCACAGTATCATTATTGAGTGTGTCAATGTTAACAGCATCATCAGCATAACTGATAGTATCATTGTTTACAGAATTATCGATAATGCCATTGTTCACAGTAGCATTATCAACGGTGTTATTGTTCAGAGTATCATTATCAATGGTGGCATTGTTCACAGCATTATCACTAGTATCATAGTTCACAGTGGCATTATCAATGGTGTTGTTCAGAGTAGCATTATGGATGGTAACATTGTTCAGAGTAAAATTATCCATGGTGTCATTGTTCACAGCATCATCGCTGGTGTCATAGTTCACATTGGCATTATCAATGGTGTCATTGTTCACAGCATTATCACTGGTGTCATAGTTCACAGTGGCATTATCAATGGTGCTGTTCAGAGTAGCATTATGGATGGTAACATTGTTCAGAGTAAAATTATCCATGGTGTCATTGTTCACAGCATCATCGCTGGTGTCAAAGTTCACAGAGACATTATCAACGATGTAATTGTTTACAGCATTGGTGTCATTGTTGTTCACATTAGTATTATCGATGATGCCATTGTTCACAGTGGCTTCTTTGATTGTGTCATTGATGACAGTGTCATTGTTTGTGACTGTTGTATCCATGGTGCCTTCCATTTGTAGAAAATATCTATTAGGAGGTAAATATTGGTGATGCTCAATTGGTAATGACGTATTAATACTGTATCTGAAAGGGAAAAAATGAATTAGTTATAAATTTTGTTTCCGTCATACTTACATGTATGTGTTGAACAGTGAAGGGAAAATCAGTTTCCTGAACAATATAGTCTAGCTACAAGCCATTGTGAGCCCCCCCCCCCCTTCCCAACCACACACTTCTCCTGTTGGTGAAGTAGATAAGGGGGGGAGGTCCACAGTCTTGTGGCAAGACTGTAGTCCTGAGAACATTCAATCTTTTGCCTGTATGATTACAATGCGGGAGAATAATCCAGATCTTTTACACTCAAAATACCAACCTTGATAAATTCCAGAGTGCATTCTTTTTCATGTGGTTGAATCGCCAATCGTGTGGGTTCATCTGCAAAACGAGGACGTTTTCCTCTTTCATTGAGAAAGGTCGCACCTCGCACACAAAATTGCGACCAAAAACAAAAACGTCCTCGCTCTGCCGATACACCCATATCATTAGGGATTCAACTACATAAAATGAATCCTAAAATATTCAGCAATTCGTTGAGGTAGGTATTAAAGTGTAAAGAAGTGTGGATTATTCTATTCTCCCATGATATAGGCAATCGATTTGGAGTGGGATATTCTCAGGACTTTAGTCCTGGCATGGTATAAATGCGGACTACAATAATGTTCATTCTAACCTAATAATATTTTCTTATACACATTTACACTATATTATTTTCAAATATCATATGACTGTGAATTATACTCACCAATACTTTAAATCTTCAGCAAGACAGGAATTTATCATGTGATTTTCTATGTGACCTTTAATACAAGACAGCTGATTGGCAAGATTCCAGGTATATTATTACACACTTTTTGATTGGTTGTGGGAGGTCATGTGTCATTGATCATAAGTGAAGGCTCCCTTGCAAAAAATATCAGCTTAGAAACTGTTACAAAGGCTAAAGAATGTTTCATGTTTTTTATGTTTATAGTTCTTAGTCTGTTACATAAGGCTACATAATATTATGCAGTATTTTAGGTGATTTCAAGTTAAATGTTGTTTTTAACAGCATTCAAAAGTGAATATTATGGTTACTGCCCGGGGGTTACTGTTTGATTTTTTGGCATTCTTATGTTCATTCTTTTTAAACATTCAAAAATAAAGCTGAAATGTTGATTTCTCTTTTTAAATCTTGAGAAACATGAGTTTATTTACTCTGAGGAAAATTGACAAATGAAAAAGGGTTACATAAAATGTGAATCAGCCTAATTGGAGGAAGTATCATATTCAAAGGTCAAAAATTAGTACAATAAACTTCAAGACATGTCAAATGAGATAGGACATTGTTTTGAGAAATAAGATGCTAGAGGAGTATTGGAAGCTGTTATTCAAACTCGATACTGCGTTGCCCGGAGTAGACCAATTTGGTAACATTATATTACTCATATTTTGAAGACTAAAGGAATCTGAGGAAGCTTGAATACTCTACCAAAATATTTGTAATATGCCATCTTTCAACGAAATTAATATAAATATTTTAACTAAATTGTTCCACTGCAGGCAACTGAGTATCAAGTTTGAACAATGGCTGCCAATCCTCCTTGAGTTTCCAGTTTATTATAGAATTGATAACAAAATACAAGTTATTGTTTATTCACTGTTATATTTTATATAAAAAAGAACGTTCAACGTTATTACAGTAATAGGGTGGGCCAGATAACAAATCACATTTTCAAATTAAAATTGGTAATACTGATACCTTAATTGAATTAAAAAGTTAGATACTGATTTGAGGTATAGGTCAGTTTGATCCACCCCCAGTTGTTTCCTAAACTGAACGCAATGATGTAGTATTTACCATATATATTTGGATTAAATCATGTTCACAGTAAGGTATTTATATGCTGCATAATGTGAAACAGATATACCATTTTTGATACTTTTACATCCTTTTTAATTTATTAACCGTATTGTTCTTTGCCCACCCTGTAAATTTACATTTTTATTTTATGAAGGTCATTTACAAACCTTAAGGTAAAAAATTACTTATAAAAATCAAATCAATGGATGTACTTATACGAGAATATAACAAAATAACTATTATTTTTGAACTAACAAATCTTTAAATCTAGTCTACTTTGTTGCGCATGTGGACCAGTTTTTGGTGGGTGTAACAATGTGAGCTTTGATTGAATCTTTTAGAACAAAACTCACACTTATATGGCTTCTCGCCAGTATGTGTTCTATTATGTATAGCAAGTTCATGCTTTCTATAAAATGCTTTTGAGCAAATTTGACATTTATAGTTTTTTTCATTTATGTGATTTGTCAATACGTGATAGTTCAAATTAGAGCTGCGGGCAAATTCTTCCAAACACACTTCACATTTAAAAGGTGTTTCACCAGTATGGATTCTTGTATGGTTTATCAGACCATCTTTTGTGGAATATTTTTTGGAACAAATCTGGCATTTAAATTGCTTTTCTTGATGAACTGCTCTCTTATGTGAATTCAAACTTGATTTCCTTGAAAATCTCCCTGGGCAAATGTCACATTTAAATGGTTTCTCTCCAGTGTGAGTCATACAGTGTTGTTTATAATCACTTTTACGAACAAATTTTAGTGAACAAATATCACACCTGTAAGGTTTTTCTTCAACATGCCATTTCTTGTGGTGATATGAAAGATTACATTTCTCTGCAAATTTTCGTGGACACAATTTGCAATGATATGGTTTTTCTCCAGAATGAATTCTATTATGCCCTATCAGATGTGTTTTTTTGAAAAATATCTTGGAACACTTGGTGCATTCAAATCCTTTTTTATCAGTGTGAAATTTCTTCTTATGCTTTTCATACTTAATCTTTTCATCAAATGTCTGTGGACACACTGTGCATTTATATTTGTCATTTACACTGTGTACCTTAATGTGACCATTAAGCTCAGTCACCGAGTAAAAAACTTCTGAGCAGATTCCACATTTGTAAGGCGCTTCTTTTTTGTGGATAATTTCGTGTTCATATAAGCTTTTCTCAAGGGCGAATGTCTTACGACACATTTTACATTCGAAAGGCTTAGGTTGAATGTGTGTGAATGCATGATTTTTGAAGCTACTACATTGTGCAAACTGTTTCGAGCATATTTTACATTTGAATGGTTTTTCACCAGTATGAGTCCTCGTGTGTTTTGTAAGACTACTTTTAAATACAAATGCTTTAAAACAAATGTTACATTTGAAATTTTTCTCTCTGATCGTATGAATTTTCATGTGAAGGTCAAGGCCACGATGTATTGTTTTAAAAGCTTTTGAACAAATTTTACATTTGAAAGGTCTCTCAGTTATATGACGTAACGTGTGTCTGTCAAGGTGTGATTTGCAGCTGAAAGATTTCTGACACACGTTACATTGATGCAGTTTGCTCAAAGATTTTCTACCTTTAGATACTGGAGATGTTTTGTTTAGACTGGATCTTTGTTTGTTGCAAGGTTTCATGCGCTTTACCTCTAGTTGACATAGTGATACTACACATGGAGGGCAGTCAATGGATCTATCATTTAGAACATTGTCATCAGCTCTGGATTTCATATGATCCAACTCCTTTTGAATATGTGAGGCCTGCTTTAAACTTTTATTATGGCTTGTCGGTTGATCTAAAATATCCATACTCTCAATTCTAGTGGTGTCATTTTCCTTGATGTCATTGTTGGAATCCATAGTGTCAGTCTTGTCATCTGAAATTCCATTGACTATGCTGTTCATGCTTTCAATTTTGATCGGGCTCCTTTTCATGATATCACTGTTATAATCCAGAGTTCCTGTGTTGATTTTGTTATCCACATTATTAAACATGTCATCTGTGGTGTCCATTCTGTTTGCATTATAGTCTGTATTATCCACAATGTTGTTATTTGTAGGGCCAGTTCCGCATGTGTTCTCTAATTTTACAATGTTGCTATCCACAGTGTCGGTATTTTCCTCAACAGAATCATGATTCTTATTCATAGTTGTAGTAATTACGTTACCCAAAGTATCAGTGTTATCCAAGGTTTTAATATTGTTCTCCATGATGTCATCATTGTTATTTATGGTACCAGGAATTTTATTTTCAATTTCAGTTTTGTCCACAGTATCATTTTTGTCATCCATGGTGTCAGTTTTATTGTTCAGTATGTCACCTTTGTGAGGCATGATGTCATTCTTGTTTTCCATGGTGTCAGTTTTATCCTTGATGTATGCAGTGTCTCTATGCTTAAAGGTATGTGTAATAAGTTGATTCAACTGAAAATATAACAAGAAAACAGCCAAATTATATGAATTGGATCTCATCAGAAAATGTACAAAGATCACTATCAAATACATCTAAATCTGGCATATTGAATTATGCTTAAAAATATACAGGTTCCAAAAAACAATGCTCAAAGCTTTTCGGGATTATTTTATGCTCAAACAGCTTAAAATGTTAAAACATTTATTTAGGTGTCTAAATGGGAAAAATGCTGATCCAGCAATGTCAATCTTATCGTTTTTGAATGAATGATAAATGAACTCTGCCAAATATAAAGTTGAAATATTGAAAAGTTTAAAATCTGCTCTGTGGCTACTGATCATTCAACCACCAACTTGAGCTGAATATAAACTTTTCCTCCAAACGGTTCAATACTTGTATTTGATTGACAGCTCTATTTTTGCACCTTCCATATTTGGAAGTGAAATTGATGGCCTGTGTTAAAACTACAAGGTCAAGCTGATCTGGTCACTCTCTAAGACAATTTAAAAACAGAATTTTGCCTGAAATTGATGTGTTTTACATTAAGTTTTCTCAGTTAAAACAGATCTTTACAAAAACCGACCTTTCAAATCATTCATGGCTATCTAATATCAGTTTATAAAAAGAGGTTTTAATCATACTCATCTTATTTGAAAAGAGATTTTTGAAGTGTTAAATACCATGTTGAAATGGACCATGGCCATACCATGGTATACCATGGTATGACCATTGTATACCATGGTATATGGCCATGAAATGCAATGAAATACCATGGTAATACCATGGCCGATCATGATCGTTAAATGGCACCATTGCATTTCATTGTTTACAGTGCGTTTTTAACATGGAGTTTTCCATTGAAAAAATACTGCCGTTTCGCAGTATTTCATGGTCAGAAACCATCAAATGCAATGATATCATGGTCAAGTTCTCAGCCTTGATATCATTGCATTTGATGGTTTCTTGACCATGATATCATTGCATTTGATGGTTTCTGACCATGAAATACTGTGAAACGGCAGTATTTTTTCAATGGGAAACTCCATGTTAAAAAAGCGCTCCTGACCATGAAATGCAATGGTGCCATTTAACGATCATGATATACCATGGTATACCATGGTCAATTAACATGTAATTTTGTATCTAAAAAATACCACCGTTTCACAGTATTTCATGGCCAAATACCATCAAATGCAGTGATATCATGGTCTAGACATTTAACCATGATATGCAATGGAGCCATTTAATTATCACGATCTACCATGGTATACTGTAGAAACTATACTTAAAAGTTTCCATTTAAAAATACTGCTATTTTGCAGTATTTCATGGTTGCAAACCATCAAATGCAATGAAGAACAGTCAAGATGTTTAATCGAAGACTGGAGGTTTGACTTACAAAATAATCATGGCATTGATCTCCTATTTAACCGACAACAGTCAAATAAAAGTAAAGCATATTTGTTTAACAAAAAAAATTTGTTTATAGGGTTATTAACTTAATTATTCATAATAGAAATTAATTTATTAAATAAAGGAACAAAAGTATATAAAGTTGTGATTTTGATGAATATCAGAATCACTAATTATAATAATTTGGTTTTCTAATTAACATTTATTAATAAAGATATTTCATGTAAAAAATACTTTTTGAACATAGTCTTTCATTGTATTTCACTGCATTGCAAGAAAGACCATTGCATTTCATTGCATATCATGATCAATCATTGTATTTCATTGCATTTCATGGTTAAACGTGGTATTTCATTGCATTTCATGATCCATTTCAACTCTGACCAATTTTAGACTTGAGACTCTTCTAGAGTTCTTTTTAGCAATGAAATACCATGGTATAACCATGGTATTTGATGGTCAGGTTTGACAATGAAATGCTATGAAATACAATCAACCACGAAATGCAATGATATGCCATGATAAATGATAGTTATGATTATGGCAATGAAATACCATGGTATGACCATAGTATTTGATGGTCAGGTTTGACAATAAAATGCCATGAAATACCACCAACCATGAAATGCAATGATAAAACCATGATAAATGAGAGTTATGATTTTGGCAATGAAATGACATGGTATGACCATGGTAATTGATTGTCACATGGTACAATGAAATGCCATGAAATGTCATCAACCATGATATAAAATGGTAATACCATGGTAAGGGATGGTCAGGTACATAACAATAAAATATCATGGTATGACCATGACATTTGATTGTCAAATTGTACAATGAAATACCATCAACCATGATATACAATGGTAATACCATGGTAAATGATGGTCAGGAACATGGCAATGAAATACCATGGTATGACCATGGTATTTGATTGTCACATCTTATAATGAAATGCCATCAACCATGATATACCATGGTAAATTATGGTCAGGAACATGGCATTGAAATACCATGGTATTTGATTGTCACATCTTACAATGAAATGCCATGAAATGCAATCAACCATGATATACCATGGTAATACCATGGTAAATGATGGTCAGGAACATAGCAATGAAATACCATGATAATACCATGGTATTTGATGGCTAACTTTGGACATGAAATACCATGAAACATGGTATAACATGATATACCATGGTATACCATGGTCAAAAATTGACCAAAAAAACATCATTGCCACCATGGTCAGAGTTGATGGTAATTTCATTGCCGATCATGATAGACCATGGTAAACCATGGTATACCATGGTATCATGGTTTACGTTTAAACATGGTAGGACTAAATTTATCAAAGAATTTTTGTGCAAAAAATCACATCTTCACAAGTTCATGGTTTCATTTGGTTTTGATTTTCCTCATGGCAATTAATAAACAAATACTGGATGACCATGAGGTGGATATGCCAGAATACCTATCCAAGGAAAAAAATACTAGGCGAGGTGAGGATAGGTATTCTGGCATATCCACCTCATGGTCATCCAGTATTTATTTTATTATGCACCTCCCTTGGTTAATATCATATTCCTACCATTAATTTACTGTCGATAAATAAAAGATGGTGTTAAATTGTCAAGAAATACTTTATTTTAAAGAAAGGGTCTACTAAAACAGAAGCCGAGCCTAGTATTTTTTTCGAGGATAGGTATTCTGGCATACGGATGGTTCAAGATCTTGTTGCTTCAATACTGGATAGAACGAGATCTTGCTGCCATGTATGGCAATAGACCCTGCAGCTCTTAACCAATCAGATTTGAGTATTTTAATGAGGTGCATAATAAACAATATAACTGGATGAGGATCGACAAAAAATAGCTTTGGCTTATCCTGATAGACCCTTTTTCTCGCAATGAGGACAATTACATTTCAAAAAAATTGCCAAAGGTCCATTTTTGAGGCCCTACAAAATCTTTCAGGGGGGGTCTTAGAAATTGATGAATAACACAGAAATCTGCACTTACAGATAAGAAGACAAATGAAACTCATTGATATAGCACTAAGAGCAAACATGACTGGATAACCAGCATCACGGACCATCACATCACATTAACATGCCATGGTATAATAACACTATATATAAAGGAAACAAACTAATTGTTTGCAAAGCTTGATGGATTGATTTGAAAACTGAATATTGTTGGACATGTTGGGTCAATTATATTTTGAATTTTCTGTGTAAATCAGGCGCATAACCAGGCATACACAAGGGTATGCAATGCGAAGGTACGCAGTTGCGTACCCTAAATGATAGAGTAGTGCCCCAGTCTGACATCGCTCAAAACGCACCATTTAAGGTCTAAAATCAAAAAATTTCCAGTTGGGCATGCCCCCGGCCCTCTTGTTTAGCTAGGTCTTTGGCCTCACGTACCTGCTATCAAAATCCTCTTTACGCTGTAAATTGTAGATTCTTATTCAAATGTTGGTTGTAGGAACAGTTACTATAGTTAGTATTTACTATAGTTAGTATTTAACTCACCTGCCCCAAGACCTTTCACTTCTGGATTCACTTTCTATTGGATAGAATATCTAGAATATTGCAGTGACATGTATGAAATGAAATATTTGGTACATGTGTTTGGTCCATTTCCTCATCAGGTTCTTGCATTTCATACATGAGTCCTGATTGGCTAGCTCCCAGACTTGTTAAACAGTTTTTGATTGCTTCTCACCTAATATTCCCCAGCTGAAAGCTGTCCTTGCAAAAGATTTTAGCTGAACCAACAATATAAAAACAATGCATTCATGACTACTTGACTTTGAATGAGTGTTATAATAACCCAGATGCGAGTAGAAATAATCTTGATTTACGTCATTAAAAATATATTTTCTTTTAGTACACAGATAATATTTTGCTTTACTGGACATATTTTCATTAGTATAAGTATCAGACGCATAAGGGTTATATGAAAATTGAGCCACTTAAATTGATAATATTCAAGTTTAAGGGAACTTTCTCATATACCTGCCATGTTAATTGACCCGAATCAGCCACCTGGTGGTGAAACTGGTAACTACCTACTCGCATTTGGGTAATTATAGCTAGATAAAATACATGATGTATTATAAATCACCCACAATGTCACTAAAAATAATGAAATCCAACTAGAAACTTTTTGCAAGGGTTATTTTGCAAGGTTTGACTCTGGACATTTTGACCTGCACTTCCCCTGCTATTCAATTTATTGTGTTCTGGTTGACTGGAATTTGATTCATAATCCTAGTTATGTGAATCTGTTTTCATGTGTGTTCCAGGCAAGGAAAGATGCAGCCAGCAGTCAAGGGGGACATCAGGTACCCCCACAACCAACTAGGCCAGCAGCCAGGAAAACAAAGAGCTACAGCAGTGGCATGAATACAGCTACATTGGTGAGTATGAATACAGCTAGTTTGAATACAGCTACATTGGTGAGTATGAATACAGCTAGTTTGCATACAGCTACATTGGTGAGTATGAATACAGCTAGTTTGAATACAGCTACATTGGTAAGTTTGAATACAGCTACATTGGTAAGTATGAATACAGCTAGTGAGAATACAGCTACATTGGTAAGTATTAATACAGCTAAGTGTGAATACAGCTACATTTGGTAAGTATGAATACAGCTACATTGGTAAGTATGAATACACCTAGTGTGAATACAGCTTCATTGTTGATTATTTCAAGTGCATTTTCTTATATAAAGGTCAGACACATTAAATTCTACTTTCTCCTAGCAGAGTCATTGCTGTAGTAATAGCTACCACTTCTTTCATGACCCCCCCCCCCTCCCTTATTACCTATCCCAGGGCATACACACGATTTTCTACATCATAATACTTTGCACTTGAAGCCTAGATTCTCCACCTCTTTCACCAGAGTGCATAGTTTTTCTTACCTCCAAGTCTCCTCCTCAGCATCAAGAACAAAATACCTTGGGATTGGCTCGAAAGGGGGGGGGTGCGGTGCTTCAGTTGCACCCAATGCACCCCCCTCCTCTGGGTACGCCCATGTATCCTCATTATCAGTGCCTCTCTCTGTTCCCATACCACTGCTCCCATTATGTTATATCCCTCCTGTTATCCATTCTCCTTAACAGTACCTCCCTATTCCCAGCCCAATATGTTCCACACATAATGTATCTGAGGCCCCGTGTTAATAATATATATATTGTTTATCATACAGAGTCAAGAAGAGAGGCAGAAACAGCTAAGAGATCGGGCAAGGAAGTTGATATCTGAGGCTCGTGCTGGAATAGGAAAGCCAGAGCCCACAGAGATGATTCAGAAAGCAAGTAAGTCTCATGTTTATACTAGATATATGTTGTAATATCTCTTGGTATATTTGTGATCTGAAATGTGTTGTTGAGAATCCATTTTGTATCATCACCTTTTACACATAGTGAACATCACTTCTCTTATTTACGATAACATATTCTAATGTTTTGTCATCTTTTTAATATTTGTAATTCCTTTTATAATTTCTGTTGTTTTAGAATTCGCTGTAGAATGTTTTAGGGAACATATATTTTGAGTATTTTCTGTTTAAGGTGCACTACGTTTCTGTATCAATACTCACTGCCCCCAGGATTCCGTGTTTGCAGAGCGCGGACGGAATTTGCCTCTGCCCGCGGAATTGCAGAATCAACTATTTTGGTCAATTTCCGCGGAATTTTCCGCAGAATCCATATATTTTCCAAAAGTTTAAAAAGTCAGTCTTACCTGTAACAATTTGACACGTTTTCAGTCAAATCCCTTGCAGAAATAACCCAAATTATGCGAAGTGAAAATTCTAAACGCCATCGTTTGATTTCTGCCGTTAGATGGCAGCATGTATGTAGTGACTGACTACCTGACTATCACGATATTTTCCCGTTTAATGGTTCGAAATTTCTGCAGAATTAGCCCTTTCTTCTTGCAGAATTCACTAATTTCACTTGCAGAATTGAGCATTTTAACTTGCAGAAAACTGGGGGGAGTGAATACTACTACACGCTTGTTGTGTAGACCACAGTAGCTCCATCTATTAGTTCTCATTTTATGGCATCTTTTTATTTTATTTCATCTCTAGGAACAAGTGTGAAATCGTTTTATCAGTATAAAAAGCCACATGGTATGTTTATGTGATGATGTTCTCCCCTGTATGCTCATATTATTAACCACAATAAGGGAAAATATCAACATTCAGTCTCTGTTATGCTGGGTACAATCCTTGCTGGTTTTAATCCACGCTGGCATTCACTAGTTTCAAATATAATATAGACTGTAAGATCAGTTATTAGCAACCTAGACAAAAATAACATGACTTATGCCCTAGGCAACATGACATCTCGTCACTTCTGCCCAAAGCAACATGACTTGTACCCTAGGCAACATGACTTCTACCCTGGGCAATATAACTTCCAACTTAGGCAACATAACTTGCACTCCAGGCAATATGACTTCTGCCCTTAAGGCAACATGACCTCTGCCCTATGTAATATGACTTCTGCCCCAGGCAACATGACCTCTGCCCCATGTAACATGACTTCTGCCCAAGGTAACATGACTTGTACCTAAGGCGGCATGACATCTGCCCTTAAATCAATATGACTTGTACTCTAGGCAATGTAATTTGCATCTCAGACAAGACTTGTCCATCCCTATATTTCTAATTCCTAGGAATCTTCCAAATATTTGACAGCCTAAAGAAAATCTTCATCACTGAATTTATGATGGAAAAGTCTCAATAAATGGATTAACGAAAAATTTACCTGGGAGTCAAGTAAATGATGATATTTTCTCTTGAACCTATATATGATGAGACTTCTAAAGGGATAGCCTAGAGCTGAACAAAACAAACAATGACATAACTTTGGCAAATAAAAATATGAAATTTTTGTGGAAAATTGACTTTAACTTTAGAAGTCTCACTCGTACAAATGATTACTAAAGTTGTAATATCCCTAACTAAAATCAGACCCTGCTATACATCCTGCAACATTGAAACAAAATATTTGTGTTTTCCTTGCAAGTATTTTTTGAAAAGCATGCATAGAATTTTTTACTGATTTGTATTGAATCACTGCTTAGGATTATGTTGAGAAGATAATATAAAGATCTGATCGGTAATTGACAGTTTTAATGCATTTAAATTGTATTGAATTTGTACAATGAATAATGTTTTAAGAGATAAAAAATGTTATTGAATTGCATTATTCAATCGCATCTTAACTGACTGCTGCATTAATTAACACAATTAAAAGCTTTGTTTTATATTTAATTGTTAAATGATTATTAAAATAAAATGAGAAAGTATGAAAAAATAGTATAACTGTAGGTATATTCCCGTTTAAGTTAGTAACTCCCTTATATTACATTACAGTGAAAGACCTTCAGTTAATACATACATTATATACATAGATAGTAGATAGTCTAGCTACAAGCCCCTGTGACACCCCCCCCTCCCACTACTACTACACACCTTCTCACACAGGGGGAGTGTTTAATTGGGGAGGGAGGGGCTCACAAGGGATTGTAGCTAGACTAATATATAATTACTATAATCAAGTTTATAATCCTATGGCATGCTCTTCTTACATAACAATGATTTCTCAGATTAACAATGATTTCTCAATTAACAATGATTTCTCAGATTAGACCCCAGTTAAGTATTCCACTTCATTAGGAATCCATCATATAATTAGCATAGATCGTCATTTAGAAAACATTAAGGCAATGACGCCCATGTACAGGTAGGTAATTTTTATACAAATGGCTTTGTCAAGTGGCCTACAGTTACCAGTATGGATGGCATTGGCTCAATGTATACACCACACATTACTTATTATTTAAGCACAAATCTAATGAATACTGAACGTGAAAGTATCATATTGACCATTTTACTCCTTTTATTTCAGCAGATCCCGACTCTAAAGAAGGTAGTCCCAGTAAGACTGATGCTCAGTTGAAGAAGATTGTTCTGAACAGACCTAATATGGCATCTAACCTTGCTTCAGCAGCCAGTTCTTCCAACGAGGATGATGGGGTAGGACTTTCATCAACATCTATATGATATTTTGATAAAGTCAAGTTTGCATGGATTTAAGTTTAAATATTTCAGCTCCTTGGTTGGATTCTAGCTCATGATCTAGCGTGTATCATAAGTTAAATGCATGAAGGCAATGGGGTGAAACTACTGTGTACAATGTTCATTCATTCTACCAAGTTTCATTGGTCTAATCCAAATGATTACGGTTTCATGCCGAATTTACAAAACATGCTCAAAAGTCCAGTTTCGATTTTGGAGGAAAACTTGAACACATCAGGTGAAATAAGTCTGACTACAATCTCTAATGTGTTTGTGATAGATGTACTTCCTTGATAATGACAATACATGTACACTTGTGTACAATTTACACTATGGTATCTCAATTGTTTCTGTTGTTAAAATATTTTCCTCACTTGCAGTCACCATCCCCTGCTTCACTACGTGGTTCCCCCCACAAGAAAATGATCGTCCCTGGCCGCGTGTCCCTGGAATCATTCGATGAGTTCTGTGACCCCGCCCTTCAGAGGAATTCCAGTAAAGATGACCTCAACAGTGGAGGAGAGGAGGAGTATGAGAATGATGAAGATATATTCCTTTATGATGAAAATGATGAGGTAGGTACAGAGCAGGCCAAACTATTATATGTACAGGGTGAGCCAGACAATGTGAATTTCTTTGAAGCTTATGAAGCCACCAGTAAAGTTCGGAATGGATATAGTGAAGCCATTGATCCTTCAGTCCAAATGTAAGTCCATCTCAGGATTAAATCAAATACTGGATAACTCATTTTTCGTCAGGTTTGCTTGCGACAAATAATACTTAATTTGTCTATTTGTTTGTGTGTTCATTGACTTCTGTTGTCTTCCTAATGTTTCTTTGTTTATTTTGTTCATATCTGAGTGAAATATCATTTCTTTATCACTACCTAGTGTTCATATATCTTAATACAAAGAAAAATCCATTTTTATTTGGATACTCATCATTTACAATATTAATTACAGTATCACTGCTATTTCATCATTTCTGTATCAGGTGCCATGATTGCTATTTCTTGAATTTCTGTATCATGTATCTTTGCTATTTCATCAATTACTGTATCATTTATCATTGCTATTTCATGAATTACCGAATCATCGCTATTTCATCAATTACTGTATCAGGTATCATCACTATTTCATCAATTACTGTATCATTGCTATTTCATCAATTACTGTATCAGGTATCACCGCTATTTCATCAATTACTGTATCATAATATCATTGCTATTTCATCAATTACTGTATCATTACTCTTTCATCAATTACTGTATCATTGCTATTTCATCCTTTACTGTATCATGTATCATTGCTATTTAGGACAGAGATAAGCCAGAAAAGGGGGTATATAAATATACATGTTTACATGTTCAGTAGCTATAAGATATTTGGATTCAGGTAGAATACATCAAAATTATGCCATCACTGTTGTAGTGATTTAATTTAGTTCCTTCTGGGGGATTCATGTAACAGCATTTCTAGAATCATAATTTCAGGAAAAATTGTAATTTTTTCTTGTCACTTCGTAAATGAAAGAAAGAGTTGAAATGAAATATTGTTGTTGAAAATGTTGAAAATAATGCATTCAGATGCATTATAGATCAAATATGACATACAGGTACATTATATTTACAAATAAATGTTAAACCCTTTCTATCTCTATTCAAAAACCATAAAAAAAACTTTCTTACCAAGGTACTGTTTTTGCCATTCTAGAAAAACATTTGGTTTAAAACGTAAGCTTATCTTGAGTAGAAACTAGCATTATGTTCTGGCCTAAAATGTTGATGTATTGATAAACCTGATTGCTTTGCCCTTGGATATATGAATCACATCTCATATGATAATCCTCTTGTTGGCCCAATTTGGTCATTCACATTTTCACGACATGATGGCTTCAGCACAAGTTTGGTGGATACATGTGTACAATGTAAGCTTGGTTGTTACTTTTGCACCCTGTGAACTAAGGGGCTGTCTATTGTGCTGTCTAATGCCATGGTCACATCATGCCCGTAGCCAGGTTTTTCCAAGGGGACTCACTTTTCAAAAAAATTCCAGGGGGATCACTTTGGCAAATTTGGCCTAAAAACACATGAAAATGGTCAGAATGGTGAAAAACTACATGATTTTGAAAGAATTTTCTTTTTGGCCAGGGGGAAGGTTGACCCACGGCATAACCTGGCTATCCCCTACTATTGATATTCCAAAATTCAACAAAAATAAATCAATATTTTGCTGCATATGTGATGTATGAAAACCCTTTTTGGCTAAAAATTTGTTTTCTGTTTGTTCCAATTGCTAATTCCTTGCTTTTGGTGTTGGTTTTTTACTTTCTTTTTGTTAACATGTAGTTGAACAGAGTTGAATGCTTATTACTTTCTCATGAAAAAGTTTAAAAGTCGATGAGAAATTCACTGTGGTTTATAGAAAATGATGCCAGGGCTTACTTTGCATTAAAGGTTATGATTGTATTTAAAGATGTCACTACCAAATATGAGGTCTATTCTTGTATTTTGAGATATTTAGGTAACAATTCATTTATAGATGGCGGGTCAAACTATTTCTCTAAAGACTACCAAGTCTGAAATTACATCCTTGTATAAATCTGATAATTGTACTTTTTACCACAAACATGGAGTAATATCTTAATTTGATGCTTCATTTATATACATACTAGCAGTGACATATCGTTAGTGTCCAACGTTTTGTGGATGAATGGTATTTTAGAGTTTCATGTATGTAACAAATGGGAGGTGGTGGAATGTTAATGCCTTCTTCATATTTTGCTCTCATTCTATTATATCATTCTATTGCATATTCAGAGATGAGTTTCCTTCATTGTATTTAAAAAACGTTATATTGTATTTAGAAATGTTTTATTGTATTTAAAAATGTTTTATTGTATTATTCAGGAGTTGATGAGTACTAGTGAGTATGTTCTCGGAGAGATGGCAGCACTGGAGAGAGAACAGAAACAGATTGACGACAGAGCCGCATATCTCGAGTCAGCACTTCGCAAAGTCATGGATGACGGTTGGTGTTCTTCTAAAATAATCACTCTTTCATATAATGCATTTTGCATTTCAGTTTTATAATTTTTCACAAGGAAGGACTTTAATATCTGATACTTGCTTTGGGACCTTTATTTATTAAAATTGAGGATTGGACATGAGGTTTATGTTGTGAAATACTAGCCTAGACAGGTGCTTAGCCTATTTATGCCAAGGGGATTCACTTTTTAAAAAATTCCAGGGGGGTTCACTTTGACATCATTGGCCCAAAAATGGCCAAAATCACTTGGGAAGTGCTTAAAATGGTGAAAACTGCATGATTTTGAAAGAAATTTTAGCCAGGGGGTGAGGTTCACTCACAATCCCTGAACCCCCCCCCCCCCTCCCCCTGGCTATGTGGCTGCCAGATATATTGATGTGATCATTCTTGTTTTGTTTTTGTTTCACAGTTGAGAAGATAAGCTTTAAATATGCATTCAGCTGCAGTTTTAAAAATTGTAGGTGTAGATATGAATTTGATTAGAAACACAGCTTTGGGATTCAGGTGTATTTTACATGTTTTATGATCTATGATTAACATTTTTCAAAATAACATTTAATTATGTATTCTTGTCTATTTTTCCTAATTCCCTAGACATTTTAGTTTAATGACTGGATTTTGAATTATCTAAAGATCTTTTTATTACTTATCAGCATCTATACTGTTCTGCAAGAAATAAATTAACAATTAATGAAATAATATCAAAGTTGATGGCAATAAGAAAAAAAAATACATCAAAATTATTCTCAAGTAAAATTCAAGTTCAGTAAGGTGCTGCCACCTATCTGTTGGTGCCTATGTGTTCAAAGTACATACTGTAACAATTACAGTGATGGACTCCAGCACAGGAAACAGTAAGACCATGTATGTACAAGTAATTACCTGCTCTCCTGATGGAGTACAGGATCCCCCTTGATGTTCCCTGGCTTTTCTAGTGTTTGATTAACTCTATGATTGTCTCAGGTATCAACCCTTATGAGTCTCAAAGCGGTCATGTTTTCAATTGCAAAATACAGTGAAAAACAAAGGAAATTCTCATAGAATTAACCCATGTATATGTAGTACATACCCTAAATTGTACAAAAAGGTAAAAATCTGGATCACTTCTTTGAATTTATTTCGAGAAAAATGAACATTTCAGTGACGGTTTTGAAATCTTTTGGTGAGGTAAAAAACTGAGTTGTTCCTTTCAGAAATGAGCCTCTATGGCTTTCATTAGCAGCACAATGCTTGATACTCCTTCTAATCAGAAGATTAATCAGGATAAATAGATATAATGTTATTATGAATAGTGATGTGACATTCTCCGGGTTTCATATCGCTATACCTGCCCACCCTCGCAAATCATTGCCAATTATGCTTATGGTACCAATAATGTAGGTTACATATCTTAACAAAGTCTATATATTTTTTTGTACTTCTAAGTTGCTTGCCTGTTTCCATAAGTTCTTGTAATTTTGCTTCTTGTCATGGATTGGCAAGTGAGAGATAAGACATAGTGACATTGTTACTTAAGAAGACAGAGATATGACTGCGCAACAAATCCCCAGATTAAACCTTTTGTTTTGCATAGACACGGAAAACAAGAAATTCTCTTTCAACTGAATGAAGTTAAGTTTTGATTTCGCTGAAGATTTCAAGATCACCAGTTTGTTTGTTTGTAGATGCTATTATACCCTCTCTCTGTTGGGAGATGGGGTGGAGATAGCCTGGGAGATCAAGATGTCATTGGAAAGCTATATAGGCGTTGAACGGCAGTCAAATCAGCTTATGTTGGGAATCTGACATCAATTGGGTTTATACGTTGAGTATGTGCTGAGCTGTGATGCTAAGTCTAATCTTTATCCCTCTGTTTCCCTCAGTATCTTCTTATATACCCCTCACTATGTTCAAGTCACACATCCCAAGTTAGTAAGCATGTCCGACGAAGCAAATGCAACCATCGGGTTACGTGGAGTCATTTTTTACAGATTTAAAAGCGTAAAAAGGATTTTGGGGTTTATTACATAATGAAGGAGATATATATGACATGTAATGGATTATTTTCAATATTTGTGGATTTGGTCGGTGCACCAATGGCGATATGGAGTAAGGTAAGAGTTCAATGAGGTGTGGAATATGTCTATAATATATAGTATAAAAGGATGTGGTCTTGGTTGGTGTGTTTGCTCCACATTAGAGGCATTAGGCTCAGTGCAGTGTCGGCTCTTTATCTTGCATTGCCATATATATGGCTGGCTGTAGGAGTGTCAGTCCTAGCTCTAATCACATGTCTATGAATACTGACATGCTCTACCATGTGGTATTGTATATAAAGTGTGGGGGGGGCTTGCACTTGATAATTTGTGCACAACCTGCAAATCTTCACCAAAATTTGTTGAATTAATAATCTACATCTGAGTATTTTTCTTTTGTTATATTTGCGATTAAAACGATGACTGTCAATGAACAGTAATACCTTTAAACAACTTTATTCATTTCTTCAGAAAATACTTTATAAAGTCGACTTTGAACCTGTATCCATATGTCTTTTTCAAGATTGAAAAAAAATGTTTTGTGAGATTTCATATTTTTAAAAGACATATGTTACTCTATCAATATATATTTAAACATACTCCGCTATGATTTGTTATTTCAAAACATGAATCCGAACTGAAACAAAAATAATAATGACACCACAGCTTTTGTTATTTCAATCCTTGGTAACAAAATACATTCATTGCAAATAGATGTGATTCCTTTAAATTAAAAAAATGTTCAGCTTTCAAAGTGTTTGAATGTAATTCTGATTTTGTGCATGATTCTTAGAAGTAAAACACATGCCGATAACCAGTTAATCTATAATTCTATAATTTACAGTTAAATGGTATTGAGATTCAATAAAAAGCCAGCGTTAAAGGTTGCGAAACTCGGTGACAAATTCTCTGTCATTTAATTACATATATCAATCTCTAATCGAACCAGAACATTGCTTAATTATCCTCCGCGGGATATTACTAGAATTAATTAATTAAATTTCCATTCGTTATATTGCATTATTAGCAGGTAAATCTCGTCTATACCCCTTTCATTATTTCCAGAAAAATATCATACTTTTACGACAAGATTGAACAATTTTGTTCTATTTTTCTGCAGTTTAGGATGCTGCTTTTCACGCTTGTGTAATTCTTTCTTCACCGATTTCTCTAATTTTTGTGGAAGGTGGTTTAAAAGGAATAAACGTGTTGCTTCATGTTTTGCGTGAGGAAGATGGTAATTTTCCAGGTTGCAGTTTTTCAAAGAGATTACAGACTTCTTTTAGGATGTAATAAATTGAAAAAGAAAATAAAGTAATTGGTCTTTTCTTGATTAGAAGTAGTCTCTTTGAAGCAAATCGCAGTTATGCTAAAGGCAAAATAGAAATTCAATGTTCGACCACGTTCAACTCTACTAAGAGTGAATAGAAAATGAAAAATATAAAACAAAAGCTTGAAATGGACATTTTATTCATTTATGCTATCATAGTACATAGTCCAACAATGGGCCTTCAGAATTAGTGGCCCAAATCAAGTCCTTGTTGAAAAATAGAATTTTATATATTATGACAGTATAAAAAAATTGCAAATCAAATGTGTACAGTACATCCATATTGGATCCTCATATAGTTTACTGTATTCAGCCATGAGCAAATATGAATTAAATGATAACATGAACTGTTGTATGGTTGAATGAAATGAAAACATTTTAGATGTGAATATTTAAAAATCTCTGTTTCCTCCTGTAATGGAATGTGTCAGAAATCCTGAAATTGGCAAAGAAAATAAAGCTACAAATCAATTTTATTTACCTTTAAATGAATAAAAATTATTATTTAGAATAAATGCCAGGTTTTGACACCCTAGACATATGCTATGTTAACTCAGGAATTATTGTAGCGTAATAAAAATATAAAAGTACAATCCGCATTCAGCTTGAATCAACTTTTGATACATTTTCTCCAAAAAGTAGGAAATCCTGGCAAATATTTTTACTTCAAGTTCACACTTATATTTTAATCCATTTAGTGTATTCACTTAAATAATTCCAAATTAAAATATTATGAAAATTAGTGCTGAAATGTGACATTGTTTAAATAGGTGGTTAATTACTACATGTTTAATCATTTAATTAGCTAAATAAAATAATAAACATTAGCACTGTCCTTCAAAAATAAATCAACATCTACATCATTTCCTTTAAACTATATTATTATTTTCATCTGAAAAATAAGCTGCTCTTCCTGCTATCTGCCATTGTAAAATATTTCTGGAAAATTTCTTATTTTTATAGGCTTATGTTAACACACATTTACACCCTGTGTTATTTGTTTTTATTTGGTTAAGGATTTTCTTTTTCTGGGGGAGGGGGTAGAGCAAGAGAGGGGGTAGAATAGGAGAGGGGGTGGGGTTGTTATGATTAAAACAATCACTAAAAGGGAGATAATTCTTTCATTTTTAGCATCAAAAGAAATCGATTCAAATTACAATCATTTCCTAGAAAAGGAGATTTATTTTCTATTAATGATAATTATTTTCTCTGAGTGACAAAACTATATTAATTATTCAATGTCTTGTTCCAGGTGCGAAGAAAGAAGAGGAAGAGAGGTTAATGCAAGAATGGTTCCTATTGGTCAACAAAAAGAACGCTCTCATCCGTCGTCAGATGCAGTTGAATATAATGTAAGTCCATACGATATCTTCTCAGTCAAGTCACCCCTAAAAGGAAAGAGAGAGTAAAATCTTGTTAAAAGTGTTTATGTCACCACCACAAGTGGTGACATATTGTTATAGTCTCCAACTATTCTGTGGACAGTGTTTGGTGGTTGGTGTCTGTAACAAATGACAGGTAGTGATATTTTGCATGTTAATGCCTTGTCTCATTCTAGCATGATGTACCTGATAAGGAATTCTTGTGTCAGTCTACCCTCTATTATTCATCCATTTCTGGACTAGTCTACATACTTAATTAGATCCAAACAACCCCCCATCACATCTTTCAAGTATGTGCCCCCCCCCCCCATCAAATGTTGCCCTTTGTGATGTCATTAGGGACTTTACCTATGATGTAAATTATGATATCACAAAATGGCATATTTCTTTAGAGAACATTTTACATTTCTGCTGTTATGTCATGATATAAAGTAACAGATGAGAGAAAACTAGATCTTTAACTTAAAGTCAACAGATTGATTAAAATAATTTTGCGTGATTTGATCATTATTATATTTTGATGAATATTATGTCATATGGACTTAATGAAAAGTTGATCATGGAAGAGTCTTCATTCTTCCTTGAAATTGTTAATATTTTCTGTAATTAGTTTCGTACATGCTCAGGAGTGCATATTTGAGCTGGTAATCAATCCTATTTTGTAAGTCCATTAAGTTCATAAGTAAATGAGTTTGATCATTAAAGAAGGACAACTCGTGTAAATAAATAAGGACTTAAGGTATAATCCATGCTTCATCAAATAGGGGTTATTTTTGATTACCTGTACGAAGCCATGTTATACTTTTACGAAGAATATAAATGGGAATTGGTGAAATTATTTTTCACCCGAATCCTTCGTTAAATTAACAGTCCTTAAGCCTGATAAATGGTCCCCAATTATGGAGATACCGTCAGATTTAAGCCGATTAAGTCAGGTAACGCCACAAATTGAAATAAAATAAATTCGCTACTGCTATATTTTCTACCTGTGATAAAGCCAGTGTTATTATGGCTCATGGAAATTGCCTCATTCGCAACACATAAAAACATCATTAAATTCCTCGGCCACGAATTTCTCGCTTTTTTCAAGGATTTTTTCGTATCTTCTTTATTGTTGTTTTATGTACTGTACTGAAGGTATCAGGCTTTTTGTGCCATTTACCTTTCTCAGCTTTTTGTTATCTATGATATTATTAAGTTCTGGTTAACAAAAATAAGAAATCATAATAAAAACAAGATAACAACAAATATGTACATTTAACTCATTGTTAAATGAAGAAATGTAACACGAGTCAAATCGATGAAAAAATAACTTCACTTGAATGTGGAGGATATTTTCATGACAGAGCTTATGTTGTCAATAGAGAAGTGATTTTTTGAGTGCTAAGTGGGATCTCAAAAGCTGGTTTAACGTAGCTCAAGTATTTGTATTGGGTTTGAACTCATATTTTTTTGTAAATATAGAGCTATGAATATATAACAATACAATATATGCAAATAAAGTTGAATGCGAACTTTACGAAAGCTCTTATTTCTCATGTCTCGTGTTTAAACTGACTTTTTAAGGAATTCAAAAAAGAAATTGTCTACAAAATTAAATCAAGCATGCGACAGATATTTTTCACTTGGTATTGTTTTTAACGTGGATGACTTTTGAATTAGACAGAATAGCTCGGAGAGTGTTTGAATAATTTTTCAGTGTAAACATGATATATTCCCTGCATAATTTCCATGGCATAAATCTGGCGACTCAACAAATAAGCTGTCAAATTGGTGTCTTAAACCTCAAGAAATTAATGTTTCTGGATGTAACATATACCGAACCAGTCTGAACAAGGATTGCATATAGGACTCGAGGAATCAATCTCTGGATTATTTGAAGTAAAATAACTAAAATTTGCAGATACCCTGATAAAAATACTTGATTTTTAAACTCTATGAACTGATTGTAAATTATCAATCATATTTAATTGCTCTGATTCAGAAATATTTAAACATCATATCATAAATTTTATTTAGACAAAATCGCCATCTTCTCATATCATAAGTCGATCCTCTCCTTATATATCATACCATATTGTGAGACAAGTCGTTCTGAGCCAGCTGTAGGAAATTGATTATATCCCCATTATATATCAGATTTCTACTTACTTTGATTTTATAACAAATAAAATGGCAATCATCGCGATGGTTTAAATTGCTTGTAGGATAAGGAGGGATCTTTCCATGATGTTACCTATTAAATAAAGCCTCCGACAAGTATGTTATTTGGTGCAAAATTTCAGATGTGATGTTTTCATTTTGACCCAGTTTTTTATCCATACAGATAGATATATGATTGTACTGTATAATTTGCCATATGTATTATTCATATGTACTATGTAGAAATATGTCAAATGCACAATTTCTGTAATTTTTATTTAATTTCTTACCAAATTATTTGGGTTGTATCAGTTAGGAAAAATTAACGTACAAGAAAACCATTTATGCAAATACACCCTATGCAGACAGAGCCTGTGGGAAATATTGGGTGCGGCGCAAATGAGCGGAGGGTGCGGAGCTAACGGTCATTTTTGAATTCAAAATTGGGATATTTCTGAAACTAAGCCGTTTTGGGACTTCAAATATACCAAGATATGTGTATTTGACACCAAATATCAATAAAATTGTGAAAATAGTAGTGCAATTCATTTTATAGCGACGCAGTATGCCTTAAATATTTCCCAGACCTATATATTTTGAGACTATCCTTTTAATACTGCGTCCCCAGCATTCATAAAAAATGGTGTTCAAGATACACAACCCATGCAAATTATTTTTGCATCTTGGAAGCCAGGCAGTATCTGTGTGATTTTATAAAAATTCGGAAATGTTCTTCAGATATGAGCCCCCTCTAAATATTGGGTGCGGAGCTACGTTTATAGCTCCATAAACGTAGCTCCGCACCCAATATTTAGAGGGGGCTCATATCTGAAGAACATTTCCGAATTTTTATAAAATCACACAGATACTGCCTGGCTTCCAAGATGCAAAAAAAATTTGTATAGATAGTGTACCTTGAACACCATTTTTTATGAATGCTGGGGACTCAGTATTAACAGGATAATTTCAAAATATATAGGTCTGGGAAAGGTTTAAGGCACACTGCGTCGCTATAGAATGAATTGCGCTACTATTTTCACAATTGTATTGATATTTGGTGTCAAATACACATATCTTGGTATATTTGAAGTCCCAAAACGGCTTAGTTTCAGAAATATCCCAAATTTAAATTCAAAAATGACCGTTAGCTCCGCACCCTCCGCTCATTTGCTCCGCACCCAATATTTCTCACAGGCTCTGTCTGCATAGGGTGAAATAAGCATTTGGGACATTTTACTGCAAATCCTGTTTTTCAGTTGGTTTGTCAAAGAATCAATTTAGCTGGGGGTCCCTAGGGGGTTGCTATGACCACGTGATGATGTCATCCAACAGTTAAAACACATGACCATTCCCAGCTTAACGTTAAAGATGATTCAAAACACCAGAAATACCCTCGGCAATATTCATCTTCGATCATGCTGATTCCCCTTATATATCTCAAAACCATTCATTAAATCACCGACTTTCTGCATTTTTGAAGAATTAAGATTATTAGTCTTAGATATGTAGATTTAATCAGTCATTTATTCCTCCCTAATTTATTCTAATTGATCTTAAAGTATAATTGTTGTGAATTTTTTGTCAATGGATAAGTCCTATTGTGAGTTTCCTAGATCCCCCAGAGCAAATAGTCCCCTAATAGTGGGATCAGATAGGACTCTGTAGTCTATACAGCTATCCAGGACAGGGATTTAGCCCAATAAAAAGTTTTGTTACCATCAAACAAATTCAGCATTAACATGTATTTATATACAGATGATCTCCTAAACTTCAAGGGGTATTTTGTTTTAGATTTGAATTTAGCCCCATATTTTTTGATCCATTTTCTTATTATATGCTCTCCTCATGTGAAAACATCGAGGAAAATCATAGAATTATTGCGTTTTATCTTAGGGTAATCTTGCAGAGATGTATATTGGTTGTATGGTGACTTCTCAAGGTATCTTCCCATACATCTGCCCTGTAAGACCTAAAGCAAATGATGCGACCACTTCACTCTATAGCCCCGTAAACATTAGTGTCTTAATGCAATTAGCCGGTAACTGTACACCCTCCGTTAAATCCCCACCCTGAATTCTTGTGACCCCCAGGGGTAACATGAGCGAAGTAAACCTCTACACCTTGTATCTTCACATCCGCTATATACAGATACATGTTAATCGCATATAAATACTTTAATCTCCAAGTCAAGTTTTTTGAGATCTACTTAAGCGTGTATTTGTGTGCGAAACAAACAGTGAAAAAACCAACATGGAAATTGCGACAATTGTGTCGCGGGTAAAGACCTGTATTGTGGTGTATTGTAAATAAATGGCCGTTTTTATGAATGATAATAAAAGAGCTTAAAATGCTCCAGATAGGGACCTTGGTTTGTATTTTAGCTCAGGACGGATTATGGGGGTAGCGGCTACAGGTGTAGGATTGAGGTGCCACCCTTATTTATAAGAAAACAAAACTCATATTTTTTATTTTGACAAAAATATGAAAACATTAGAAAACCAACAAGTATCAACTTAGATGAATTTTGTCTTTGAATTGCTCTGAGATATTAAAAATTTGGTCAATACATTTCTAAGAAACTTGGAATCTCATCTAGAAACTTGAAATAATTTGCACTGGAAATGTTACAGGTTACGACTCCCATGTCTTATAGCAGGTAGGGCATTGTCACAGTACACCCTCGTACAATTGCCACCTCTAAACTTCACCTGTTTGGATTACTCACAATTCAAAATCAATTGTGCAAAAATATGTTCGGCCCAAAAAATGTTTCGTTACTTAAAAGATTACAACGATAATGATTGAATAAATCCATAGAGAACTGGGTACTTGATCGAGGAACCATTAAACCTAGAGTGTGATCCCTATAAGCGAGACTTGTCTATTTATGTAAAGTACAATGCAATGTTTGTGTTCGACAGTTTTTTACCATATTTTGATACTAAACACAGGTCTATTAAGCACCCTTGAGCTACACTTTATAGGCCGCTGTTTGTCAGAATTTAAAATAAGATTGGGAAATTATTGAAGTGGCAGCATTTTAGAAATCTATGTTTGCTTTAAGGTATCAAGAAAATTTACACCTGATACAAAGTTTAGTATTATGTACATATTATAATTAGAATACAATTAGGCCTAAAACAGTTACAATATAACGTGGAAGACACCCTATGGGGCATCACAATCCACATGTATTTTGTGTATATGATATTGCTGTGAACATTTTTTCAATTATTTTTTATTCCTTAAAGAATACAGAAGATAAAAATATGAGGCTTTCCCAAATCTGTTGTTGGAGAATGGAAGAATTATCAAACAATTGTTATTAGCAGATTTGAAATTAAACTGTTATACTAATTATGTCACCATATATTGTTACAGTATCCAACCTTTTTTTGTGTACGGTGTTTGGCAGTTGGTGGTTGGTGTTTGGCATTTAGTGTCCATAGTAAATGGCAGGTGGTGACAATTTGTATGTTAATCCCTTCTTTGAGAAATAGAAGGAATCTCACCAAAATGATTAGGTTTTGCGAGGCAAAATATAAAATTCAATTTGAATAGCCATATAAGGTATTTCAGATAGTGTCAAAATGTGAACTTATGTAGAAAGTTATCAAAACTTAAGTTGCTGTTGGGCGAAATTCAATAAAAACAACATTATCTACATCAATGTAATATTTTCATAACTAATTTACTGGACTTTTCTCTATTATTCTTGGCTCAATAGCTGACCTACAATTCAGTTCTTCCCCAAAATAAAATATCAAGATAGATATGATAAAATCATAAATAGAGAAAAAGTGCAAGAAATAAACAAGGAGTAACAATATATATGTGTAACCCATCCATGTTTTAATAGAGAAATGTCAAGAAATCATACTATTTTGAGAAATAAAAGAGAAAATACAAGAAATAGAAAATTGAGGGTGTCCAAAATTGGAACCAGATTTACTGAGGTAAAATCAGCAATCGGAACTTGTCAAAAGCTATAGGCATGCAGTGAAATAATTGTAGTATAGTTGTAACTAATTTATTTCTTAAATAAATCCATTGAATTTCTTACTAAGAAAATACTATGAGGAGTCCTGATTAGATTCTACGCAAGGAGGGGGGTAAAATAATTCTTTAATTTAATTGGAAGTACAATTTGTATATCCTATCTTCGAAATTTAAATTTCAGGAAATGTAAGGCACTTTTATTTCATAATTTGACCTTGAATTACTAATTTGCATAATCTCTCAATTAATTATTTGTTTAGCGATTTATTGTAAAGTACATAACATGGACAATATTCCTGCATTTGAGCATATGTTTTTACAAACTTATTTTCAGAGGAAAAGAGGCCATTTATTATATCCCCATCACTTAGTATCCATATTGTTTTTGTTTTATATTTTGACCTTAAATAATTTTATTAATTTGCATAATCATTCAAATATTTGTAAAGCCTTTAACATTTGAGTGTTTGTAAGAAATATAACGGACAATGAATGATCCCTGCATATTCTCTGTGTTTTTATTGATTCAGTTGCCGTCAAACAATGACATAATGGTCTCATAAAAAAGTCAAAAACAAAAACTGTATACAACTACATAATAAATCAAGATTATGATACATCATCGGCGCAGAATATACATTAAACATATATTAATTAAAATGTTTTATATTCAAGGTTACAAAATGCACCACAGCAAATGTATGAAAAATTGAATTTTTAATGCCATGAACTATTTTCTTACATAATAAAGGTAATTTAAGGTTAGCGTTACCCATATATATATTAACCCAAGCAGAATGGTTGCTAACTTAAATCAGCCAGATAAATGTCTTCCTAAAAAGATTGATTGCATATATTTACAAGTTGAGTCCAAATTATATTGACTTTAGTTCTTATCATCAGTTTTTTATGAATATAATTTATAATCATTATATATTATTGATAAATATCTGTACAGTAGCACATAGAGATATGATTGTGATGAAATACAAAAAGTTCAGTTAAATCCAATTTTATAATTTTCAATAATCTCATCTTGTTAGCTTTGACGAATCGCTAACTTGTCATCAGTCTTATCAAAGTTTGATTGCAATTTTGATTATTATTAATTTTTAATCCAATGAGATAAGTTGGAAAAAAGAAATAATTAGATGAGATAATTAGTTTCTGATAAATGTTTCATTTTTGAATGAAATAAAATGCTTTTTTGGCATAATATTTTTCGGATTAATTAAAACTTTTAACGATTCTTTCCTAGAACGATTTTTTTCTTCATCTGCGTTAAAATTTAATTTGGGTTGATGGAATCTCCAAGAAAATATGTACATACATGTTTGACAACAAATGAAATAAAATATTAGTCGCTTATATTACATTATTTGTGACCTTTGTCAAGAAAAATATTGTGATATTTGGAAAGTGCTTATTCAACTGCACCACATTTACATGCATGCTGTTCATCATGGACTTAAATTAACAAAAAAGGACAGACTTTCTGTAAATCAGTGTGTACATGTACATGTTGGTCTAATAGTTATGTTCAAATGTTACATCATGGGGTCTTAGAAGTTTGCTAACCAGGATGTTTTAGGGCACAGTATTTATATATTTGAAATACTTTCCTGGTGTGTGTTTGCCCAATGAGTTAAACACAGCCGAGTAAACAATCAAGCTTTCAATTAACGCAAGTGGGTTGGACTGGTGGAAACGATCAAATTCCAATATATATTGATTGGAATTATAATCACTTTCCCGGGTCCCTTATTTCTTTGTCATTACTTTTAAGAATATTGACTCAAACTGAATGTATCAGTTTTCACGGTTAGGTGCTATTATAATAAAACTGGATGTATTCACGTTTCATTTGTTATAATAAAATTAAAGCTGTTCGCTATTATATCACAATTCTCAGTTAAGAAACCTGATACCGAAACGAGAGTTCAAGTGGTTTCTTACATGACCACCTGAATACACTCTCTGAATGTACCACCATCTACGAGCATGTTATCTTGCAGCCTTGGAAAACGTTAATACACACGCATTGTTTTTTCATTGATAAGACGTCCCCAAACCCTGTAGTCAGGTTTTGTCAAGGGAGATTCACGTTTCAAAAAATTTGAGGTATGGTTCACAGCCCCGTAGCCAGGATTTGCCAGGGAGGTTCACTTTTTGAAAAATTCCAGGGGGAGTTCACTTGTGACAATTTTGGTCCAAAAATGGCCAAAATCACTTAAAAAGTGCCCACAATGGTGAAAAACTGCATGATTTTGAAAGATTTTTTGGCTAGGGGGAGGGGGTTCGTTCGAATCCATCGAATCCTACTGCCCCTGGCTACGGGTCTGGTTCACATTTGACAACTTTGGCCCAAAATCATTTGAAAAGTGTTCAAAATGGGGAAAACTGCATTGAACCCCCAAACTATACCTGAGTTATGGGCCTGGCTTGTATATATACAGGTGAAGTTTGAAAGATGGTAAGGGAGTCACAGTATTGTTCTCTGTAATATTTTGTTTATGAAAGTTGTCATTGGTATATATTGTGCCCTATGTTGACATTCCTACAACTGAAGTATGTACCCTCCCTAACCACAAAAATCTTGCAGACATTGATGACCAACAAATTTCGTTCCATATTTCTCTAAAACAGTTTTATTTTCATGTATTTTTATTATATAATTTTAATGACACTTATCACACTTGTGTGTTCCGTTACTTGGTTTTTCTTCACTTTTGGATGCTATGAAGAGAGGAAATTCATAACCATCGAGAGATTTACACAGGGGTAGTTCAGCGTGAGAAACATGGCTGCGTACCCAGGGAGACAATATGTATTAATTGAAAACCCTTTCACCTTCGAGCTCAAGAGGGTCCAGTATTTACAAATGGGCAAATTTAATTTTGTCAAGTGTGAGTGTTGCTTGTGTGTAGAGGAATAAGAGTCAATATACGTCCGTGAAATGTCCACATGACCTTTGTGTGTCTAGCTCTCTATAAGGTACCACGGTAAATACATCTCGCCCCACTTGTTAGGGTATAGTCAAATATTTTTACTCGTAGTGCTGTCATCAAGTTTTGTTTCATTCAAGTCTGAGTTTTCAAGGATTATTAAATATTTTCACACCTGAGGTGAACGTGACGGTTGAATTTGAGTTATGTCATTTTATTTGTACTGAGACATCTATTTGGTCGCTGGCCATTTTTAATGGGCGAACAAGAATATGTAAGTCTATGTAAAAAGTTATCGATAAAGTATGGAGTGAAATAGAAATGTAATCTGGGAAACATTCCGAACTGAACTGTTGCAAACGCTGATATGGCTGCCAGGAACTATTCTAAGAATATTTGGTTATTTTAACCAAACACTCATCCCCTCTTCTTGAAACTGTTTCATTCCAAGATCAAAGAACTTTATCCCGTTGTAGTTTTAGTCTGCCTTTAGGCATAGCATCCCTTTATTCTTAATTATTGCCTTATAAGGAGCTTAAATTTAAGACAACTTCTTTTTTGAGTTAATCGAACACAGAGTGAAATCTTGTATCCTTTTTCTTTTTAATATGCTCTTTAGTACATATTTTCCCTTTGACCATTGGAATAAACATATTATTTTTTTATGTAAGTCTGAAATGTCCTTTATAAAATGTTTGTTTCTATAAGGATAAATGTATTGAGTTTAATTATGCACAATGCTTAATAGACCCATTAGAACGAGGGTTTCCTCTGGTTTTGATTTAGATTTGAGGAAACAAATCAAAAAGAAATTATATTAATGCATTTTAAAATTCATTCATAAAGTGTCTTGGGAAATGTTGCGGAAAATATGTTTGTAACTTCTGGGTCTTGATGCACCAAGATTTGGAACTAAATAGAACAACATTATATGACTTTTGTGGCTGTGTTCGTATAGAATCATTCTGAATCAGGCTCAGTTGGTTTGTAGTTACGTCATTATTTTATTGTACTTGATGGCCTCACAGTGGCAGGGTGAAATGAGGTTCCTATCAGTTTGTCTCTCAATATGTCAAGTGTCAGTGATTGAATGTCTATTTTCAGATATTCAGCTGGCCAGTAGTCTTCATTCAGGTCTCATGAGTCCCCCTCTCCCCAACATAATTCAGCTCCATAATGGAGATGAAGTAAATGGGAGGTCCATATGATATTTTACTTTTCATCAAATAAAATGTTTTCAAACATGATAAAGATGACACTTTTTGCAATTTTCAGATTATTAACATGGTAGCGAATGGGCATCAGAAAATGTGGTAGGGGAGAGGGATCTAAACGTCAACAGATTTGGCTTTATATTTTGTGTTTACTGTTCTCTTGGACCAGGGAACCAACTGGGAAAAACTGCATCTTGATCTGAAAAAGGGGAAAAGTGAAACATCTCAGAGTTCCACATTTTGAACATAATTTGATCTAAATCTATGAGTGAATGTGTAAGAGCTCTTTAAGATTTTCATTTTTATTCAGCTCAATTTCACATTTTATATTCAATTGAAAAAACCAAGGTCATGTCAAGGTCACACCCATATGTGTTTAATGAGCATATCAATGTTATTCCTTACAAGTGGAAACTTCGGAAATAATAATCTGAAGATGAGAAATAAAAAACATCATTTTCTTATTAAAAAATTGTTTTATAGAATTCTGCCGATGGTGATATTACTAACTGAAAAGTGAACACTTAGAAGATTGCATTATGTCCCCCGGCAATGAGGCTTTAGTTTTCTAAGAGGATTATATTTTCGCTGTAGAAGGCATGATAATGGATGTGTAATGTGTGTAATAGGAGATTAACCTTGTGTTTTTGAGCGTATAGAAATAGTTCCTGACACTAGAAAGGAGCCATCTTCATTCGTTTGCTCCCATGACATGCAATTGTAAGACATTGTAGGGAATCTGTAACAAATATTGGCTTGTATTTTATGATGCATAATCATTTTATAATCGATTTCAAATCAATTGTTATATAATATAATGTGATAAAAACATTATGATATAATACATTTTAATATAATATGATATGATATAATATAATATAATATTCATATCATGTATTGTATCATGTTACAATGTAGCGTGCATGTGTTTGTATATTTATTTATATTTTTTGTGGCAAGGTGAAGATAAAACCTTTGTTTATGTAGAATTGAATTACAAAATCATAAGCTAGAATATAAATGCTAAATCTCCACTTGTGAAGGTTGATAAAAAGTTATCCAAACAAAATATATTCTCTTATTGACTCTAGCTTACTTGAAGATGCCTTAAGCTACTTTATGACCAAGGTCACATTTGTATATAAATAAAATCATAATTTATATCAATTTATACTTTATTCAAATACTCCCTCTCATCGGAGTCTATCCTTTGTGTAAAGCCCTTCACTAAGATCAGACACAAAAATGTGATAGAAAAACAGAGGCACGCTTTCAGCAGATTATCATTTTAAATCCTCTTTAAATTATCTTGACTTTTAGAGTAAATAGCTTATAGTTCACTCATAAGGTAAAAGTGCTTGAATGTTAAGATTTAACTTGCTCCAAATTGTTTTGACAAGTCTTTTAGGTTCTTAATAAGATTTTATTAGCGATTATTAATTGGTGATTTGACACAAATGAATATGATTTATCAAAAACTGTTTTTTATAAACTGATTATTTGTAGATTTCATCCCAAAGGAGCGTTTGATTGTTATGAACTTTGAAGATTTTTTTTTTATCATATGGTAGCTTCAGGAAGTGTAAGATTGGATGATGTTTCCGTTGGGTTATAGTGGAACTAAATACCCCTTGAAGCCTGCATTAGGAATGTAACATGGTTTGTTATTGCCAATAATAGACAACTACATACACATGCTTTAACAATGCAGTTCAGCTGAATATATATATTTTTTATTGACTGTAGATAAGTATGAAATAACATTACGCTTCATATTGACAAATAAATTATCATCTAGAGATGCTTTACATTAAAACCTGTACGTTGAAATAGCCATGTTTGTCATACATTTTGTTATTTTTTATTTATATTTTCCACTCTGTTTACTCTATAATTTCTGAGAGTATATATTTCTTATTTGATCTGCAGAAACATCATCGTATTTGATATAACATACATTTACAAGACTGGGTATTCATGGAGCCATTATTCATATTTTCCTCTATGATTTCTCTTTTTTCTTTCATATTTATATTTTCCTCCATTGTTTCTCTTTTTCCTCTATATTTACTCCAATCTTCATGTGTTTTCAGCGAAAAGGAGGATGATTTGGAGAGAAGATTTGAACTCCTAAACAGAGAACTTCGAGCTATGATGTCTATAGAAGGTAAGTCAAACAAACAACCAATCAATCAACCTGACAATCAATCAAACAATCAATCAACATACCGTAACCAAAACAGGAGTTAATTTCTCAAGCCATGACTAATTACCATAAAAAACAAGCTATATCTCTGACTTAATGATCCACTTAAAAACCAAACAATTACTTAATCAATCAAGCAATCAACTAATCAATCAACCAACTTGACCAAGATACCCTGAATACTCTATCAAACTGTCAGTCATGAGACTACAATGAATACAGAAACAATAGAGCCAATCACACAAATAGTTTGTTCACTTAAGTTTTCATACTAAAGGAAACCAGAGACACTCTCAACCAGATATAATTAATTTCTCAATAACAACACAATACCCATCTATGTCAAGAAATAGCTCTGTGGATTAACCAATAAACTGATATAATACAATCGGTGGTATTTCCACTGTAAAATACACATTTAGGTGTAAGATTTCAGGGTTGTATGAATGCGGAATGGTTAGATACTGATTGATTTGTTAATTGGAAGAAATCCCGGATTGTACCAACATGAATTAACATTGCATGATTTGGATTCCAACCCTTCTAAAAGATACTTTTAATTTTAATTTTTCTAGAGTCGCAAATATCTGAACTAATGAAAGTTGGTGTTTGTATTCATCAGGCCTTCATTGAACGATGTCCTCCTTTGAAATCCTTTAATTTTTATGTCATATTCGTTATACTGTAACATGAACATTTTTTTAATGTACTGTATTATTGATAGTGTTAAAGGACTGCAGAAGTGTCTTGTCTTTTATTGCGCAAATGGATGTGTTTTTGGAATATGTGATTCTGATTAGTTTATTTTTCCTTTAATGTCATCTACCATATTTAGAAAAAACATATTTTCGCTCAGTAATTTAATGAAATATTCCATTGTGTAAATGTTTGAAAAGCAATGCTCTTTTAGGGGGACTTGTAATAGTCGATTACATTTGTGGCAGTTACAAGAATTCACTCTTTGCATAATCCCATTCCGGCCCAGGATGGCGACCCTTCAATAAATTTCCCAAAAAGTTAGGCATTATCATCAATTTTCACGAGAAATCAGCAGAAATAAAGTACAATATATGAAACGATATCTGTTCTTCTGTTGAGAAGTGTACGGCTGGTTGTTTCTTAGAGTTTTCTTTGGAGGATTTAAGACAAACTGACGTCAATTGAGATACATTTTGTAAGGGTGAAGGGGACATAAATTCTATGGCCCTCTATTTTAAGAGAAACATAACACCTCGAAATGCCAACCTCTTTCCACCTTATATAATCCTAATTGTACTTCCCTGTCTTCATTTCAAAACAAGGAAGGGCTTTTCAATTTGAATAAAATAAAATTCTAATTTTGTTTTAGAATGTCGGATATGGAGCCATAATGCTCCGATGCCCCACCTCTTTATTAGCTAAATGCCAACGATGTGTATGCACAATGACCACGTGACGCACATATCTAATATTTAGTTACTGACATAGGAGATTTGGACAACATTGATTGAAAGAATGCTTTCAAGAGATATTTGATTTAATTGTTAAGCAATCAAACTACAAGAATGGTCAGATAATTTCTGATTTTGTTAGAGACCCGGTGTAGTTAGGTAGAATTATGTACACTGCACTTTAAGTCTAAATCCCCAAACCCTTGAACGCCTATTTTCAATTAAAGCTAATGTTTTTTTGCATCATTCAAATCTACTTAAGACAGATTGATACATTTGTAATAAACAATAAAATAATTGTTTTACAATTTCAAGTTGTCTCAATCACTTTTTGTATAGAAATCTGTCATCTTCAACTATGTTATGATGAATTAGATTTTAACGAGTGTAGCAATGGCAATTAATGAAGAAGATACCTGTAAAAGATCAAAGCAAATCTATACACCTGTCCAGGTGTAAAATAACGGGTAAACAGACAGCTGACATAGATCTTATTTTCTAATGAGCATCCGTAAACAATAAATACAAATCTACAAATTATATAATAGTTATATATAATTGATTGTGATCTAAACATAGAAATAAAATATCATTATTTAATGTATACCTGCATTTTCCTAACGAGCTAGTTACAAGAAACTATTGGTACTATTTGTTTCAAAAATTAGTTAAACTGGCCGGTGTCACGTTTGAAGGAACTTTATTCTCGGCAAACTCACAGTGTGAAACTAGGTAATTAGGAAAATTTAAAGAACCTTCAAATAGCAAAGTGAAATTGAATAGCAAGATAATTTACTTACATTCTAAAATAAGATTATAATTTTTTCAAAGCTGATTAACAGTTATTTTCCTGTTACAATTTTCCGAGTATTACTCCGATTGCAGAATTGCTGAATATCCCTCGTTTAAATCTTTATAACATCGAAGACGTAAAATGAAAATATTGACGATTGTTATTTCACTGATTTCTTCACAGTCTCTGGCAGCAATCAGAAGTGAATTTTCCCAAGAGAATGTGATCATTTTCTGATATGTTACGTAAATAAATTATAATTGTTTGTTAAAGTTGAATACAAGTAACTATTTTTATTGAAATAATTAAGAACTTCTCTTTAGCATATTAAATTCTGTATAAAATTCAAAGTCCTGTTCTATGTTAAGATTTATATACATTTGACATATTTGACCTCAGTTCGTAATATTTGTTTATCTTCTCTTACATTACAATAAGAAATGGTTTGATTTGGCTTCGAGTTTTTTTTAATTTTAATTTTTTAAATTAAAAATTTATGAAAGTAAGGCTTAAGTGTCGATTACACCTCATAGTAAAACTTATTCATTCATTGGATCTCAAGCATATTTTTTACGTCAAATGACATGAGTTCTATTCATATTTTGAGGAGACCATGACACTGAAAATTGAAAATTGTCTAATAAAGAAATAATCTGTCGTATAAAGTAAAGTCTAGCATGTGGCGCGAGTCCCCTCATTTGAAACTGAGCATTCAATCATCCTGGTTAAAATAATAATCCTTCAATAGCTTTCTAATTGTTTCTTTGTCCCATATTTTAATGCATCAATGCTTTATAACAGGGCCATATTTCCCCCCTTTCAATTTATGTTTTTATCCCCTTAATTACTTGTTTATAAAACTGGAGACTCGGGGTGTCGTTATTGTCATTTCTCCCTAGGGTTTCCGCCTCATGGTCCCACTCTTGAAGTGACATTTCTCTCAGCTCTTCTTTCTATTGTTTTAAAATATTTTCATTGATACCTGGGTTTGATTCCCAGAGACACCACAAAAGGAGGGTAGGGTGCTTCCCAGATACCCCATATTTTCCAGTTATCCCATATTTTCAGATACCCCATATTTTACAGATACCCCATATTTCCTAGATGTTCTATATTTTCCATATATCTAATTCCCCGCACCTAAGCTAGATTAAATTAGACCGGATTTTATTTATCATCCATCAGTTAATAAAAAAATTGAAAGGAAATCTTCCAATTTCTAAATTGCTTATAAAATCATACAGAGAATTAAGTGCAATAACTTTTATTAATTTCACCTTTGACCAAACTTCTTCATTTGGAGCGCTGTCTATATTTTCTATGGATTTGAGTCCATTGTAAAATAGATAAGAATTTGATGATACCTAGTTTTGGGAGATAAATGAGATCAATGGAGGGGGAAGATGTCATTAATCACAGTGCCCTGCCGTGTTTGACAGGTGTGCAACAATAAGGTTGCAATGCGAGTATTATGAGAGAAAGAAAACGTGCAAGCTTTAGAGTATATAAAATAAGGAGAAAGTACAACTGAAACAACCTGTTTCAGCTCTGTTTAATGAGGGAGTAATGAATAAAAGCTATTTACCGATAAAATAACATGATATGAAAACAACACCAATGGTGAAAAGAGAAACAAGGAGACACATGTGCCTAAAGATAATAGAATAACAGAATTAGAAAAACAACTTTGTGTCAAAAAAATAGATCTCAAAACTAACATGATTTACTGACTATTGAAGTGATTTCATATTTGACGGGATATTGGGTGTTTTGCGTGTCAATATGTTTGATCCTGCAACCTGTTGGCTGAAGTAAATACTACCGTAATTTAAATTCAGTGTTTTTAATAAGCATTGTACAAGTTACACACTGGTTTTTGTCCGTATTTTTCTTGTCAAATGTTTCAACTGAAACTGCATACACATAATACAGGTGAAGTTCTCTTTTAAATTATTGTAATTTTTAAATACACTTGCCCTGAGTTTTTCTATGTGAATATAACTGAGTTTTTAAAAAAGTTTTTGTAGGAAAAAATGACCTCAATTTCTCCCAGGCAATTTTTTGAAAATTTAAAAGATCTTGTTGACCAACTGCTCAATTTTCATTGATTTTTATATATAACAAGCAATACGTGCACATACGTTCATTATTATAAAGTATGTTATTCTGTGTATTTTATTTTGTTATTCTTTTACCAATAATGTCTATATATAGAGATCAAGGTCTTTTATGAATTAACCAGATGATACCAAGTCGTGACCCTCCACCCTATGCCAAAGTTGTCTCATTTGGTCGCACGTCTAGTTAAATCTAGCCCCTATAAAAGAGCTCCATATGGACACACGTCAGAATGTTTTTCTTAGAAAATCAAATATTATTTTATTTTACTTTCCTTCATTAAATCTCGTCCTTAATCGAGGACATGTCTAAATTAAGTGATTAACAAGGTCTATCTGTACCATAATGCACTTTCCTGACATAAATATTTTTTTATCTGACCTAAATGTTCTATTGGAAGATTCATTGGATAGTTCCCCGAGGTTGTTCCAACATTTTAATGATCTTATGTAACATTTTGTAACTTTTATGGAAAAACAGATACCTCCTAAAAGAACCCTAAAATTGCCAAAGCAAGAAGAATCTCAAAAATACAAGCAACAATATTTCAGTAATATCTTTCGTTCTGCTTTATTTTATTTCAGATTTTGCAATTTTTTATTTAAATAACTACCTAAATATTTCAAGGGTGGTCTCCTGTGGTACAGGATGACAGGTTGGGATTTGGCTTGAGTTACCATTTTTGCAGAGGCCACGTTTTATCGCCAGATCACTTACATAAGTCCCATACAACAACTGGAATTAGTCATATGTCCTACTTGTGTGTAAAAGCCAAGTACACTTCATAAAAAAATCTCTAAAAAAGATCAGGTCATTTTTTGTGTAGAATTTGTTTTAAGATGCTGTTAAGAAGCAGTATAGCTTTAGTATGGCCACTTGGTATTGTTTGACTCGACACTATGGTAAACATTCATCAATCGTTCGGTCTGCATTCCCGTCACTCCTCCAGACGTTTGTAACTCGGGAACAATTGGTCTCATCTCGTGAAGACTCGTAAGTTAATGGTAAGAGAAATGTGAACCAAGAACAAACACTTGAGGGGGTAATAGAATAAGTTAACGCGGCAGACCCATGAAATCTAAACTCTCTATTTGAATTTACAACAATGAGCCAGATATTTCGAGACAATGCTCACAAAGTTTTGTTTTTAAATCTAAATTGATGAAATTTAATTTTGGCAACTTAGTTTGCTGATATGCAATTCTGAAGTGGAATTGTGGTCGGATATTCTAAATTGTGGTTTAAGTATTTGGACATTGCAGCTGTTTTGAAAAAGATTGGTCAGATCTTATACTTTTATTCTTTACAATACCTGCTTTTAAGACCCATTGGTCATGGCATCACAATTTCCCTTTAGTAATATACTATTTTCCTGTTTTTATATCCAAACAACAGGATGTTGTGTCAGAAAATGTTTACCTTACTACTCAATTCCAAAAACCAATTTTTATGAAAATATTTTTGTCGCCAAAAAGGTGTTTTCAATAAATGCCAAATTACCATCTAAGTTTTGTTAAAGTTTTTAATGGTGACATATTTGACAGTTATATGAGTAATTGATTGTTCATTTATTCTTTGATGTTGATTGATCAATTGATTGATTGATTGATTGATCATATAGAATGAAAAAGCACCAACTGAGCCTTTATTGTATCGCATGTAAATATACATCAAATATATAAAGTTTGTAGTGCCGTTCCGTCTATAATGGGGACATAAAAGAAGTCTACATTTGGTGTTGAAACGAAAGAATGGTCCTGTGTCACATATGATAATTGCAATTTGAAGTATGTTTACTGAATATCATGTTAGATAAAAGGCATATTTCAAAAGAATAATTTTATTTTTGCCTATTGTTATTATATGTTAATGAGTTAAAGAGCTTGTTTTCACTTGTCATTTTTGATATGCGTTTTAAATCTTTTCTATATAGAGCGAGCGGAAACTTTCATAAATGTAACACCAGACAATTGCATCAATTTCATATTCCTATATGCTAGTTTTAAAGGTCTGCTGCCTGCCTCTTTATCAAAACACTCAATGTCTTTATCCCTTGTCCTTTTAGACATATTTGGTATGTCTCATGTTAATCATCATACCAACCTTAGTTTTCCCCCTACCTCTAACATATGGAAGCTAGTATAAGATACCACTGGCCATACCATATTTCTTGATACAAGTATTCAAGAAATTTAGGATGAAATTAATTCATATTGTTGTTGTAGATTGGCAAAAGACCGAGGCCCAGAAACGAAGAGAGACGTTACTTCTAGAAGAGCTTGTCTTGATCGTAAATAAACGTGATGAACTTGTTCAGCAGTTGGACTCTCAAGAAAATGCGTAAGTCGATTATAGCAAGTGTTAAAATAAATATGTTTCTTACATCAGAAATTTTCATTGCCCCTTTCTTTGATATATACTCTCATGGAAAATGCAAAGGAACAAAGGGCAAGATATCGGGAAAACCAAAACAATCAAGATTCCCACCACAATTAAAGATTATGTAAAATCAAAAGAAAATAATGAATAACTTGACAAGCTGTTACATTCCAGTAAACGGCCCAAACCACAAACGTTAAAAAAACAGAAGCATCGTGAGAGATGCTGAGCAACTCACGAGATAAGGAGTTGAACATCTTGAATATAATTAACTTCAACTGTTGCGGAATTTGTTCTCCAAAAAAATATGTTCCCACTATTGAAGATGTAGCTAACTCCAGGTTGATCTTTATCGCCAGTTTGTTTTGCCTAATTGAGGGAATTGCTGGGTAGTTGTTTGTAAACACTGTTAGCATTGCAGCGAATTAGCGGAGACATCTGCGGGATTATATGGAAGCATCATAGGCTGGAGTCTATGATGTGAGATTTGCGGGGAGATAATGATAAATCTTTACCTCTTAATCCACCTGACTCTTCGCTGCCTTTTGCCTTTGGTACCTCGGAATTGTTTTATTTTATTTTGTAATGTTTTTTTTTACCTTGATTAATTTTTGATTTTTTAATTTGACTGATTTGAAAATATGTGTTTTTCTGCAGCAGCATACTCTTAAATTTCAATGGACTTGTTACATTCTCAACTAGATCCCTGATTTGATTTTTTTAATTGACAAATTGTCAGTCATGCTCTCCTAAATATTTGATGGTTGGGTTTCTCTGCCAGCAAGGTAGGATGAAGGTGAAGATAACATTAATCCACCTGACTACTTGACTTTGCTGCTGAGTCTGGTGCGATGTTTTATGTACACTACAGGTGTAACCATGGGAACACATCGCTAGGGGAGATTTCCATGGGAAACTGTCACTATGGTAATGTTAGCAATCGATGACAATAGGATGTAACAGATGGGTGTCAATGTTTCATTCTGGGTCGCTGAGTTGAGTTAACTTACTCCATATTTTGTTTGTTCAGAATTATACTCACATCATGTACTCATAATCTTGTCATCCAAATGTTCATCATGCTCGTCATAAACACACAGACATATAATAATTAATAACATATATGTGTCTGATACATAGCAGTATTATGGTAAAGTTACCTAGACATCTTGGTGTTAATAAAGTCAAGAGGATGTTTATATTTGATGATTTCATGATTTGTATTCTCCTTAAGACCAACCTTCCTGACTTGTGCCCTTCCTTACAAACAAGATCTGAAGAACAATTTTGATTTCTCCATCTAATTCTTAATATTGCGATTTAGAAGATCTTGATTTTTCACTGTCTGAGGCATACACTTAAGATTTTTGGGAAGTTGCTTACGTCATTGTTCGTGTAATTAAAAAAGATGAATTTTAGGGAATTCTGTAGGGAAGACTTGGACTGTATGTCTAAGTAATTCTGTAATTCGTTCATTAGGATTATAAGGTAGCTAATTGCTAACTAATTGGGGATTAGAGATCACTGGAATCAAGTAGGCAGACATTGGTAGACTTTGGGCCAACACAGGAGTCTCCGGCCACACAGGAAATAAATATTGTACATGTGAAGAAGTTGTTTGTTGACTTGTTTGTTTACTTGTTTGTTTAGTTGTTTTGTGTATCAACCCCAGGCTTCATAGCCATATGTTTCCAAACCTGCAATCTTGAAAATGATCCTGAAATTAAACTCAGATATTTGAACTGCATATGACATTCATAACACATTCGCTAAAATTCACTATTTAGTGGTAGTTGCCAGTAACTAAAAATTCTCATCGATATTGAGTTTCTACAATTCAAGGTGCCACTTGTCATGAATATGTATCTAATGTAGTAGGGGCCGGCGTTATTAGGAAGTTATGACTGAGGGAGAGAGATCTAGCCTCAATTAGTGTTTGACATAGATTCACATATAGCAAGTGTCTCATAGTGTCTCTTTCCTTGACGTGTTGTGACAGGGTCCGTCTCCAGTAGACCACTCGATATTTCTAGAAATATATACTTACTGAACTTAGTTCCATGTAATTAGCAATTAGCGATATTTGATCTCTTTTAAATGTGATATTTTAATGCTTCCAATCGCTTTTAAAGAGAATTAAAGCAGGGAAGACCATTTCAGCTTTCAAGAAGTACTAGTTTCACTTTGGTTTGTTAATAGGCCCGTAGCCAGGGAAGGGATTCCAGCGAACCCCCTGGCCAAAAATTCTTTCAAAATCTTGCACTTTTTCACAATTTTGAGCATTTTTAATTGATTTTGGGTCAACGTTGTCAAAAAGTGAACCCCCTGGAATTTTTGAACCCCCCTCCTTGACAAAAGCTGGCTACGAGCCTGAGTAAAATGTTGCTTCAAAAATGATTTACATAATAAACTGAGTTGTATAAATTCTTTTCAATCACATACTTGAAGAGTCCATGGTAGAATGATCAATACAGAAACGCATCTCTATTTACTGGTTCTAGTTTAGTTGTGGAAGATCAGTTGATAGTGAGAGTATAGAATGTCTTGCTAAGTGGAGTCACACTTACACTACATAAACCAAACCAGCAGTCTGTGGCCAATTACTTAGCGCACTGGCTACATGCGGACTCAGGTTCAAGCCAATGGTGGGAACGAACCATTCACTTCCTTTTGCTTCTTTTATAGAGAACAGATTGGGATTTTTTTCAATGAATTGAATGAAAACACTTAGCAAGTTGTCGAGAATTAAATTAAAAACATTTGTACTATTATGAGGCATTTATCATTTATTGTATGTAGCATAGTATTTAGAAATTTGAAATCTTCTGGCTTGCTTTACTGACAGTTCCAAATGTGAATATTTTATGTTAGGTGCTTCATTATTTTCTTTTTGGATATTTTAACATGAATTTGTGAGCTTTTGATATATTTTGATATGACTTGTGTGCTTAATAGGGGTTTGTGTTGTTTTGTCGTTCATATGTTGCCCTTTGTGCATTCTCATCGATATTCTGGTCAGAAAAGTTTAATCCTTCAATACACAGTTCCACAGACAGAGATGCATTTCTTGATTTATGATTTGAGCTATCTGATGATTTGTGCAAACAAAATTGAGGTTTTCTGTCCAGTATCATTTTCATGGAAATTACTAATTCAATATGGGAAGGAAGCAGAGATCCTAGAAACACTCTTCAGTTGACTTAGCATTAGAAATACCCTTTAGGAAAAATAAATGTTTCTGTTGACATACAAACATTTTAGGACCATCATAAAATAAATAATAATACCCATGGGAGGGTGGGGGTGTAGCTTTGTTTAAGTGGTAACATTTCAAATATTGGCCAAATCAATCAAAATAACATCTGATTTATTTGTGTTACCTTTCTTTATGTTGATGTTAACTATACCAAGGACTGAAAGCTGTCAAATGCCAGGACCTTTGATGGTAATTATTTTATTCCAACAATGCGGTGATTAACAATAATGAATTATCTATAGGAAGATGTATCAGTGTGTGTGCTCTCAAGGCATTAGTCTCTCTTTCAAGACAAACATTCTCTGTTATTCTAACAATTACTCAACTGGCTCTAGGGATTACCATCTTCCAGATCAACCATACTGGAGATCAATGAACAGTTTTAATTTTTCACAGTCCGTTTTATCAAATGCTTTAACAGATAGAAGCTGGTGATACCACAATGGAAATTAAGTTTCTTTTAGCTTTATATTTTATAAAACAACTAAAAATGAAAACTAATTAATATGAATTGATTTGGATAAAATGTAAAATTTGCTTTTAGGTCTTATTTAAAACTTTTACATATTGAAAATTAATTTTGACAAGATAATTAATCGGCAAAATTCTGAAATGAATGATGGCAGAAAATACTTGAAATTTAAAATTCATGAAAATGTGAAGTAACCATTTCTACTTTATGCATAACATCATGATCTCAGTCTTATATGTGACCAACATTCATTACTTGTCGTAAGTATCTGAATATTATTAAAAACACAACTGTCTATAATCCCCCAAATTGTCTTATCCTACTCTTTATCGACCATATAGCTGCTGTTGAAGTTCTCATGCTCATGGAGAATACTCCATCTCCAAAGGATTGGGGGGGGGTCATGCAGTTTTTCACCATTTCGAGCACTTCTTTTGGGCCGAATTTGTCAAATGCGAATCCCCCTGGTATTTTTGAAAGTGAACCCCCCTTGGCAAAAGCTGGCTGTGGGCCTTCATGTTATACCATGGGAATTACATTTTATTAAGAGATGGGATGCATATCAGATCAATGAATGATTTTTATTATGATTTATGGGTCTTGGAAGAGACATGTATTATCATTGCTATCTTTATTGTGTACATTTTCATTAATATTGTCATCTTTCTTATCATCGTCGTCATCATATTTATCATCATCACTGATTGTATCATTATTAGGTAAGTCATACTGACTTAAGAATATGATGAGAGTGATGTCAGTTTGCTAGTTTCTTTGCCTCTAAAGTCTTTTTTTTTATTTACACTCAGAAGGCAAGAACTGAATAAAACAACAAAACCCCATCGTGAGATATCACAGCTTTCTCTCAGTGTCCTTCTATCTTGTGCATAGCAGAGATGGTCTGAGTATCAGAATGACAAAACCCCAAATCAATACAAACTATTAAAATCAAAATTTCACTTACACTCAGAAAGCAATAGTGTCACCGAACAACACAATAAAACCCCAAAATAATACGAACTGTTAAAATCGAGTGTCTGCATATGGTGAATGTTATGATGCAAGACAATTTTATTTATATTTTATTGAGTGTTAGTACACGACATATTAATCTTAGCAAAATAAATCAAATGAACTACACATAATACAGGAATCTCAATGATCAATAGCTACAGTATTAAAATCAAGTATTATATGATTGATTTCTGCTTCTAGGATTGAGGAGGATGAGGTGATAGAGAGAGATGTACACGAGAAATCCCACAACTTGTCCAAGAAAGATGAGAAATCCTGCTGCATACAGTGATTCACTGCGGAGCTAATCTCCATGCCTCAACCAATCAGAATCCAGGGTTGATTCATCCCGTGCAATGATTATTCATGCATACAGCACTCCTTTGAATATTGAGTAAATCTCAATTTGAGCTATTGATTGAAATAGACATGTATTAGGAGCACTGAATGGAAAAACGATTTATATCATGAAATGGAACGGATTAAAATGATATCAATGAACTTAGATAATCATGAACGATAGAATATAATGAGAAAATGAGTTAATGAGCAGAGCATTGAAGAATGTCCAAATTGGATCTCGGTAATCTGTAAAAAAATCAGATAATAGCTGACAAAGCAAAATGTGTTCACACAAGTCTTGGATATAAAACATAATTTGTATTTTCATCGACAAATTTGAGTCTTCTACTAAAATTAAAAAAAAGATTATGAGATTTTGTGCAAATTTTGTACATTGAACAAGGTTGAGTTGTTGGATAAGTTATACATTTTTAGTCTAACACAAGCCCTTATGACCCCCCCCCGCCACTACAACTGTCAAGTTCAAGGTGTGTACTCAAATAGAGGGGGGGTCACAGAGATTTGTAGCTAGACTGTATATTTTGAGTAATCCTTAAACCAGATGTGCAATATTTATGTTTACTATACACCACATGTATGTGTACTTTGAATTAAAAATTCTGTTTAATATTAATGTTTAACTTTTATAAAAAGTAATCACCTCAATTTAAGGCCTCATAGAGCCGATCATTGAACCAATATATTACACGATAATTGTCTAATTCTATTTGCTCTCAAAAATGAGCATGTTCAATCCTATAAATTTTGCAAATTTATTGTAATTAGAAATGTTTATGTGAGATGATATGAAGGGATAAACTGTGTAAGGAGATTACATGTTCATCTTTGAATTGTCATTTTTCACTTTCAATATTTACAAATGGTGCTTGTGTACATATTGCATATATATGTATATGTGTTGATGTAAGCAGTCACAAGATGAAAATTATAGATGGTTATATAGTGAATACCTCTGTAATGTAAACACTGACAAGAATTGCTTTATATTTGCATGAGTCTAAAAAGTAGTATTCACATTTCAGAGGTGTTCACATTTTAGGTGTGGTCACATTTAAGGGGAGTTCACTTTCAGAGGTGCTCACATTTCAGAGTTGTTCACATTTTAGGTGTGGTCACATTTATGGGGAGTTCACTTTTAGAGGTGTTCACATTTCAGAGTTGTTCACATTTTAGGTGTGGTCACATTTATGGGGAGTTCACTTTTAGAGGTGTTCACATTTCAGAGGTGTTCTCATTTTAGGTGTGGTCACATTTAAGGGGAGTTCATTTTCAGAGGTGTTCACATTTCAGAGGTGTTCACATTTCAGAGGTGTTCTTTCAAGATGGTCACAAAAGAATGTATTTACATTTACAGTGAAAGTATGGCCAATATAATATGATATTATGGTACCTATACACAGCACAATAAGGGTCTTACTGTATCTGACTGTCACTTCTGTATATTTGAAGGCAGAATCAAGGCATCAGAGCTAAATTGGCCAAGCAGAAGTCATATTCCTAATTTATGAGAACAGAGGTATATGGTTGCCTGTAATAGCCCTTGCCATGGTTACCTGTATGGCCTTTACATGTACGACCACATTTTGAGATTATGTTGAATCTTATAGTGTCATTAATGTAAAGGGATAGCCATAATATCCATATGGAAATAAAATACTAAATTTTGGAAATAATAAACTTTTGGTACTGGCAGAAGTTGCAATTATCCTTAAAGGATCAGTATGGAAGTCAACTACTGTATCGTGCAATAGTAGACTAGCATAGAACATATAAATAGCAATATAAATTAAGTAAAACAAGGGACTTTAAGGGCAGTAATTTTGATTGTAAATAACCCAACAGGCCCAAAATCACTTTGAAGGTGCTCAGAAGTGTGAAAAATTGCATGATTTTGAAAGAATTTTTGGCCAGGGACTACGGGCCTAACCCAATAAAAATTTTGAATGCATTTTATGATCTGTAAATAAGCCATCAATAAACTTGATTTCAAACAGTATTTTTGGAAGGGTTCAAAAAGTATTTTCTGAAAATATAAAATTTTCATCCAAGTAAGCAACATGACAAGATCCCTGCTTAATTTTCCTACTTTTATATTTTCAATTTTAAAAGGCAATTAATTCGCATTCAACAAGAACTTTTTAAAGAAATATTTGATGTAATTTAGGATCAGAATCATAGATACAGGGCCCTTACGATATTGTCATATCAGATTCAGGAAAAGTTGAATCTCTGCCTCCAGGTTTACTTATAACTGAATGTACATGTTCTGTATTAAGTCCCAATGCAATTGCCTAGAGTGAATGAACATAACTACATATGATTGCTATAATCCAATAGAAAAACAATTTAAATATTCTCATGTACAAGTGACATATGATGACTTTATTTACTGTACAGTTAACCTAGCTGCATTCAGATGTGAAAATGCGTCCGAATGATTTCACGGTGGTCAGAGAACGTTGATTGCACTTCGTTGATTTTAGAAAATTCCTACGCATTTTAGGAGTGTTGTTGTTGTTTATGGATATTTATTTTAAAATCCTTGCCAATCTTTATGAGTTTGCAATATTATGAATGAAATTTATATGAGTTTTTATAAATGGGGCATACAAGTGGACATGATGTTATGAATATTAATAATGAGTTGTACTGCCAGTATTTGTAAATGGTCAGTGTCACTATTTAACATATTATTGTAATTATAAATATTGAAATTGTTTAAGTATGAGACACTAATTTAAATTGTACTTTTGTGGTGTGAAATCAAACCATGTGGTACTCTTAAAATGGGGCAGACCTGATTGGGGCAACCATCACTATTGCTGGGCTATTTTGACCTGTTAATTCTAACCCCATTTTTCCAGTTAAGGCCCATTTTCTAAATTGGTACCAATTTTTGAAAATTTGGCCCATATAGTAAGGGCCATAGTTTGTATATATCTAAATGGATACACATCATGGATATATAAAACTGGTATGGATCCATTTGTATCATTTGAATTAATATGGATCTATTTTTTGGCACTGTTGTACTTCCTTTTACTCATACCATCCGGACCTCATCCTACTGTGTCTTTGCTCGCAGTATCATGAGCTCAACTAGGGGCCTTACTCAAATATACATTTACCCCCTCACAACACTCATGATACCTAGAGCAAACCCAGTGGTACAATGGGGTTTGGATGCCCATGTATTTGAATCTTTCATATCCGTTGAGTTATTTGAATTGTTACTTGTATACACCATTTGTTTGAAGATGTGTACACTGTCTATAGAGATATTACCAGGTTAGGTAATCTATATGTACTAATCATTACATCCTACATTACGATACAGTTCATGTATATTGTATGTATTATTACATCCTATAGGAAAGCTATGAATGTGATATAGAAGTTGTAGACTTGCTTCGAGACTGTGGACCCCCCCCCCCTTATCTACTTCACCAGCACAGGGATGTGTAGTTGGGAGGGGGGACTCACAAGGGCTTGTAGCTAGACTATAGAAGTTATGGCATAATACATTTCCAGTTTAACATTGAATTACAGTCTCTGTAATTCATTCTGCTATATAGCACCTGCAAAATCACAAATCCATTGAAAATCTGAATTAATATTATGTTTGAATATAGATTGTTTGTGTTATTTACGAGATGTTACATGTTAAATATTCAGATTTTTTATGGTTAGATTTAAAGTATAATGATTTTGAATATATTAGAACTCTTGTAAAAATTCGAGTTTATATAATTTCTTATGGAATAGAAATGCTTCTAATTTCTTGCCATGATTTTGTAATAACTTCCATATGCTGAAATATGCTGTTAGAAATTAATGTAAATCTAAATAAAGGATATATAACTGTTATAAAGTACATACAGAATGTTAGAAATAATGTTAACTGGAAGCAGATTCCCTGTCATAATTGTCAAAAAATCCAGAGTTATGATGTTTGTTTTTATAAATATTCATATTCTGTGCTTTCTTCCACAGAGCTTATAATGTTAACAAATTTATGTTGTCTAGGGCTGTCAATGTTAAAATTATGGAGCACAATAAAAAGGTAATCTCCATCATTTGAAAAAATGTTTACTTATGTCAGTGTTTAATTATGATTGGCATTAAATAGCTGGAAATGTTTTTTAATTTGAATATCATTCTTGCAAAACGACATTATAACGTCTTCCATTTATTGAAAATTCAAATATTCTGGACGTGTCATAATTAGTCCTGATTTTGTCTCGAAACTGAAAATTGGAAGTATTTCTCCAGTCTTTTTAAAAGGATAAGTCCTGAAAATTTTTGATTAAATTCAGTGCTTATATCCATTTTCTGACATGTTTGTGGGAGTGGATGAATTGATTTGTGGATTCAGTTTATTCATTGTTTTCAATACCTGCCCATAATTTGTGACATTATTATAACACCATGAACACTACCATCCTTCAAGCTATGAAAAGAATTGAAATATCCTTGGACCAAGGATGAAGCACTTCCTCTCTCAAAACAGTCATATGGTTGTACTATTGAAGCTGGTTTGATTGTGCTGTTACCAAAAGCATAGACTATATATTCATTTTTCCATTCAAAATATTGATCTGTAAAATTAGTCATTTTATTTATTTCATTTTTCTTTCCCCATAGAAGTTGATTCGATAAAAGATTTAAATTGCTAAGGTCATGTAGTTTTATCTGGTCTAAAAAGTATACTTTTGTATAATGAGTTGATTTATAGTATCTTCATCAAATCAAATCTCTTGGAGTTTTCCAGATTAAGTTCTCTCAAATTCATATTTTTAAAGAGGAAATGCATGATAGAGAACCTAAAACAGAATAGGTTAACTTTGTAGGTATGTTTGATCATTGGAGACTTGTTCTCTCTTAATAAATTAGAAACCAATAGTTTTGAGACTGTTGGCACCAATCACCGAAACCTATGAAAAATAAACAACAATTTGGGACTCAAGCCGTCAAATGGATCATGCAGTTAGAAAACTTACATTTACCCAGAGTAAACATTGTTACGTAAAACTAATGGAGTCCTGATCATAGTACAATATTGTGACTTGCTTTGGTTGCTTGCTTGCAGTGTAAATCATTTCCTTGTTAGTCTACGTTAGCAGGAAAATCAAACATCAAATCTCAGACAATACGGAAATGGTCCAAACTGTCTGAAGAATTAGAGTCCCCGATATATAAAATAATAATAGAGCAACACCTCAAAATGTCACAATCCATTTTTCGTTTATCAATAACTGACTCAAGACTAGAGTGATGTGCTTTGTAACTTTTGAAGCCAAAAATTATTCAGTTAGATGAACAGCATCCGTATTTAGCCACGTTTCATGATATGATTTTGATAGCATTTTAGATCTGGCTTCAGAATATAAATGAAATATGATCTTAATATGGCAAACATACATTGCATTAGCAATGGTGGGATGGGCAATTGGATGTATTTATAGTCAGAAGTTTCCAAAAATACAACATCTGATATGGATGGAATGCCAAACTGCAGTGATGTTCTGGGAAATAGAAAAATGCATTTAAAATGACTATTTTTCTGTCTTATAATATGACTAATATTATAATATTTCCGAAACAGCAAAAATAATATGTAACACATGAAATGTAATTTCCACTGGGGCACCAAGTAAACCCCAGGTGATTGAAGTAAAACTTATTTTGATTGGACAAACCATATCAATGTAGTTCCTTCTCAAAGAATATCCATCGAAAAAATTCAATTTCCAAAATATTATTTTCATCACATGTTCCACACTTGATATCAGTTCTAATTTGTATGATATCATGTTTTACCCCATTGCCATCCTCCAATTCTAAAATTTATAATATTTGTCTTTTTAGGAATTTTTGAACAAATCACTATTTTCATGTGCAGGATTCAACAATGCGCTCAATGAAGCTACAAGAACATATCAGAAAATCAAAGTAAATTATAACTCTATTGTGAACAGGAAGGCTTAAATCTGGTCACGTGATTGAAATTCAACAATTGGATTAAGCCAAGTGTGTTTTGTGTCGGAACTGAATATAGAATAAATGCAAGAGTTACGTAATGTTTTGTGAAATTTCACTGGTTTCTTCTGCTGGATTGAGCTTTTTGTATAGCTAGTCTATAGGTGGTGCCAACTGGGCCAGGCTATATATTAATCTTTTGTTTCCCAGCCTTTTCTTTGACATTCCCCGGCCCTTTACTTCTCATTTAGATACTAATGGACTTTGGGTCTTAGCAGTAATCCCATTTGACTCACTTCAAATGTCCAAACAGCCTCAAAACGTTCGGTCTTGTTAATTTGGCATATTTCTTTAGTCAGTCACTGATGAAAAGCTTTTTCCACTTGTTAAAAGTTCCCCCACGTAGATATTTGAAACTGGGGTCATTGTGTTTTAATTTATTACATTTTGGCTCCAATATTGCTTCCAATATCTCATTTTGTAGTTTGGCGGAGTTGTCAAGTCAAACATATGTGCTGTTGTGTATATTCGTGGTCTTAGGCACTGCATGTATCAGTACCTAAATCTGAAATAAGATTTTTCTAGGGATTTCATCTTCTTATAGTTTAAAGTGTAGATCCGGGGGAACTTTAGTAAATAATGTCAACACATTTTGTTATGCTCTTTAACAGATCTATGAAATCAGTTTGCTTTGACAAGATTACATTGTAAATCTTCATGTTCTTTTATATGGCCACCTCTCTTACATACATGGACAATAGCGATATATTTAAAAAGTTAATACTCCAAGAATGCATAATTTGATTTCAGCAGGCTTTAGCTGGTGTTAAGCTCTGTGTTGATGGTGAGGTTTATGGTAAACTGAGGGATATAAAAACAGATCTCCGGTTTTCATTATGGTTTGAGGGTAAATCACATAAGTCCAGAGTAGATTTTGGGCTAAATGGAAGATAAGAAGGTGGGTTAAGGTCAAAGGTTTCTAAAGAAGGGTAAATATTACAGAGTCATCTACATTAACCTTGAAACTTTAAGTAATGTCATCATGGTATTATCCTATGATCACTTTATCCATAGCCGGGATTTTCACAACATTGTGATCCATTTGTGTACAGGATGGCGTAAGGGGTAAATGTTCCAATAAGGATATTCGGATCAACTGCACTAAAACCAAAATATTTTCATTATCTGGATAGGGAGATTTATTTACTAAAATGGATAAAGTTTTGTTGTATATGAAAATATAATACATCATATTCTGTTGGACTTATGTAATTATGTTTTCTAATCATTTATTTTGAGTTAGCATAGTGTTTTAGTCTGGTTTTGTGACAGTTTTGGCAACTCTGAAGTCTGTGTTTTGAAATTGACATATGAAGGGGATCGGAGTTGAAAATAACCTTAAGGTTGTTATAAACATTTTGGGAAATTGTTAGTTTTATTCTTTGCATCCTTGGCATACTTAGTTTCAAGTCTTCAAATTTCAAGTGTTCTGACTTTATAAAAAATAGATAAATTTGACCTATTTGAAGATCTTCAAACTCTATTTATCAGTATCAGAATATTCAAAGATCTTTGAGATGACTTTATTTTAGCTAAAATATTATGAATGTGAATTATGAAATATGAAATCCAAATGCTATTCATAGTTCACTGGCTATTCAAAAACTTTATACACCTGAAAAATGAACCATGGTCATCAACATAGCTTTTCATTCATGAATTGGAGATGTCTCAAAGTTTGAAAACTACAAATTAATTTACTGAAATCAAGATTGGCAAAAGTTCAGTCTATAATGTCATGGGCTTTCAATTCTAGTTGAAAGCCCATGATAATGTGTAGAGAAAGTGAAAACACTCATACATGTAGGATATCTATATACAGGGTGGGCCAAAAAAACGCCACTTTTTTTTCAAGACAATACAACCTTTTTTTCCACCCTACATACCCCAAATTTTGCAGTTATATAGTCCCAAGGGTTCTTAGTAATAATATAATGTCCATCAACTATCTAAAAGGGGAATTCAATTGGTCCGCCACCCTAATTGATGATGTATTTTAGTTTTAGTCGCCTTGCTGATATTGCAGTATCAATGAAATGTTAGCTAAGTTTTTTTCAACCTGTCTGAATTGCCAGCTTTAGTTGAGCAATTTTTTAGATTGGGTGACTTCTACAATCTCCTGGAGACCTTCCCATACCCTATACTCACTGGGGTTTGCATCAGGGCTATTAGCTTGGCAATCATCAGGCCGTATCAGTTCAGGAACATTTGCAAATTATGCTTATTTCTCATGGCACACCACATGTTTAAGTGAGACCCTGGTGACATATTTTATTCAAGTAAAAGTGTATAATTCATGATCCATGGCTAGATAACAGCCTTAAGTTTTTTGGGATTTTTTGGGCCCACCCTGTATATTAGGAAAATGCAAATGTCTAAGTTTGATTTCAATTTCACTGACATTTTCAGTTTAATAATACAGAAGCCAGTGAATTGATATTCTGTGGAACATTTCAGAACCGGATTCAATATATTTTGGGTTATTATTTGAATTATAGAAAATAAAAGCTGACTTCCTTTTGTAATCAATCCTATTTATAGAACTGTTCTGGTTTCTATGAAATTGTACTGTTGTATTCAAATATTACCACTGCGTTCGTGTTATTGAATACCTGATTTTAGAATCTTAAATTCAATTCCATTATGTAATCCAATATTCTGCTTATGTCCAAATAATAACAATAAAGTTTCTCCCTGGGTTCCACATGTACCTATATGAACTTATTGCTGGGTTAAACCCCAGAAACAACATGAAGTATTTAGTTATAGAAACAGGTTATGTTTTTGTCACGTTAATATTCCTTAATGGACTCTTGCTTTGAAATATTTTAGTTGTTATCGGGAAATTATATTGGTTGTCTTCATATTGTTCAAACACCAGAAAAATCAGAGGAAAATTAAGTTGTAAACAGACGATTAGGTGTATATTTTATGCAACCTTAAGTGCCAGAAAACAAAATGTTCCCCAATAAGGTATGAACTATTTTCGGGACATAATAGAAAATAAACATGCCAAGGAAAGATACGTATAAGCCAAAATGTTTTCTAAAAAGTGAAAAATAAATATCAGTAAAAAATCTTTAAAAATTTCAACTCAGTTTTATGACAGATGTATAATGTAAACATCAACTGTTATTTTTATTGAAATAATTCAATGAAGCACAGTCAATGATCAAGAGATACTGATATTTTTCCTATTTTCAATAAACAATGATCATGGACGGTTTAACCTGTGATGGTATTGTCTTGGTTTTTGTTGTGTTGTATTTTATATTGTATTTTATGTCACCACCAAAAGTGGTGATACTTGTTATAGTCACTTTTTGATGGACGGTGTTTGGCGGTTGACGTTCGAAGTTCGGCATATGTAACAAATGACAGGTGGTGACATTTTGCATGCCTTGTATTCCCGCTTGTATTGTAGTGTAGTGTAGTGTTGTGTTGTGTAAGTTAGTGCTGCGTTGTGCAGTTCGAACTCATTATAACAAGTGAAGTTTCTGTGTTTTAAAACAATCCCAAAATTTTGTTGAATGTGTTTTACATGGACCATGGTTTTACACAATTATCATATTATGATATCCATCAGATATTTTATTTTTTATTTTATCAATTGATAAAGACATTGGAAACAATTGACATTGAAGCAATTTCTCTCTTCTGTTTGCTAAAAAAGTAATACCTGACTTTCTACCTTTACATTTTCATTTCATTTAGTATAATGATATCACATTCAATTTCGCCATACCACTTAACACGGATTAGCTCAATGGGGGCATTTAAGACAAGGGGACAAACGTGAAGCGTTCAAGAAACTAGAAAAGCCCTGAATTGAATGCCACTGGAGTGGGTAGTGCCACGTACTAAATAAAAGGCTAGCAATCTACCTTATGCTACAAATGCTGTTTATAATTATTTTTCATTGAAAAGCTTTTTACAGTTATTTCTTTTTGCTTTCATTACTCTATACAGCGACCAGGGTTAAGAAATTAATTTTACGCCAGTCATCTCCAGTATTGGCATTGAAGGGTCTCTTGAGGTGTGAATAGGAAGGAAGGTCCCTCGAGTAGGAGCATCGAAACATATGGGAGGTTAAATTAATTTTATTAAAATATCGACACACCTGAACCTCCTACTCATCCGTCGTTCTAACCGAAAACTTTCGAAACGAAAATTATAGTTTTTATAATAATATGTACCAACGATTTCAAGGTTGATATGAAAGTGAGCATGAATTTGAATTTTTATGTTGCAGATGTTTCAGCGATTTGTTTTGTTATGTTTATTGTTTTTTGACTTATTTTTAAAATTTCATAACATGACCATTCATATATCATTGTTGTAAGGGTTTCTATGGGAACATAAAATACCATCAGGAAAACTGAATTTTAAATTTTGCCACTTATAATGGTGAATTGTTATTTCGCGGTATATTTCCCCTACGTCTTAATCCTACAATAGAAACAAGATAAGTTTGAGAGGCGAGAAATTGATTGTACATTGGCTCTTAAAAAATCATTCCACCTGTTTTTTGCCATTAATTAAGTCAATCTGAAAATTTCCAATGACAACCCGTCTTGATTCACAAGGTTTCACTGGCTCCAACTCCCTGGAAAAAGTCCAAGATGTTTTCAAACATTATTTCTATTTTATAGGACCCAAACAAAAATTTTGTAGGGCCTCAATTCGTGGGCCTTTTGGGCATCACTTGGCCTTTAATGAGCCTTTTTAGACAAAATTATCAAAGAACGGGTCTTGAATTTTCGAAATATTTTTTGATTTTGGGGCCCAAAAATTGTTTTCTCATTTGAAATACCCCCCCCCCCCCCCCCCCGTGTATTGGGTAAGACTTCCTGTATCTTTTGGTGGTCTTTGATGGTGATGTGTTCACATGGTATTTAAGCAATTCTTTGAGTGTAATACGGTAGGTAATTGAGTGAAATCACGGGGTAACAATGTCAGACTCTTGATTACCTTCATGACAATATGGTTCAGCTACTTGCTGTGATGTCTCATTTTCTCCCATTGTATGGTCATTGTTCTACGGAATATCTTGTTGCGTAGGGTCTTGTTTCAAATCAACTGTCTGTAGCGATGATGCATTGATCTAATGTTGTATTTTCCATCATGAGAAATCATGGCCTTTTATTAAATGTTCTAGAAACATGAAAGACAGAAACGTGTGATGAGTATCAGAATGGGTCTTTTCATGGGGTTCAGTTTTTTCTATCCGTGCCAAGGTGGATGAGCATGATGTCTCCCTTTGTTCAGCTCATTTTGATAGATTTTACAAAAGGCAGTCACAATACTGTATCAGATTGAAAAAGATTGAACACCATAATGGGTTGATCCGGGCTAGATTGATTTGGTAGTGTACGTTGTCGAATGTCACCCCTGTGAGTTTATTTCATTATTGTGATGACATCCAACTTGGGGCACGAGATGTTTGCTCTTTTATTGTTTCAGCCATCTTAACAATGGCGTTTGCAATATTTGGAGACTGCACGTGGGCCAGGTGCGATGGGTCATTGGACTGGACAATGCAATCATAGAGAGTAAAAATCCACTTGTAAAGTCGCCCATCGGGAGGCCTTTGAGGTTCGATCTGATTGCTTTGAAAGAGCGTCTTTCTTGGGGCTCACATGATACAAACATCCCAGTTTAGCCCCTTTCAGTTCATTTAGACGATACCTACCGCAACTGGGTGAAAACTAATTAGGCTCATGACAACAGGGCTACCCCCGACCGGCCACAATATTGGTAGGCAATTAGTACCGACACAGCAAAAACCTCCCTCGGGGTACGAGGTGACCACCAGAGATCTCAAAGCACAAACCGTTGACTACGGAACTCACCTACCAGTTCCGCGTAATCAAATATCGAATCCTAATTATCCGATCATTAATTTAGCATTTGGGAATAGAGCTCATAGAACACGATTTGAGATCTAACTAATTGGCCTCTCTTTGAGGTTATTTCGTGGTGGCAGTTCCTTACAATTGGTGTTTTCGCCTGCAATGAACATACGGTGGACCAATTATCATCATTTAGAAAAATATTGACAACTGCAAATCATTTCTTTTATTTGATTCCAATTGTGTCTCTCATTGTTTGAATATATTGATACTTTACCATTGCGTTTTGCTCGCGGTCGCGCATGTACGTCGCCTCGTTCATGATATCCGTGATAAGAGGTTGCGTTGGGTGGAGATATTGTCCAACGTTGCATGCCATCGGTGATTACTTAAGGTTGAAAAATGATTGAATTGTGACAGTGGTTTTCAGTTTTGAGTCAATAAAAATGAAAGTTAATTACAATGGAGGCAGACAATAAATCTTGCTAGGTGCGCATCCATGACCTCCTGTCAGAAAACTAAGATTTTTTACTCCTAATCATCCTGTTGTCATTATTGATTGCAACGTAAATTAAAATGGAGCACTCGATTGAAAAATGAAATCCATTTGAGCTCATGAAGATGAGATTTGGGATAACATAGACTGCTCAATGCATGAGTTGATACCACTAACAAATTGCGCGGGCGGCTAAGGATTTTTGCTTGCTTGTTTGTTTGTTTGCTTGCTTGCTTGACTATTATTTAGGGTATATAATACCGACGCAAAATAAAACAATAGATTTTTCAATATAACCCAAAAATCTCCAAGAAGACCCCCTGGGGATATATCAACCTCTCCACTCTGTTCCGCCAGCCACTCTCTTCGCTACTTCGGTGTTTTTCTTTCAATTCATACCCCAGGAATCCACGGAAATAGGGTAGAGATTTTATTTGTCTCGTTGTTTTACCTTTTCTGTTACTAACGACCTTCAGGAGTACTCATTCCAGGGGGTAGGCCGCCTATGAATGTATGAAATTCTGATAGCTCTTTCGGAACAGATTTCTTCTGGCAGCTTCGTGCTAATTCACTTGTTTAATGATAATTGCCCTCAAAGATATAAACGATCATTTGAAAGGAAGTTTCCATTTTACAAACTGGCACTTTGACATTCAGTCATAACCTCGCGTGACAATCCTCCTCATTGATAATCTTGGCGAATTAGAGTCTCAATTGTCTCGTATAGTTGTAATAGCGATATAATTAACAGTGAAACAACAAGGTCATCCCATCTGTACAAGTGAGTGATGAATTGGAGTCACACTATAGTGGTCCTTAAACATATGTGGAACCACTGCCATACAAACCCGGATGCACGCATCATACTATATAATCATAAGGTATGCAGTTGAATAGAAACAAAAAGGCATATCTTTAATTGAACTGTTTCGATTTTCCCGGCTGGATATTTTTTGCTTTTCTCATTTTTTCATATAGATAAATCACTGGTGATCCACTCGATTACGCTGGTTACCAGAACGGTTCGTTTTGGTAACAAAATGTCGGAACATCCGGAAGGTATGATTTTTCTCGTTTCCTTTTTTTACACGTTGTAGGCAGAATTCCCACGACGTTTTTTCTCACAACGTGCATCAGTATCATATGTTTTAGAAAATGTGCATGTTAGCGAAAAAATAGTTCAGAAGACAACAGAATCGTCGATTTACTTCCTCACTTAAGCTACATAAACGGTTTGGGTTAAAAGTGCAGATCTTAACTGTTTTTCGAAAAACCGTTTATGTAACTTAAGTGAGGAAGTAAATCGACGATTCTGTTGTCCTCTGAGCTATTTTTTGCAAACATGTACATTTTCTAAAACATGCATACTGATGCACGTTGTGAGAAAAAATGTCGTGGGGATTCTGCCTACAACGCGTGAAATAAGGAAAAAAATCGTGCCTTCGACGTTCCGACATTTTGTTACCAAAACGGTTCGTTTTGGTAACCAGCGTAATCGAGTGGATCACCAGTGTAAATGTTACTCTGCTGAGTATTGGGTGCATCCGATTTTTTAAATTGACATTCAAGAATGTGTGTCAGTTCAAAATACTTTTTTGACATTTGATATTTACATCGAGACTTTTGGTATTTTTGTATTTGTTGGTATCTTGGCATCACTTGGCATTTTGGTCATCATTTGGTACTTTGGCCATCACTTGATATTTTACTTATCACTTGGTATATTGGTCTTCGTTTTATTTGCCATCACTTGGTATTTTGGTCATAGTTTGGTATTTTGCTCATCACTCTACTTCAAGATTGTTTGGTAGTCTTGTTCTTGATTGTTCGGTCATTAGAGGGGTAACGGGGGGAGACCATGCCTATTTCATTCAATATTTACATGTTTACTCCGCATTTAGCCAAATGTTTACACGGATAAGTTTGCAAACTTCGCCATTACAGAACATGATTTTAGTTGAGTTGGCAAATATAGCAAGTTTACCATCACTAACTTTCACTTATCCCTTTTGATGTCTCAATCCCGACCACCGAGAATTAAAGTCCAATTAGCTATCTCATACAAACTATCACATCACAATCTAGCAATAAATCTTGTCCAAATTTTGATCAAACTTTCGAAGCTTTCTTTTTGAAATGATCTTGGTGAAAAAAAAGTTACGATTTAAAAAAAATCTAAATGATAAAAAACGCAATATCTTTAATTTGAAGCATGCGATTCTCATTTTATTAGCATATGAAAATTCATTGGATGCCAGATCAGTCAAGATATGAACAACTACTAAGATGCTATGCAAATTGCCAAGATTA